>VDFB02058242.1:61501480-61525472 GCA_007258455.2 Sequoia sempervirens
CCTTGCATCTAGTCTGAAACAAATTCTCTCTCTACAACGGTTTCTCCTCCATCTCACTTTGACATAGTACTCATCTTTTCACCAACACTTCTCTATCTTCGAGTTTATTAGATGATCTGACATGATCCTCCTCAACAAAGGTTGTTCTTCTATTGTTCTCTATCTTTCTACTTGTCTCTCCCTAATTACATTCAAATGCCATATGTCCTCCACCATGTTTAAAATAAGTTCCCTTGAATACTCTTTTCTCCTGTCCTCTATCATCTTTTCTATAACCCTCATTATGGTAACCACCATATCCTCCTCTTTGGTAAGAGTTTCCATCATCTCTATGGTGCGAATTATCATTCTTATTGACCTCCTTATCCTTATTCTTATCTGCAAAAGATCCTCTTCCTCCTCCAGTAAAAATTCTTCCTCTCTTAAATCTTCCACCTCTCCCTCTCTATATCTGCTCATGTCTTTTATTCAACTTCTCTTCTTCTTTTAGGGCATATTGATATGCCTCCTCCACACTTTGCAACTTGATCAAACTTATCTCATCCTGTATAGATGGTCTCAAGCCATTTACATATCTGGCTACTTGCTCGATCTCATTCTCTGAATTTCTAGATCCGATATTCAACTTGTAGAACTCCTTAGTATACTCTGTCACACTTAATGCCTTTTGCTTCAAATTTTGCAACTTCTGGAACAAACTGATCTGATAATTTGTAGGCATAAACTTTGTCTTCAACTTGTTCACCATCTGATCCCATGATTTTATTTTCTCCTTTCCTCTTCTTTGCCTATTTATCTGCAAATGTTCCCACCAAAGGGATGCATGTCCTTTCAAATTTGTACAAGAAAATTTCACCTTCTTATCTTCAATGGTATCTTCAAAATCAAGATACTTTTCCATCTTCATCATCTAATGTAGTAATTCATCTGAATCCAACTTACAACTATAATCTGGTGGATTGAAATGTGGCTTAGTATTTTCTCTAGTTAGGGCTCTTATGAACCTCTCTTCTCCCTGATCTAGGACAAGATTTTCTCTTTCCCTTTCTTCCTACTCTTCTACCTCTTCATCACTCACATCATAAACTAGTCAACCTCTCCTCTGGGCCATTTCAACTGCTTCCAATCTAGCAGCAATTCCTCTCAACATCTCCATCATAGTTGGGTCTGCATTTCCACACACTCCATTTCCTCTACCATTTCTTCTTCCTACCATCTTTACACAAGTCCTCTACAGCTACAGGTTGGATCCTTAGTCTGCCACCCCACAACAAATCTTCAATAGGACTCCACGAATTCTGGCGATCTCTCACGGATTGAATCTCACTCTAATACCAAACTGGTGCAGCCATGGAAGGAGGGTCCTCAAAGAGAAAAATCTAGACTATGCAACAAGAGTTACACAACAGAAACAACATGGAATATGGTGGCAAATGTAGATTCAAAAATTCTTATTATCAAAAAATTCAATTACAAATAGTCAGCAACATCGAGGTTTACAAATTGGGCACACAGACCTAACATAACATGTTTGACATACAATATTCCTATATGCTCCTTAATGCGAGCTCAAATATAACATATAAAATATAATATCCATCCAACTACTTGTCTATTGATCTATTATAATGATTTATATCACATCTTGAGGTCTCGAATCATTTGCATCATCCAAAGATTATTATAATTTCCAATGAAGGAAAATGTAATGTGTGCATGAATAGGTCAACCTCAAAATTAAATTTATCCTCAACAGGTGCATAGGATGAAGTGTGGACCTATAATTAAGGTCAAGGACACTACATGGAATAATTTGAATCACACCATCAAGATCTGCAAGTTATGGGAAAGATCCACGAGCGATCAAACTAGCCGCTAGGCTTGAAAATTATTCCAGTGTTAGTCCAAGAAACTGTCACTAAATCCAGAAGTGATAACTTTTTGAAAAAAGATCCAATCGCGCTCAAATCTTGGAAGAAGGAAAATAAACATGTCCACGATGAAAACGTAGATCCATGAGGTGTGGTGAGAAAATATGATGAATCCACCAACTTGAATTGAACAAGAACAAAAATTGAAAGAAAATATTTTTGGTTGATGCAAGATTTCCAAGGACCAAGGATGCTCCTGCATCACCAAGTTTGATTCTTCTCAATCTATTCTAATTCATCTTTTAGAGCTGTGATCCAATTCTCATCTTTGCATACCTTAATCAATATTTTAGGTTCCATCTCTTAAAGTAAGCATAAACTTATTTGTTCCTCTATTGTAGCTACTTTTCTCCTTGTGAACATGCCTTTCCTCTTATCTCTAATGATATGATCTTCAAAATGGTTCTTTTGCACATACTTAGGAGTCTTAGGGATATTTTTTGGAGCTTCTTCCTCTTCAACCATCATCTCTTTTTCCTTTTCTTCATCCTTTTATTCTTCTCTACAAAGGGATTCATCATATTCATATCCTTCTATTAGTACTAAAATCTATAGTGGTTCTTCATCCACATTAACACTTGCACTTTCAACAATTTTCTTTGGCCTTTTATTATAGCATCGGTAAGCTTTAATTCTTGTAGAATATCCAAGGAAGATTCCTTCATCAAACTTTGCATCAAAATTTCCTAATTTTTCTTCATCTCTTCTGATATAGCATTTTCTTTCAAAAACTTTATATGAGGTTCACCATACCATAACTCATAGGGAGTCTTTCAACTATTCACTCTTGCTTGATCTCTATTAAGAATGTATATTGTAGTATGAATAGCTTCTCTCCAATATATATTTTGTAGATATGTTTCCTTCATCATTGTCCTAGATGCTTCTTAAAATATTCTATTCTTCCTCTCTACAACTCCATTCTGTTGAGGAGTCTAGGAGTTGACAAATGCCTCTTTATTCCATGATCTTCACAAAAACTATTAAACTCATTGGAGGTGAACTCACCACCTCTATTAGACATTAAGCACTTTATTTTTTCATCCATTTCATTCTCAACCATATACTTAAATGCTTTGAACTTATCTAGAGCTTTTGATTTTTCTTTAAGAAATGTTACTCAAGTCATTCTAGAATAATCATCAATCAATAACATGAAATTCCTATCACCATATGAAAATTTTATTCTGGTAGGTCCACATGGGTCTATATGCACCAACTCCAAAGGACCTATGGTAGAATATTCTTTAGTCTTGAACCTCTTCTTACTCTTCTTTCCAAACTGACACTCCTTACACATTACATCTATAGGCTTTATAATCTTTGGTAGATCTTTCAAAACATCAATAGAACTGATCTTCACTAGGCTATCAAAATTGATGTTACCCATCCTTCTATGCCATATCAAATGTTCATTTATTTGAGACATAAACCATTTAGCACCACTACCTTTGATATGATAATCAATATCTTTTATTCTTGTCCCTACAAAAACAAAAGTTCTAGATCTTCATTTTCTGATTTCACAACCATAATTCTAAAACAAAAGATTATATCCTTTGCTACACATTTTTCCTACACTTAAAAGATTATGTCAAAGACCCTTGACATAAAGATCATTTTTTTTATGCTTGCCATCAAAACTAATTGAACCTTTTCTACAAATCTTAGCAGATAATCATCACCAAACTTAACAAGACTACGATCATACCTTTGAAGTTTGAAAAAATTACTCTTATCACCTATCATATGATTTGAGCATCCACTATCAATTTTCTAGCAATTCCTCTCATCTCTTGCATGAAAATCAGTCACCATATTTACTTCAATGTTATGATCTATCATTAGAGCTTTTTCCTTCACACATCTTTTAGAATTAGTTCCAAATTTTAGAGACATGAAAAATAATTCATCACTGACCTCATCAGGATAGTTAGATTCTTCATCATTAGACACACCATTATCTCTTTCAACATAATAACTCTTCTTGACAAATTTTCCTTTATGAACCTTAGGTTTGTCATTTGCAATTTTGATTAGACATTTAGAAGCATAATAACCTACCTTCCACAATTGAAACACTTAAAGAGTAACTTACCTTTGTTCTTGCCAATGCCCTTTTTCAATCTCCTTACAAAATTTTATTTCACCTCATCAAGATCATTTGGATCTGATTCATCATCCTTCTTTGGTTTGCAATCTTTAAAGGTGGTTTATTTATTTATAGCATCTTGACCAAACTCTCTCAATTCATAAGAAATTAAAGCACCAAACATCCAATATCTAGAATAATTATCCAAATTTTGAGCTTCCTCAACAGTAGAAACTTTAGAACTATAAGTTTTAGGAAGAGTTCTTAATACATTTTTCACCACTTTAGTTTCTTCTAGCTTTCCACCAAGAACATTGATGACATTGGAAATTT
This sequence comes from Sequoia sempervirens, assembly GCA_007258455.2. NCBI lineage: Eukaryota > Viridiplantae > Streptophyta > Pinopsida > Cupressales > Cupressaceae > Sequoia > Sequoia sempervirens. The sequence goes on from VDFB02058242.1 coordinate 61,505,837, forward strand.
CATCAACTATGAGCATGTAGGTAGTAATATCTTCATCTTTAGACATCCTTATGGTTTCAAATTTAGCTTTTTAGTTCTAAATCTTTGCTTTTTTTACTTTATTGTCTCCTTCATAAATGCTTTCTAATTTTTTCCAAACATCTTTAGTAGATTTCAGACTTATCACCTTTCCAAGTTTAGAATCGGAGAGACCAATTAGAATAGCATTCCTTACCTTACCATTTCTCTCATATTACTTTATTTCATCGTCACTTTTTAGACCAACAACAAGCATAGTGTATCATTTTTCAACTAACTACCAAACACCAAATCCAAGAGAGACCAAAAAGGACTCCATCCTAGCTTTCCAATAATCATAATTTGTTCCATCAAACATAAGAGATTTGAAACCCTTCTTGTGTGCCATCTAGATCTACCTCAAGTGGTTAAGCTTTCTCCAAGGAACCATAAATTTGATACCAATTGCTAGATGCACAGGACAAGGGAGAGGGGGGGTGGGTGAATCAGTTGTATACTTAAAACATTACAACCCTCAATAGTTTTTCAAACTCTTATAAACCATTAAACCCTTATTATACATTAGCAGAATGTAAAAATATTAAATAGTAATGAAAACACATCCAAACACATAAGAAAACTAGATTTATGTGGAAAACCCAAGAAGGGAAAAACCATAGTGAAGATTATCTCAAATATATATGAATTGCAACATTGAATATAATTAGGCTCACTACAAAGGGATCACTACCCAAAAAAAGGAGAAAGGATCACTATTTAGTGGCTCACAACCAAGAAGAAAGAAGATAGAAGAATACTATTACAAAGAGATTCACTATTTCAAGGAAACATGGGAAATCCACCATTGAAAATTTATTCCATCTGCAACCTTTCAGTGCCTCTAGTAACTTCAAGCACACTAAAAATGTAGACCGTTCTACTCACTGCATTGGCATCATAGGAATTAAGTTCACACTTAATGAAATTCACATCTTCAACACACATTCTATAGATCCACACACATCTCTAACAATTTATCTTACTTATATATCATCCACAACTTAAACAGTCTCAATGAGGTCAACCTAAATGAAATGTATGCACCTAAAACATGCAACACTGAAATAGGTCAGCACCAAACACCTCCACAATGGAAATAAGTGAAGGTTGACCACACCATGGGTTAACTAGGACCCAGATCCACATCACCATGCTACTCAACACATTCACAATCCACGAGGTACCTCCACAAATAGTGCTAGCATGCTAGGTCAGCCAAACCTTAACTAACACTACAAGAGACAACATGCACACTTCTCTAGGTCATGAAAAACATATAAAAACACTTCATAGAATCCACACAACATCTTATAATATTATAGAGTCATCATAATATTCTAAAACTCTACCATAACCACTTGAAACTAAGAACACCATCATTTTGTGCAACCATACATACTGCCATAGAACACAACTTACTAACCAACCTTTTGGAAAACCTCAACACATAGAACATCAAGGGAAGTAAGTTAAAGACAATATAGCCTCATTCCCAAATCCACAAGACAAGAAACCTTGCTACGGAGAAATGTGGAGCAATTTCATTTCTCACAAACAACCTTCTACCCAAATAGTCAAACTGTCAAACACAACATTCACTACAAAATTATCTAAAAAATAAAACTCCAAATTTAGAACCTTTAAACACCTTTGATCATCATATCCAAACCACACAAGCATATCTTCAATCATGAAGAAATGTGGAGCACAACATTGAACACATATCTATCACATTGCTCACTATTTTATTCAAATTTTATCAAAAGAACTTGGAAACCAAGTGAACCAACTACAACTACAATGCTTACTTTCTCCATACATCAATGACAACACTAATGAAAACATCACAACACGGTGCAACACACACCAACAATCTCCCTAGAACCAGCTCAGGCTTCCAACAGACCCTACAACTACACTATAGGTTGACAAGAATGACAAAACCAACAACATTGTGTTGACATAAATAACAACAACCAAACAACTCAAGCTTCCAATAGGGAGTAGAGGCTCAACCTATTAGGGGAAAAAATATATATCACATAAACACCATAGCCAAATATCCACATCAAAATCCACAAACCACCATGCACCATCAACCACCCCTATCCCTCTATAAACAAAACCAATATTTATATAAATAAGGGATACTCACATCCCTAAAAATGGCCACTATGCACAAGATATGGGATACTCTTATCTATGTATAAGAATGGGTACTCATACCCTAAAAATAAAGATTCCCCTATTTGTGGGAGTCACACGCACTCAAACCCATTGTACATGGAGGATCAAATTTTGAATCTTCACAAGAGGGGGTCAACTCCCCTATAAAGCACACAAAGAAAGATAACACACAACACATAACATAAAAGAGAATATGACCAAAAAAGGAAAAAAACCCAATACAAAATTCTCAAAATCAAACACATTTACTTAACATTTAACCATTAAAGAGGGTAAAGTTTCCTACCTCAAGCTTTATCTCACTAATGGTGGAAACCATAGATGTGACTCCTTATTCCTCCAAGCCTTATCCTTCCACTCCTCTTCACCACACACAATCTCTCCATCTCTCCTTAAGAAAACTCACAAAATCTCCAAATCACAAAGAAGAAAAAATGAGCAAGCAATCCCCTCTCCTCTCCATGAAAGGAGAATTTTAAAGGGATGGGACAAGTAACTTCCTCCCAAAACTACCACAACCACCAAACCACCTCCCCATTTTTTCCACATTAGAAAGTGAGATATTGAGGAGGGCCTAAACACTTATATAAAGTCACAAATGGTAAAAATAACCTTCTAACCCCTATACCTTAGCCCTGGGCTATTTTTCCAACATAAAACACATCCTAAACCCATTTAAATCGCTTAAAAATCCATTTTAAAACACAAGATTAAAATTTACACAAGATACAATAAAAATTCTACTCCACATCATCACACAACATGAAAATCAAAATTTTTACATGGCCAATGAACCTTAGGACTAGATCCAACATAACATAGGTAAGACAGATCAAGTGGCTAAGTTGTCTCTGTCAACTGTTGACATCAAAATCTACCTATACACTCATCACACAGTGTTAGTACCATATCCAAGTCATATAGGTGAAGAATATCAATTATGTAAAATAATATTTCAAGAATAATAGTCAATTGGAAATCCAACAAACAACATCAAGTAGTGATTAATCATATAATGCATTATTTCAATAACATTACTTCAGTCTCTACCTAATTTAAATCCTTAAAATCCACAAGTAATATTAAAATATAATATTTTTACCTTAATATCACCTACCCACACATTCATATTATGAAATATCCCAATAGTAACTCCAGCTAATAATAATAAAATAATTGTTTCAAACGCCTCCTAACACATAATACATCTTGTTTATTATACTAATAATAATAATAATGAAAACCCATTGTAACTAGGTATCTTGATCAACACATACTTAATCAGTGAAAGAAAATTCATCTATTTATCACAAAAAAATCACAATACTCATTGTATATATAAAGTTGTCAGATATTCATATCCTGAAAAATGATCATCTTTAATGTATAGAAACAATCATCACTCTCAAATGTAGGCACAATATCCTAACATAGAAGCATATAAACCATTAAATAGGAACCATCAAAGATACTTAGAAATAATAGGATTGTGGAAAGGAGGGGTCTCACAATCAACCTCTCTTTGGTTTCCACATGTCCATGAGAGATATGATACTAAAGAAAAAATGATGTTGAGAAGGTCTAGGAAAATGACATATGGAACGTTCTCATGAACTGTATGAATTCGTGAGCTTTTTAAGGTGGGCTACATTTCAAACTCTAAATGTACTAAAGGCTAACAAGTGTCCTCTACTGATGTCATATACCTTTTTTTTATGAATCTTCCTAGCAGAACTACTTTGGTGATGTGTGAAGGTGACTTTGATGTGATGTATTATGATTGGCCAATACTTTTCAATATAATACAAACTTCGTCAAAGAGATTTGCATCATCAATCTTATTTCCTCCTAGTAGATCTATGGCTTGAATTCAAGTTATATAATGGATAGTGAATGACATGTTCATGGGAGACCAGTGATAATGATGTAGAGGCATCCCAACAACCAAACCTGATTCTTAGAGCTAAAAGATGGAAATTTAATGCAATGTATTACTATTTACATGTGGAGGAATGCCTCCCATACTACATTAATTGTAAAAACTAACTTTTGTTATGACATTCTTGACCAAATTTCATGGTGGATCTAAGGGGGGTTTTCACTTCTGCACTTATAAACTCATCAATGAGGAGGCATGGTGTGATGTCTGGGTCATTTTTTATGAGCTTTCAACTCAGGATTTGAGAGCCTTGATGTCTACACCTAATCTGAATTGATTTTCCTCTGGATGATAACCCTAGTTGAGTTAGGGTTTGATGATAGATAATCTTATTTATACATGAACTATAAAGGTAAGCATTGTATTCAATTCAAGGTTTTTCTTGTGGGCTCTTCCCTAGGGTTTTCTTTGGAAGATATTTTAATCCTTGCATGTTACAATAATAAAATTGGCTTATTCCTCTATATTAATGAATATTATTCAATTTACTTCGTTTATCTTCTAGAGATGTTGTGTATTCCTTTTACCTTCATATATGAATGTTACCTCATTATCTTTTGTGCATGCATGTTGTGTTAGCTAGGTTTTTTTGTGTGTTTGAGAATGTTTTCCTTTCCTTCCAACATATTGCTAAACCTTCATAATTACCCTTAGAAGCTAGTAAAATAGAGAATTATGTAAGTATTTTAGTTATTTTCATTGATTTCCTATGTATTTCAAGCAAGAAGAAACATCCTTATATTGGTGCATCACATCCCGTTTCCCTTTTTTATGCATTCATTCTATCCCATTTCCCTTGTGAGTTGATTATAATAGGGTTAGTGGTAGGTTTAAATGTGTTGGATTGGTCCAACACATTTGCACTTGGATCAAAAAAGGAAGTCGGATTTCTCTAAAAACTTGACCTCATCTTGTAAGGTCCCACACCTTAAGGTCATTTCATTATATGATTATAATGGTGAGCCCATGTTCAATAGAGTGCATTTTTGTGAGATAACAATAATCATTCATATCAAACTTGCATCAATCAAGAAGGTTTTAGAAGGTGAGTTAAGTCATGATATATGTTCTTATATTGATGAAAATGAGACTAACTTTTTGTTGCAGTTGTAGATGCTTGATGAAACTCAACTTGAGAAGATACAGGATAACCAATAAGACCATGTAGAGGTTATCTTAGAGCCTTATAAGGGAGTATATTCATGATTTTTCTCATGTTGATCTAATGCATTCAAATGACTTATCTAAGGCATTTTTTTTATTGTGTTTTCATGGTTCTAGTCTTTTTAATAATGATTTTAACCTTGATTCTCATGTCTTTGATGATGATTTTCAATAATGTGATGAGGAAAATAGCTTATCTCATGATAAAGAGGATTCTCAAGCCATACCAATCAACAAACAAGATGACTTGCCACCTCCTTCATTGGATGAAACTAAAAAGGTGCTTGATCTATTATTAGATTTGAGTAAAGAAATGCCAATTCATGGATATTCCATATGCATATAAGAACTTGCATCATGTGATTCATGTAGATTTCATCCATTTAATCCACATCTAGAAGTAAGTTGTCTTGATTTCTTGCTAGCTTGGAGATTTCCTTGGTATGTAAGGTTGATTTTAAGCATTTTTCTTTGAGAATTCAGAAATATGATGATATTTGTGATGATATTTATGCTTCATAAAATTTAAAAGACATGTTTATGACCTAATTTGTTATTCCTAATGAAGTTCAACATTATTATTTTTGTATAGGACTAGTGATGATTATAACAAGGATGAAATGATTGATATTTTACCTCTTGAAACTTATTGTAATAGTATTAATGGGTATAGTACACCACCAATAAATATTTTCTTCTTATGGTATGCATCTACTTGAAGAGAATTGAGTGGTGGACCATGAGATAAGACCTCAAGAATGTGAAATCACTATGCATGAGCATGTAACTACAATTGTAAATGTATTGGATCAGGTTGTACATTTCTCTTCCCCTTTGCATGTTGATAGTTTTTAGTTTGAATAAGTTGCATTGAGCTATAAAAATGCCTCTGGATGAATCATGATCATAGAGAGTTGCCACAACATCTGATTTTACATACTTTGTACCCATAATTTGAACAAAACTTCTTAATTTTTATTTTCTGAGTACAAAAACAAGTTTGCATTCCTTTGAACCATATGGGGTGGATTATTATTGTTACATGTAATGAAAAATAAGCTAACAAGCACCCCATATGCTTGTTGTTCCTTTTTTACATAGTTTGAGTTTTGTTAAGTTAGGTAGGTGTCTCATTAGCTAGTTTCCCTTTGAGTTTTAGTAGCTGGTTTCATTTTTTCTTTGTCCCTACTAGTTAGTTGGATAGTTGGTGATGTTGGCTTAATTTTTTATTTTTCTTTTAGTTAGTCTAGTCTATTTTTTGGGTTTAGTTTTGGCTCTATGTTGTTTTTTTCTCATTTCCTAGGTCCTAGGGTCCTACTTTTCCAATTGGATGCATATTTATTGATGGAAAAGGGAAATGTTTGTATGGGTAAATGATGTAACCGCTACTTTTTAGACGTTTGTAGATATTTATTGATAAGAAACCAATCATTTTTGTAGAAATTTTAGTTTACATCATTCATATTAGGTTTTTTGTTTATTAGTCCAACTATGAGTTAAGGTGATTTTATGTACTTGAGATGATGTTTTCTTGAAATATTATATATTCTCAAAAATTAATTCTTCCCAAATATTGCTAGAATGAGTAGTTATAGGTAGTTGTTGGGTGAAAAATACAAATATTTTTCTTTCTAGGTCACCATCATGGCTTAACCTAGGAGTTGTTTTCTCCTTATAAACTATCCTTAATACCTAACCAAGAAGAAAATCTTATTTCTCAAAAGTTGAGAAAGATCCATGAGACAATGAGTTAAGAAATCAAAAGAAAATAAAAAGGAAAGTAATGATATATCACGAGAACTCAAGATATGGGTGATCCAAGAAATTTCTGTCAAGGTTGTGGAAATATGACTAGTAGTAGAGCAAAGCCTTGGGTGGGGTTAGTGATATCTCCATCGAGACTATGAATGCTTGGCTAGTAATAGAGCTATGTCTAGGTGATCATTTTAAAGAAAACACAAATTTAGGTAGCCTAATCTCTAGTTTGTGGTAACAAGTTCTTGTATGCTTAAGGAAAGGTAAACTAATCATAATCACACATTTGGATTTGATAAGCATAATACATTGTAATTTAATCATTCTTACTCTTAGTTTTTTCTAGTAGTCACTCTTCTTTTGTGATTGATTAGGCTAGGATTTTAAATTTTTGGTGGGTCTTCTACCTTAAAATTCTTTGGAGCATTTTTTATTTGGTTGTAATTTGTTGTGCCCTCTCACACATGCCCCATACTTTGCATCAAAAAAATAGGGACCCCCTCTTGATTTGATTAGAATTCTTTAGTAAATATTTTCAAGGCTCTATGGTTCCAAGTTTGGTTTCAGTGCTTGGATGCTATCATTTGATGTTGTTTAATCAATATAGTGCTTATTTTTTCATTGATGGTCTTTTCTTTCTATTTTTTCAAGGGGATTGTTTGAATTGAGGATGTTTTTATGATTGGTTATATATGTCAAATGAGACTAATTTAAGGAAAATCATTGATTAAAAGTCTATTGTTGGCTTAGATGAGGCCCTAAAGTCTTCGTGCAATCCTTCCCAATCATCTAAAAATTCTAAAAGAATCCTTTTAAAACCTTTAAAATCCTTTTAATAATTAAAAATAATGTGTAAACCATTGGTTTGAAATTAAAAATGGAGGAAATGAAACTTATGAAAATTTACTTTTAATCTAGACCATTTGATCTCCATCTTCAAATATTGGCCCTTGATGGTGCATTTAGTAATGCACTTTTTATTTTCTAGTTTTCCATGTTACCTTTCATATTAAATTTGACAATCTCATTTTCTTTGTATTTTGAATGTCATGAGATTTTGGGTAGCTTTTTGAGGGTTTTTAGTATTAAAAAGGGGAATTCTTTTATATTATAGGCATCTAACCTCCTCATCATAATCCTACACTTGTGGAGAAAGATATTGGGAGCAATATATTATATATTACATAATTTACTTCTATTTTTATAAAAAAATTATGTCATGCAAACTAATTAAAATTGTTGTTTTCTTTTTGATAATTATAATCAACAACTTTGAAAAAAAATCATTTATTTTATTTGAATGATAAATATGAGCATGAATAATTTTATAAAGTGATGTAAATAATATTTTATGAGGATTTTGATGCTTTTCATGCTTTCTTAGAGATTTAGGATGCAAAATATAAGACTAAGAATTAAAGAAAAAATGAAAATTAGAACACTGATATGAGATTTTGATGAAGGAATTGGAAGCTTACTCATAATGTGAAATGTAAAAATTACTTTTGTAAAAGGAGGAATTTTCTTCATTTTAATAGGGGGGAATCTAGCAGAGAAAAAATATTGAAGAGAAGAAAGAAAAAGATAAAAAATGATAATTTTCAATGTGAATTTCTATTGGATGTTTACCTATAGCTTGCTAGTTCTTCATTGTAGATGGTGATGTATCTATATTTTATATTTCAAAACTTGGATAGTTTGGTGAAATTCAATAAAACTATTAATTTTTAACATCTATTATAATATATTTATCAAATTTTGTTTAATACTTGTGTATGCAATATGGTATTTTATGCAATTTCTTTGTCATTTTCATAAAATTCCTTAGGATCTTGCACTTATGGTTTTTGTAATTGTGTGGAATACTAGTTATGGAATTGTAAGTTAATTAAATTTTTCACTGAACCTTCCAAGATAAGGAATGGTAAATCAGATGAAGATCTCCTCCTCTTTATTTTCAGCTCATTTCTTCTCTACTCTTCAAAAATTTGCATCACTTGCATCACACACATCTATCCTTTCTATCTTGTCAACCTTCAACATCTCAACTCATACTTATACCATCCTCAATCGTAAAAACTTTCTCCAAGGTCGAAAATACACGTTTCACACTTAGCAATTTCAAATTAGGTTAGTATTAAACATTCTCATGGTGGATATGAATAAAGTAGACCAAAGCAACACTTAACTAGGACCCAAATTAAATCTCACATGCCACCCTACACCTTCATTAACACTTGAACATTTTCAAATGTAGTGTAAACACTAGGTCAATCATTACCCATGAAAACACATTAAACTTTGAATTACATGCACTTCCTTTGATTAATCCAAAACTTTCTGAAAACAAACTTAACTTGAATGTGATCCAAGAGCATCCTAGAAATCGAAAAAATCCTTCACAACAAATCTCACCTAAAGATTATAAACATATTATTTATCTAGACAACACTACCAAACACTGCAATGCTCTATAACTTAGAAGAATTTCTTATGATATGCCTAACCATAAATCCTCTTAACAAAAATAGGAGAACAACACCATCAACTCTCCTTCAGAACCACAAGTCTTGAAAAGAAACTATGGAGAAATATGGAGCAAATACATTTCTCCTAGACACCTCTATACACAACACTACAAAACCAGTTCACATACTGGTGAACACAACTTCCTCTAACCAATGATATAGAAGCCAAAATTTTGGATATAGAAACTTTGAACATCTCTAACCGACATATCCAAACCACAAAAGTAGATCTTCACCCTAGAAGAAATGAGAAGCAAAACCAGAACACCTCTACAAGACAAAACACCTTTGCAACACCCTATTTCCTCATTTTATCAATTTTTTTAGTATCCTCGACATCTGAATCATAAATAGAAGCTTATCAAAGAAAAAATTTCTTCTCAACCACTACACTACTCTCATCAATGACAACACAGGCTTATTGACATCAATGATAACACCTTCATACTTGTAACAAAGATGCCTTTGGGTTATCAATCTCTTGAGATTGGTTGTTCTACCTGCATGTTGATGACTGTATCAAAAAAATTCCTCAAGAAGAGGGATACCCAAATAGTTTGACAAAAGAGAATCTTCTTTATACTAAAGAATCTAAGTAATGTTAGCTTGTCTATAATATGAGATTTTCATGAAAAGTAAGGTGCTCTTTGGTAGACTACATTTTTTACCAAAGGTTATTTCTTTATCCAAAAAGATATATTTTAGCCATCTAGCCTCTCAAAAAATATTCAACAATTAGAATGATGTCATAAAAAAATTAGTAATGTGAGGCCAGTTGACCTGAAGAAGTATGGAAAATACCTCTTAAGTTTGAGATTGAGATCATCTCAAAAATCATGTCCAAGAAGTATTTGTGAAACTCGAACCTATTCATAAATTTTATGATAAAGTACCAATTCACCTTGTCTTAAGTCTTTAAAAGATCAAGTTTTAATAGGAATCCTCCCTTCTTACTTACCAGTAGGGAGTGCAACACCTCATGTATAGTAATAACAGAGTCTAGGATCTTCCTTTAACAAAACCACTTTTTTGATCTAAAATCATCTTAGGGAGGAAAACTTGCAAGTTGGATACAATAATTTTGGAGAGAATTTTATAAATTGAGTTACACAAGTTGATAGGGAAAAGCTCACCAAAGGAGTCAACACCTAGTTATTTTAGGATGATGACAATAAAGGAATAATTGAATTCCTTTAGAACCCTCTTGTAACCAAAAAATCCTTAGTATCTGCAACCACATCTTACTCTAAAATTTTCCAATACATCTAAAACAATAAATGAGGAAATCCATTTGATCCAAGGAAGGACCAATGTGCCTATTAGACCAAATAAATTTAGAACCTTACATATCCAAGTCAATAATAGCTTGTTCATTTAAAAACTCCACAATATCACCTATACTATCAAATGAGGATTGGGATCCTCCCATCTTATCCTCTTCCTTTAACATGGTATCAAAATCTCCCATCAATAACCACATGCTATCAATTCTATTTAGTTTGAATTTCATCAAATTGTTCCATAATATCTTCCTTATTGTATGAATATTTAAAACATACACATTATAGGAAATCCAAGAGTGCCATCCCTAATACAAAAAAATAGTAGCAAAATGTGATAAATCCTTGTACAATAGGGTTCCAAAACATAGTAATCACCACTTTAGGGTTCCAAAACATAGAAATACCACTAGATGTGCCCATAAAATTAACTCCATGGAGCTCATAGTCCTTGAAAAATATATTCTTCATCTTAATCAACTTCTCAAATAAGCATCTTAGTTTCTTAGATAAGTAAAAGATCAAGTTTGTGTTCTCTAAATAGATTATCAAAGAGATATTTCTTATGAGGATTATTTAGGCCCTTGACATGTAGGATTTGAGAAATACAAATCCACAAAACCCAAAGAACACCTGCATGCAAGAAACCTGTCACAGAGAAAGAGAGAGAACAAAACAAGGGTTTTGGCTTTGATAATGTGCAAGATGTATTATCAGAGAAAAAATGAATCAAGAAGTGAATACAATACAAGAGATCAATCTTTATAAAGGAGATCAACACCGAAAGGAAAACCTAACCCTAAGGTGAGTGCATTTAATAATTAAATATTAATTATTAAATGACTAATATGTGTGCATAAAGTGAAATCTTAAGAGGAGAGTAAAGTTAATTAATTAATTTACTCTAACACCTCCCCTTAAGATGAGCTACAATGCAACTACAAACAATGCAGAAGAAAGCAAAGGAACTACAAAGCAACAAAGAGTCTTGACAACATGGCCTGATCAGGTACCCGAATACAACAAAATCTCTATAATGTGGAGTAAAGGAGAAAACCTAGTGGGAAAAAACTCCTCTCCAAAAAGAGATAAAGAAACATGCTGAAAAAAAACATGAAGGAAGGCCTCACTGAGACCCCCCAAGGACAACCTCCTTCACCCCAAGCATGGAGCACAACTGAAGATAGCGCGGAGATGCCAAAGGTTTAGTGAAGATGTCTGCAACCTACTCCTCTATAGGAATGTACTCCAAGATGAAAGAACCATCCTAAATAAACTGCCTGATGAAGTGCATGTGGATTTCAATGTGCTTTGTCCGCTGATGCTCCACTGGGTTGCGATAAATGTGAATGGCACTCTGATTGTCACACCAAAGAATAGTGGGACTATCTGGAGGAAACCTAAACTCTATCATCAACTACCAAAGCCATAAAACCTCATGACTGGCTAACACTGTTGCATGGTACTCAGCCTCTGTAGATGATAATGCAATAGCAGACTGCTTCTTGCAAGACCATGTGATAGGACCAGAACCAAGGCAAAAAACAAAGCTAGAAGTAGACTTCCGATCGTTGACATCACCAGCCCAATCGGAGTCAGTGAAGCCAATGATGTGAGGGGATCCTGAAGTGTAGTGAATGCCATAATGAGTGGTGCCCCGAATGTACCTCAAAATACGTTTGGCTGCTTGCCAATGGCTCTCATGAGGATCATGGGAAAACCGAGAGACAAGACCAACCGCAAAGGAAAGATCAGGATGAGAATGTGTCAGGTACAACAAACTGCCAACCAACTGCCTGTATAAAGTGGGGTCTACTGAAGGAGTAGAGCAAGTGGAAGACAAAACAACACCTGACTGAAATGGAGTGGGGGCAGACTTGCAATCAAGCATGCCAAATCGCTGAAGCATATCAAGAGCATACTTCTCCTGAAATATGGAAATCCCATCCGAAGACTGAATAACCTGAAGACCCAGAAAGAAGTGCAAGAGACCAAGATCTGTCATCTCAAACTGCTCCATCAAAGCTCTCTGAACACTCTGAATCATGGAGGATGAGCTACCTGTAAGGATGAGATCATCTACATATAGCACAAGAATCAAAAGATCACCCTCCTAATGCTGAATATACACTGTGTGATCGGAATGACAGCGTGTGAAGTGAGAGGAAAGCAAGAAAGAGTCCATCTTCTCATACCAAGCCTCGAGGGGCTTGTTTGAGACCATACAATGAATGCCAAATTTGCAAACCAAAGAAGTGTCTACACAAATCCCGAGGCTGCTCCATATAGATCTCCTCATGTAGGTCTCCATGCAAGAAGGCACTCTTTACATCCATCCTAAACACTGGCCCATCCCCGTGAAGCTGCAAGGAAAGTACCGGCGATAGAAGTTCATCTTGGCGACAGGAGCAAAGGTCTCAAGTAGTCAATACCTCTACCTCGAAAACCCCTTCACAAATAAGACGGCCTTTTATACTTTCTATCAATAGAACCATCTCAAGTAAAGATACTTTGGCAATGCACACCCACCAGTAATCGAACCAACTTTCTTCCTTAGGAAGAGGACAAAGATCCCAAGTATGATTCTCTTTCATCAGAAGAATACTCCTCATCCATGGGCCTATCCCACTCAAGGTGACTTGTCACCTCTGAAACCTTTTGAGGATCATCCAAAATGGCATGACTCAAAAGACTAGAACCAGATGTCTAAGCACGAGTATGATGAGTATCTGAAGGATCACCTGCCAAAGAACCAGCTACATCAACAGTGACACAGGCCCACCTAGGCAAAGATGGAGCAAGTGGTGGTGGTGGAGATGGTGGATCATCATCTACATCATCCTCAAGAGATAAGTAATCCTCAAGAGATGAAGAGGAAGGAGTAGGCAATGAGGGAGAAGCTGGTGATGGAGAATCCATCTAAGGATAGCGCCCATCAAACTGGACATCCCGCCGAAACAAGACCTCTCGAATTAGGATCAAACAACATGTACTTAACATCCTCACAAGAGCTAAAAAATATGAGTGGTCTAATTTTCCTCGGCCCATGGCTTCAATCGAAAGCATCAAGTAAAATAAATTGCAAGCCCTGCTACTCACCAAAACTCGTATCGTAGAAACATCAGCTTGACATGGATCCAAGCCTCCTCATGAGTCATATGTCGCAATGCCTTATGAGGCATCCGATTCCTCAATATATAATAAATTGACTCCGCTTCTCAAACAAAATGAAGAAATCATAGCCTCTAGACCTGTGACATACAATTTGCCATCTCCCGTAAGGTTCTGTTCTTTATCTCAGCAACACCATTCTATTGAGGGGTGTAAGGGACTGTAAACTGATGCTGTAAACCATGCTCAGTGCAAAAATCTATAAAAGCCTAATTAACATATTCCCCCCATTATATATGCATATCCTCCTGGTAGAAAGTCCAGATTGCTTCTCCAAAAATGTCTTAAAAGTCCTGAATGAGTCAAAGACATCAGACTTGTACTTAAGAAAGTACACCCATGTACGTCTGGAGAAGTCATCAATAAAAGTGAGCACATAACGGGCCCCTGAAAAGGAAGGAGTCGAAAAGGACATAAGATCACTGTGTACCAACTCTAGGGCTGCCCTAGCATGAGTGGCTCGACCCTTAGGAAAAGGATCTTGATGATGTTTTCCAAGGACACAACCACAACATACACCATCAGTACAAGAAATCGGTGGAAGCCCAATCACAAGTGCCTATGTACTCATCTGCTGTAGATATTTGTAATTGACATGGCCAAAATGCTCATGCCAAAGCCTGCTCACTGAATCTGCATGTGCTATAAGAGAGGAACCAATAGTGTCTGAACTCTTAAAGCCATCAAATCTATATAAGCGAGATGCAGAATCCACACTCCTAGTAGCCACAACCAAGTCAGGATCATGACGATCTCGAATAACAACATCATGTGGTGAGAAATCAACTCTTTTACCAGAGCTAGAGTGACAAATCTGATAAACGGATAGAAGGTTTTTGAATGTCGTGAACCAGAAGCACATCCTCGGTGAGACAACCACCATCTAATGAAATAGTACTTGAACTCCAAACTCGAAGTTGTGCTGGAGTCAACAACTACAATATGTCTAGTGCCCGAGGCAAGAGTGGTACCAAATCCTCCTCAGGAAAAGCTGGCATGGTGAGAGGCACCTCGCATCTAGAACTAAGTGATTTTGAGGACAATGCCTATGTAGAAAGAGCGCACACCTTCCCTGCAATGCGTGGAAGGAGGCCGAGGTGCACTCCATATTATAAGCTGTTACATGGCTTCCCGAAGCTCTAAACGCTTCCCAAACCTCGAAACCGGATGTCCTTCCTTTGCCACAAAACTGCAAGGATCATTGGATTTCCTTCTTAGTCTTGGAGGAAGACTCACTTTACTCTCTTTGAATATTTTCCTATTTTAGAATTGAGCTATGGTTTTGAATCAGACTTAGGTGGTGGCTTGGAGGGATTCTCACTAGCCTCTGAATCTTTCTTAGGCTTCGATTTCTGCTTCTGTTTTCCTTTGGAGGACTGGGCTACCAATGCTTGGTTCTGTGAACTTGAAAGTGAATCCAACTGCTTGAGCTTAGCTTGCTCACGAGTCAAACAATCACAAAAGACCTCAAAAGAAGGCATGACATGTCGAGCACCCAAGGCATCCATGGTGGAATAGAAGGTTGAAGAGAAGATCTGAAATGGACCCCGAAGCTTGGAGAGAATTAGGAAGATACACTCTGTATCAGTCTTAACTTTTCCACAACCCTGCAAGATAGATCTTTGCTATTTGAACTTCATCAGAAAGTCCTCAATGGAGGGAAACGAATCAGGTACCAAAGAAGTTAACTCGGCCTCAAGCTACAAAGCTCTAAACTGATTGATAGTACCAAAAAGTCCATCAAACTTGGTCCAAATGGCTCGAGGAGTGAGACAACCCTCAAGATGAAACAGGAGACTATCAGAAATGTGTAAAGCCATCAATCCCATAGCCTGATCCATATTGTTCCTGTGTTGCATAACCTCAAAGGCACGAGTCAACTGAGGCTGAACCTCATCCAAATAGGACCATAACCCTCGAGACTGGAGAAGAGTCATCATGTGACCCTTCCAAGTGTGATAATTATGTGGTGTGAGAGGTTCAATAGATCTGTTGACCATCTTGTGAACTGTGCCTCAACTGCTCTGAATTTTTTTATTATTATTTAGTGGTCTTTTAGAACTAGACAGAAGATGTAGAAGGGGTTTTTTTGTTTTGTTTTGGTGTTTTTAGATTCTAGTTTTCTGATGTAAATGATAGAAAGCAAGAAAAAACATCCCCCCACAATACAAAAATCCAATCCCCAGTACAAACTAAAAGCCAAAAAATGATAGAAAGTAGTAATTGGTTGAGACAAATCTCTGTGTACCTAAAGAATTTACTGATGAAATAGACTGTAGATCTGAAAAAATCACTGAACCACCTTTCTGATGCCTATTTGCTTTCAAAAAATAGTGCAAAAATGAGCAAGTTATGCCCCTTAGAGTGAAAAACGCTCATCGGACTTTGACTAAGAAAAAATGTAGCCAAACTAGAAAATTCTAAAAAAATTCTTGCACCATCAGGACAGGCTCAGAGCCAGCTTTCCAACGCCTATTTTTGTTCAAAAAATAGAGAAAAAACACCCAAGTTATGACTGTATGAGTGATAGGAGGTAAAACAAAATATTATAGAGGGCCCTGGTGGCTCTCTGGTGGCGCTCCGGAGGTACGCGGTGCATGGATGGGGTGTAGGTGGTGCGCGGGTGGCACGCTAGTGGAGTGCAGGCGTCGCACGAGCTGCACTCGGGCCATGCACAGGCCGGCGGCGCGGCGGTGGCTGCCTGGCTGCGACCGGCTGATGTCGCCGGCAGCGGTGGCCGGGCGATGGCCGCGGGGTGGCTCATTGGTGGCACGGCTGGTCTAAATGGGCAGCGCCCAAAATAAACCAAAAAATTTGATTTTTTTATTCTTTTTATTTTTTGACCTCGATCTGCATGCCCTGGGGCCATACGCCTTGGGGCAAAATTTTTTGCCTTCTAGATAACCGTGGTCCTGAATCGTATCGATATTATATGAAAATAGGGTTTTGATGCCGCAAGCTCAATGGTGAGGTCCCTGCTTTAGCTCAAAGTGTTCCAAAAAAGAACCCCTATTCCAAATAAAAAAGAAGACAAAACACAAATCTGATGCAACCAAACCTAGATCTCTAAATCTTCAAAAACCTAACAAGCTTATAGTAGATTCGACTGATATTCATGTAGGATTTGAGAAATACAAATCCATATAGAACCCAAAGAACACTGCATGCAAGAAACCTATCACAGAGAAAGAGAGAGAAAAAAACAAGGGTTTTGGCTCTAACAAAGTGCAAGATGTATTATCAGAGAAAAATGAATCAAGAAGTGAATACAATACAAGAGATCAATCCTTATAAAGGAGATCAACATCGAAAGGTAAACCTAACCCTAAGGTGAGTGCATTTAATAATTAAATATTAATTATTAAATGACTAATATGTGTGCATAAAGTGAAATCTTAAGAGGAGAGGAAAGTTAATTAATTTCTTTACTCTAACATGACATTCTAAGAAATTATTTATATTTCTTAATAGGAGTACTTTTCAAGTGCAAGTTTATGATGGTTTGATACAAAACATATATAATACCCTTTCTGATATCTATCTCCTTGACACTTATTTTAGACATCCTTCATAGGTTCTTTTTCTTTGGGCCATGGTCCATATTCTTCTCATTCCTAATTTGGACCTTGCTATTCAAGTCTTTTCCTTTCCCATAACCTAGGGAAGAAAGAGCCTGATTCTTCTTATAGGAGCTTTTCTAGTTCTCAAGGAGTGATACTTTAGTCTCAGGTAGAGCATCCTTCACCAACTCTGTTGGTATCTTCTCATAAAAGTGTTCAGAAGCACTTGGCCTAGAGGGGGAACCTATCAAGCTCTATAAATCATCTTCTATAAATCATCTTGAAGATAAGGAGCTATTAGTTGTTAACTTTATCTAGGATTTTTTTAGGGGAAACTATCCCTCCATTTCCTTCCATGGAAAAGGATTCCTCACCCAAAGTATTCACTACCTCTGAAGAGGTTCCACCATTGATCACACAATCAAGGAAGAAAGAAGATGATCCTCAATAGTTCCCTACCTTATTAACTTGGGGTAAATTGTCAAATTTTATTCTTTTTGGAGAAACTGCAACTCTTCCTCCATACTTTGAACAATTTCTTTTTTTTCCAAAAATTTTCTGATCTTTTTGAGGATTGATCAAGGAAAGTATATTTTTAAAACCTTATAATTATTATTTTATCTTAAAAGCTACATATTAATTAAAATTTGAAACATAGAATCATGATATTTATTAGTTCTTAGCAATAGACATGTTCCTATTGTAATCATACAATTCAATTTTTCAATTACTCTATCCTCTTTTGACCAATAAATACATTCCCCTAGAGTTTTTTTTGAACTATTTTTTTCTTTAGCATATTCTCCACATTACATCACTATAATAAGAGGTTTTCACTTGAAAGTACATGTTGACATTGCTATCATATTTGCATCATTATTTTGGATACTATCATATTCTCAATCTATGTCTACCAAATAAATGATGATTTTTATTTGTTTCATGGCCTATATAATTAAATTTATAATTTAATATATTCAATTGATTAGTGATGAAAATTATAATAAATGTAATTTAATATTTCAATCTTAAGATAAAAATACAATGAAACACTCTAAACAAACTTGTAGTGAAGATCTACGTGAAATCATAAGGCTATAACAAGTCACAAAGCATAAAATATTACAATATTATCTAATTTTATATTTCAATATTAAGATATAAATTCAATGTAATGCTTACTAAAGAAACCCATAATAAAGAGCCATGTGAAATAAAAATCTATTACAAGTTAAAAATTCTACCAAATATTCTATAAAGTAGCTTAAGACAACAAATACAAACAAATATAGTAGTAGATCCAACAAATATAAATAGAGATCACTAAGAAATAATAGATCTTCCATTATTTTAAAATTTACCAATTCAACCTACTACATGTCATGTTAGTGGAGAATGATAAAAATGATGACTGAAATAGTCTAGTTTAGGAACATGTTTAGTTTCATTAAATTTTATTTCCTTATTTTTAACATATAAATTCACATTCCAAACACACTTCAATACATCCACTCATTTTACTATGACTAACTATTTTTTTCTCTTTCTCCCACATGGGTTTACTATTTACATTTGACTTGAGGTTTGGAATATCTATCTAGGACCTTCTAGGCTGATTTTACTTGAACATGTCTATATTCATAGTGTTTGTTATTCTAGTTATGTTCTTGTATTCTACAACCATCATTAGTGTCTCATATCAAATTCACAATTATGATAATGATAGCTTAGAACATAATTTTATTCATTTAGTGAGAAAAGACTCTTTCTTAGGTTATAGTTTAAAGTCGCATTAATATTTTATTATTTTTACAATAGGATGTAGTTTTTGTGCTTTTTCATGTTTTCAATTTCTATTTATTTCATTTTTTCTTTGTTAGTTAATTTATACATAACAATTATCCTCTCTATTGAAATTTACATGGATTCTAGTTTAAAAGTTAGATTGCATGTAGCAATTTAGATTAACAACCATTCAAATTAACTAATTCATAG
>VDFB02058242.1:61525572-61630182 GCA_007258455.2 Sequoia sempervirens
AAAATCCTAAAGCTCGAACTAACTTCATAGTACATATAGTCAAACCAGCACCTCCATCTATTAGGACGTGTCTAACACGAAACTTGTGGATCATGACTTCTAAGTATAGCGATGAATTATGGGGATGTGTCATGGAGACATCATCTTTTTCAGAGAATGAGAGACATGTGGGTGAGGACAAGTGTCCTACCATGGCTTGAAATCTGTCTACATCCAGATCGGTGGATACAGTTGTTTCAATGAGGGCCTTTTCTAAAATTTCCTTGTGTGCTGGGGAAATCTTCAGGAGTTCTAAGATAGAAATCTGAGCAGGAGTTTTTCCAAGTTGATTGACTAAGTCATATTGATGTTGAGGTAGGGGCACATTGGTTTTTGAAGAAGCGCCCTTTAAGACAACCTTAGCTTGTGCTCTAGTTGTTGCATTGACTTCTCTATATTTCATCTTTTCTTTAACTTTAATAACGTTGACCCGTTCGTCATCAGTGTAGATATGATTGATTATATGATCACTGATATGATTCACACTTTTTCCTCAAGACTCACCCTTTTGATAATTGGGAAAAGGGTTGTGAAATGCTTGGTGCTCTTCATTTGATTGTTGGTGTCCTACTTTGATGGTGTCATTTTCTATCAAATCTTGGATCACATTTTTCAAGGCTTGACAATTATTCGTGCGATGGCCCTTATACCGATGATACTCGCAATAGTATGCATCATTCCATGATGGAGGCTTCACACTGGATTCAAAATTTCGTTGAGGTGGTAGGGTGATAACGTTCTTTGCCATCAACTCTTTACGGGCAGATTCTAGAGATTGACCCAGTGGAGTAAAATTTCTTCTGCTAGAGAAGAATGAAGATCGTTGTGGATTTGTGTTCGAGGTACTTCCTAAGAAATTGTTGTTGTTATTGTTTCCATGGTAACCTTGATTGTTGGCATTTCCTTGGTTGGGAGTAAAATTTTGACTCATGTTATTCCTTAGAGGAGGATTGTTTCCTTGATTTGTGACTAAGTTGACGTTGTTATAGTTATTGTTGCGAGGAAAACTTGGAGCACTAAGAACAAATGGCTTAGTTGAGACATTATTTTCATCTACAACACCATAATTTACCATGTTTTTTTTACTAGTCCAAAACTTAGATTTGTCATTGTGGTGATTTGATGAGCTAGGATTGTCCTTATCAAGTTTGATTATCCCTCTCTAAACCAAGGCACTTTCAATGGTGATGGAATTTTCAATAATTTTTTGAAAAGAGGGAGGATAATGAAGATTAAGATGATAGCTCATCTCTTGATCTAAGTTGTTTATGAAATTGGTTATCTTTTCCTTTTCAAGAACGTGGCATGGATATCTAGTGAACAATCTTCTCCATCTCTAAAGAAATGTAATGAATGGTTCACCAGGTTTTTGTTTAGCCTTGCAGAGATCAATCATGGTTATTTGATGTTGTATGTTGTAGGAATATTGTGATATGAACTCATTAATCAATTCCTCAAATGTCTTGATGGGTGATGTGATTTTTGATAGCCATTCCATAGATTGGCCTCTAAGAATTTTAGGAAACAAATGCATCAAGTATGTGTCTACATGAGAAAAATCTAAAGTCATATTTTGAAAGTCTCTAATATGATCAATTGGATCCGATTTCCCATTGTAACGATTGAACTTTGGGATTTCATAATGTTTGGGAAATGGGACCATATTGAGACATCGGTCAAAAGGATAAGGACAAATGTCATCAAGAGCGTATGTATTTGTTGTGGCTTCTCCTTGTAGATCTTTAATTTGTCCTTGTAGTGCTTTAACTTGTTGAGTCAAGGCACTAAGATCAGACAAGGGTGTTTCATCAGGATTACTCTTTATGTTCTCAGTATCAAAATCATAGGGCAATTTAGCTCCCTTGTCAACAGATAGAAGAAATATTTTTCTTTATTGTGCTCCAAAATATTTTCTAAGGCTTTGTGAAATTTGGGATCTTGCTCAGCCTCTCTAAGACATTCTTCATCCCATTCATCATCACTCTCTACAGGAGTTTTGCTTCCATCTGTTGAAAGGAAATGGATTTTTTTTCTCTTTCACCCATGTTATCTTTAAAAAGGGGATTATGATTCATGCTATAAAGGGTATTACTAGTCTCACCCTCTTCTTGAGTTCTTCGGGTATGACCTTCTTGTTGAATATCCTCTTTCAGCTTATTATATTGAGATCTTGTAAAAATAGGCATATGATTTTGAAGCATTCTTCTAGACTTAGATCACAATTTGATAAATGCACAAATGATGATATTTTGATCTAATAAGATTAAAATCTTATGATATGATCAAAAAATGTTCCTATTTCTTGATTGTGGCTTCCAATCATAAAGGATATTAGAATCATGTTGGGTAAGTTGAATCAAATAATCAAAAAATCGTTTGAAAGGTGCACTTTTTAAGATTTTGATCCTTTTTTTTGAAGAATGATAAGTATAGCCTAATTCACTAAAGGATTTGACTGGGATGTGTTGGATATTCAATAGAAGGTGTGGCATATAATTGAACTCAAGAGGCTGATTGTGATTATGTCATTGTGACAGAGCTCATCTCTGAAAATAAGCTCATGAATCTAAAGGGTCTACAGCATATTCGTCAGTAAATACCCTAACAAAATCTTGGTACCTATGGAGGAATTTGCAGTAATGGAGCAAGACGTTTTGAATCTTGTATAAAAAATTCCTTTGTTGTAAGGTTTTCTTTTAACCTAGAGGTTTCTTGGGTTTCTTGATTCTATTGGAAATTAAATTCTTGAAAAATTAGGTAGATTTCCACTCCCTAAGCATGAGAGAAATGTCGATATGCTATTGGACCAAGGATTCTATAAACTCATATCTGTCAAAGATAATGATTCAGGAAAAGTGACAGATGTGCTATTTTGTTCCCTATATGTGCTACAAAAATAGGCATATGCACCAGAGAAATAGTCAAATGTGTTGCTCTGTACATCCTATATGCGCTACAAAAAAGATGTTAACAGTGATCAAAAAAATGTTTTTAGAATATCCAACGTATGCAGTAAAACACTCAATGCGCTAAAACAGACTCTAAAAGTGCCAGACTAACCAGTGAATGTGCTAGAACATACCTCATATGTGCTATAATATACCCTATATGTGCGAAAACAATTTTTCCAAGGTAACTTTTTCAAATAGTTTGTGAACAATTTCAGCTAAAATTTGACATGTTCATTTTGGATGATCTTATATCTGAATTAGTGTGATTGAAAACACAACAAACACTCTAAAAAATAGTTGTTCTTAAGACCTATACTAAACATCAAGTGTATGCTCAAAAATGTTTTTCAAAAAGTGTTTTCACATGTTTGGCACATAAAAGACAATTCAGACAAACTCACTCTTATACCTCAAGTAGGTCATCATCATAATAATCAAATCAACCCACATCTTTAAAACTGCGTCAACTCTCAATATAGTCGTGTCACTCGGCGGCCGCATGCTTTTGTCTTTTCCAGGCACGTACTCAGAGTGACGCAAGTGGATACCGGATCCCCTAAGAAAATGGTCCTTGGCAGTTATATGGTGAGTGTCTTGGGGGTAGATTCTTCCCTCCCTTGCACTATGATTATTATGATGTCTCTAAACCGACATGGTGAGATCGACAACTTCAAACTAGGTTCAGAGTAAGGGTTTTGTTCGGTGCAATAATAAACTCTCAAGAATTCCCAACCTTAGAACAAAGGCTTTGGGGATGGTTATCTTTGACACTACCAGGACTGCAGACTTTCCCCAAATTCACATTTTGATTAGAGTGGGTTAGAAAACTTGGCTTTTAGTTGTTCCTAATTAGGTTGTTCCTCTTGGGTGAGTACTTTTTCCCACAAGAGCAGGCCTTCTAAAGGATATAATAAAGCATTGAAATTAAATGAATGTAAAAGGCAAGTCTGGTATTTTGGTCACCCAGTTAAGGGGAGAGCATAGAACTATTGCCACAAACACAGTAGACAATGTTCTTTTTAAAACCCAAATCACAATGATCTAATCTAAGTGAAGATGTTGCTTCACAAACACAAGTTGTTCAATTTTAACTGCAAAAATCATTGTGTTGTGACTATCCTATATTGCTTCATTTTAAATCCACGTCTACCCTAGGATTGCTTCTTTTTAAAAACTAGATGTGACTATCCTAGATTGGTTCTTTTTAAATCAGGAAAAGTTCTGTCTGCGAAAGGCATCAGACTCAGAACCTTGTTTAGTTACAACCTGCATGCGCTAAAAGATCACCTATATGTACCACAAAAACAAGTAAATGCACTAAAACAGATCCTATAAGCTTTACAGAAAGTTCAAATGCACCAAAAGAACTCTTAAATGTGCTAGAAGAGAATGCAGGAATTTTTTTACAAAATTTTTAGTAAACTGAGCCGAGTATATGCACCACTTTGTTCCTTATAAGTGTCGTTATGTTCCCTAAATGCGTTGAAACAATTCCTGGATGCGCCAGAAGACCTACAAAAGCCCTGAAAGAAACCCTGTATGCACCTTAGAAACCGACAAATGCGCTAAAACATAAATTTTTGCCAAAAATCCAAATTCCAAAATGCAAAATCCTATCAAAAATCCTACAAATAAATGTTTAAAATGGGACAAAGCCCCACGATGGGTGCCAAAAATGTGTGGTCGATTTTGAGTGTGATAAATGCGTAAATTAAAACAAATAAATCAAACACACCGATAGAACATTATATTAAAAACAAAATTTAAATGAAAAATAAATGCAAACTCTTTCTTTTGTCTTTGATGTCGTCCTATTCTTCTCTATCTCCAGTGTTTTGTTGATTCTAGCTGGCTCTCAGATCTAGGGCTAGGCTCAACAAACGGTCTTCCTAGAGAACGGGATTAAATATGAAGGCATGTAAATACTATGCTAAAACATGATTATTCTAATGTTGAACATGATTGATAAAATGAAAGATTATGATAATGCTATGAATACTAAAGCTGATAATGATAATGCTAAAATGTTAAAATGCTATAAAGCTAAAAATGCAAGTAATCTCTAATTAGCCTCAATGCTTGGATTGGCAGTGATATTTATAGATTTTTCAGAACATTTTGATTGGCTGATGTGATCGACGACTGTGAAAATTCCTGGCAAATCGAACGGTTGAAGATTAATAAGACTAGAGAGAATAATAGAAGAAAACAGAAAAAAAGCTTTGTTTCCTTTTTTTTCGAAAAAGAGATTTAAGATGAGATGATAAAGATGAATTGTAAAAATAATCTTTTTGTAAGATTTTGGAAAGATTTTGAAGAAGATAAATAATGAATTATTAAATTCAATTATTCATTTATGGGTGACATGGAGATTTTTCTTAAAATAGAATATTTACCTCAAATTTGAAGAATAATGGAGGATTTCATAATTAAATATAATATTTAATTATGATTTTGAAGAGATATGGAAGATATTTAATTAAATAAAGATATTTAATTAGTTTTTTTAAGAAATGATATGTAAATGGAATTAATTAAATAAAATATTTAATTAATTAGAAGAAGAATTTTAAAAGAAATATTTAAATTTAATTAAATAAAAAAGACTTAATTAAATTCAAAAAGTGATAATTAATTAAAATAAATGAAGTGTATTTATTTAACTAATCAAGTGGACATATGAATGTGAAATAATTAAATAAAAATTGATTTATTTAATCATGACAGAAGAATATATTGAATGAATAATATAATTAAATTAATTAAATTTAATCATATGTAGAGGACTTTAGAGAAATTAATTAAATAATAAATATTTAATTAGATGCCAGGATTAATCAGACATGACCAATTTTATGCATATACAACCTCCATTATCCTTCTCCATTTCGCCATTGTATGATACTTTCCCTTAGATTTTCATTAAGCACGCAAGTATGGCCTAATGATCATGATAATAGAAAAAAATCAACGATTCTAAAGTAAGTTGCTTCTAAAACTCATAATATTTCAGGAGGAGTAATAATGATGAAGGTAAAGCCAATTTATAGAAAATATGATTTTTGAATGTCAGGATCAGATTAAAAGATGTGACATGCAATAGGATTAGGGTTAAATTAGTGTAAGTGATAAATCATAAATGGTGGAGACTAAATTAATTAATAATTTAATCACTGGTGGAAACTAGTTGAGACATAGAAGAATAAAGATTGCATGCAAAAGATAATATTGATGAAGTGATCAACATAGAAAGATGGTTTGTTAAAGATAATCAGATATTATCTCACCAGATAACTGAATGATCAATTTAGATCTAGACATAAGTGATAAATGACTAATTAGATAACAAACAAATTATCTAATTATAGAGACATATGATCAGGATAAATCCTTTTGAATTAAATGGTTTCAATTCAACATTCAAGATCTTAGGATTAAATTAAATAAATAAATATTTATTTAATATTAAAGAGAGAAAAGGATAAAGAATAATTAAATAATTTAAAATGATTATTTAATTATAGTTGAAAGTGTCATAGGAATAAATTAAATAATAGTTTATTTAATTTTAGAAAAAAGATAAATTTAATTAGCAATGTAATTAAATAAATAATATTTATTTAGTTAATCAAGAAAGAATAAAGGTAAGAATGAATTAATTAAATAATTAAATTTATTGAATTAAGAGAGGACATACAACTTTAGAAAATAGTGAAATAATTAATATTATTTAATTATGAGAAAAGAAGATGAAAGAATTATGAAGTTAAGGGTCACAGGCCTAAGACAATTTTTAGTGTCTACAGTTTTCCCCTCTTTGATACAATGTTGTTTATCACATTGTGTCAAAGAAAAAGATATGCCCCAATGAAAGTAGGATGAGGAAGGACGAGGAGGAGGTAGTGGTATGCCCCCTTGAGAGGACAGGCAGGTTCAAAGAACACAAATGTGCTCTTGAAATGGACAAGAGGACTAGAAGATAAAGAACAAAAGGATAGGGGAAAATAGATAACATGCCCCAGTCGTGCCCCAGTGCGAAATAGGTAAGGGTATGCCCCCTCAAGAAAAAATAATAATTTTTTGAAAAATTTAGAAAAATTTAGAAAAATTTGGAAATTGTCCCAATTAGGTAATTGGATAGCCAGAAGTTTGATGGTGGCAAAAGAAATCAGTTTCAATGAGGTTTGGATTGTGAAATGATCATTGGAAGTGTGCAAATAGTGCAACTAGTACAATAGGTTTGAAAGAAAACCCTAAAAACCCCTAGGTATAAATAGTAATTTGGGTAAAAATGAATTCATTTTCACCCTTCAAGTTTGAAAAACCAATGATTTTCTCTAGAGGCATCCAGAAAAATGTCTCCTATTATGTACAACGAGCATCATAGATATCACGTCAGAACCCTCTGATAGTCCGTTGATATAGGACCCCCGGTATGTACCCCAAAACCGACTTTTGAATTTTCAATTTTCATGCATTTCTAGGACCTTAAAGTTTATTTTTCATATGTGTCATTTCTCATTCACCGCATGGGTATGTGCAGGATTATGATGGGCCAAAAAGTGGTGATATGTAACTGATATGATGGCCCATGTGGCTGACGATTTTTTTTACCCAAAATTGATGAAACGAAAAGGGTTTTAAAAGGAGATTCTTAGCTTTCCACCAATATAAAAATTATGCTTTACTTTGAATTTAATAAATTATTATTATTCATTTTCTATTTGAATTATGACTAAAGTCTTGATTGATAGGTTGATTGAAAAACATCTATAAGCTTTCAAACAGTATCACATTTTTGAATCTGAAACATGTCACATTCTATGCTTCACATAATATAGGATTTAAAAAAAATGAATTTTATGAAGTTTTGACCAAGTTAAGGTGGTTCAACATACAAGTTTTTATATTTTTTAAATTTGTAATAAAAAATCATAATTAATTATTTACTTGGAAAAAATTCAAAAAAATATGCATCACATCAGACATGAGTCCTCTACTTATATCTAAAATCTTATAAAAAAATATTATCATTTTATTGTGGTTAGGGTGGTCAGACAGACACCTACTTCTTATTTTTTCCCTAAATTTAAGTATTAATGCATTGAAATTTCAATTTTTCACCAAATAGATTTTTTTTAAAATAAACCTAGTAGTTTAGAAACTACATTCAATTTTCTATAAATTCTATTCTTACATATTTTTGAAATAATATAGATAACTTATTCAAATTTTTACGTCAAGTTGCCTAACTCTAATTTTTCTAAATTTTTTTCCACTTAAGGGCTTGTTTTTTCCATGATGATCTTGCACATACCCACATATACGTTCATGTGCGATGCATTTGCTCGCGATATGACACATTTTTGTAAACACATCAAGGCTTGTTTTTGGTTTAATTTAAATAAACACATTTGCTTAGTTGTGCAACGCATGTGTCCTAGTGAGCCGCATTTGATAGGGGCAATGCCACATTTGTGTTTATGCACCACATTTTATAACTTTGTAACGCATATGAATAATTGGTCACATGTGTTTCCTTGTGTGATGCATGTGTATTTTTGCAACACATTTTCAATGTTAAATGATGCATTTGTCAATAAAATGACACATTTTCTTGTCACTTTTTTTTGAGCTTTTATAGTGTAAAATTGACTTCATGTTTCTGATGCAAGGTATTTTTTATGCATTGGTCGGTTGTTTTGGATCCGATATATACCCAGGAGTCAAGGCCAGTGATGTATGAGTTGTGGGACCAATTGCGTAGTGTAGAGAAAAAGTTGATATGAAGTCTTCGATTACATCATGTGACATTTATGCCCACCATTCGGGCAAACCGAGGGATGCTCATTGCACTTGCAGAGTGATGGCATTCAGAGACTTTGTCTTTCCATTTTCCCATAGGAGAGGTGACTATTACATTAGAGGATGTCTATAGGATACTTCGATTACTGATCAGGGGCGAGAAGGTTTGCTATGATACCCAGAGGGGTTATAGTGAGATCACTCATTATTATGAGCGCGAGGACATTAGATAGCTCGGTATCGAGCATTATGAGATCAGATGGCATGTACTTGTAGATAGATATGAGTGGATTGGTTGTTTGTTGTGTACTATGATTGGTGGGATGTTACTACCAAACCATCAAGGGCATGGGTTTCATGTGGGATGGGGGGAGATGTTAGTAGGGATGTTGGAGAGGTAGGTTGTGTATGTATGGGGCTCATGTCTATTGGAGATGTTGTATTTCCACTTGCATGACATAGCTTATAGGGAGGCACAGTCCATGAGCTGTGGGACTACCTTATTGATGATATGGGTGTGGGAGGACATTCCTATTTTTTGTCCACTAGTTGTACATATGAGCTAGATAGGTGATCTCCTTATGTAATTTTTTATGTTGGGACTATTACACAGACTCATGTTGGAGACATAGGATACTGGAGGCATGTGATTGATACCCTTGTTTAGCTTATATGGAGGCCATACATGGACTATGCATAGTGGCGGGATGAGGATCGACACTTGTCTTTCTACTGGCAGACATGATATTTGATTGGGAAGACTATTTTGAGAGTACATATCATTGAGAGACACCTACCAGACAGAGTGCTCTGGCAGTTTGGTGAGGTTTAGGATGTTCCATGGGGCCAAGCTGAGTTTTCCCAATCTTCAAGGGAGACTCCTCTATGGGGGGCCCAAATTCCTATAGTGATAGTAGAGGCAAATATAGATGCACTGCAATCAGTACAATGGGGATGGAGGTATGGTGTTGTGGATGTTAGGACAAGAGTAGTGTATGATGCCTAGTGGGAACAACATAGGCATGTACTATATATAGATCATGATCATCCAATGTTTGTAGAGCATTGAGGGATAGGCCCATGGGGTTGGCATGGTGGTAGGGGAGGTGGTAGAGGTGGTAGAGGTGGAGGTGATGATGGAAAAGGAGGAGGTGGGAGGGGTGGTCAACTGGGTCGACAAGGTAGTAGAAGTTAGGGCAGAGATTTGTCACCCATTCATGAGGGTGAGAGGGAGGGAGAGGATGTTGCCATGTTCGAGGAGGGTGGAGGGGTGGAGGTTGTCACTGAGGAGGCAGTTGTAGAGGAGGTAGCTTGGGAGGAGGCCATTGGAGAGGAGGCCATTGGAGATGAGGAGATCATCAGTGAGGAGGCTAAGTTAGATTCCCTTGATCTATTATGTGCAAGATACCAGGATGTAGATGATTTTCCTAAGGAGGAGATGAGGGATCAGGAGAGAGAGCTCTGAGACTGGATTGTTGAGGAGTGGGATGTTGATGAGGGGGAGAGGCCACGATAGGAGGAGGGTCCCATAGATTAGCATTTGGCCGATTTGCATGCCCATGTAGAGGCCTTGGAGGAGCGGGTTAGAATGGTTTCCATGTAAAGAGATGAGATGCATATGGAGAGGGATAGTTCCTATCTAAGAGAGATTAGGAAGTGGCACAAAAGTAGGAGACAAAGTAGAGATTTGTGGATTTTATAGCTCTCTATACTAGACTAGCTGCAATTATGGCTCAGGAGTTGATCAGGGATGGTGATAGGGAGAGATATTATAGAGATGTGTATGAGCAGGCTCACCTCTTGAGAGATGGGCTCCTAGTGCTTCTTAGGCCCTTAGTAGTAGATCACATAGCAGTTCATCTCATAGCAGATCCCAGAGCAGTGGTGGTGTTCTAGGACCTCACAAGTTGGGACCTTATGATAGGCCCCCTTCCACACAACAATCATTAGGACCTCCCCGTCAGTCACCTCCTCATTCTCCTCATTAGAGTAGTGGGAGTTCAGCCTAGGGACATGTTATATATTTGTAGACATTGTATTTTGATTATAGATCCTGCAAGCTCCATTTTGAGAGATACATTACGACATTGTTCTGTGACACTTTTTTGAGTTTTATATATATATATATATATATATATATTGGCAGGGATTATATGATATGAATGTGTTATGAATGCCAATGTTTACTTTATGATGTTGATGCAGCCTATGATATTATGTTGATTCCATATGATGATGTATGCATTTACTTTTATGGTATTATGAATGTCATGTATAGATTATATGTTTATGATTATGAGATGCAATGTGATTTATGTATTTACAGTGCCATGTGAATGTATTTATTATGAGAATATGCTATGCACTTTATGATGGTGAATGCATGTTATGCCATGGACTCCTAGATGCGATGGATGTCTATATTTTTTTTGTTTTCAAATGTTGCATATATGTATGATTTAATATGTCTATATGTATGGCAATGTCTAAATAATGTTTTAAACATAAATGCATATGCAGGATGCTTTATTTTTTTTGTGTGTCACAGGACTTTGCCATAATGCAAGGAAGAATAAATGTTAGCACAAAAGATCTGGATGTTAGTGTTAGCAATCTTCAATATTTTTCCGAAACATAATAGGCCTTGCATTAAATCATCATTGGGTGTTAAATGATACAAATGGACAACAAACACCATGATATGAGATAAAACAAGGTGTGCAAGGTTATCCACCTGCTAAAAATAGACAATCGCAAACAAGGAATGTCCTAACTCATACTAAGGGAAAATTTTCCCTAGTCTTTTTTTCAAAACAAACCACAGACAGCAAACAAATAAAAGATGAGTCATGAGACATCATCGCTCCTCTAAATCCTTCATGGGACATCCTCGAGGAAGCTAGTAACCTGACTCAAAAATAAAGCTAAAAGATAGTCAACAAATAGCAGTCAAAGAAAAAGAGTCTTGAGAAATCCTTGCTTCTCTAAATCCTTCATGGGACATCCTCAAGAAAGCTCATAACCAAACTCAAAGACAAAGCCAAAAAGAAAAGATAAGACAAAAAAAGCCACAATGTCAACAACCAGTAAGAATATTTTCCAAAATTTGATCATGTTTGTTGTTTAATTGTTTAGGGGATTGATAAGATGATTGTTTGATAAAGCCTAGTTTACGGAATGACACATATCGTATAAGACATCAAGTTTAGTTTCGATCATGTGACCACCTGTATAAGGCAATGATAAATCCTGATTTTAGAAAGACACATATTGTATAAGACACTGAGTCTAGTTTTGATCATGTGACCATTTGTATAACACAATGATTAAGCCTAGTTTCAAAAAGACACATATCGTATAAGACACCGAGTCTGGTTTCGATCATGTGAGCACCTGTATAAGGAAATGATGATTGTTTGACCAAATCATAATGCCTATTTTCAGGAAGGACACATCCTATATAAGACATAGGCTGATTGTTTTTGTTATTACTTTGGCAATTTGTTTGTTTGACTTGATGACCTTGTTGACTTGTTTGTCTTGTTGATGTGTGACTTGTCTTGATATTCTGACAATTGTTTGTGTTTGATAATAATTTCTAACTTATTTTGATAGAAATGATGAACCCTAAAGGACTAACCTAGTGTAGCCTTGGGGGCTCATTGATTGATGGCATTTCCTATGTTATACACATAGAGACCTCGTAGTTTGACCAGACTTTGACTGGAAAGACTGACTGAAAAAAAAAAAAAATTATTAGAAGATATCTAATGTGTGTGATAGTGAATGTGACTAACCCTAATGGACTAACCTATTGTGGCCTCATGGGCTCATCGATTAATGGCCTTGCCTATGTTATACATGCAGAGACCTCATAGTTTGACACGACCAATTACTTTGTCTTATAGAAAAAGGAATGAGTTATGATTTTATACAGAAAAACCTAAAAAGATTGACCTAATGCCTCGGGGGCACATCGACATATGGCCTTCCCTATGTCTAGTCATAGAGGAAATGTAGTTTGACAATGACAAAGAATGATTGGTGTGACTGACTCTACTCTCTTTTTTTTTTGGATTTTTGACATGTTTTGATTTTTTTCTCTTTTTGAAGTTTTTTGATGTTTTTGGATTTTTTCGGACATTTTGTGATGTTTTTGGATTTTTTAGGACATTTTGTAATTTTTAGGCAATGTCTAAATGATGTTTTAAACATGAATGCATATGCAGGATGCTTTTTTTTTTTTGTGTGTCACAGGACTCCATCATAATGCAAGGAAGAATAAATGTTAGCGCAGAAGATCTGGATGTTAGTGTTAGCAATCTTCAATATTTTTCCGAAACATAATAGGCCTTGCATTAAATCATCATTGGGTGTTAAATGATACAAATGGACAAAAAACACCATGATATGAGATAAACCAAGGTGTGCAAGGTTATCCACCTGCTAAAAACAGACAATCGCAAACAAGGAATGTCCTAACTCATACTAATGGAAAAGTTGCCCTAGTCTTTTTTTCAAAACAAACCGCAGACAGCAAACAAATAAAAGATGAGTCATGAGACATCATCACTCCTCTAAATCCTTCATGGGACATCCTCGAGGAAGCTAGTAACCTGACTCAAAAATAAAGCTAAAAGACAGTCAACAAACAACAGTCAAAGAAAAAGAGTCTTGAGAAATCCTTGCTTCTCTAAATCCTTCATGGGACATCCTCAAGAAATCTCATAACCAAACTCAAAGACAAAGCCAAAAAGAAAAGATAAGACAAAACAAGCCACAATGTCAACAACCAGTAAGAATATTTTCCAAAATTTGATCATGTTTGTTGTTTAATTGTTTAGGGGATTGATAAGATGATTGTTTGATAAAGCCTAGTTTCAGGAATGACACATATTGTATAAGACATCAAGTCTAGTTTCGATCATGTGACCACCTGTATAAGGAAATGATAAATCTTGATTTTAGAAAGACACATATCGTATAAGACACTGAGTCTGGTTTTCATCATGTGACCATTTGTATAAGGCAATGATTAAGCCTAGTTTCAAAAAGACACATATCGTATAAGACATCGAGTTTGGTTTCGATCATGTGAGCACCTGTATAAGGAAATGATGATTGTTTGACCAAATCATAATGCCTATTTTCAGGAAGGACACATCCTATATAAGACATAGGTTGATTGTTTTTGTTATTACTTTGGCAATTTGTTTGTTTGACTTGATGACCTTGTTGACTTGTTTGTCTTGTTGATGTGTGACTTGTCTTGATATTCTGACAATTGTTTGTGTTTGATAATAATTTCTAACTTATTTTGATAGAAATGATGAACCCTAAAGGACTAACCTAGTGTAGCCTTGGGGGCTCATTGATTGATGGCATTTCCTATGTTATACACATAGAGACCTCGTAGTTTGACCAGACTTTGACTGGAAAGACTGACTGAAAAAAAAAAAAAATTATTAGAAGATATCTAATGTGTGTGATAGTGAATGTGACTAACCCTAATGGACTAACCTATTGTGGCCTCATGGGCTCATCGATTAATGGCCTTGCCTATGTTATACATGCAGAGACCTCATAGTTTGACACGACCAATTACTTTGTCTTATAGAAAAAGGAATGAGTTATGATTTTATACAGAAAAACCTAAAAAGATTGACCTAATGCCTCGGGGGCACATCGACATATGGCCTTCCCTATGTCTAGTCATAGAGGAAATGTAGTTTGACAATGACAAAGACCCGTTGGTGCGACTGACTAATTTTTTTGGATTTTTGACATGTTTTGATTTTTTTCTCTTTTGAATTTTTTTTATGTTTTTGGATTTTTCAGACATTTTGTGATGTTTTTGGATTTTTTTAGGACATTTTGTAATTTTTCTAGGCAATGTCTAAATGATGTTTTAAACATGAATGCATATGCAGGATGCTTTTTTTTTTTTGTGTGTCACAGGACTCCATCATAATGCAAGGAAGAATAAATGTTAGCGCAGAAGATCTGGATGTTAGTGTTAGCAATCTTCAATATTTTTCCGAAACATAATAGGCCTTGCATTAAATCATCATTGGGTGTTAAATGATACAAATGGACAACAAACACCATGATATGAGATAAACCAAGGTGTGCAAGGTTATCCACCTGCTAAAAACAGACAATCGCAAACAAGGAATGTCCTAACTCATACTAAGGGAAAAGTTGCCCTAGTCTTTTTTTCAAAACAAACCACAGACAGCAAACAAATAAAAGATGAGTCATGAGACATCATCACTCCTCTAAATCCTTCATGGGACATCCTCGAGGAAGCTAGTAACCTGACTCAAAAATAAAGCTAAAAGACAGTCAACAAACAACAGTCAAAGAAAAAGAGTCTTGAGAAATCCTTGCTTCTCTAAATCCTTCATGGGACATCCTCAAGAAAGCTCATAACCAAACTCAAAGACAAAGCCAAAAAGAAAAGATAAGACAAAACAAGCCACAATGTCAACAACCAGTAAGAATATTTTCCAAAATTTGATCATGTTTGTTGTTTAATTGTTTAGGGGATTGATAAGATGATTGTTTGATAAAGCCTAGTTTCGGAATGACACATATCGTATAAGACATCAAGTCTAGTTTCGATCATGTGACCACCTGTATAAGGCAATGATAAATCCTGATTTTAGAAAGACACATATCGTATAAGACACTGAGTCTAGTTTTGATCATGTGACCATTTGTATAAGGCAATGATTAAGCCTAGTTTCAAAAAGACACATATCGTATAAGACATCGAGTCTGGTTTCGATCATGTGAGCACCTGTATAAGGAAATGATGATTGTTTGACCAAATCATAATGCCTATTTTCAGGAAGGACACATCCTATATAAGACATAGGTTGATTGTTTTTGTTATTACTTTGGCAATTTGTTTGTTTGACTTGATGACCTTGTTGACTTGTTTGTCTTGTTGATGTGTGACTTGTCTTGATATTCTGACAATTGTTTGTGTTTGATAATAATTTCTAACTTATTTTGATAGAAATGATGAACCCTAAAGGACTAACCTAGTGTAGCCTTGGGGGCTCATTGATTGATGGCATTTCCTATGTTATACACATAGAGACCTCGTAGTTTGACCAGACTTTGACTGGAAAGACTGACTGAAAAAAAAAAAAAATTATTAGAAGATATCTAATGTGTGTGATAGTGAATGTGACTAACCCTAATGGACTAACCTATTGTGGCCTCATGGGCTCATCGATTAATGGCCTTGCCTATGTTATACATGCAGAGACCTCATAGTTTGACACGACCAATTACTTTGTCTTATAGAAAAAGGAATGAGTTATGATTTTATACAGAAAAACCTAAAAAGATTGACCTAATGCCTCGGGGGCACATCGACATATGGCCTTCCCTATGTCTAGTCATAGAGGAAATGTAGTTTGACAATGACAAAGAATGATTGGTGTGACTGACTCTAACTCTTTTTTTTTTGGATTTTTGAAATGTTTTGATTTTTTTCTCTTTTTGAAGTTTTTTGATGTTTTTGGATTTTTTCAAGACATTTTGTAATTTTTTGGATTTTTTTTATGGTTTTTACACCCTCAAGATAGCGATTGTAAGAACGAAATGACACAAGTCAAGTTCCTGCCCCCAATTAGGTATAAGACCAATTTATTATGAATAGGATGGAATGGGAAAATGAAGTGTGCTCGATGTCAATTGTTCCAAGACATGGAAAGGACAACCATTTATTATGGGTGTAATGATAGGGAAGTCAAATTGGAATGATGGTAGACAAAGGAGCAGAGTCGACTACACATGGAACCTGTTTACCAAGTTTTCACCATGGTACTCATCCAAAGTGCCACCAAAGTGGTTTTCACTATTGGATGACTTATTTATCTTTACTATTTTCTTGATTTTTCTCAAAAATAAATTATATTACCAAGATGTTTGTTTGCTAGGTTTTCCCTTAGGTAATGATATTTTTGATTTTTTTGGATGGCCTTGATGCTTTAGATGATCATTGATTGTGTTGAATCCATTGATGCTGTTGATGTAGAGACTAGTTCCATGATATTCCAATAATGACCTTGATGAAGTAGTTTCATTCTCAAGATCATAGTGCTCGCATACAATTGATTGATGTCATTTTGATCCTTGTTGATACTAGAGTTGGCCTTATTAGAATACCCACATCGTGATAGAGTGTCATGAGAGTCCTTATGATAAAGATTTTCTACCAAGATGAAATGGATTTGTGACATGGGATTTTTGGAATTTAGGCAAGATGTAGGATTATGACAGATGATGGTAGATGTGGGGGGATTTTTTTGATGTTTAGATGAATCACTTTTTATTTTCCAAACTTGGGATGTTGGATGGCAGAGTTTGGAATTTTGATTGGGATAATATTTGGAACCAACAATTTTATATTCCTTGCTTGATGACCATTTTGAAGGAGGTGGCCACTTATTATATGTGGGAGTCCTCTTTTCTTGTGGCTCCACATTTTGATTGACTTTTACTTTTGAACTATTTTCTTTGCTTGATCAATTTTTCTTTGGGTTCCATTTTAACTTCATTTGTCTACTTGGATTTTTATTTGATTTAATGGACCTTAACATTTGATTTTCAACTTTGGATTTGTAATAATTTTATTTTTATTGGTTCCAAATGCAAGGTTTATCCATGTTGGAATAATGGTTTATGGTGTGGATGGAAGGAGTGTTGACAACAACCTTATGGTAAGAACTACTCATGGACCCCATTTTGATGTTTGTATCAGATAAAGTTGCCCCCAATATCAAGGAGGTACAAATAGAATCATTTGATTCTTTAACTAAAGAATATCCAATTCCTTGATGTCTGGGATTTTCATAAAACTGTATTGGTTCTTGAATGGTGTAGGAGCACCTTGTGCATTTTATTCCTCTATAAGGCAATATTGAAAAAAATGAATTTTCATAATGAAAATCATTGTAAGAGGTCAAGTGTGGATCATATAAAATGTATTTGAATAGGTTCCTAGGAGGTCAAAATGGTAAAATTGCAAAAGTTTTCTTTTTGTTGTAAAATTTTCAAAAAAAATTGCTAAATTGCTAAATTGCAAGAAGTTGTAAAATTAGGAAGTTGAAGAGTCATTATTGAAAATGAAGTTAGTGGGTTAGTTATAATTGTTGGGGAAGCCAAAAAGACTGATGTAACACCTATTTATGGCCTTGTAAATTTGAACCAAGCATTGGAGATTGTAATTTGAAGGAATTTTGCTAATAAAAGTACTTTGTTATGCACTTTCAGTGTTTTCTTCTTACTTTCAGACCTTTGTACGGATTGTACAGTATTCTTAGGCTCTAAAAAAAAATTTGAATTCATATTGTGTTGTGTTAGCCTCTATTTTTAAGTGGTTTGAAAGGTTTTTATTCAATTTGAAGAATTTTAGAGCACTTTTACAAGAAATAGGGTGAAACCCTCAAATCAAGGGTTTTGAGAGTCTAGTTTGGATCTAGCAACTATTCCACTGAATTAGGCTTTGTAAATCGGTGGAATAGGTTAATTTAGGTTTTTTTTAGTGTGTGTTTATTTGCAGATGTAGGGGAAGTGAAGCTGCAAGGTTCTTGTTACTGCCTCCAGAGATTTTTAAGAATTTTCCATGCAAGAATGAAGCCTACAAGTTAAGATTTGAAGAAATGACAAAGGAGAAGGTTGTAAATCAGTTTATTATGCATGTGTATACATATTCCATCATTTTTGAAGTAGTGGAAAGGTTGCAAGAATTTTAGAAGTTGAAAACCATGAATAAAGCTCAAGTTTTTCTTAGAATTTTTGTAGGTAGCAGCCTTTTGTAGGCTATGGTATGGCATTACACGCTGAAATTTGGTAAAATTTTGCATTGATTTGATATATATATATGAGTTTAAAAATGACTGGTTTTTTTCTCATGTAATTTCATGGACATTTGAGCAAGTTATGACAATTTTAGTGAAAACTAGTTTTTGCTTAGTTGAAAAGGAACCTAGAGTGAGTGGTTTGATATTTTGGTGTATTAAAGAGTCTTCCAAGAACTAAATATTGATGGTTTGGTAGTTTTATAACCTGTTTCAATTCTTCCCATAGTTTTTTGAGGTTTTTGAGTGAAATAGAAGGTACTTGCTTTGTTAATTTGGCCTATTTGAAGCCTAAATGTTGCAGGACAGTCATTTTTCTGGTGTTCTTTTCAAGACACTAGCACCTACTATTGAAGTATGTTAAATGAGGTTGTAATGGGTTCCTAAAAATATTTTTTTTTGTGGAGATTCAAGGTAGTTTAAAAAATATGCCTAGGTTAAGGTCGGTGGACTACTACAAGGAATTTGGCCTTTTGATGTAAGCAATAAAGAAGCTGACAAGTTTGTGTTTATGAAAGAGTTTTATTTGTTTGAACATGTCAAAATAATGATGATTGAAGTTTTTTAAGATCTAATGAGAGTTTAGAAGCATGGTTTGATGAATTGGTGTCCTTTAGCCTATTGGAATCAAGTTGCAAAGTAGTGAATTTTTGGTGAATGGATAGTTGATCTTCTTAAGTTAGTGATTTGGGTCATTAGTACCCCTAAAGTTTGTAGATAATCTACATCAATTGAAATTTATTTTGAAGAGTAATCCATTGATTGGATAAGCTGAGAAGATGATGACAAGTAAGTCAAGAGAAGTTTCCAGTTTTTTGATCTTATGCCAAGTGCATAGCAAGTTGAGTTGTGTGAAGTGAGGAAAGATTGCTTAGAAAAGCAAGGTGAAAGGTATAGAAGGATAGTCATGTGTCCTTTGACTAAAAAATTGGTTAGAGGGGAGATGAATACTATTAGTACAGTGATTTTTGCATCTACTGGCACAAGAGATTATTGGGGCAAAGAAAGACAAGGCAAAGACAAGACAACTGGAGACAGAGATGGAGGAAAAAGTTGGAATCAAGACAAAGCCAAGTGAATGTTTCAAGAGAAAAGCAGGAAGCAGTCCAAGATAAAATTGAAGAAGGTATGCAAGTGTGAACAATCAACATTGATGCAATTCAGTCCTTAAAGCGACTTGAGGATTTTTTCAAGCCGGTTGTTTGGTGTAGGAGCACCTTGTGCATTTTATGCCTTTATAAGGAAATATTGAAAAAATTGAATTTTCATCGTGAAAATCATTGTAAAAGGTCATGTGGACCATATCAAATGTATTTGAATAGGTTCATATGAGGTCAAAGTGGTAAAATTGCAAAAGTTGCAAAAAAAATTGCAAAATTGTTAAATTGCAAGAAGTTGTAAAATTAGGAAGTTGAAGAGTCATTCTTGAAAATGGAGTTAGTGGGTAAGTTATAACTATTGGGGAAGCCAAGAATACTAATGTAACACCTATTTATGGCCTTGTAAAGTCAAACGAAGCATTGGAGATTGTAATTTGAAGGAATTTTGCTAATAAAAGTACTTTGTTCTACATTTTCAATGTTTTCTTCTTACTTTTAGACCTTTGTATAGATTGTACAGTATTCTTAGGCTCTAAAACTTGTTTTGAATTCATAGTTTGTTGTGTTAGCCTCTATTTGGAAGTATTTTGAAATTTGTTTTATTTATTTTGAATAATTTTATAGCACTTTTACAAGAAACTGGTTGAAACCCTCAAATCAAGGGTTTTGAGAGACTAGTTTGGATCTAGCAACTATTCCACTGATTTAGGCTTTGTAATTCACTAGAATAGGTTAATGCAGGTTTTTTTATTTGAAAATGCAGGGGAAGTGAATTTACAGGGTTCTTGTTGCTGCCCCAAGAGATTTTTCAAAATTTTCCATGCAAGAATGAAGCCTACAAGTTAATATTTGAAGAAATTACAAAGGAGAAGGTTGGAAATCAGTTTATTATGCATTCTTAGACATATTCCAGCATGTTTGAAGTAGTTTCAATGTGGAAATAAGTTTGGAAGTTGAAAACCATGAATAAAGCTCAGGTTTTTCTCAAAAAAATTATAGGTAGCAGCCTTTTGCAGGCTATGGTACAACCTTACAAGCTGAATTTTGGAAAAAAAATTCATTTAGTTGATAGATCTATAAGTTAAAAAATGAATGGTTTTTGTCTCATGCAATTTCATGGAGATTTGAGCAAGTTATGACAATTTTAGTGAAAACTGATTTTTGCTTAGTTGAAAAGGAACCTAGAGTGAGTGGTTTGATATTTTGGTGTATTAAGGAGTATTCCAAGCACTAAATATTGATGTTTTGGTAGTTTTATAACCTTTTTCAATGCTTCCAACAATTATTTGAGGTTTTGGGGTGAAATAAAAGGTACTTTCTTTGTTAATTTGGCTCATTTGAAGCCTAAATGTTACAGGACAGTCATTTTTTTATTTTCTTTTCAAGACACCAACACCTATTGTTGAAGTATGTTAAATGAGGCTGTAATGGGTTCCCAAAAATGTATTTTGGTTTTTGGAGATTCAAGGTAGTTTAAGGGTGATCCCACAATAGTGGTTTACAATTTTTGGCCAAACTGGACACTGAAATAAATTTTTAACTAAATCTTCACTTTCGGGCACCTATAGCGACTAAACCATGAGGAATTTGAAGATGATGAAAACTAGAGTTTCATGAATTTTTTTTGTAGATTCTAAATATATTTTTTCAATTTTTTGGAATCATTGCACTTCTTTTTCCATCTCCCTCAAAAACTAGTTTTTTTCAAAAAAACATTTTTAAAAGTGACACTCACTGTATAATGCACAACTTTTTTTCCATGAAGGATAAATTCTAATTCTTTCAAATTTAGATTTGTAACTCTGATATCTAGTGCTTCTACTTGGTTAGATAGTTTTTTATTGAATATTTTTTCTTTAATCAAGTTTCAAAGTCAAACCAATTACAATTCAAACATAGTGCATCGATAACAGTAACCTTTTTTGTATGTATCAAAATTCAATTTTATTTTATTTTGGATCAAGGACTTCAATATCTGGTGCACTCATATTTTTCAAATTTTTTTTTGATAATCTGCTATTTTTCCACATGTGCAGAACAGAGCTTGATTTTCAGTGAAAAACCTATGTTTAATAAAATTAAAAAAACAAATACATAATAAAACCAAAACATATTAAAAATTTATTCGTTGGATAGCTTGTTTCGAGGACTACCTAATTCTAGTTTGGTTTGTGAATTCTTCGCCATTTTCATCTTCAACCCTAGCTCTGAAGTGCAAAAATTTTGATTTTTTTGTGAACAAGATCAAAAATTAGGGAAAGGGGGGGTTCGTCCGAACCAGGGGGGTTTTGAGAAAACCCCCTTCCATAAAGGGGTTTCCATTTTTTTTTTTAGCTGATTGGTTTGTACATGCATTAAATGGGTTCGCTCGAACCCTAGTTTGAGCGAACATTCTTTTGGTTTGTTTGAACCAACTAGTTCGTTCGAACCCCCAAAATGATTTTTTTTGGCATGGGATCATTTTTTACAAGTTTTCCTTCCTCATTCGAATTGTAAACCAATTTTGTGGGTTTACCCTTAAAAAATATGCTCGGGTTTAGGTTTGTGGACTACTACAAGGAATTTGGCCTTTTGATGTAAGCAATGAAGAGGCTGATAAGTTTGTATTTATGAAAGAGTGTTATTTGTTTGAACATGTCAAAATAATGATGATTGAAGTGTTTTAAGATCTTATGAGAGTTTAGAAGCATGGTTTGATGAATTGGTGTCTTTTAGCCTCTTGGAATCAAGTTGCAAAGCAGTGATTTTTTGGTGAATGAATAGTTGATCTTCTTAAGTTAGTGATTTGGGTCATTAGTACCCTAAAGTTTGTAGATGCTTTGCATCATCAAATTCCTTGCTCATGTATGCCTAGTCCTTTTTCCTTGATATTGCATGCTTTCACATATTCTCTTTGCAATGGAGTATTTGTAATTTTGGAAGTAAGATGCAAACCCATCATTGTGGAAAATGTTGCTCAAAATATTCTCTTCTATGAGAAAGACTGATTTAACAAAAGTGGTTGATCCTAGTTGATAGGATATTTTAGCATCATCATTTTTTAGGCTTGTGTCTTCTTGGTCCCTTAAGACATCAATTTGATCAATAATATATTTTGTGCCTTTGTCTTTGACTTGGTCAATAATAGCTTCCTTATGTTCTTCTTGATCCATAGTAGCCTTTTTATGTTCTTATTGAATGTTGTCTATGTCATTTTTTTTATTATCTATGTGTCCCAAGGAGGCAAGTGTCTCATTTTTGGAAGTGTCGATATTTGGATCTTGGATAGGGTCGTCTTCAAGTGTTTGATCATGAATGACATAAAGGTCAATGAGTGGATCATTTTGGATTTCTTGTTCAATGTTAGTGTCTTGATCAAAGATGGGTTTTCCTTGAATGATATGGTTGAGAATGGAATCTTGATCAAGGATAGGTGTATTTTGGATGTCATGATTATCTAGAAGGACTTCTTGGATGGACTTAAAGATAGGGTCATGGGATGGACTACTTTGATCTTGACATGAAGGTGAAGTTATGATGTCGGACCTTAGACTTTTCATTTGACATGTATCCTCAAGTGTAGGTAATGGGATGTGTTTAAATGGAGACCATTACCAAATGTATTTTCATGACTAAATGTAGGTTGGGATGGAGTGAATAGGAATAGATTAGTGGATGATGGACTAGGATAGGATATAGAGTCTTGGTATGGATTAATGAATGGTGGACTAGAATAGGACGTGGAGGCTTGGAAGGGATTAGTGGAAGTTGGTTTCCCTTGTCAAGGTTAGGATAAGGGTGATAAGTGGACATTTGTTGTGGATTAATGGCATGGATTGTGCTAAGGGACTCTTGATAGTGAGGGTAGATGGATGAAGGATTGGGGTTTATGAGTTGTTGGTATAGAGAATGAATCCATT
The DNA here is from genome assembly GCA_007258455.2 of Sequoia sempervirens. Classification (NCBI taxonomy): domain Eukaryota; kingdom Viridiplantae; phylum Streptophyta; class Pinopsida; order Cupressales; family Cupressaceae; genus Sequoia; species Sequoia sempervirens. Next base: position 61,549,245 of record VDFB02058242.1, read on the forward strand.
GTCACTTGAATTCTATGGCTTGTTGGGCTTGACCATTGCAGATTAATTGGTAATCCACTTGACTAGCAAGCATATCAAGGTGAATGGAAGACATGGTGGTGAGGTTATGACAAAAGGTGGAGTATGACTAAGGTATGTGATATGAGGTCTAAGGTATGACAATGAAAATAGGGTGACTTAAGTCTAAGGTATACAACTCAAGCTATTTTTCTAGATTTTTTTTTATATAAGGTATGAATGCTAATGAAACTATGTTTTTGGTCTTTTTGGGAAAATAAGGAATGTCTAAAATGATGACTATGTCTAAGTATGCAAAAGTGTAGGAAAGATTTTAAAGGTAATCAATTTTGGGGAGATGCAAGAGGAGGTTACTAACCATCCAAAGTTTAACCAAGGCTTCAATTTAGTTTGTCAAAGGACCTTTTGTGAGACTAAGACCAAGAGATAAAGTGAGTTCCCAAACTAGATTAATGAGTTGGGAAAGACTCACTGAGATGACAAAAGATGATAAGTATGATAAGTGACTAGGTTCAATGACAAATTTTTTTGAAGCAAAGGTTTATACAAAGTATGGAAAGTTGGCTTATATTTTAAAATTTGCAAAGGTGATTATCCTAAAAGTTTGATTGATGTAACTAAGGTTTGCAACTAGTATGTCTATGGCTATGGCTAAATTATACTAAAAGATGCAATCATGAAAACTATGAGCAAATCTTTCTAGTTTATGTTCAAAGATCACTATGAAAGGATAATTAGAGACTAGTTTTGACTATTTGACCTCAAATTGTGACAGTGGAATTCATTTTTCTGGTTGTCATTTAATTACAGTTCAAGTTATCAGATGTGTCGTTTCACAGTCAGTTGCAGTTTACAATATCAGATGTGGTTTACTAGTAAAATAATGTCTCAAGTCTATGACAAGTAGATGTGTCATTCCAGACTACAAATGTGGCTCATCAAATCATGTGTCATAGAGGTTTTCAGTTTTAGATGCGTTGCAGGTTTGACACTTATGACTCAAGATATCAAATGTGATTTTCTGTGTGACAGATGCAACTCAGTATGATAGATGTGGATTTCTGTTTGACAGATGTGGTTCATAACAACAAATGTGTTTCTCTATGGAAAATGTGGTTTACTGTAAATTTACAGGTTTGTTTCGTTCTGATTTTGATCAAATTTTGGAAAATAGAAAATAATTAGTAAACACTTTGTTTTGATTTTATTTTGACATAAAAATGTTTAAATCCAAAAAAAACAAGTACGATCTTATGGTTGGCCAAGACAATATATGTTGAGTTCCCACTTGGATTTCTGTAGTTACACTGGATGATTAGAAGGTTGACCACGTTGGCTCCCCTCCATGGCACTCACTTCTTCAGGTTAGCCAAGCTTCGATTTCTCATAAATCTCCCATGACAAACTCTTCATCTCTACTAAGAACCACAAGTATGTGGGACAACATCAAAAGTCTAACCTCTTACACCAGCAAATAGAAGGATGTTGGCAATCTAAAAACAAATGAATTTTAATAAGGGCACCCATTCAGGTGGCTATATGTGAGGCAAGATTAACTTTTTTGTATAAAAAATATGCACCTATAATGCTAAGTTTTCCATTAGCATTCACATTTATATACCGGTTGGGAGTAACTTAGCTTTAGCTTCGTTGTTGGTTTGAGTTGCCTTAGGGTGAGTACTTTTACCCACCAATGAAGGCCCAGTTCTAGATTCAATAATAATTTCTCTTACACCTAGGATTGCACAAGTGTGCAAGGGGAGAGGATACTCTTATTATTGAATCAACTTTTAATCTAAATAGAATGTGTGAACACACCAAACATAGAGAAAAATGATTTATTTTTAGCACCAAATGAAATATGATCTAATCTAATCAAACAATTAGTTTCAAAATCAATCTTTGACAAGCGTCCTACAAGACCATGGAGACCCACCAGTGATACTTGATACTATGCTATTTTATTATTTTGGATAGATAGTTTGATTTGCATTTTAACTATTAGACATTATGTTTTGATACAGATTTATGCTTTTATGATGCTATTCATGTTATGATGTTTTGGACATTAGACCTTGCCTTTGATTTCATATTACGGTGATGAGAACTTTAGACCTCATATTAGATATTTGGATGCTCAAGTAGAATTAATAAAATTTATGAATTTTGAATTATCGTTACTGTATGAACAAAAAAATAAATGAATAAATGTTATTAGGAGGATTTAATGGTGATGAATTTATGTGACTATTGTAACTATGAATTGATTTTCCAATGTGATTTAAATGGGATGGAAATTGTATGTTGTGAATATATATGTTTTAGTTGCTTTGAATATATGATTTTATTGGATATATTAATGTGTGAAATTGAGTGTGCAGGTACAAATTCCATAGCCAATGGAATTGGAGGTCTTCAAGGAACCCTATGTGATAAACCCTGTGAATGCCGACAATAGTCCATGGGGACTATAGTCTTATTGTGATGTAAAATTTGTAAAGTGGTTTGAGACTTGAATGTTATTTTAGTATATAGTTTTATTTTAAGTGTTTAAATGTTTTAAGTGTTAAGTTGTATTTAATTTGTAAAATTTTAATTGGGGGTATTTGATTTTTTTTATTATATTTATCTTCTTTATTGACTCAAAAAGGGGTTAAAAAAGGTTATTTTATGTTTTTTTTTGTTTTTTTTAAACCCCTAGGGTGTTAACCCAAGGGTTAGGCACTTAGTTCAAGTTATATTTTAAACTAAAATCAAGATATGACCTCTCAAAAAGGCCTAGCTTTAAGGGTGACGAATTTGGATTTTGAATGGGTTGTAAATAGATGATTTTTGAGCTGATTTTCTTTTATCTTCAGTATTTTAAAGCAAGAGTGGTTTTTGGGAAACAAAATTTTGGGGAACTTTTATTTATCTCTTTCTTTTTTTGATTATTGGGGGGATTGGATTTCATTTGAAAACAAATTGGGTATTCTTTTCTGGTTCTGGTTTTTGGAAGAATTTTTGGATGAAATAGAGTCTGAAGGAAAAGATTGGGCGCTTCCACGGTTTTCTTCCTGGAAAGCGTAAGAGGTTGGTTTCAATCCCTCTGTGTTGTTTTTGATTGAAATTATTAATTTTTGAAAGGATTGAGTATTCATTTGAAGTATTATTGTGTTGTTTTTTTTATTGTATTGGGTTGTATGGGGATGTCTCTCTCAGATTTTGAGAGCTTCCCAAGTATGGGATTGAGAGAGGATGAACCTCCAATGGGGAAAACTCCAACCTTTGAGAAGGTGGAGATTTTGGGTATGAGTACCCACATTAATGGAGTATGGGGTTTTTGGGTATGAGTGCCCAGGATTATTTTGTGGAGTTGGATGGATGGAGAAGTGGAGAGAAGTTGTGATACTGTACAGATCTTTATTTAAAATATTCAAGTTTCCCCATTGGGTAGTGATATCTCCTAAGTCTCCCCCTTTCTTGAATCTTTGAGAAGATTCAATGTGCATGTGAATCCCTGGGTTTTTGGGTGTTATTGTATTCATTTGTGTGTTTGATGTTTAATGCATGTTTGAGAATGTGTGTAACCCGGTTCCTTTGATGGCCTCCAAGCTCGGGGGTGACTGGTTTTCCAGTCTAAGGTTGGGTGGTGAGCACCCCATTGGCTTCAGGAAAGAAAAATTGTGCTTTGTTTAGGTTCTACCAATTTGAAGGGAGCTTGTTGTTCTGAGGAAGATGTCAGTTTGAGACTATTTATGGTCTATTGTAAATGTTATTGTAATCTACCCTACTATGTATATTGTTAGGATTCATGGATAGCTCCTATAAAGGACTTGTTGGGTTGTTGTAAAATTTTATGGGATATTTATTGCAGGACATAGATGAAAAGGAAATAATCATTGATTTTAATTCATATCTCTGTTTCAGATCTGTGTATGAAATTATTGTTTTACCATCATCTTCTTGAAATGGTAGAATTATTGCTTTGTGCTTGAGAGGAAATGAGTATATATTGTTATGCCTAATTATCTATTTTGAAATGAGCATTATCAATTATTTCTTGATTTGCAATAAAACAAATCATGTATATATAAATAAGGATTGATTTAGTTTTTTGTTTTAAATAACCAGAGTATAGCAACTGGAAAATGATACTTTGAAAAGATTAGATGGGAAATTAGAATAGATATGAAACACATTGTAGGTAGGTTATGGCTTTGATAAATTGATTTTTTTTTAAACAACAAATAAATAAATAAATAAATACAATGCTGATTTTAATTACACCAGCATACTTTGTATACTTTGTTTTAGGTAATACGGTTATTGAATATTGTTGGAAATTACTCTTTGAGACTGAAAATTGCATACAGAGGAAATTTTGGCCTTACACAGCCGTATTAGCCGGAGACTATCGACAATTTACCTAGTGTTTCATGAATGATTTTCAAATCTATGTATTATTTCTTTTGTCATGATAAATTAGCTAATGGGTACTGAAAACAAATACAATGTTGCCCATAAATTCTAGAGTTTTGGTATTTGTTAAAAAAAAGAAAGAAAAGAAAACAGGGCATAGAAAATAAAATAAATCTCAATATTTTTATGAATGATTGTTCTTAGGAATGAACATATCTATTGCTGATTATAAACACTCCCAGGAGAATCTCAAAACTCGGTTCTGCATAAGAAAAAATAAAATACATCAACAGTCCCTGACCATGAGATCTGTAGCATCGTTTTGGGAACAAACCCTGGCCTGTATATTCCATGTCAATCTTTGATTTTTGGCCTGTAATGGAAATCAGATAAAAAATTTTTGCAGTCATTGAATATTTTTCTGAACAATAGATAGTTTAGAACAGTTCATGATTTCCTTCTCTATGATCTAGCTGCAGCCCATGGCTCAGATCTGCACAAGGAAAAAAATAAAAATGAAAATAACTAATGCAAAGATAAAAAAATTAGGTCTCACGCTTTAGCTTTGAAAGGGACTTCTTTAAATCCATAACATTTACCTAGGTATACGTTGAAACTCCTTTTTATTTCTTTATGCATCGATTTCTTCTAATTTATAGACTTGGGATTCTTATCTTCTTTTTTTTTTCATGAGCTGTATATATGTATTACTTCTTGGTTCAATGAATTACATAAAAAGACTTTAAAATAAAGTGACCATAAAGAAAAGCTTATTAGTTGGGAAGCTTCTAATTTAAGTTAAGGAAAAATTTAAATGGCATGTGATGTATTGATTTATGAAAGACTAATATAAAAGCTACCTTTTTGATTTAAAAGTAATTTAAAATTAGTTCTTTAAGTATACCTCTATTTTAAGAAGTATTTATTTCTATATTGGCATAATTTAAATATATATTTATATTTTATGATTAATTTCTTTATGATTCTCTTTTAGTAGCAATTATAGTTATGTAAGGATGAATTAGTATCTTAGTAGATTATTTTTAATAAATAAAATATTTATTATTTTTGGAAATATATATAGAAAATAAATAATTCAAGTAAAGATGAAAATAATTAAACATAAATATAGATATAAATATGTGTAAATAAAAAAATAAATAAAGAGTTACCACATTGATTAGAAAAAGGTTAATGGCTTTGATTATTGGAATTAGATACTAATGATTAATTGATAATAATTAGACTTTTGTATGCAACAATGGGTGGACAATTAGTAGTGTAAATACGTTTTTATAAAAAATAAAATTGTTAATTGGTTTTTTCTTTAGGTGTAAATTTAGGGCATTACATTTTGGTATCAGAGCATGATTTTCAAACACCGGGAGCTCTGGGTTTATGTGAACATCATGTTAATAGTACATATTGACATTGTCATGTAGAGGATGGCACCTAAGAGAGGAGTAGGGCACGAACGCAGTCGTCGACATGGTAGAGGACGTGGAGCACAGGGAGAGAGAGCTGCAACACCACCAGTAGTACCAGAGGTTCCTAAGGTACCACAAAATGAGCCACAACCAAACCTCAATTCACAGATCCTCCATGCACTCGAGGATTTGATTGGGGTGATATATGCCAGATTGCCAGATGCAGGGGAGAGTCCCCATCATGAGCAAACACAGGATTCTACAGAAGCACATAGGTCTGAGTGCAGAGAGCGTAGCAGGAGTCCCCCTCATGTACCTAATGAGCAGTATGATGATGGAGAGAGAGGTTTAGTTCATATGGATCCTCCACCTTATGTACCTTGACCAGAGGTACGAGTTGAGCCTAGAGTAGCTCGTGATGCAGGTGATGAGATTAGGGACTTATTACGTTTGCGTACACCAAAATTTGAAGGAACCACATATGGTGTTGAGGTGGAAGCTTGGCTTCTTAGTCTTGAGAGGTGTTTTGGGTTGCGTACATATGCGAGCAATCTCAAAGCACGTTTTGCTATACATTTACTTGGAGACACATCATCCACATGGTGGCGCCAGGAGGAGCGCAAGCATCACTTTACTATGGACACCATTACATGGGAGACTTTCCTTGAGCGTTTCAGAGCACACTACTTGTTTGAGCATTTTATACAGCATCACATTGATGAGTTTCATGATCTTCAGCAGAGGGGACTGACAGTAGCTCAGTACGAGAGCCAGTTCCTAGAGTTGTTGCATTATGTTGACTATCTTCATGATGAGAAGCTCCTTGTCAATCGATTTATCTAGGGTCTGAATGCCAACATATCAGGACCTATACATATGGCCGATCCAGAGAACCTTCAGGTTGCAATGGAAAAAGCCCTTATTGCAGAGGAGATTCAGGGGAAAGCCCGCGATGCATGAGAGTGGTATCAAAACCGCAATCCATTTACTCAGGTACAAGGTTTTCGTTGACCTCTTCTTCCTTCTAAGGGAGGATCTGGACCCCCTACAGGATCATCTAGGCCTTTCCAGCAGCAACAATTTAGTCAGAGGACCAGGCCTCAGCAGGGATTTTAGGGTGGACAGTCTAGGCCATGGCGATCACAGGGTCCCCATAGGGATCAATGTCTGCAGACACAGGGTGCTACTCTAGCACATTCTTAGCAGTCTTCTTGTGGTGGACATAGTGGTTCTACTAGGTCTGGTGGACAATAGTTTATCAGGACACAGTCATCTCAGGGTCAGAACAGAGGTGCTTGCTTTGTGTGTGGTGAATTAGGACATTTAGCCAAGGAGTGTCCTCAGGGTTTTACAGCTAGAGGGCAGTGAGCAACAGGATCTGAGCAGACAGTGGGGGATGTAGGGAAGTTTCATAGAGTTTATGCGGCAGTCGAGAACCGCCAAGCTGAGCATCAGGCCACGGTAATTGAGGCCCCAGGTATGATTGGTAACACTCATGTATCTATTTTATTTAACTCTGGGGCATCCGATTCTTTTATATCCCCTTCTATAGTGGAACATGGCGGGCTAGTGGCATCTAGGCAAGACGATAGATGGGAGGTTGAGTTTGCCTCAGGGACCAAGGTTTCTATTGATTCAGTTGTCAGAGCTTGTCCTTTGCGAGTTGGAGATTTGAAGACTTTTGTTGACCTTTGCATTACTCTTTGGGCTCCTATGGATTAGTTTTGGGTATGGACTGGCTCAAGGCACACCAAGCTAAGCTAGATTGTCGTTGAAAGATGATTGAGTGTGTAGATGATCAGGGTACTGCAATGGTGATTTCAGGGGTACAGAGACCCATTTCCCTTCGCACTATATCCGCTATGCAATTGAAGTGGTGTATGCGAAAGGGATGTCAGATGTTTGCCATCACCATCAGTGATTTGGACGAGGAGAAGATAGAGACTTCATTGGATGACCATCCCGTTTTTGGGGAGTTTTCAAATGTTTTTCCTTCTGAGTTACCAGGTATGCCGCCACGGCGAGAGATTGACTTTAGTATAGATTTGATACCAGGGGCTCAACCAATATCAAGGGCACCTTACAGGATGACTACACATGAGCTAAGTGAGCTCAAGATTCAGTTAGAGGAGTTGTTAGAGAAGGGCCATATTCATCCAAGTGTCTCGCCTTGGGGTGCTCCTATCATCTTCGTGAAGAAGGACGGATCCCTTCGTCTTTGTGTAGATTATAAACAACTAAACAAGGCGACGATCAAGAATCGTTACCCACTTCCGAGGATCGATGATTTGTTTGATCAATTGCAGAGAGTGAGAGTGTTCTTAAAAATTGACCTTAAGTCTGGTTATCATCAGTTTCGGATTTCAGAAGTAGATATTCATAAGACCGCCTTCAGGACTAGGTATGGCCACTACGAGTTCACAGTGGTACCATTCGGACTGACAAATGCTCCTGCAGTGTTCATGAGCCTCATGAATGGAGTATTTCGTACTTTCCTAGATTGGTTCGTGGTAATTTTCTTAGATGACATTTTGATATATTCACAGTCTGAGGAGGAGCATGAGGAACACTTGCGACAGGTTCTTCAATGTTTGAGGGAGCATCAATTATATGGTAACTTGTTGAAGTGTGCATTCTTTTGTTCAGAGATTCATTATCTTGGTCATATTATATCTGGTGATGGTATCTCAGTAGATCCATCAAAGATCAGGGCAATTATGGATTGGCCAACACCCACTTCAGTGACTGAGGTTAGGAGTTTTATGGGCTTAGCAGGCTATTATCGTCATTTTTTTTAGGGTTTTTCTCAGATTGCACATCCTATCACTTCCCTTCAGCGAAAAGGGAAGAGGTTTGAGTGGACATATCAGTGTGAGAGGGCCTTCCAGACCCTCAAGGAGCGTCTCACTAGTGCTCCCATATTAGCCATCCCAGATCCATCAGGAGATTTCATGGTATGCACTGATGCCTCGATTGATGGATTAGGTGCAGTACTTATGCAGGAGGGTAGAGTGATCGCTTATGAGTCATGAAAACTCAAGACCCATGAGTTGAACTACCCTACTCATGATTTGGAGTTGGCAGCAGTGGTTCACACTCTAGTTTGTTGGAGACATTTTCTTCTAGGTCATCACTTTGAGTTACATTCAGACCACCAGAGCCTACAGTACTTGTTCACACAACCAAATTTGAATGCTCGTCAACGACGTTGGATGGAGTTTTTATGCGAATACGATTTTGATGTGCATTACATAAAAGGGAAGGAGAACGTTGTAGCGGACGCTTTGAGTAGGAGGAAACATGAGCTATCATCCATGACTTTGGGCACTAATTTGAGGAGTCAGATACTGCAGAATTTACTTGGGGATGAGTGGTACATGGAGGTTGAGCAGGAAATCCAGTCTTAGAGGGCCCTTAAGGGAAATTTTTTAGGATATACCTTAGAGTCTGATGGTTTATTACGTCATAATGGTCACATCTATGTACCTAGTACAGGAAATATCAGTACAGTCATACTTTCGGAAGCACATAGGCCACCTTATGCAGCACATCTAGGGGTGAAGAAGATGCATGCTAACCTTAGACAATTATATCATTGGGCAGGGATGCGGCGAGACATTGCTGCTTTTGTGACTTGGTGCCTTGAGTGCCAGAGGGTCAAAGCTGAGCATCAACACCCAGCAGGTCTTCTCTATCCGCATGAGATTCCTGAGTGGAAATGGGATACCATTTCAATGGACTTTATTGTTGGTCTACCCTTGACTTCACGCCGTCATGATGCCATCATGGTAACTGTGGACAAATTGACCAAAGTAGCCCATTTTTCACCTGTGTACGACTTATACAGCTCCAGCAATAGCAAGAGTATTCTTAGATGATGTTGTTAGACTTCATGGAGTCCCTCGGAGGATCATTTCAGATAGAGACCCACTCTTTACATCAAAATTTTGGACATCATTGCAGCAGGCATTGGGCACTCAACTCAACTTCAGTACAGCTTATCATCCCGAGATAGATGGGAAAACAGAGAGGGTGAATCAGGTTTTAGAAGATATGCTACGTATGTATGTGATGGATCACCAATCTCGTTGGGAGGATTATTTGTACTTGGTTGAGTTTGCCTATAATAATGGGCACCATAGTTCTTTGGGCATGCCACCTTTTCAGGCCTTGTATGGAAGACCTTGTAGGACTCCTTTGAGTTGGGATCACATTGAGGACAGAGTGGCTATTGGACCAGATTTGGTGCAGGACATGGAGCGACAAGTAGATTTGATCAGGAAACATCTACAGGAGGCACAAGACCGTCAAAAGAAGTATGCCAATGCTAAGAGAATCGATAGAAGCTTTTCAGTGGGTGATCGAGTATTCCTGAGAGTGAGACCACATAAGAGTCCAATCCGTTATGGGAAGGGCTCTAAGCTTGCACCCCGATTTGTGGGACCATTTGAGATCTTGGAGTGGATAGGTCCTGTAGCTTATCATTTAGCCTTGCCACCTAGCCTGTCACGCATCCATGATGTGTTTCATGTTTCAGTTTTACGACGTTATGTGCATGATGATTCTCATATTCTAGATTGGGATGCCTTGCAGGTGGAATCAGACAGTCAACTAGCATTGGAGCCCATTCACATTTTGGATCGTCGGACGCTGGCCCTTCGAGGGCGAGAGTTGGACCAGGTCAGAGTTCAGTGGGACAGATATGATGAGGTTGCAGCTACATGGGAGGATGCCTCTCAGTTGAGGGCACTATACCCTCACCTCTTTGATGACTTCCAGGAGGAAGTTCATTCCTAGGGGGGGAGGATGTGAGACCCACCAGTGATACTTGATACTATGCTATTTTATTATTTTGGATAGATAGTTTGATTTTCATTTTAACTATTAGACATTATGTTTTGATACAGATTTATGCTTTTATGATGCTATTCATGTTATGATGTTTTGGACATTAGACCTTGCCTTTGATTTCATATTACGGTGATGAGAACTTTAGACCTCATATTAGATATTTGGATGCTCAAGTAGAATTAATAAAATTTATGAATTTTGAATTATCGTTACTGTATGAACAAAAAAATAAATGAATAAATGTTATTAGGAGGATTTAATGGTGATGAATTTATGTGACTATTGTAACTATGAATTGATTTTCCAATGTGATTTAAATGGGATGGAAATTGTATGTTGTGAATATATATGTTTTAGTTGCTTTGAATATATGATTTTATTGGATATATTAATGTGTGAAATTGAGTGTGCAGGTACAAATTCCATAGCCAATGGAATTGGAGGTCTTCAAGGAACCATATGTGATAAACCCTGTGAATGCCGACAATAGTCCATGGGGACTATAGTCTTATTGTGATGTAAAATTTGTAAAGTGGTTTGAGACTTGAATGTTATTTTAGTATATAGTTTTATTTTAAGTGTTTAAATGTTTTAAGTGTTAAGTTGTATTTAATTTGTAAAATTTTAATTGGGGGTATTTGATTTTTTTATTAGTATTTATCTTCTTTATTGACTCAAAAAGGGGTTAAAAAAGGTTATTTTATGTTTTTTTTTGTTTTTTTTAAACCCCTAGGGTGTTAACCCAAGGGTTAGGCACTTAGTTCAAGTTATATTTTAAACTAAAATCAAGATATGACCTCTCAAAAAGGCCTAGCTTTAAGGGTGACGAATTTGGATTTTGAATGGGTTGTAAATAGATGATTTTTGAGCTGATTTTCTTTTATCTTCAGTATTTTAAAGCAAGAGTGGTTTTTGGGAAACAAAATTTTGGGGAACTTCATGTATTATTATTGGGGATTAGATTTCATTTTGAAAAAAAAATGGGTATCTTTTTGGTTCTGCTTTGGAAGAATTTTGGATGAAATAGAGTCCTAAAGCTTCACGCTCTTACGCTTTCTCCTAGAGTTTAAGAGGTTGGTTTCAATCCCTCTGTTTTTTTTTATTAAATTTATTAATTTTTGAAAAAGGTTGAGCATTCATTTGAAGCATTATTGTGTTGTTTTTTTTTCATTGTATTGGGTTGTATGGGATGTCTCTCTCATATTTTGAGAGCTACCCAAGTGTGGGGTTGAGAGAGGATGATCCTCCAATGGAGAAAATTCCAACCTTTGAGAAGGTGGAGATTTTGGGTATGAGTACCCACATTAATGGAGTATGGGGTTTTTGGGTATGAGTGCCCAGGATTATTTTGTGGAGTTGGATGGATGGAGAAGTGGAGAGAAGTTGTGATACTGTATAGATCTTTATTTAAAATATTCAAGTTTCCCCATTGGGTAGTGATATCTCCTAAGTCTCCCCCTTTCTTGAATCTTTGAGAAGATTCAATGTGCATGTGAATCCCTGGGTTTTTGGGTGTAATTATATTCATATGTGATTGATGTTTAATACATGTTTGAGAATGTGTGTAACCCGGTTCCTTGATGGCCTCCAAGCTCGGGGGTGACTGGTTTTCCAGTCTAAGGTTGGGTGGTGAGCACCCCATTGGCTTCAGGAAAGAAAATTTGTGCTTTGTTTAGGTTCTACCAATTTGAAGGGAGTTTGTTGTTCTGAGGAAGATGTCAGTTTGAGACTATTTATGGTCTATTGTAAATGTTATTGTAATCTACCCTGTTGTGTATATTGTTAGGATTCATGGATAGCTCCTATAAAGGACTTGTTGGGTTGTTGTAAAATTTTATAAGATATTTATTGCAGGACATAGATGAAAAGGAAATAATCATTGATTTTAATTCATATATCTATTTCAGATCTGTGTATGAAATTATTGTTTTACTATCATCTTCTTGAAATGGCAGAATTATTGCTTTGAGCTTGAGAGGAAATGAGTATATATTGTTATGCCTGATTATCTATTTTGAAATGAGCATTATCAATTATTTCTTGATTTGCAATAAAACAAATCATGTATATATAAATAAGGATTGATTTAGTTTTCTGTTTTAAATAACTAGAGTATAGCAACTGGAAAATGATGCTTTGAAAAGATGGGAAATTAGAATAGATATGAAACACATTGTAGGTAGGTTATGGCTTTGATAAATTGATTTTTTTTAAAAAAAACAACAAAAAAATAAATAAATAAATACAATGCTGATTTTAATTACACCAGCATACTTTGTATACTTTGTTTTAGGTAATACGGTTATTGAATATTGTTGGAAATTACTCTTTGAGACTGAAAATTGCATACAGAGGAAATTTTAGCCTTACACAGCCGTATTAGCCGGAGACTATCGACAATTTACCTAGTGTTTCATGAATGATTTTCAAATCTATGTATTATTTCTTTTGTCATGATAAATCAGCTAATGGGTACTGAAAACAAATACAGTGTTGCCCATAAATTCTAGAGTTTTGGTATTTGTTAAAAAAAAGAAAGAAAAGAAAACAGGGCATAGAAAATAAAATAAATCTCAATATTTTTATGAATGATTGTTCTTAGGAATGAACATATCTGTTGCTGATTATAAACACTCCCAGGAGAATCACGAAACTCGGATCTGCATAAGAAAAATAAAATACATCAACAGTCCCTGACCATGAGATCTGTAGCACCGTTTTGGGAACAAACCCTGGCCTGTATATTCCATGTCAATCTTTGGTTTCTGGCCTGTAATGGAAATCAGATAAAAAAAAAATTGCAGTCATTGAATATTTTTCTGAACAATAGATAGTTTAGAACAGTTCATGATTTCCTTCTCTATGATTCTAGCCGCCGCCCATGGCTCAGATCTGCACAAGGAAAAAAAAATGAAAATAACTAATGCAAAGATAAAAAAAATTAGGTCTCACGCTTTAGCTTTGAAAGGGACTTCTTTAAATCCGTAACATTTACCTAGGTATACGTTGAAACTCCTTTTTATTTCTTTATGCATCGATTTCTTCTAATTTATAGACATGGGATTCTTATCTATTTTTTTTCATGAGCTGTATATATGTATTACTTCTTGGTTCAATGAATTACATAAAAAGACTTTAAAATAAAGTGACCATAAAGAAAAGCTTATTAGTTGGGAAGCTTCTGATTTAAGTTAAGGAAAAATTTAAATGGCATGTGATGTATTGATTTATGAAAGACTAATATAAAAGCTACCTTTTTGATTTAAAAGTAATTTAAAATTAGTTCTTTAAGTATACCTCTATTTTAAGAAGTATTTATTTCTATATTGGCATAATTTAAATATATATTTATATTTTATGATTAATTTCTTTATGATTCTCTTTTAGTAGCAATTATAGTTATGTAAGGATGAATTAGTATCTTAGTAGATTATTTTTAATAAATAAAATATTTATTATTTTTGGAAATATATATAGAGAATAAATAATTCAAGTAAAGATGAAAATAATTAAACATAAATATAGATATAAATATGTGTAAATAAAAAAATAAATAAAAGAGTTTGTTACCACATTGATTAGAAAAAGGTTAATGGCTTTGATTATTGGAATTAGATACTAATGATTAATTGATAATAATTAGACTTTTGTATGCAACAATGGGTGGACAATTAGTAGTGTAAATACGTTTTTATAAAAAAAAAATTGTTAATTGGTTTTTGCTTTAGGTGTAAATTTAGGGCATTACAACCACACATTAGAAGTTCAATTTTTTTTCTTCATCAATCATCTTGCAAAAATAGTTTGTATATTTGTCTTCTATGAATCATCCTACAAAAACTATATTAACTACACAAGATCACACGTTGCAAACTTTAAATTAGTCATAACGAAAAAATTGCAATCACTAAAATAAAAATTTGGAATCTCAAAAATCAAAAAAATATTTTTTTACCAGCCAAATGTGTCGGAAGAAGCCATAGATGTGTCGCACAAAATCAAATGCGTCACATGAATTCATATGTGTCACAGAAAGCCACAAATGTGTCATAGAAAGTTAGATGCATCACAGGAATCTATAAATGTGCCACAAAAAGTCAATTACATCATAGGAAGCCATAGATGTGTCATTCTAGCTTGCAAATGCATCACTTTAACTTGTAGCTATAAAAAAATTATGTTTTTCTTGTAAAAAATGCTACCCTTAACCAAAATATGTAGTATAATATATGAAAATTCATCTCTCAACCCTTCTGAATGCAACCATGCTATTTATTTTACCTCAAAAGACTCCCAAAAATGTGATTTTCTAGATTCTTCGAAAGTACCTACACCCTTCAAGACAAAAAACACCAAAAACTTCCAAACAGAGAATGCCAATCAAGAGGGTTAGTAGCTCACATCGAGTTCATCAAATGTAACATAGGGAAAAATCACAAATTAGTAGTTCAAAGCATAATTTAAACTAAACCCAAGCTAAATAATTGAGAACAATGGAAAACAATAAAAGCATGCATAAATAAAGGATTTTACCAAACACACATTTGATTCCATGAATAACCTCCATTATCCTTCTCCATTTCATCATTGTATGATACTTTCCCTTAGATTTTCATTAAGTATGCAAGTATGGCCTCATGATCATAATAATAGCAAAACGTCAAAGATTATAAAGTTGTTTCAAAAACTCATAAGATTTTGAGAGGAGTAATAATGATGAATGAAAGCCAATTTATAGAAAGTATGATTTTTGAATGACAGGCTAAGATTAAAAGATAAATTAATGATTAAGATTAAAAGATGTGACATGCAATAGGATTAGGGTTAAATTAGTGTAAGTGATAAAGCATAAATAGTGGAGATTAAATTAAATAATAATTTAATCACTAGTGGAAACTAGGTGAGACACAGAAGAATAAAGATTGCATGTAGAAGATAATATTGACAAAGTGATCAACATAGAAAAACTATTTGTTAAAGATAATCAGATATTATCTCACCAAATAAATGAATGATCAATTTAGATCTAGGTCACATAAGTGATAAATGACTAATTAGATAACAAAGAAATTATCTAATTATAGAGAAATGTGATAAGGATAAATCCTTTTGAATTAAATGATTTCAATTCAACATTCAATATTTTAGGATTAAATTAAATAAATAAAGATTTATTTAATATTAAAGAGAGAAAAAGCTAAAGAATAATTAAATAATTTAAAATGATTATTTAATTATAGTTGAAAGTATCATAGGAATAAATTAAATAATTGTTTATTCAATTTTAAAAAGAAGATAAATTTAATTAGTGACATAATTAAATAAATAATATTTATCTAATTAATCAAGAAAGAATAAAGGTAAGAATGAATTAATTAAATAATTAAAGTTATTTAATTAATAGAGGACATGTACAACTTTAGAAAATAATTAAATAATTAACATTATTTAATTATGAGAAATGAAGATGAAAGAATTATGAAGAAGTTAAGGGTCACAGGCCTAGGACATTTTTTAGTGTCTACACCATCACTATTAAACTTGGTCTTGTAGACCCATTTAGTACCAATCTTTTTGTTATCATGTGGAAGCTCTATAAGCTCCCAAGTATCATTCCTATGAATTGAATCCATCTCTTCTTTCATTGCTTGCATCCAAACCTCATTAGTACATGCTTCTTCAAAACATGATGGTTCAAAATCAGCCTTGGTAAATAAAGCAAAATTAATTGTCTCACCTATTGGATTTTCTTCATGTGCTTGATTTGCACTCCTTTGATAAATATCTCTCAAACTTCTTACCTCCCTTCCAGAACTTGGAGTTGAAGCTGGACTTTCAATTGGAATTGAACAACTAGAGGAGGGGCTACTTGATGGATTTGTAGCACTTGGAACATAAACATTAGTGGGTTGCTCATGATCAATATCATCAACAATAATATCATTTAAAACAGATTTTGACTTCTCCATATGGCCTTTTTGATGACCATAAACTCCCCCTTCATCAAAAATCACATCTCTTGACACAATAAGCCTATTAGTGAGAGGATTATAAAATTTATAAGCCTTACTTTCCTCACTATATCCAACAAAAATACATGACTCACTTTTTGCATAGATTACTTTTGTCTATTTTGATTAGGTACATGGACATAAGCCAAACAACCAAAAACTCTGAAATGATTAACATTAGGCCTTTTCTCATACCATGCTTCATAAGGAGTCTTCTTCTCGAGTGCATTGGTGGGACTTTGATTGAGAATGTATACTACTGTAGCAACTGCTTCACCCCAAAAAGATGCTTAATCCCTTGGTTTGTAACATGCTCCTTGCCATTTCTACCACTGTTCGGTTTTTTCTTTCAGCTACTCCATTTTTTTGAGGTGTGTATGTAGTGGTGAGTTGCCTCCTGATGCCATTCATATCACAATAATCTTGAAAGGATTTTGAACAAAATTCTCCTCCATGATCAGTCCTTAAACATTTGATTTTGCACCTTTTCTCATTTTCCACAAGTGCTTTAAACCTCTTGAATGTATCAAGGGCTTCATCTTTGGCCTTCAAAAAGTACACCCAACATTTTCGTGAGTAATTATCAATAAAAGTGATAAAATATGATGACTTACCCAAACTCTTTGTTTGCATAGGACCACAAATATGTGAATGAATAAGTTGAAGTGGGTGATGGGCCCTCCATGCATTTCCTTTTGAAAATTTCTCCCTTGTGTGCTTTCCTTTAGCACATCCTTCACAAACCTCCTTGTGCTCTTCAACCTTAGGCAAACCAGAAACTAACGCATTTGATGTGAGAATCTTCAAACTGTGAAAATTTAAATGTCCATACCTGAGATGTCATAACCAATTGATATACTCATATGCCATATTGGAAAGGCTATTGTTATGTTCACCAAATTTCAAAGGGAACATTCTATTCTTTATCATAGGCACAATAGTCACAACCCTATTTCCCTAATTCTTATCATAAATTGTACATTTCTTATTCTCAAAACCAACTTTATAGTCCTTCTCACATAGTTTTCCAACACTTAACAAATTATGCTTTAACTATGGAGTGTAATAAATATCATTGACACTCTTTATACCTTCTTTTGTGTGGACTTACATAGCTCCCTTTGCAGCAACCTCCAATGATTTGTCATCACCAAGTTGAATCTTGGACTTGAAACTCTCATCCTTTGTTGAAAACAAGTTCTAATTCCCTGTCATATGGTTAGAGCATCTAGAATCTAGATACCAATCTTCTTTACTATTAGTTTCACCTTTTGAGTAAGATAAAAATAAATGATATGGAGGATTTTCATCACCTTCTTTAGCATAATTAACACTTTTTCCTTCCTTTAATCTGCAATTTCTTTCAAAGTGGCCATACCTCTACCTCTATTTCCTTTTGCACGATTATGATTTTTGCGTCTACCTTGACCTTCTATGATAATGGCAACATGGTTCCACTTTGGGGTGAGAGTACGCAATGGCTCTTGGTAACCTGATTCAACAATCTCCCACAAATATTTTCCTATCAAAAAAGTCATCATTTTTATGCACCAATAATCATACTCATTTCCATCAAATTCTGGAATGGGCAAGAAGTTAGAATTCGACATGATAAACCTTTGGCGAAATTCCAACCACTAAATCTTTAACCCAAAAGAAAATACCTGCTCTAATACCACATGAAGAATTAAAAACCAGGCCTAATTCCTACACCGACAAGTTAAGAGAACAACATAAAATTATAGCAGCAGCATAGATAAACCAATTAACTTGGAAAACAAGGCAAAACAGAGCCCATAGTAATACACACACAATTTATGTATTTTGTGCAAACATAGAAAACAAAAACTTTATTCATGCTTAAATAAACAGAGCAATGCCAATACATAGAATGCAATTACAAAAAAGACTCAAAATAGAAAACAAAAGCATGTGTATGACATGCATAATTCGAGGTGCAGATGCGGGCAGCAAAAACAGTGAAATAAAAGATAACGGTGGAAGAAGGCTAAAAATAGTCGAAATGCATCGAAAACACTAGAAGCATCAATTATCAACACACACTCCATTCTTTACTATTGTACTCGACATACTAAAAATAAAAAACCTAAATAATCAATTAAATAAATCTTATCAAAATATAATAGCATAGATAAATGTACATATAAAAACATCCATTACAAAATGGAATACAACTAAATAGCTTATAATAAGAACTACTAGAGCACTTATGCCAACGATGTTCCCTATATTTACGTGGTGGAAAGGCCAATTTAGATCATTTATGCAAACCCTTAGAGAAGACAACGTAACGTTGTGGAATCAATATCCTGAAGCTTTATGATCATGGAATTAAAAACATCACTTTTTGGCATGTAAAATATTGAAATTTTCTTAAAAGTAATCAAATTTTTCTAAACACATTAAATCTGTTCATTGAAATCACAGAAACCCACATTAAACCCCAAGTAAACAATCCCTCAGTCGAACCCATAGTAATCATCTTGTTCATCATCGTGCTGACCATAATATGGCCCAGGAATCATTGGAGGTTGGCCCTTAAGGATCAGTGTCCAGTTTACACCATCGAAGAAGTGGTGCTCCTTAATTTCAGAAGCCCCTCGCTCAAATCCCAAGCGTTTGGAAGGCTCTTTAGTCAATAACTTGCCGATCAAGTCCTTTGCAGCATCACTCACCTTGGGAATTTCAGGGAAAGGAGGAGGCTTCTCCCTTATATTCATAGATGTATCCTTATCATCCTCACCCAAAAATGGTGTTTTTCCATAGAGAAGCTCATACAGCAAGACTCCAAGAGCCCACCAGTCCACAGCACTTCCATGGCGTTTGCCCTCTGCAACCTCTGGTGCCAAATATTCATATGTACCCACCACTGACATTGCACGGACACTTTTGGGTTCTGTCTGCATCTCAGGCAAAGAGGCAATTGCACTTATGATCGGCCTTGAATACATTTCACTGCTTGGAAGGCCTGGGGAATTGACCTTGTTCAGTTTTATGAAGCCCTTTAACAATCCTACAAAGGAGAAACATCCAACAAATTCTTTGGAACACTCAATATTGTCTTCATTTTCTCGCCTGCCGAAAAAGTGTCTGAGAGGTTGAGGAAATTTGGTCACAGTGGGCTTGAATTGGCCTCTCTTGGCTAGATCAAAATCAGTTAAAATGATGTGCCCATCTTCTTTTATCAAAATGTTTTCAGGTTTCAGATCTCTGTACACAATTCCCAGCATGTGGAGGTATTCTAATGCTATAAGAATCTCTGAAGCATAAAACCTGTCGTATGAAACATAAATAATCATCAGCTTAAAAAGATTGGAAAACATCAACCTTAAACTCTGCTCTACAAGGATAAGCCATAGACTTAAAAAACTAAATGACTTGGATTATATCATGTGTAACATGACAGCTTGGAAACCCTAAAGGTTTTAACAATGCAATAGTTAACCTCATTAAACAAACCCCAGAACATCTTATGTACAGTCTATATTTCAACCCTGTGATGTATAAGAACAAAACACAAAGCCGTACACATTTGACTAAAGCCTTGAATATAGTTAACAGCCTAGATTATACCGTGCAAAGCATAACCATATATCAAAACTTAGAAACCCTTGAACAGTTTTCTTTGTCATGACAACATAAATTAGTAAGCCTCTTAATCTAAACATTATGATGTCAAAGAGAAAACCACAAATTGAAGCCATTGAAATAAATCCCACATGTAACAAATTACCTTAAGTATATAATGTGGAGAGGCACCATATTAAAATCAAATAGTTGAACATATATAGTTGCAACGAAGCAGGCTGATACGAAAACACTGTCATACTAAGCAAGCAATTGCATTTAACACAACTAAGGAAGGTACAATGAGAAAAATAGCAGGTATAGAGAAAATATGCCCAGATCTTATTGAGAAAAGGAAATTTTCATTTAATTAACATGAGAACTTGAAAATTTCCATAGAAAATAAGGAAAGAATTGAAACTGTTATGGATATTCATTAGAAAGTCAGAAGTGATCATTTGTACAGAGCAAATTCTTTCAAACAAGTATCTCTATGTATAAGAAGAGACATACCCCTTGTCGTATTATTTTTTTAAGAAAAAAGTCATGGAGAACATAAACTAGGAGACACCTGTTAATCAAGCCAGAGGAAGATTGGGATTTTAAGAGTGATGCTGTACTGACTAATTCTCTTTAAACAAAGTCAAGGATATCAAAGAGACTTAGCAAGTTAAAAAAACATGTCATGGACTCATTAAATTAAGTAGATATCTCTACATATCAAAGAAACTTGTTAAAGAAACATATAGATATATCAAACCTTTTTTAAATAAGATTTAAGCGAATGAAAGATAAGATGATTTTATCAGGCTACATAGCCTGTTGAGCCTGTCCATCCAGCAAAAAGATGCATGCATAGAAGATGTTTAGTAGAGAATAGTTATACTTATAGGCGTGGAATAGGTTTGATGTTATTGGCAACTTAGAGCTTGAAGAATTTAACATGGTTGACCTGATCTGAACAATTCAGACAGTCAGGCTTTGTTGAATAGTTTTAGAGGCCTTGAAATCGACTATGCATGGTAAAAGATAATTGGGTGTATATCTCGCCTAAAATGTGGATAATCTTAATGTAAAAAGTACAAATATTTTAATGCTCACTCTATAAAAACATCAATAAAGTGTACGAGTCCTATTTTTAAATATGTAAAATAGTTACTACTTAAGAAGATAGCAATGTTAGGGTAGGGGGTCTAGTTCGATTGGCTAAAGCATCCTGTTGCAGGCAAGAGTTCATGAGGTCTAGTCTCCCCATCCCCATGGTATCGGAGGGTGTGTCATGCCAGCATCACTAGTCATGTTGTGGTAGAAGTTTACCAGACGCACTGCAGTTTATTGGGGGGCTACCTGATTCGTACAGTCTAAAAAAAAGAAGATAGCAATGTTGGTTGGTAAATCTGATCTCCACTACCATAAACTTTAAAAGATGGAAGATAAATAATCCATAATCTATCAAAAGGTTATTATTAGATTGATTGAATATTATCAGTGAGGGTGATGGTACATTCTTTGATTACACTATCCATTAAGGTTCAAATCCTTGAAGGTATGATATAAGAAGGACTACCTGATTCCTACAGTCTAAAAAAAGAAGAAGACAACAACGTTGGTTGGTAAATCTGATCTTCACTACCATAAACTTTAAAATATGGAAGATAAATAATGCACAATCTATCAAACGGTTGTCATTAGATTGGTTGAGCATTATCGGTGAGGGTGATGGTACATTCTTTGATTGCTTTATACATTAAGGTTCAAATCCCTAAAAGTATGATATAAGGAATGAGGAAGGAATCGTGTCCTGTACAATTTTGATGGAATGAATACCCCTCAATTCTTGACTCTCAATAGAAAATATCAACATAGACTTTACTACCATATCAAATAGCAAAATAAACCGTAAATGATATAAAATCTTTTAAAAAAATATGTATACATACCGTGCATCTCCTTCAGAAAAACAATTTGTTGGCTGCTTCCGCTGTAAGCCATACAAGTCACCTCCTGGGCAATAGTCCATGACAGCAACCGTAGAGGCGCCTATTTGGAAAGAATGATATAAAAAGGGAAGAAACGGATGGTCCAACATCTCAAGTATCTCGATTTCATTCTGAATACTTTTCGACTTGTTGATCTTTTCAAGAATAACTCTGTTCATTGTCTTCAATACAAAGTAATGGGGGGTATTCGAAAGGCGACACAGGAATATATGCCCTACACTGCCCTCTCCTACCTGCTTTATAATCTCAAAATGCTTAAAACAGGCGACTTCGTCCTTTTTTTATTATGGCCCTTATGGCCTCCCATTTTGCAGAGCTTGCTTGGTTGGGCTTTCGCTTTGCTTTGATATTAGAACTGGTAGTTTCTATGCCATTGCAACTGGGCTCAATAATGTTATACCCATTACGAAAGCTTTCCAAATCCGCTCCTCTAGTAATCTGTTCAAACTCAGATATAGGGGACAACCGTTTATACGACTGTGAAGACATTGTCTTCTTAGAAGCTTCCTTTGAATTACCAGAAGTCGCCGCCATTGATGAGATCAGAGGATGATTCTTCGACCTCACAAATCTTCTGTGACCTGAGATTTCAGTTATGCGAAAAACCGTTGATTGCCCAGGCGACGAAAGACTTCGTTTTTGCGAGCTCAATAAATAATGGATCATATATAGTGGGAAGTTTAGTCGCAAAATAAACCTCGACTTTGATTTGATGTTTGATTAAATGAGTAGAGCCTTTTGAATGTTTTTTATATAATGATCTACACCTTTTTTAAGAGCCTTTTGTAGTTTAGTGGTGACATAGATTATTTATAATTACAAGGCTTTTTGTGCCGACATGTAAGGGATGCCTAATAAAATTTGTGTCCATGAATCCTTTTGCTTTAATGGTGATATATTGTTCTATTTTTTTTCCTAGAGAAATCATTATTCTTAATATTTTTATTGGTTTGTTTTAATTTACTTAGTTAAATTTATAAATTTATATTTTTAAAATTAGAACTAAAATACCATCATAAATCATTTTTAACAAAACTTTAAATTGTTTTCTAATATTGAAAATTAAGTGAGGTAATTATTAATAAAAGATTTGAATATTAAAAAGAAAATTCTTACATTGTCTGCAAAGCAAATATAGGGTTTGTTAAGAGATATGTGTTGCTACTTCTTGTAATATGTAGCACTCAAAAAATAGTGATGATTGTATATATGATGTATTTTAATGGATCAACACATTTTTCTTTGTGAGTATTGTCTATCTAAGCTTGTTTGATTTTTATCTACAAGGACTAAATCACAAAAGATGCATAATTTTTTGCTTTTTTTTTTTGTTGTTACAAGGCTTCTTCACTTTTCTAAGACATGCTAGCAATATTTCCGTATGATTTTTTATTTTATTTTGGTTTATGTTTGGTTGTTTAAAATATTTAATTCATCATTTCCCTATTTTCATCCTATCTATTTCTAGTTTTCACTTTTATCTATTGGCAAGTTTTATGTCAAGGCATGCCTCTCTTTGGGGACAGTTCACAAAAAACTACATGTTTGTTGTTTTATATGTTTTTTGGTTATGTAAGGCTTAGATACACTCTTGTAAGACATGTAAACTTTTTTCCTTATTATTATTGAAGATAATGAAAAAAAAAGAAATAAATTCAAAGATTAAAATAAAAGAAATAATACTTTACATTGTCTTCGAAATACTTCTTGGATAGAGTTAAAGAGGAGTGCACTCTATGTTGAGAAATGACACTCTCAACCCTCTTGATTTTCTCCTTAGATGAAGGAGATGGACGATGGAAACTAGGTTGCTTGTAAAAATGGCAACATGACTTTAGGATAGAAGGTGATGGTCAAATGGACAACACATGGATAGAATATGAAGAAATGATCAAATGAGAGGGGCAAGCCTCTCTTATATAGATTTATTGGATGGAGAATGAATGATTGAGATTTGATTTTTAGAGCAATGGTAGATGATTCATAAGAGGTTAAATTTAATCTAAGCATGCCAAGTGAAATCACTAAATTGATATATTTTAGAGAGGAATGGATTAAAGAATGATCATGGGGTATTATTTGTTTGACCAAGTCTAGTGGTGAAGAATGAGGCATCTTACACATGTGTGAGAAGATGTATGGGGAAGAAGGATCAAATACTAGTGTCCTATCACAAATATCTGAAGATATCTTGGTAAGAGAAAATGTGACAAGTGTCCCCTAAAGGAAACATGGGAAAGAGTGGATGAAGAGATTTGACTTCTCTCACATTTGTGAGAGATCACATCAATATGAGGAATTGAGACATATATGACTTCTCACACATATGTGATCTTGAGATGGGTTAGAAAGGATGTTTTGATCTTGATCTTAAAGGGGATCATAAGAGGGAATGAAAGGGTTTTTTTTATCTTTATGTAGATGGGGATTTATTTGGACATGCTTTGGAACAAGGGATTTCCTTATTTGGATTATTTTGGGGGAGATAAGGGAAGATGGAGGTTTGGGTATTGTTGTCAAGAGGTGCATGGAGGGAGACTTCAAGTAATGAACATGGATGGAGGAAGATTTATAATGCTTATGAATGGAGAATTTTATGTATGTGAGGAATATGGTAGATTTAAGGTATTGGAGGACAATGAGAGACTTTATATTAGAGATATGATGAGAATGCATAACTATGTTTGTGCATAGGGGATTAGGATCACTTACTAAATATTTGGGCACTACAAAATAAGATGACTAATTGGTCTTAGACTAGGCTTGTACAATGGTTGCTAGGTGCATCCTCAATATACCAAAAGGGTATGTACATGAGGCCAAATTCATAGATGAAAGGGAAATATGTCAAATAGTAATGAGGAGAGGGTAACCAACTTCCCACTGTCACTTTCCAAAGGTATAAGTTTCCTAGAGGCTTAGCCTGAATGATAACATTCCACTTCCAAGAGGCATGTCTTTCAATTCACCTCCCACTCTTTATACTTCATCAGAGGATTTTTTATTAGCCAAGACCCCAACTAGAAAGAGCCTGAAATCACATCATTGTATGTTATAACAAAGCCTATTATAGAATCTAGTCAAATATGAATTAATAGATATATTCAAAGGCTAAGATCAAGGGAAGTGACAATTACTTACCGAAAAGATAGAAAAAGAAAGGCAAAGGTCATAGAGGAAAGAGGTTATGATGATTATATGTGTAAAAAGAGAGGAATTATGGAAGCCAAGGCTATTGAGACTAAAAAAGAAAGAACTGTTGAAACACCACGTCAAGGGGTTTCAATAGTAATTCAACCAGAGGATCCCAATAGGGAGATAAGAGAAATTCTAACTAATATGATTAGAGGAACTAGAAGTAAATCTGTTTGAGTCTTTTCATCATCAATATTACCATAGGTAGAACTCGTATATCCAGAGGAGACACCTGGTAGGAAACAAGTATATGCTAGAATGAGAGGGTCAATTTCTTAGTTACTCATAGTTATGTTTGCTTCTCCTCCTTCAGTGCGAACTTATACAATGA
This sequence comes from Sequoia sempervirens, assembly GCA_007258455.2. Lineage (NCBI taxonomy): Eukaryota > Viridiplantae > Streptophyta > Pinopsida > Cupressales > Cupressaceae > Sequoia > Sequoia sempervirens. The sequence continues at coordinate 61,575,067 of VDFB02058242.1, forward strand.
AACACGTTATGGGAGAAATACACTCACCTGTTCAAGAAGAAGGAGAAATGATAGATACTATTTTGAAAGAGAAGGAGAGGTTAGATAAAATTGTAGATAAGCTTTAAGAGAAGAAGCAACATGAAATAATATATTTACCTACATTGTCAAATCTGCACAAGAACAAAGAGAAGAAGATGTTCCTAGTACTGTTTCTAAAGAATTGGAGGTAATAACATCTTCACCTATCAGAAAAGGAGAAAATGATTCATAGATGAAAGAAATGGTGATGGAAGAACCAATAGATGCAATATATTTGGATCAACATGAACAGAAAGTGAGTGAGTTGGGTATGTGCAGGATCATCATGGAAAAAATAGGCCCTTAAGTGGCAAAAAATTCAAAAAAATCAATGTTAGGCAACTTGACGTAAAAATTTGAATAAGTTATCTATATTATTTAAAAATATGTAAGAATAGAATCTGTATAAAATTGAATGTAGTTTCTAAACTACTAGGTTTATTTAAAAATAAATAAAATCTATTTAGTGAAATTTTGAAATTTCAATGCAAGAGTACTTAAATTTCAGGAAAAAATAAGAAGTAGGTGTCTATTCGACCACCCTAACCATAATAAAATGATATATTTTTATAATATTTTATATATAATTAGAGGACTCATGTCAATGTGATGCATATTTTTTATAATTTTTTTCCAAATAAATAATTAATTATGAATTTTTATTACAACTTTTAAAAAATATGTAAAACCTTGTATGTTTGACCACCTTAACTTGGTCAAAATTCATGAAATTTAATTTTCTTTTTAATCCTATAGTATGTGAAGCATAGAATGTGACGATGTTTCCGATTCAAAAAATGTGATACCGCTTTGAAAGTTATAGATGTTTTTCAATCAACCTATCGACGACTTTAGTCGTAATTCTAATAGAAAATGAGTAATAATTATTTATTAAATTCAAATTAATTCATAATTTATATTGGTGGAAAGCTGAGAATCTCTAAAAACCCTTTTCGCTTTCATCAATTTTGGGTAAAAAAATAGTCGCCACCACATACCCTACAAATACCCATAATATTGCCACTTTTGGCCCATCATGATCCTACACATACCAAATACATGATCCTATTCTTCATAAAATAAGAGGATAAGAGTTATAAAATTAAGAACCAGGGGTTGTTGAGATAGTTGAAGACCAATCTCAATAACCAAACAATGATGTTAATATTACATAGGAGCATCTGGTAGAGTCTTAGCAAGATGAAGACTCAACTAAAGGTAAATCTTCTTTACCCATTGAAACTACAAATGAAGAACATTATGATATCGAGAATGTTGATGCCCTAGGATTTCATGAGCAAGTAGTGCATGAGGATGAAGTGGAGAAAATAAGTGAGGATGAATTAGAAGAGAAAAATGATGCAGAACAAAAGAGACTAGTGAAAGATCAACTCAATAGGAATTTGACATGAAAGAGGTCCCAAAAAGTGAAAAGAACAAAGATAGGGACAATACACCAAAAGGGGAATATTTTAAGGTGGGAGAAGATGAAGTAGTGGAAGAATGGCTAAGTTAGGATATACTTGATTGGTTGGCTTAACAATTACAACTACCAATGTAGTTATAATTAGTGCCTTTGGACTTCAAGAGAATAATGCAAGAGGTAGAAACACCAAAGCTTAAGGCCAAAGTTAGGTATGCAATAAGAAGATGTACAAATGGAGGAAATATTATACAAGTTCCTATGCCTATAGCAAAAAATAATAAGAACAAATTCATTTCCCAAAATTACCAAGTATCAACCATCAACTTGGAGCATGCTTCCTAGGAGCAAGACATTGAAGAAATGAGGATAAATTTAGAAACAATTATTGCCCATCTAAGGAAGGATAAGAAAAAAAAGGTAAGAGTTGAAAGAGCACATGGTTGAAATTCATAACTTTCTCAGAGCAATGGCTCAAACAAGCCAATCCCTAGCCAAAATACCTCCAAGTCTAGTACTAATGTCCAAGGAAAAGGTGGATGTAATTAAAAATATGAAGCATAAATAAAATGTGCTTGATGAATGGATGGATGATATGATGAAGCAAGGAAAAGAAGAAACAAAAGAAGCCATCAAGAAATATAAGAAAGAAGACCATTATTTTAAGAAGGTAAAAGAACTAATGACAAACTACAATGATCACTTGAATCAAATTGATATAGAATGGAGGAGGATGGTGATCATTCAAAAGATGGAGAACCATCAATTGCTACAAGAAAAAGTGGTAATAGATGGAGATATCATGAGGATAAGGACTTGGGGATTACAAGTGAGTTGGAAGAGAGATTCTTTATAGTAGTGTAAAGGGGAAATAGAAAAAATTGTCAAAAAGATTGAGAAGATGTTGGACAAATATTTGGATCTCATTGATTCCCTTATTCAAAAAGTAAATGATTGAGATACAATAGGGAAAGGAGATGCAGAAGTAAAGGAATTTAAGGTCATACTTGAGAAAATATCTAATGATTGTGTTTCATGGTTAAATAAATAATCAATGGAGGATGTAATCAAAACCTGAAATATGATTGTAAGATATGAGATAGATATGATAGAAAGAAATGATGAGGTCAAGGATGTCTCCAAAGTATATTCTCAAGAAATGTGGAAATTGTTAGATGTATAATTTACTAAGATCAATAAAATAAAATGTTAAGAGTAAGAACATATATCTTAGAATAGACAAGCCCCCATGTGGAAACAACAACTAAACAATGAACCTTGAGTGAGCCTAGTAAGTCAAGGCCTAACATTCTCAAGCCCTGGGATAGCTAATTTTCAATCGAATTCAATGATTCTTTCAAGATAGATAGGTTTTGTTGTTTATATAATAACATCTATGTGTATATTGTTACGTGTATAACATCATCATCAATAGATAGACTTTGAGAGTGTGTCTTTTAACCATCCACTCTTCTTTTGTGAATGGTATACTATTATCTTTTTAATTAATTTAAAAAGTCAAATAAATTTATTAAAAAAATTAAAATAAATTAAAATAAAATAAATTTATTTTGATCTTCTCTTTAATAATATTATAATACTTATCATTCATTCATTTGCTCACACATATATAAATCTAATGAACCATTAATTGTTAAGAATATTATTTGAGTTTTAACTTTACTATTGATTTTTTTCTTTTATTTGTTAAATTTTATAAATATTTAAGACCTTAAATTATATTTATTTTTGAAATTATAATTTTTAAATAGAATCAAAATATAAATATAAAACTATTTCAATTTTTTAAAATTAATGTTATATAAATTTAAAATATTTGAAATATTGAGCTCCCTTTGTTTGTTGAATAGATAACATGATATGACATCATTGGTGATAATATGACATCATTGTATCTCACCAAACATTACAAAATTGGACAAAGTCCAAAACTATGGGTTGAAAAGCAAGTAGACTTTTCATAGCACACATAGATTTTGACAATAATGTAATGAATAACTTTAAAAATCATAAAAATGTTGGGGAAAGGACATCAAGTCCAACCATTGACTTTAGGGTCTTGGAAGTTTATTCAAATAGGGTTTGATGCAAACGCTTAAAACTTATTTTTTAAGTAGGTATTATTTATTTTTTATTAAAAAAGTTGAAGCTGGTGGTTGCCCAATTAATTTGGAGTAATTTATAGAATGTGTCACTCCAATTATTGAGATTTGGAAATAAAAATTATAAAAAATTGTACAAAGAAAGAAAAATATAAATAAATAGAATTTGAAAGTTAATTTGATATTAAGTAATAGTTACATGAATTTAGTTTTTTTATTTAATTATATTTAACATTTCAAATCTTAAAAAAACTATTATATCATATTTATTTATATATTAAATTATATTTAAAATATCAATTCAATTATCTAAATTTTATATGTATGTGTGTGAGAGTGTAAGTAAATGAAATTATATTATTAATATTCAATATTATATATATATATATATATAAAAGGAAGAATAATATCTCTAATCTAAAATTAAAGATCACACAAGAAACAAAATAGAACTTTGTATATTAATAAAACTCAGTAAAGGGCTTTACGCCATGGCAATGGGAATACATTTGATGGCCGTATAAACTGTATTTATACAATTTGTTTTGTCATAAGATACAATTAAAAGGAAAATTCCTCCAGAATTTGGAGGGCAGCTATGAATGGATCAACCGATCCCATAACATCTTCCAATGCATACTTTACTGCTAAATCCGTATGAAGGAATATCTTCCAGCGCGCTGTCAGCTGAAATTTGCAGAAATTTTAATTAGAAATATGCACTGTAAAATCAGATTCACTCAATCATTCCAGAGCGAGTAAAGAGGCTCTACTGATTCATTCTCATCGTCGTATTCATGTATTAAAGGGGGCGAGAGTAGAAGAGCTTCTGCCATATTCATCAGCATGTTGGGCGACTCCACCAGCAGATCTGTCACGGGACCCAGTTCGCCAGTTGACTGCATTGTTTCAGCCGGTAGAACTTCACCATTGCTCGATTCAGAGCAAACTTGTCTCTCAATACCTTCTTCAGGGAGCGCGGAAGATTGGGCTTGGGAGTGTAAAGAATGAGGAGAAAATAGAAGTATTCTGTGCTCTTTGAATGACTTAGCAGCCTCCGAAGCAGCGGACTGGATGTCTTGAGGACGAGAGGAAAGGGGGCGAGGCAGCGTATGTACAGCATGAGGGAAATTGAGAATGGCGGAATGACCCTTCAAACAGAAGGCAGCCGCATCGTACGCCCGAGCGGCCATATGTGGATTATCATACGACCCGAGCCATATTCTGCTCTTCTTCTTTGGCTCCCGAATTTCAGACACCCGTTTCCCCCAACTCCGACGACGCACCCCTCTATACTTCAACTCCTTCGTCTCTTCTACTTCCTTCAAGGCCTCACTTCGTTTCTCCCTCTCCCCCTCGCTCCCCGAATTCATGCTAATCAGTTTTTTCCCTAATATTTCTGATAGCCTACAACTATAGCTCAAACTGACTGAACCATGAGCTCGATACAGTACTTAGCTTTTTAAGACTTACTACAAACTAAATAATAAATGACCCAAAATCACCATTAAAAAGTCCGCCTTATCTGTCCCTCTGAAGATTTGAACTTGAACTCCATCTTCAACCACTTGATCTGAACTCCTTGGACTCATACAAAATCAATTATTGAGCTACACTTCAATAAAGTCTTTGAAAACCCAGACACTTCAGATTCGCGATAGGCCAGTAATATAGCTTAAATCTTGTGGCCGAGGAACGATCACAGCTGGAATGCAGATTGTTATTAGTACGCGCTCCGTATATCCTCCATCGAAAACGCGATAGAAAGCGATTTTTTTAATAATAATCTCCAACTGGCCCGGTTTTCAGCAATGTGTAATGGGTAATTTTTGGGCTGTAGGCAACAATTTGAATGATTAATTTCTATGGAATGTTCGTTTTTACACAGTGACGGTCATAAAGTTGATAAAGTTCGAAGTTCAAAGTAGTGGCACCGGCGTGGGCTTCGTCTACCGTACAACGCGTATATGTCTCGCCTGGCTGGAATTGGACGATATGAAGTTATATTTGGTGAGAAATGCTCCACCGTCTTTGGTCAAGAGACTGCACTGTCATGTACGGGATAGATGATGTTCACATGGCTCCACTTCTTTTTTATTATCATCAAACGAAATATATGTTTCTTTATTGGATCAAAGCTGAAATAAGTACAGAGTACCAGGCGACAGTCTAAAGGATTTCTGAAAACAATAAAATGGGTCAACAAGCATAGCATGACCCACCATCATTCAAATTGTTTCATAATGGGAAATAGGATTAAGAAGATTCTATCGAATAGGGGAGAGGGGTCAGTAGTCGTGCGGGTGAATTTTGCGAGTAAGTAGCAATTGTCTTGAATATCATAGGAGTTTCGTTTTTTTAAATGTGGACTGGTCTTTTATCTATTCATAACTAAGGTTTGGAGGTGTGACTCATCGTGCAACTTGCCACATCAACGCATCTACTGAGAAGTGCCCAAAATTTGACTTTTTAAAGATTCGACTGAAACTTAATCATGGTACCCTTGGGGGGGAGGGAGGATCCAATAGTTGAGCACCCTAACTTTGTATTTCTCAAAATCCTACGTGAAAATTTCAAGTCACTCCCAATTTTTTACAACTTACTTGACAAGTCCCCTACTTATAACTAAGGTTTCAAGACCACATCAACATGCTTTTTGTCGAGGTGTCCAAAAAGGCCCAAAAAAAAGTGAGACCAATAATGGTGCACTAAATCATGTTTTATTGGTGCGCTAATGTGGCATCACATGATTTATTACTTTTTGGATCTAAGGAATACACTTCATTCAATTATGGGTAGTCCTGTCATCAACACTAACAACTTTAAAGTCGCAACTATTGGTCCAATATTGTTAAAAATATTCAACATTAAATCAACAAATGCTATAACAATTGTTGAAACATGCTCGCATCCTCTCTCCTAGTAGTTGAACAAAAAATATCATTTGTTGCTTGTAGAATATCATATTTTTATTAAAAATAAAACTTATATGCAACCTAAATGGACCAAATACCTATTGGTAACCGTAAATCTTTTTATCTCTAACTTGTATATTCAACACAAATGGACCAATAGTTGAACACTAAAACTTTTTGAATCCTTCACATTTAATGAGAGAATGCATGGTATTTATTGTGCTCACCTTTTATATTTGTGATAAGACAAACTATTAATATGAAATATTCCAATACTTGTACCCCAATAGTTGTACACATAAGAACAATGTTTTTTCACTATGATAACAATACTTGTTTAAATGAGTGTTTTATTTATTGAATGAGCATTTTATTTTATAAATGACACTTATAGTGGATAGTTATGATATTTTATTTGAGACAAAAAATATTTATTTCACTTCTTCATGAATGTATTTATACTTTTTTATATAACATTCATAGGTTCAAGTATGGGCCTGTTTTGATCAACATTAGGTTATTTTTCTATTTACATGTGAACTATTTATTTACAATATATAGTATAAATATGTGGTAGGACTGAGTATTATAAGCACAAGTGTTATAAAAACAATTATACCTTGCTCAACTACTGGCCCCTCTCCCTTAGAAGGAGAGGTTTAGATTTTCTTTTATAAAATGTCATCTTGCATATTTAATATATATACTTTTATTTAAAGAAAAAGTTGTGTTAATATTTAAAATGTTGTTTGAGATAGATAAATGTAAAAAAAGGTTTAATATAAGTAGAGTTGATCATCAAATTTAGGTTTTAAACTATTGGAGTATTAAAATTTATTTAATTAGTCATTTTATTGATTATAAAATTAAAATTCTAGATGTCAATTCATATTTAGTTTTGTGCCTATTCTAGTGTGAAAACAGGGTAGAAAACACCAATATGAACTTAAATGTGTGAATGCAAATCACGAAATAATGATTAGCCTTAGCCTTAGTGTGAAGAAAGAATGAGAGAGAGAGATAGAACAATATAACACATGCAACAACAGATTTACGTGGAGAAACCCCGAAGGGAAAAAACTCCACCACCGAAAGAGAGGCAAGTATATTACTGATAATCTTCAATATTACATGCAGCAATAGACTTCTCTTATGAACCAAATCAGCAAGCACCACAGTACCACCGCAAAGCCCGAGATCATATGCAACGCTAGCTCAAGGCCCCAATTTATAGAGATTTGTAGGATGAAAACCACCATGGTTTCACCAAACAATAGGCAGCAATACCACCTGAAAAACCCATTGCCTCCCTCCTTGAAATAGTCAAAATACCAAAATAAGCCTCTTCTGAAGGTCTCTTCACAATTTGTCATAAGGCATCTTTTATGCATGGGCGCCTGGTGTCTAAAAATAGCATATTCTGTCATAGGGAATCTGTCATACTGTCATAGCATCTTATGACAACTTGCATGCATGTCATAGATGCTCTTACAACACCCTATTTTGACCCACAACCTTATTTTAGAAGATTCCAAGGTGGGACGCCTAGCTAATTTGTCCTTTTCCATAAGGATAAATGGTAACAGTAACACTGCATTTACATAGTCTCTTTCTGCTTGTTGGTCAAAGCAGTTTCACCTCTTATGGGTAAATGTACAAAACACTTTAGGAGAATAATAAAATAAAGGATTTACAAGGTTGATGACACCTAAATCTAAACGTTGCCGCTTAACATCGTTGTATTACCCCATAGAGATACAATTACATAGAATTAAGTACGTTGGTCAAGGCCCATGGCCTTTCGCAAGAGAACTTGGAAGTGGTGACTGGCTTCATAGAAGAATCTACAACATTGTAAAGTGTCAACTTTTCAATCAAAGACTTGTCAATTTCTCAGCCATTTTCGCTTTAAAGTGATGTGAACATCAGCATGCTTAGTGCAGGCATGATACGCATAGGATTTTAGCCAAACATATGGCACTCTGACTATCATCGATCCTCACTATCCACACCAATCAAAACCAATACCATTGCCGATCTCTATAATGGCTGCCTCCTTAGGGCATGTGTAGCACAACCTCTTTCTGCTTGATTGGTAGGACAAAAGCAATTTGTAGGTTTTCTTTTTTACTCATCAACTCAACATACTCAAACAAAGTAAACACATAGCCACTAGTGGATATGACTATCCAGATCCACACGCTTAATCTGCATCAACAAAACCTGTGTCCAATGACTTATCAATATTGTCAGTACCATGATAAACCAAATAGTAATCATAAGTGCCTTGCAAATATCTGAATACCCTTTTGACAAAAGTCCAATGTTCTTTACCAGGGTTAGACATAAACCTGCTTAGAACTCCCACTACTTGGGCTATATCTAGTCTAGTACAAACCATTGCATACATTAAACTACCGACAACACTAGCATAAGGAACTTTAGACATTTCATCAATATCATCATCCAATTTAGGACACATGTCTAAACTCAACTTAGTACCAATAGAAAATGGAATATTTACTAGTTTACAGTCCTGCATATTAAACCTTTGCAAAATAGTGTTAACATACTTGCTCTGACTTAACCAAAGCTTTCTGTGAATCTGATCCCTAATGATTTCCATCCCAAGAATATATTTAGCAGCCCCTAAATCTTTCATATCAAATGTGCTAGAAAGTTGAGTTTTAAGTTCCCTAATCATTGGCTTATTGTTACCAATGAACAACATATCATCCACATATAAGACAATAATCAGTATATGATCATCACTAACTTTAAAGTAAACACAGTGATCCTCATCACTTCTAACAAAACCCATATTTAATGCAAATGCATCAAACTTCTGGTACCACATCCTAGGTGACTGTTTCAAACCATATAGAGACCTCTTTAACCTACAAACCAAGTGTTCTTTTCCTTTCACAACAAAACCGTCAGGATGTTGCATATAAATTTCTTCCTCTAGATCCCCATGCAAGAAAGCAGTTTTAACATCCATTTGTTCTATTTCTAAATCATAAGCAGCAGCAATGGATAAAATGAATCTAATAGAGGTTAACTTAGCAACAAGAGAGAATATTTCACCAAAATCAACTCCCTCTCTCTGGGAGTAGCCCTTGGCCACTAATCTGGCCTTGTACCGTTCCAACTTTCTGTCTGCACCAAACTTCTTTTTATATATCCACTTACAACCAATGGCCTTTCTTCCTTTGGGAAAACTAACAAGATCCCAGGTGTCACAATTTTTCAAAGACATCATCTCATCATGCATGGCCTGCATCCAAGACTCACATTCTTCTGAAGAGAGAGCCTCCCTGAAAGATCTAGGTTCATCATCAGTACATAACAAAGCAAATTTACAATGAAAATTAGGTGGGCTATACCTTTCAACTGGATTTTGTTGTCTTGTGGATCTTCTCAAAGGTGGAGTAAGAGGTTCCTCCTCATGTTCATCCTCATTGTTTTCAACTTCTTCTGTTACAACGGATTCATCAGAACTCTCTTCTTCTCCATCTTCTTGTCCATCTCTCTGTTCTTCCACATGTGCATCTTCTTGCTTAGTTTCAAAATGCACTGTCTTTGACTTTTCCTTTGGTTGCACATCTTCAGAGTTAGCTCTATATTCCCTGAAAATAACATCTCTAGAAAATATCATCTTTCGTGTTAGTGGATTTCAAAGTTTATAACCTTTAACATTTTCACCATAACCTACAAAGATGCATTTCTGAGATTTGGGATCCAATTTAGATCGCTTCTCTCGAGGCACATGAACAAAGCCTCACAACTAAAGACCCCTTAAATGTGAAACTCCAAGGCTTTACCCAACCACATTTCATAAGGAGTTTTATCAACAAGAGCTGTACAAGGAGATCTATTAATTAAATAACAAGCAGTACCAACAGCCTCTGCCCAAAAGCATTTGTCTAACTTAGCACTACTTAACATGCTCCTAGCTCTTTCCATTAATGTACGGTTCATTCTTTCTGCTACCCCATTTTGTTGGGGTGTGTAAGGTGTAGTCTTTGGCCTAACAATTCCTGCATGTTTGCAAAACTCATCAAATTCCTTAGAACAATATTCACCCCCATTGTCAGATCTCAATACTTTTATCTTATAATCTGTTTTCTTTTCAACCAATGCCTTAAATTCCTTAAATTTGGTGAAAACTTTAGATTTTGAATGCATAAAATAAATCCAAGTATATCTTGAGTAATCATCAATGAAGGAAACATAATAACAAGATCTACCCAAAGAATCTGTATCCACTAGACCACAAACATCCGAATGAATAAGTTCTAACAATCCATTAGCTTTATTAGTTCCTTTAGGAAATGATGACCTATTTTGTTTACCAAACACACAATCCTCACATAAATCATTTTTACCAACAGAATAATCAGAAATACCATCTACTAGTTTCTTATCAAGTATGGTCCTAAGACCTTTTTCACCAATGTGACCCAATCTATGGTGCCACAACATACATGCATTTTCAGCGCTAGTTACAAAAGAGGAGTTACAAAAAGTAGAGGCATGTAGCGTAAATAAATTCCCTGTCCGAGATCCTTTAGCAACCACCAAACTTCCCCTTACCATCCTGCAACCAGACTTGTCAAATGTCACATGCATCCTAGAATCATTCAACTTGGAAACTGAAATTAAACTTTTTGTAAGTCCTGGAATATGTAAAACATCATCAAGGGTTTTAACCCTCCCATCACTGAAACACAACTTTACCTTTCCTTTACCAATAACCTTTTGTGAGCTATTATCACCCATGAAGACCTCTCCTCCATCATATTCTTTGTATGTAGAAAACCACTCCTTATGAGGAGTCATATGGAAGGAAGCACCTGAATCAATAAGCCAAGCATCATTACAAACTATGTTAGCTGAAATAATCAAAGCATCAGAATCACCGTTATCAGAGGACTTTTCCGTAGAGGAATCTGCATTCTTTTTCTTGTTTCTACATTCCTTCTTCACATGTCCCCGTTTACCACAGTTCCAACACTTCACTCTGCTCTTTCCAGGGGTCTTAGATTGTCCTTTAGACTTATCCTTCTTCTTATCCCCTTTAGGGTCTTTCTCCTTGGGCCTACCTCGCACATGCAAGGCATCTTGGGAGCCACTGCACATGGTCTTTCTCCTCATCTCCTCTGAAAGAAGTATGGGAATAATAGTATCCAACTTAGGTTCTGCACCACCACTTGTTATAGCAATAACTAAATTTTCCCAAGATTCTCGCAAAGAGCAAATCAATAAAATGTATTTATCCTCATCTTCTATTTTAACATCAATAGATGCAAGCTGACTTATAATCAAATTAAAAGCATTCAAATGTTCAGCAATAGATTCACCATCCTTCATCTTTAATGAATACAAACATCTTTTGAGATACAACTTGTTAGACAAACTCTTAGTTTGGTAGATTTCACCTATCTTCCTCCAAAGCTTGTATGCTGTGTCTTCTGAAGAGACATTCAGGAGGACAGAATCTGTGAGACACAACCGAATAGTCCCTCGAGCCTTCTTGTCTAACTTATTCCAATCTTCATCTAACAAGGTTGAAGTAGATGGCTTCTTTTCAACTGAAACTGGTAACCACTGATCTCTTTCCTCAAGAAGGTCCTCCACTTTCAACTTCCGCATCTCATAACCAATTCCATTGAACTTCTCAATATCTAGACGAGAGGTGGAGGCCATGGTATGCAATCTTTCACAAATCTGCAAAACCCACAACACAAAAGATCCCACTGCAGCAAAAAACCTTCAACACTCTAAAAGGAAAGCATCCCTTCCTTAACAGAGCCGTTAGCTCTGATACCAAATGTTGAAAAACAAGGAGAAGAAAGCTTGCAATATGAACTTAAATGTGTGAATGCAAATCTGAAATATGTAGATTAACCTTAGCCTTAGTGTGAAGAAAGAATGAGAGAGAGAGATAGAACAATATAACACATGCAACAACAGATTTACATGAGAAACCCAAGGAAAAACTCCACCACCGAAAGAGAGGAAAGTATATTACTGATAATCTTCAATATTACATGCAGCAATAGACTTCTCTTATCATTCCTTGTAAATCCAGCAGCACCCTGTTACCCTGCAAAACTGAATTCATCTAACACTAGCTCAAGGCCCCAATTTATAGAGATTTGTGAGGATGAAAACCACCATGGTTTCACCAAATAATAGGCAGCAATACCACCTAGAAAAACCCATGCCTCCCTCCTTGAAATGGTCAAAAATACCAAAAATAGCCTCTCTACAGATGCTCCTACAGCTGTCATAAGGCATCTTTTTATGCATGGGCTTCTCAAATTTAAAAAATAGCGGCTATTCTCATTATAATCATATCACATAGCATCTTATGACAACTTGCATGCATGTCATAGATGCTCTTACAACACCCTATTTTGACCCAAAAACCTTATTTTTAGAAGATTCCAAGGTGGGACACCTAGCTAATTTTTCCTTTTCCAAAAGGATAAATGGTTATGGTAACACTCCATTTACATAGTCTCTTTCACCACTGTTGGTCAAACAGTTTCACCTCTTATGGGTAAATGTACAAAACACTTTAGGAGAATAATAAAATAAAGGATTTACAAGGTTGATGACACCTAAATCCTAACAAGCATGGTTCTTCTAATTAATGATAATAGGTTTCCACAATCCATATCATAAGTCTTTCTCTCGGATTTGATTGTGTGCAACAATTTTTAGTATCAACGCTTTATCAATCACACTACATGATCCATCATCGATGAAAGAGAGCATGGTTCTTCATTCAGGTATAAATACTCCTCATCCCTTTGGAAATTTTCCACTGGTAAGTAGTTCACAATTTGTTCAACAATTTGTTATATTGCATGAGTTTCTATGTCATAATTGTCTGTATAGTTCATTTTTATTATTTAAAAATTCTAGCAATACACCATCCACTTCACAAGTACTAGCCATTAATTCACCTACACAATTAGAGGCCATGGAAATTTTACTTGGTTGTACACTTAATATGAATCCACATTTAAGCACTAAACAAATCCAATATCTCATTGCCATGCTTAGAACTCATAAAGATGCAATTTATTGGGAATACCAAGATGTGTGGCATTCAACCTGACACTTGCAAACACCAAATTTACATTAAAGAAGGTAGTCATCCTGTTAGGCAACCACAATGACAACTCAACCCTGTCCTGCATGAAATAGTTAAAAAGTAGTTATAGAAATTGTTAAATGTTGGATTTAAATATCCTATTTCAAATATCCAGTGGGTCTCTCCTCTAGTTGTGGTTCCCAAGAAAAATGGTAAGTGGAGAATTTGTTTTGATTATAGAGCACTTAATAAAGCTACTAAAAAGGATCACTTTCCATTACCATTTATTGATCAAGTGTTGGACACTCTTGCTGGAAAAAAAATTCTTTTCTTTTCTAGATGGGCTCAATGGCTACAACCAAATTTGCATAACACTCAAAGACTAGGACAATACTACATTCCCTTGTCCTTGGGGCACCTTTTCCTATAATTTTTTTCCATTTGGTTTATGTAATGCCCCTACCACTTTTCAAAGGGCAGTTTTGAGTATTTTTGTAGATCTTGTAAATGGTTGTGTTGAGATGTATATGGATGATTTTACTATCCATGGTAATACTTATGAAGAAGCTAAAATAAATTTAGAAAAGGTACTTAAACATTGTATAGACACTAATTTATCATTAAGCCATGAAAAGTGTCATATGCTTATGACAGAGGGGATATTACTTGGTCATTATATTTCTTCCAAGGGTATTCAAGTCAATCCCAAAAAGATACAGATCATTTAGGACTTGCCTACATCCACTATCCAAAAGGATTTGTGTAGCTTTCTAGGCCATGCAGGGTATTATAGGAGGTTTATCCAAAATTTTAGTAAGATTACCTCCCCCTTGTTTGCTTTGTTAGCAAAATATCTCACTTTTTCTTGGAAACCAATATATTAAGAAGCCTTTGAAGCCATTAAGACCAAGCTTGTAACCACACTAGTAGAGTTCCAAATTGGGAATTTCCTTTACATATTGATATTGATGCCTCAGACTACTCCATGGGGGCTATGCTCGGACAAAAAGAAGATAATATTTTCTATTCCATCTACTACATCAATAATAATTTCATGGGAGCTGAGGTAAATTATATGGTAACTGAAAAGGAGTTTCTAGCTATTTTTTATGCAATCAATAAATTTCATCATTATATTACTGGATATAAAGTGTTTGTTCATACTGATCATTATACAATTTGATTCTTAATGAATTAACCTATTGTGACCAGTAGAGTTATTAGAAGGTTACTTTTGCTTCAAGTATTTGATATTACTATACTTGACAAACCTGGTCGGGAGAATTTAGTTGCAAATTTTTTACCCAGGTTACAAAAACCAGATGATGAACTAGTTCCAGTGGATGATGCCTTCCCTGATGAGAATCTCTTTGCTATATTGGAAAAAATTCCATGGTTTGCTGACATTGCAAATTACCTAGTTACTTGCAAGTTTCCACCTCATTTCTCTCAGAGGGAACACTAGAAATTCATTGGACTCAGTGGTTAGTACACATGGATCAATGGATTGCTCTTCCAAACTGACATTGAAAACATCATGCGTTGGTGTGTACCTGAAGATGATGTCTTTGATATACTTTGTGCATGCCACACAAAACCCTATGGAGGACATTTTGCTTCTCAACAAACCACCCAAATGATTTTAATTACAGGATACTATTGGCCTATTATCCATAAGGATTATAAGAATTATGTTCATCACTACGATAAATGTCAATGTATGGGCCACCCCACATGCTCAAATGAAATGCCCCTACATCCTTAGTTTTCCATTAATCCCTTTGAAAAATGGGGGCTCAACTTTATTAAACCAATCAACCCACCATCTTAGAACAAGGAATACATCCTTGTGTGCATAGACTATGTAACCAAGTGGGTTGAAGTTGTTGCCTTGAAACATGTAAGGGACACTAAGGTAGCATAATTCCTCTATTCAGAGATTTTTACCAAGTTCAGTGTTCCACAAGAGACAGTCACAAATCAAGGTCCCCAGTTTACATCCAAACTCATTTCTGCTTTGGTTCACGAGTATAAGATCTGACATTACAAATCTTCACCCTATCATCCTCAGGCCAACGTGCAGGTTGAAGTTACTAATAGAGAAAATGAGAAAATTCTTACCAAGACATATTCCCTTCATAAACAAGACTGGGCCACACAACTTCTTGAAGTAGTGTGGGCCTACCACACGATGTGGAAAACCACTACTGGTTTGACACCTTATGAAATTTTCTATGGTATGAAACTTGTTCTTCCTATTGAATTTGAAGTAAAGACTCTTTGTACCACACAACAATTAGGTATGAGCTTTATTGATGCACAAAAATAATGAATAGCACAAATTCATCCATTGGATGAACTCTGTCAACAAGCACTCTTCCATGTGAAGATTATCTAGAAACAATGTGATCTTTGACATGATTATTTCATTCGACAACGATCATTTCAACCTGATGATTAGGAACTCTTGTATGACTCACGTTTCCAAGATTTCAAGGATAATTTCCACACTTGGTGGCTCAGACCATATGATATTGAGATGGTCTATGACAATGGTGTAGTTAAGCTTTGCACCATGGATTTTGATCATATGGCTCTAGTCATCAATGGCCACCATTTGAAGTTGTACAAGAAGCCTATTTCTAGGGAGGGTTTTGTTTCAAGTCTACCAAAGGAACTCCATCTACTTGATAGAGTTCCTATGGCCTCTTCACATACCTTTTAGGTACTTTCTAAAATGTATTTAAAAAAAAAACTACAATAAAACTAGTGGTGAAAATTGGTTATAAAGAAAAATTTAAAAAAAAAACAAAAAAAAGAGAAAAAGGAAGAAAAAACATGTATGCACTTTGTCGGATTGTTCCCATTTCACTTCTACCAATTTCCTTATGTCACATGGATAATTTCCATTTATCTCACCTATTTTTATGATGCCCACATCAGTCCTCCATCCAACTGCTTCTAGTCATTAGCATTCCAGCATATTTTCCCTTTTGTTCACTCTACCCGCTTCATTTGTGGGCTCCAATACCACTGTTTCCCTTTATCCATCATTTCCTCCATTTCACATGTCATGTTAGCATTCCAATTTCATCTCATGGGAACTCCACTCGGTACTTTTCCACTATGGCCTCTCATGTGGTGCCCACTTTCTTAAGTCACTTTGGCTACCTTGGCTACCATTTCATTCCCAATGCAATTTCACTTTCATCCTCACCATACAACCATCTTTTCTCCATTCTTTCCTTTCATTTATTTTATTTCACATCAGAGTTGATCTCCTCTTATTCGCTTCAGGCCTACATGTGTTATATTGATATCACATCTCATTCGCTAGTATCACCAACTCCACATGCCTCCACGAGATCTTCTTCAGTTGTTTCTCATTGATTGGGCCACCTCAGACCTCTGACTCTCTACATCATTTGTTACTAGTTTTCATGATGTTGTTGATGTCCTCTAGATGGTAACATTGCCAAAGGTATTGTATGTCATTCTTTTCATATTAATTTTCTTTTATATTTTTACATTTATTATGGAAACCCCAAGGATGGTGTCATACACTTAGTTGGAGGGGAGTGGATGTGCCAAGTCATAATTACCCTCTTGTCATAAACAAATTACTTGTTATGATAACTATATTGTTTGTTTCTATGGAGTCCATATTATGTGAAGTACACTAGCCTTGATATCTCACCAAACAAACTTCATTTCATTCTTGCTAATATTTTCATTTTGCTTCTTGTTAATCATCATCACCATGGGTAGTATCCATAAGCGTTAGGAACCAACAAATATGCAACATGTGAAAGCTGACTTTATAGTATATCAAGTCTTTGAAAATGCAGGATGACATGTTTTCTTTACATGGTTATGTGGGTATAATGATGTAGTCACCTTTTATTTTTCTATGGCCTTTAGTAGTAATAGTAATTCCATAGAAGTGATGGGGCTTTCTTTGCTAGTTACTCCAAAAATTATAGCTGAGGTAATATGGCTACCTAAGATGGGAGAGGCGTATTTTCCATCAATTGTGAATAGCGCCACCGAGCTTCAACTACATTCTCAATGGTTCTTGAGACAAGGTAAAGTGTTGTAGATGACTCCTAAGCAGGTCACCTTACAGTCTTCACTTCTTGAGCATTGGGCCATCATAGCCAAGATTATAACCTAGTATATTATGGGAGAAGGAAGGTATGCTTACATTTTTTCCCATCATTTTGGGTTGCTCTATCATTTATGCCATAATGATTTTGTTAATCTCCCACATTATATCTTTAATTCAATCAAGAGGATGAATCTAGACATGCAAAAAGGGAATTGTAACTCTGTAGCACACCATGGGTTGATAAAGTTGATTTTTATGAGGGTTTAGCTTAGTTTGTGCCTTTGATTAGTTGGGTCATATTCTCAAAAGAAGAAAACCCCTCTAAGTATTTGGCTCTAGAAATTGAGCCTATGGCTCATGGAGCCGAGGATAATAGTGATAATTCTAAAAATCTAGATGATGACTCTCAAAACCCTACCAATGAAAACCTAGGGGAGCTAGATTAGGATACAAAAATTTGTGGGCATGAAAGTCTTAGTGAGGAATTTGAGGGTTTACAACCAAAAAATTCAATACGGGGTAGTAGTGATAAGAAGATTAAATTAAGGGTTCATATTAGGAAGGTTAAAAATATTGTTGGTGTTAGTACTCCACTTGTGTTGACCCCTTATAACAACATATTTAAAAGGAAGTATGAGGAAGCAACCTCTAGTTTGCAATAATTAGCTAGTATTGTTTGCACTATAAATCAAAACCTTGAAGTTGAAATTGGGGCTACCAATCTCTTGAAAGGGAGAGATAGGCAAGGTCATGAACAATGATGAAAAAATAAAAAACATAACAAGGTAGGGTATAACCAAGCATAAATCCCCTAAAGAGCAAGAATAGTTAGATAACCAAGAAGAGGAGATATCTGCTAGTCCTCACAACCAACATGAAGAGGGAAACATGAGTAATCCAAAAAACATTTCTATTGAGATACCTTTATAGGAACTATGACTTTTAGGAGGTCAACATCAAGGTACACATTTGGAACAACCACTTTACCCATATCCAACCTAATCCATTGCACAAGGGAATGCTTAGAAACCTCTTCCCAAGCCAATGCTTGAATAGGGTCCATCTAATTACTAACATAATATCATCTCTAATGGCATATTTTTGATCGACAATGCCATCCTCTGACCCAAGACCTTGGAAAATTTCTTGGCCATCATACTTGTTATTTGTAGAGGGTTTTAATTGGTCCAATATGTCTTGGTATAGGGGTCATTTCTTGGACTTAGAACCAGAGGGTTGAAATTTTGGGGGTGCCATTGTAGTTGCAAGATGACATGGGCTAGGGTTTCCCTAAGTGCAACTAGGGTTTAAACTTGACATAGAAAAGCACAACAAATTCAAAGCAATTGAAACGCTATTTGCAAACTGATGGGTTAAATTCTATCATCAATTTTAGCTTAAATTGACCTAGTTTTTTTATCAATTTCAAGCTTACCTTTTTTCCCTTTTTCCCTTAAGTTTCCATAATAATTTTAAACAATTGAAGTAAATTAATACAAGCTGAAGGATACAAAACATTTGCTAATTAATCGATCATGAGTACTAATTTCAGTGGGTATTGTGAATAGGGGTTTTTGGAGGTTGAAGGAATGAGTAATGAAGACTTCCTAGAGGATCTCGTGATCTTTCTAGTTATTTTCTTTTAGTTTTTGTTTAGTCGATGGTCTGGTAATTAGGTTATATAATCAGTTTTGGAGCATTTAGAAAATAGTAGGTCATAGGCCACTTCACTATTTTCCAAACCGATCTATTATTTTTGGTCATAAACTTCCAAATGGTAGACATATCTACTTTTAATATAATTTTTTTTAATTGAACATATATATGCTCTCTCTAGCATGGAAACAATCTTGAAGCAAAATTTAATATAAGAAAAAGACTATTGAAGTGTTGAATCTGCATACTATGTAAACATCCTCCTCCATTTAGCTGGTTGGGAGAAAGGGCCCACTCCTTATCCAACATTTGGATTTCTTTTTCTATTTTTATGTGCGAGGTATAATTTATGTTTTCTTATTGATTTCATATGTTTGTGATTTAATTGAGTTTAGTAATTCTATATGTGAATTAATTGAATTGATTTTAATCAACATGGTTTTATTTATTAAAGTGTGAATTAAGTTCTCTTTGGAAAAGACTAATTTAATGTGTGGAATGAGTATAGATTGTAGGGACAATGCATACATATTAATTTGCATTTTTTTTTTAGAACACTAGAATAACCTGCACAACTTTACCATATCTTGTCGCCAGGACACTACAAAACCTATCGCCCTGTTACTGCAACACCTGTTGCTTGAATTTTTTTAATACACCTTTAGCATTACATCCTTTCTATCACTATTGTTAATGTTTGAAAGGATTGTGTAAATCTAAGACATTGATTTCAATTATTTAAATGAGCATTCAAAGGTGTGTGTGTGTCAATTTAGAATAAGGAAGTAATAATTAAAAATAATATTTTATTAAAGTTGTAGATTAAAGGTGTGTTTAGATTTAATTCCTTGATTAAGAATTTTTTTTATTTAATACCCAAATGCATTCATCCCCACTTGATTTACTAGTTTCATCCCCTAGGTAAATAGCCCCAATACCTTTCGTCAGTTTACATTCACTAGAGTGACACATAGGAATAAATTGAGGTAAAGTCATACCAATTGGATTCATAGAATTGTTCAACAAGATTATAAGAGGAAAAAGTGTACCCCATTTATAGTCCACAATTTTTCCCTACACAAATGTCAAACCTTAAAAGATGCCCAATTTGCACTTTGAGATAGAAAACTAGCATTGTATGTAAATTCGATGCAAATTCAGCACATGAAGAAAAAAATTTTACTTGCAAGTTTTTGAAGCTTGAAAACCCTAATTCTAAATGTGAAGAGCTCGAGAAACATTGCTACAAATCTCCATATGCTTTAAAAATCTTTGGTGAATTGAATTATGCTTTCATTCCTACTTTTATGGAGAGAAACCCTTTAATTTGACCGTTGAACATCACGTCTACCATTATTGTTCACTCACATCAACCAAAACAGCTCCATCAACTTTGTTAACAATTTTTAATAATATTTGTTGATCTTCTAGTGTGTTGGATCAATGGATGGCTCAAATGGAGTTGCAAAAGTTTGAAATTTTGAATTTTGTTGACTTCAACATCTAACTAATATGAGTTTTCCATGTGGAAACATTTCCCTGTTGTCACTACGAGCTCCACCTCACCTTACAAGCCTTGAGAATGTCCACATATCACTAGCCCACTATCTCACATGGGTCTACTAGGATAGTGATTGATGGCCATGGGCTGGCAGGCAACGCCCCAGATCAAACCAATAGAATCCAACTTGTGCACTATTTAACCTTCCAAGCCTATGCCCATGTGTTTATCACCTTTATCTGATGGAAGGATGTGATTAAAACATCATGATTTCCTTTCAACCATGTTCGCCATAGGTCCCTTTAGTATCTTGACCTTTAATGTGTCTAAATTCATTGTGAAATATTTGATTAAATATTTCATTTCTTTAATAGTCTTTTGAATGCTCTAGATGAAGCCACATGGTGGTCACCCACTATTCCTTGCAGTATCAATATCTTCAATATATTCCTCATGGGTTGGTGTGGAATGGTTGATATTTAATCATTCAAGGAAATTTGAGCCCTTAGATATTGGGCCCACCATCACCATTGCCTTAGAAGATATCATAAACCAACAAAGAGATGAGACAAGTGGCACATGCCAACTATCCCATTGAGCTTTTTGTGAGATTATTTTAATAGAATAGGTTGGCGAGTAATGACTGAGATTTAATCTATTGGACCAGGCCACTTCTTTAAGCACCTTTTATTGCACGTGCTTCAAGTTACAATTTTAAAATGGAAATCCCTAGGTCAACAAAATGTTAGACTTAGGAATTTTGATTAAAATATTTTAACCACTACCTAAAGCATAAATAAAAACATTAGAAAAATTTCCTCACTCAAACTTAGGACATAGGAAAAATATTTAAAAGTGCATGTGACCAATTTTTTCTAGGAAGATGGGGCCAACAATGTTAATGACTTAAGTCATGACTTAAGTGACTAGAAAAGTGGATGCAAGTCAATGAAAAATTATAACGATACTAGGGATTTTGCATAAATGAGGGTTTTGGGAGGGTTTTAACCCTAAGATTGAACCCTAATGACTAGAAAAAAACCCTAACATTCAAAGAACTAAAAGATAACAATTTTTTTGAAATAAAATACTAGAACCAGTAAAATTTTGAAAGTCCCATCATATATTACTTTTATATCATCTATGACTTAAACAATCTCAATTAGGTTGGCCTAAATGAAACAATGCACCTAAAATATGTAACACCGAAATAGGTCAACACCAAACACCTCCATGATGGAAAGAAGTGATAGAAAACCACACCAAAGGTTAACTGGGACCCAAATCCACATCACCATGATACTAAACACATTCACAATCCATGAGGTACCTCTGCAAATAATGCTAGCACGCCAAGTTAGCCGAACCCAAACCAACACTATAAGCAACCACATACACGCTTCTTTGGGTCATGTGGACCACACAACACTTAATCACATCCACAAAATATCTCAAAATATTCCATATTCATCAAAATATTCTACAACTCCATGACAACCAATTGAAACTGAGAACACCATCATTTTGTGCAACTAGACATACTGCCATAGAACACAACTTACTAGCCAACCTTACGGAACACCTCAACACCTAAAACCTCAAGGGAAGGAAGTTACAAACAATATAATCTTGTTCCCAAATTTGAAAGACAAGAAACCATATTGTAGAGAAATACAGAGCAATCTCATTTCTCTCAGACAACCTTCTACCCAGACAAACAAACTATCAAACACAACTTTCACTATAGAACTATTTAAAACCTAAAAATCTAGATATAGGCCCTCTAAAAACCTTTGATCATCATATCCAAAGTGGACAAGCATATCTTCAACCATGAATAAATGTGGAGCACAACATTGCACACGCCTCTATCACATTGATCACTCTTTTATTCAAATTTTCTCAAAAGCACTTGGAAACCAAGTGAACCAATTGCAACTACAACACTTACTCATTCCATACATCAATGAAAACACTGATGACAACACCACAACATATTCATGCTTTCTAATAGACCTTGCAGCTATAATGTAGGTTGGCAACAATGACAACACCAATAACATTGTCTTGACATCAATGGCAACACCCAAACAAATCAAGTTTCCAACAATATCCCCATCTATCATTGATGGAAACACCAACTCTTTAAATCAATGATGAAAGTAACTTTGCATCAAGCAACACACCCCCTGATTAGGACATCTTTCACTCTTCATACTCTCATTCTCTTGATCCTAAACACTTTCTCTCCCTATGGTTTTTACGCCATATTCTCTTCTATGCTATGGTTTTTTAACCAACTCTCTCCCAAATGAATCTATCTCTCTCTTGCAATAATCCTTTGAACTATGGCTTTTCAAACACCATTGATCAGCCAACTCTCTTTCTTGCATACTTCACATTTTCATTGTTCTTTCTCTCTTTTTTTTATCATACTCTTTCACTTTCCCCTTTTAACAACATTCAAAGGGAGACACTTGCACCTTTCACACATCATCTGCATATAATTTTTCTTTCTTTCTTTTTTCTTTTGACATCTGCATACACCATTTTGACATCACTTGCAACACCAACAAGAAACTGCAATCTCACTTTACTGCACTCTCCCCCCTTAGGGGCACAAAATATGCTCCATTTGACTACACCAACTAAAAACACTACTACCTACTCCCCTTAAGAGGTAGCCTTCAACATCAGTCCAGGACCAAGAAAGTATATTGAATTCTCACCTAGACAAATGCACTAGCTTATGCATCTACTTGAAAGAGGGAGGGGTAATAACCCCTAAATTTTGTTGGAGATACTCAAATGTATCTTTTGGAAGAGCCTTGGTGAAAATATCTACAACTTGGTATTTTATAGGAACATACTCCAACTTCACCTCATTCTCTACAACCTTCTCTCTTAGAAAGTGATACCAAATAGAGATGTGTTTTGTTCTTGAATTCATTATTGAGTTCTTTGAGATATTAATAGCACTTGTATTATCACATAAGATAGAAATAGGTTCATCATATGATACTCTAATATCCTTCAACATTTGCTTTATCTGCAAAACCTGTGTGAAGCATGATGTTGTTGCAATATATTTTACCTCTATGGTAGATAATGATATTTAATCATTCTTCTTACTTAACCAAGAAACCAATCTACTTTGAAGAAAGAAAGCACCACCACTTTTACTTCTTTTATCATTTATACAACCAACCCAATTTGAATTTGTATATGCATTCAAGGAGGAGTTAGTATCCCTAGGATACCACATACTATAGTTTGGAGTGCCCTTCAAGTATCTAAATATCCTCTTTACTATTGCAACATGAGATTCTCTATGATCTTCTTGAAATCTAGCCACAAGATAGACTAAATGCATGATATTTGGTCTAGTAGCAGTTAAATAGAGTAGTCCACCAATCATTGATCTATATTTTCTCTAATCATCCTAAGGAAATTCATCATTTTTTCTCACTTACAACTAGTAACCATGGGAGTACACACTAGTTTAGAATCCTACATTCCAAACTTCTTCAACATTTCCTTGACATATTTTGACTGTGAGATGAAAATACATATTTTCTAATTGACTAATTTGTAATCCAAGGAAGAAATTAATCTCCCCACACATTGAGATCTCAAACTCTTTGTGCATTTCCTTTGAAAACTTCTTGTGCATGCCTTCATTTACTCTAAAGATAATTCCATCCACATACACTAGCACAATCATGATTTTTTCTCCTTCAACCTTGAAGTAAAAGTTTCTATTTGTAGTACGTTTCTTGAATCCTTGACACAGCAATTACTTATCTAACCTTGCATAACAAGTTCTAGGAGCTTGTTTGAGTCCATACAATACCTTCTTCAATCTAAAGACCATATCAAGATCATTTGATAACTAAAATCATTATGGTTTTTCAATGTACACCTCTTCTTCCAACGCACCATTTAAGAATGCAGAATTTACATCCATTTGACATACTTTGAAGTCTTTATGTGTTGCAAAAGATAAAAACATTCTAATGGATTCCATCCTTGCCACCAGAGAAAATGTCTCCTCAAAATTTATTCCTTTAACTTTTGAGTAACCCTTACACATAAGTCTAGCCTTGTTTTTGATAAATTTTGCATCCTCATTCAATTTGTTCCTAAAAACCCTTTTAGTTCCTATCACATTCTTATTTGTTGGTCTTGGGACCAATTCCCAAGTGGTGTAGCCATAGAAGGAGGGTCCTCAAAGAGAAAAGTCTAGACCGTGCAACAAGATTTACACAATAGAAGCAACACGGAATATGGAGGCAAATGAAAATTCAAACATTCTTATTATCAGAAACTTCATTTACAAATAGCTAGCAACATCCGGGTTTATAGATTGGGCTCACAAGCCTGACATAACATGTTCGACATACAATATTCCAATATGCTCCTTAATTAAGCTAAAATCTAACATCTCAAATCTAATATTCATCCCACTACCTTTCTAATGATCTATTACAATGATTTATATCACATCTTGAGGTCTTGAATCATATGTGTCGAGCAAAGATTATTATAATCTCCAATGAAAGAAAATGTAATGTGTGCATGAATAGGTTTGCCTCAAAATTGAATTTCTCCTCAACAGGTGCATAGGATGAAGTGTGGACCTATAATTAAGTTCGGGGACACTCCATGGAACAATTTGAATCACACTATCAAGATCTGCAAGCTGCAGGAAAGATCCACAAGCAATCAAACCAGTCGTTAGGCTTGAAAATTATTTCAGTGCCAGTCCAAGAAACTGTCACTAAATCCAGAAGTGATAACTTTCTAGAAAAAGATCCAATCACACTCAAATATTGGAAGAAGGAAAATGAAGACGTCCACGATGAAAACCTAAATATGTGAGGTTTGGTGAGAAAATATGATGAATCCACCAACTTGAACTGAACAAGAACAAAAACTAAAAGAAAATATTTTTGGTTGATGCAAGATTGCCAAGGACCAAGGATGCTCCAACATTAGACATCTAGGGTTATTTGAAAAGTGATTCCCTCACTTTTTTGAGGATAAAGGGAAACCAATATGGTCTACCTCAGCGTAAGGAATCCAAGAAGAATACTCCATTGGTCTTCCTTTCCACTTCACAAGATATTCTTTATACTATCTTCTATGAGTTTTCCTCCCATCTCTAATATCTAAAATCTCTTCAATCTTATCTGATTGTTGTTTAGGAAACTGATTCTCTAGTCTTGCTTTACTGTCTTCACTAAATTCTGCTTCATGGTATTGATGTAGATCTACAATGTTGAATACAAGTGATATACTCATGTCATTGGGTAACTCCACTTCATATGCATTTCCTAATTCAAATTTCTTAAAAATCCTATAGGGTCCAAACTTCCTCATCTTTAGCTTATTGTATGTGCCAACTAGAAATCTTTCCTTCCTCAAATATACCATCACTTCATCTCCAACTTTGAACTCCTTATGTATCCTCTTTTCATTTGCTCGCTCCTTATACTTCTGGTTGATGTCTTCCAATTGTTGTTTTACTTGAGTATGCACTTTCTCCATATGTTCTACAAATTCTTTTGCTTCTGCACTCCTTTTATCTTCCATATTGATGTCTCTCAACTCTGATATACCTCTAGGATTAACTCCAATAACAATCTCAAAAGGAGTCTTTTTGGTACTCCTGTTCAATGAATTATTGTAAGCAAACTCTGCTTGTGCAAGGACTAAGTCCCAACTTCCGGTCTTCTCTCCAACCAAACATCTCAGCAAATTCCCCAAACTCCTATTTACTACCTTTGTATTTCCATCAGTCTGTGGATGAAAAGTAGAATTAAACTTCAAATCTATCTTTAACTTCTTCCAAAGTGTCCTCCAAAATTAACCAACAAACTTTGTATCTCTATCTGAAACAATAGTCCTAGGTAATCCATGCGATCTAACCACTTCCTTGAAAAATAAGCTGCTACATGTACTTCATCTATTGTCTTCTTACAAGGTATGAAATGTTCCATTTTAGAAAAACTATCCACCATCACAAATATAGAATCATTACCTCTTTGTGTCTTTGAAAAACCAAGTATGAAATCCATGTTGATATCCTCCCAAGGTCTCTTTGTAACTGTCAAAGGCTTATACAATCCAACATTCTGACTACTCCCTTTTGCTACTTGACAAACTCTGCAACTCTGCACAAATTTCATAACATCCTTATGAATATGTGGCCAAAAGTAATTCTCACTTACCAATGCTACTGTCTTATCAATTCCAAAGTGTCCTAACAATCCTCCACTATGTTTTTCTTTCACCAAGTTATCCCTCATTGAACTTTAGGGTATACACAACTGATTTCCTCTAAATAAAATATCCTCCTGAATGAAATAATTCAACTATTGACTCCTATTCTTGAATATTGGCTCTTTACAAGCTCTCCAAGGTTCTACAAAATTTGGGTCTTTCTCATACAAGTTCTTCAATTCATCAAAGCCTAATACCTCCACTCTCATCTCTGTCAGTAAATTCCTTCTCCTACTCAAAGCATCAACAACTCTATTTGACTTTCCACTCCTATGTTTCAAAAAAAAAGTATAACTATACAAGAATTCCACCCATCTCATGTGTCTTTGATTCAACTTACCTTAACTATTCAAATATTGCAATGCTTGATGATCCATATAAAAAACAAAATCCTTAGGCAACAAGTAATGTCTCCACTTCTTCAAGGATTGAACTATGGCATAAAACTCTTGATCATACATTGAATATCTTCTCCTAGCATCATTCAATTTCTCACTGAAATAAGCTACTAGTCTTCCTTCTTGACTCAATACTGCTCCAATTGTATTTCCACTTGCATCACAATCTACTTGAAATACCTTATTAAAGTTAGGTAAAGCCAACATAGGCTGCTCAATCACCTTCTATTTCAACAACTCAAAACTCTGATCTACTCCAAATGTCCACCTAAAATCCTTCTTATCTCCTCTCATGGTTTCTATCATAGGACTGCAAATAGAATTGAAATTCCTAATGAACTTTCTGTAGAAACTAGCCAATCCATGAAATGATCTTACCTCTCCAATGCTTTCGGTGTAGTCCATTCAACAATTTCTCTTACTTTCTCAAGATCCATCTTCAATCCATCCATAGATATCATAAATCCCAGACATACCAATTCTTCCTTCATGAAACTACACTTCTTAATGTTTATCAGCAACTGCTCTTCCCTCAACCTCTGCAAAACTTGTCTTATATGCAACAAATGTTCTTCTCTAGTCATACTAAAAATCAAGATGTCATCCAAGTAAACAATCACAAACTTACCCAATAATTTCTACAATACCTCATTCATTAGCCTCATGAAAGTACTCGGTGCATTTGTTAGTCTAAAAGGCATCACCAACCACTCATACAATCCTTCATTTTTCTTGAATCTTGTTTTCCACTCATCCCCTTCTTTGATTATGATATGATGATATCCAATCTTCAAATCTATCTTTTTAAAGTATGTAGCTCCACTCAAACAATCCATAATGTCATCCATCTGAGGCAAAGGAAACGTATACTTCACTGTGATTTTGTTTATGGCTCTAGAGTTTGTACACATCCTCCATTCTTCATCCTTCTTAGCTGCTAACACAATAGGTACTGCACAAGGACTTAAGCTTTCTTTGATCAAACCCTTCCTCAACAACTCTTGCGCTTGTCTATTCAACTCTTCATTCTTCATTGATGTCATTCGGTGTGATACTTTATTAGGAAAACTAGCTCTAGGAAATAGATCCATGCAATGAATAATACTCCTCACAAGTGGTAATCCATCAGGTACAATATCTAAAATGATCTCTTCATATTTTTCCAGCATCTTCTTTATCTCCTCTATTTTTTCTTCTACATGCTTCAATTCTTTAGCCTTCTTAGGAACCAAGGCACAACACATGTTCTCATGTCTCAATCCATCTAGAAATCTCCTTCCATCAACCAAAAAATTTCTAGCACTTGTACAAACCTCAACCCTAGGAACATCCTCCAATGGCAACAAAGTTTGCTTCATCCCATTAGCAACAATGGTATATGTATTCTTCTTTCCATCATGAATAGCCTATCTATCATATTTCCAAGGCCTTCCCAACAAAACATGGCATACATCCATAGGCATGATATCAAAAAAAACTTCATCATGATAATTTCCTATCTTCAATTTCACCAAACATTGTTCACTTACCAGTATCTTATGTGCATCTTGAATCCATGCTATATGATAGGGCTTTGGGTGTTTCAATATTTCCAACTTCAATTTGGTCACCATTTCTTTAGAATCTAGGTTCTTGGAGCTTCCACTATCAACAATCACTCTACAACATTTACCAACTACCTTGCATCTAGTCTGAAACAAATTCTTTCTCTGCAATGGTTCTTGCTCCATCTCACTTTGACATAATACTCATTTGTTCACCAACACTTCTGTATCTTCTAGTTTATTAGATGATCTGGCATGATCCTCCTCAAAAAAGGTTTTTCTTCTATTGTTCTCTATCTTTCTACTTGTCTCTCCCTGATTACATTCAAATGCCATATGTCCTTCTCCACCATGTTTAAAATAAGTTCCCTTGAATACTCTTTTCTCCTGTCCTCTTTCATCTTTTCTATAACCCTCATTCTGGTAACCACCATATCCTCCTCTCTGGTAAGAGTTTCCATCATCTCTATGGTGTGAATTATCATTCTTACTGACCTCCTTATCCTTATTCTGATCTATAAAAGATCCTTTTCCTCCTCCAGTAAAAATTCTTCCTCTCTTAAATCTTCCACCTCTCCCTCTCTATCTCTACTCATGTCTTTTATTTAACTTCTCTTATGCTTTTAGGACATATTGATATGCCTCATCCACACTTTGCAACTTGATCAAACTTATCTCATCCTGTATAGATGGTCTCAAGTCATTTACATATCTAGCTACTTGCTCGATCTCATCCTCTGAATTTCTAGATCTGATATTTAACTTGTAGAACTCCTTAGTATACTCTGTCACACTTAACTCCTCCTGCTTCAAATTCTGCAACTTTTGGAACAAACTGATCTGATAATTTGCAGGCATAAACTTTGTCTTTAACTTATTCACCATCTTCTCCTTTCCTCTTCTTTTCCTATCTATCTGCAAATGTTCCCACCAAAGGGATGCATGTCCTTTCAACTTTGTACAAGAAAATTTCACCTTCTTATCTTCAGTGGTACCTTCAAAATAAAAATTCTTTTCCATCTTCGTCATCTAATCTAGCAATTCATCTGAATCCAACTTACCACTATAATCTGGTGGATTGAAATGTGGCTTAGTATTTTCTCTAGTTAGGGCTCTTGTGAACCTCTCTTCTCCCTGATCCAGGCCAATATTTTCTCTTTCCCTTTCTTCCTACTCTTCTACCTCTTCATCACTCACA
The DNA here is from genome assembly GCA_007258455.2 of Sequoia sempervirens. Lineage (NCBI taxonomy): Eukaryota > Viridiplantae > Streptophyta > Pinopsida > Cupressales > Cupressaceae > Sequoia > Sequoia sempervirens. Next base: position 61,605,386 of record VDFB02058242.1, read on the forward strand.
TCATAAACTAGTCGACCTCTCCTCTAGGCCATTTCAACTGCTTCTAATCTAGCAGCAATTCCTCTAAACATCTCCATCATAGCTAGGTTTTCATTTCCACACGCTCCATTTCCTCTACCATTTCTTCTTCCTACCATCTTTACACAAGTCTTCTGCAGTTGCAGGTTGTATCCTCAATCCGCCACGCCACAAAAAATCTTCAATGGGACTCCGTGAATTCTAGCGATCTCTCATGGATCGAATCTCACTCTAATATCAAACTGGTGTAGCCATGGAAGGAGGGTCCTCAAAGAGAAAAATCTAGACCGTGCAACAAGAGTTACACAACAAAAGCAACATGGAATATGGAGGGAAATGTAGATTCAAAAATTCTTATTATCAGAAACTTCAATTACAAATAGTCAGCAACATCGAGGTTTATAGATTGGGCACACAGGCCTAACATAACATGTTCGACATACAATATCCTATATGCTCCTTAATGCGAGCTGAAATCTAACATATCAAATCAAATATTCATCCCACTACCTTTCTATTGATCTATTATAATGATTTATATCACATCTTGAGGTCTCAAATCATCCGCGTCGGCCAAAGATTATTATAATCTCTAATGAAAGAAAATGTAATGTGTGCATGAATAGGTCTGCCTCAAAATTGAATTTATCCTCAACAGGTGCATAGGATGAAGTGTGGACCTATAATTAAGGTCAAGTACACTACATGGAATAATTTGAATCACACCATCAAGATCTGCAAGTTATGGGAAAGATCCACAAGTGATCAAACTAGCCGCTAGGCTTGAAAATTATTCCAGTGTCAATCCAAGAAACTGTCACTAAATTTGGAAGTGATAACTTGCTGAAAAAAGATCCAATTGTGCTCAAATCTTGGAAGAAGGAAAATGAACATATCCACGATGAAAACATAGATTCGTGAGGTCTTGTGAACAAATATGATGAATCCACCAACTTGAATTGAACAAGAACAAAAAATGAAAGAAAATATTTTTGGTTGATGCAAGATTTCCAAGGACCAAGGATGCTCCTGCATCACCAAGTTTGATTCTTCTCAATCTATTATAATTCCTTTTTTAGAGCTTTAATCCAATTCTCATCTTTGCATACCTTAATCACTATTTTAGGTTCCATCTCTTAAAGTAAGCATAAACTTATTTGTTCCTCTATTGTAGCTACTTTTCTTCTTGCGAACATGCCTTTCCTCTTATCTCCAATGATATGATCTTCAAAATGGTTCTTTTGCACATACTTAGGAGTCTTAGGGATATTTTTTGGAGCTTCTTCCTCTTCAACCATCATCTCTTTTTCCTTTTCTTCATCCTTTTATTCTTCTCTACAAAGGGATTCATCATATTCATATCCTTCTATCAGTACTAAAATCTATAGTGGTTCTTCATCCACATTAACACTTGCACTTTCAAAAAAATCCCTCGGCCTTTTATTATAGCACCGGTAAGCTTTACTTCTTGTAGAATATCCAAGGAAGATTCCTTCATCAAACTTTGCATAAAAATTTCCTAATTTTTCTTCATCTCTTCTAATATAGCATTTTCTTTCAAAAACTTTGAAACACTTTACAGTATGAGGCTCACCATACCATAACTCACAGGGAGTATTTGAACTATTCACTCTTGCTTGACCTATGTTAAGAATGTATATTGTAGTATGAATAGCTTCTCTCCAATATATATTTTGTAGATATGCTTCCTTCATCATTTTCCTAGATGCTTCTTGAACTATTCTATTCTTCCTCTCTACAACTCCATTCTGTTGAGGAGTCTAGGAGTTGACAAATCCCTCTTTATTCCATGATCTTCACAAAAACTATTAAACTCATTGGAGGTGAACTCACCACCTCTATCAGACATTAAGAACTTTATTTTTTCATCCATCTCATTCTCAACCATATACTTAAATGCTTTGAACTTATCTAGAGCTTTTGATTTTTCTTTAAGAAATGTTATCCAAGTCATTCTAGAATAATCATCAATCAATAACATGAAATTCTTGTCACCATATGAAATTTTTATTTTGGTAGGTCCACATGGGTCTTTATGCACCAACTCCAAAGGACCTATGGTAGAATATTCTTTAGTCTTGAACCTCTTCTTACTCTTCTTTCCAAACTGACACTCCTTATACATTACATTTATAGGCTTTATAATATTTGGTAGATCTTTCAAAACATCAATAGAACTGATCTTCACTAGGCTATCAAAATTGATGTTACCCATCCTTCTATGCCATATCCAATGTTCATTTATTTGAGACATAAACCATTTAGCACTACTACCTTTGATATGATAATCAATATCTTTTATTCTTGTCCCTACAAAAACCAAAGTTCTAGATCTTCATTTTCTGATTTCACAACCATCATTCTAAAATAAAATATTATATCCTTTGCTACACATTTTTCCTACACTTAAAAGATTATTTCAGAGACCCTTGACATAAAGAACATCATTTTTTTTATGCTCGCCATCAAAACTAATTGAACCTTTTCTACAAATCTTAGCAGATAATCATCACCAAACTTAACAAGACCACCATCATACCTTTGAGGTTTGAAAAAATTACTCTTATCACCTGTCATATGATTTGAGCATCCACTATCAATTTTCTAGCAATTCCTCTTGTCTCTTGCATGAAAATCAGTCACCATATTTCCTTCAATGTTATGATCTATCATTAGAGATTTTTCCTTCACACATCTTTTAGAATTAGTAGAATTAGTTTCAAATTTTAGAGACATGAACAAGAATTCATCACTGACCTCATTAGGATAGTCAAATTCTTCATCATCAGACACACCATTATCTCTTTCAACATAATAACTCTTCTTGACAAATTTTCCTTTATGATCCTTAGGTTTGTCATTTGCAATTTTGATTAGACATTTAGAAGCATAATAACCTACCTTTCCACAATTGAAACACTTAAAGAGTAACTTACCTTAGTTCTTGCCAGTGCCCTTTTTCAATCTCCTTACAAAATTTTCATTCACCTCATCAAGATTATTTGGATCTAATTCATCATCCTTCTTTGGTTTGCAAACTTTAAAGGTGGTTTATTTCTTTATAGCATCTTGACCAAACTCTCTCAATTCATAAGAAATTAAAGCACCAAACATCCGATCTCTAGAATAATTATCCAAATTCTGAGCTTCCTCAACAGTAGAAACTTTAGAACTATAAGTTTTAGGAAGATTTCTTAATACTTTTTTCACCACTTCAGTTTCTTCTAGCTTTCCACCAAGAACATTGATGACATTGGAAACTTCATCAACTATGAGCATGTAGGCAGTAATATCTTCATCTTTAGACATCCTTATGGTTTCAAATTTAGCTTTTTAGTTCTGCATCTTTGATTATTTTACTTTATTGTCTCCTTCATAAATGCTTTCCATTTTTTTCCAAACATCTTTAGCAGATTTCAAACTTATCACCTTTCCAAATTTAGAATCAAAGAGACCAATTAGAATAGCATTCCTTACCTTACCATTTCTCTCATATTACTTTATTTCATCATCACTTGTTAGACCAACAATAAGCATAGTGTATCATTTTTCAACTACCTGCCAAACACCAAATCCAAGAGAGACCAAAAAGGACTCCATCCTAGCTTTCCAATAAGCATAATTTGTTCCATCAAACATAAGAGATTTGAAACCCTTCTTGTGTTCCATCTAGATCTACCTCAAGTGGTTAAGCTTTCTCCAATGAACCACAACTTTGATACCAATTGTTTGATGGACAGGACAAGGGAGAGTGGGGGTGGGTGAATCAGTTGTATACTTAAAATATTAAAACCCTCAATATCTTTTCAAACTCTTATAAACCATTAAACCCTTATTATACATTAGAAGAATGTAAAACTATGAAATAGTAATGAAAACACATCCAAACACATAAGAAAACTAGATTTATGTGGAAAACCCAAGAAGGGAAAAAACATAGTGAGGATTATCTCAAATATATATGAATTTCAACATTGAATATAATTAGTCTCACTACAAAGGGCTCACTTCCCAAAAAAATGAGAAAGGATCACTATCGAGTGGCTCACAACCAAGAAGAAAGAAGATACAAGAAGACTATTACAAAGAGATTCACTATTTCAAGGAAACATGAGAAATCCACCATTGAAAATTTATGCCATCAGCAACTTTTCAGTGCCTCTAGTAACTTCAAGCACACTAAAAATGTAGACCATTCAACTCACTGCATTGGCATCATAGGAATTAATTTCACACTAAATTCACCACACTTAATTAAATTCACATCTTCCACACACATTCTATAGATCCCCACACATATCTAACAATTTATCTTACTTATATATCATCCACAACTTAAACAATCTCAATTAGGTCAACCTAAATGAAATGTATGCACCTAAAACATGCAACACTGAAATAGGTCAGCACCAAACACCTCCACAATGGAAATAAGTGAAGGTTGACCACACCAAGGGTTAACTAGGACCTAGATCCAAATCACCATGCTACTTAACACATTCACAATCCACAAGGTACCTACACACATAGTGCTAGCATGCTAGGTCAGCCAAACATTGACTAACACTATAAGAGACCACATGCACACTTCTCTAGGTCATGAAAACCATATAAAAACACTTCATAGAATCCACACATCTTATAATATTATAGAGTCATCATAATATTCTAGAACTCTACCATAACCACTTGAAACTAAGAACACCATCATTTTGTGCAACTAGACATACTGCCATAGAACACAACTTACTAACCACCCTTTTGGAACACCTCAACACATAGAACCTAAAGGGAAGTAAGTTACAGACAATATAACCTAATTCCCAAATCCACAAGACAAGAAACCTCACTACGGAGAAATGTGGAGCAATTTCATTTCTTACAAACAACCTTCTACCCAGATTGTCAAACTGTCAAACACAACATTCACTACAAAACTATCCAAAAATTGAAACTCCAAATTTAGAACCTTTAAAAACCTTTGATCATCATATCCAAACCAGAGAAGAATATCTTCAATCATGAAGAAATGTGGAGCACAACATTGAGCACATATCTATCACATTGCTCACTATTTTATTCAAATTTTATCAAAGGAACTTGGAAACCAAGTGAACCAACTACAACTGCAATGCTTACTTTCTCCATACATCAATGAAAACACTAATGAAAACACCACAACATGGTGCAACACACACCAAAAATCTCCCTAGAACCAACTCAAGCTTCCAATAGACCCTACAACTACACTATAGGTTGACAAGAATGACAACACCAACAACATTGTGTTGACATAAATGATAGCAGCCAAACAACTCAAGCTTCCAATAGGGAGTAGGGGCTCAACCTATTAGGGGAAAAAATATATATCACATAAACAACATAGCCAAATATCCACATCAAAATCCACAAACCACTAGGCACCATAAACCACCCCTATCCCTCTATAAACAAAACAAATATGTATATAAATAAGGGATACTCATATCCCTAAAAATGGCCACTATGCACAAGATATGGGATACTCTTATCTATGTATAAGAATGGGTACTCATACCCTAAAAATAAAGATGCTCCTATTTGTGGGAGTCGCATGCACTCAAACCCATTGCACATGGAGGATCAAATTTTGAATCTTCGCAAGAGGGGGTCAACTCCCCTATAAAGCACACAAAGAAAGATAACACACAACACATAACATAAAAGAGAATATGACCAAAAAGGGAAAAAAAACCAATACAAATTTCTCAAAATCAAACACATTTACTTAACATTTAACCATTAAAGAGGGTAAAGTTTCCTACCTCAAGCTTTATCTCACTAATAGTGGAAACCTTAGATGTGATTCCTTCTTCCCCCAAGCCTTATCCTTCCACCCCTCTTCACCACACAAAATCTCTCCATCTCTCCTTAAGAAAACTCACAAAATCTCCAAATCACAAAGAAGCAAAAATGATCAAGAAACCCCCTCTCCTCTCCATGAAAGGAGAATTTTAAAGGGAAGGAACAAGTAACTTCCTCCCAAAATTAACACAACCACCAAACCACCTCCCCATTTTTGCCACATTAGAAAGTGAGATATTGAGGAGGGCCTAAACACTTATATAAAGTCACAAATGGTAAAAATAACCTTCTAACCCCTATGCCTTAGCCCTGGGCTATTTTTCCAACATAAAATACATCCTAAACCCATTTAAATCACTTAAAAATCCATTTTAAAACACAAGATTAAAATTTACACAAGATACGGGGTTGGGGCCCTAGCTCGGTTGGCTAAATTTTTCCTGTTGCAGGAGGTTGGTCACAAGGTCTAGTCTCCCCCACCCCCGTGGTACCGGAGGGCGTGTCGCACCAGCACTGCCATCACGTTAAAAATTTTACCAGGCACACTGCAGTTTATATGGGGTCGTGCTACCCGATTCCTGCAGTCTAAAAAAAAAAAAAAATTTACACAAGATACAATAAAAATTCAACTCCACATTATCATACAACATGAAAATCAAAAATTTTACATGGCCAATGAACCTTAGGACTAGGTCCAACATAACATAGGTAAGACAAATCAAGTGGCTAAGTTGTCTCTGTCAACCATTGACATCAAAATCTACCTATACACTCATCACACAGTGTTAGTACCATATCCAAGTCATATAGGTGAAGAATATCAATTATGTAAAATAACATTTCAATAATAATAGTCAATTGGAAATCCAACAAACAACATCAAGTAGTGATTAATCATATAATGCATTATTTCAATAACATTACTTCAGTCTCTACCCAATTTAAATCCTTAAAATCCACAAGTAATATTAAAATATAATATTTTCACCTTAATATCACCTACCCACACATTCATATTATGAAATATCCCAATAGTAACTCCAGCTAATAATAATAAAATAATTGTTTCAAACGCCACCTAACACAATACATATTTTTTATTATACTAATAATAATAATAACCAAAACCCATTGTAACTAAGTATCTTGATCAACACATCTTAATCAATGAAAGAAAATTCATCTATTTATCACAAAAAATCACAATATTCATTGTATATATAAAGTTGTCAGATATTCATATCCTGAAAAATGGTCATCTTTAATGTATAGAAACAATCATCACTCTCAAATGTAGGTACAATATCCTAACATAGAAACATATAAACCATTAAATAGGAACCATCAAAGATACTTAGAAATAATAGGATTGTGGAAAGGAGGGGTCTCACAATCAACCTCTCTTTGGTTTCCACATGTCCATGAGAGATATGATACTAAAGACAAAACGATGTTGAGAAGGTGTAGGAAAATGACCTATGACACATTCTCATGGACTGTATGAATCTATGAGCTTTTTAAGGTGAACTACATTTCAAACTCTAAAAGTACTAAAGGCTAACAAGTGTCCTCTACTGATGTCATATACCTTTTTTTTATGACTCTTCCTAGCATAACTGCTTTGGTGATGTGTGAAGGTGACTTTGATGTGAGGTATTATGATTGGCCAATACTTTTCAATATAATACAAACTTGGTCAAAGAAATTTGCATCATCAATCTTATTTCCTCCTAGTAGATCTATGGCTTGAATTCAAGTTATATAATGGATAGTGAATGCCATGTTCATGGAAGACCAGTGATAATGTTGTAGAGGCATCCCAACTACCAAACTTGATTCTTAGAGCTAAAATATGGAAATTTAATGCAATGTATTACTATTTGCATGTGGAGGAATGCCTCCCATACTACATTAATGGTAAAAACTAAATTTTTGTTATGACACCCATTCTTGACTAAATTTCATGGTGGATCTCATGGGGTTTTTCGCTTCTGCACTTACAAACTCATCAATGAGGAGGCATGGTGTGATGTCTGGGTCATTTTTTATGAGCTTTCAACTTGAGATTTGAGAGCCTTGATGTCTACACCTAATCTGATTGGATTTTTCTCTAGATGATAACCCTAGTTGAGTTAGGGTTTGATGATAGATAATCTTATTTATACATGAACTATAAAGGTAAGCATTGTATTCAATTCAAGGTTTTTCTTGTGGGATCTTCCCTAGGGTTTTCTTTGGAAGATATTTTAATCCTTGCATGTTACAACTATAAAATTGACTTATTCCTCTGTATTAATGAATATTATTCAATTTACTTCTTTTATCTTCTAGAGATGTTGTGTATTCCTTTTACCTTCATATTTGAATGTTACCTCATTATCTTTTGTGCATGCATGTTGTGTTAGCTAGGTTTTTTTGTGTTTTTGAGAATGTTTCCTTTCCTTCCAACATATTGCTAAACCTTCATAATTACCCTTAGAAGCTAGTAAAATAGAGAATTATGTAAGTATTTTAGTTATTTTCATGGATGCCCTATGTATTTCAAGCAAGAAGAAACATCCTTATATTGGTGCATCACATCCCTTTTCCCTTTTTTATGCATTCATTCTATCCCATTTCCCCTATGATTTGATTATAATAGGGTTAGTGGTAGGTTTAAATGTGTTGGATTGGTCCAACACATTTTCACTTGGATAAAAAAAGGAAGTTGGGTTTCTCTAAAGACTTGACCTCATCTTGTAAGGTCCCACACCTTAAGGCCATTTCTATTATATGCTTATAATGTTGAGCCCATGTTCAATAGAGTGAATTTTTGTGAGATAACAATAATCATTCATATCAAACTTGCATCAATCAAGAAGGTTTTAAAAGGTGAGTTAAGTCATGATATATGTTCTTATATTGATGAAAATGAGACTAACTTTTTGTTGCAATTGTAGATGCTTGATGAAACTCAACTTGAGAAGATACAAGATAACCAATAAGACCATGTAGAGGTTATCTTAGAGCCTTATAAGGGAGTATATTCATGATTTTTCTCATGTTGATCTAATGCATTCAAATGATTTATCTAAGGCATTTTTTTTATTGTGTTTTGATGGTTCTAGTCTTTTTAATAATGATTTTAACCTTGATTCTCATGTCTTTGATGGTTATTTTCAATAATGTGATGAGGAAAATAGCTTATCTCATGATAAAGAGGATTCTTAAGCCATACCAATCAACAAACAAGATGACTTGACACCTCCTTCATTGGATGAAACTAAAAAGGTGCTTGATCTAGTATTAGATTTGAGTAAAGAAATTCCATTTCATGGATATTCCATATGCATATCAGAACTTGCATCATGTGATTCATGTAGATTTCATCCATTTAATTCACATCTAGAAGTAATTTGTCTTGATTTCTTGCTAGCTTGGAGATTTCCTTGGTATGTAAGGTTGATTTTAAGCATTTTTATTTGAGAATTCAAAAATATGATGATATATATGCTTCATAAAATTTAAAAGACATGTTTATGACCTAATTTGTTATTCCTAATGAAGTTCAACATTCTTATTTGTTGTATAGGACTAGTGATGATTATAACACGGATGAAATGATTGATATTTTACCTCTTGAAACTTATTGTAATAGTATTAATGGGTATAGTACACCACCAATAAATATTTTCTTCTTATGGTATGCATGTACTTGAAGAGAATTAAGTGGTGTACCATGAGATAATACCTCAAGAATGTGAAATCACTATGCATGAGCATGTACCTACAATTGGAAATGTATTGGATCAGGTTGTACATTTCTCTTCCCCTTTGCATGTTGATAGTTTTTAGTTTGAATATGTTGCATTGAGCAATAAAAATTCCTTTGGATGAATCATGATCATAGAGAGTTGCCACAACATCTGATTTTACATAATTTATACCCATAATTTGAACAAAACTTCCTAATTTTTATTTTTTGAGTACAAAAACAAGTTTGCATTCCTTTGAACCATATGGGGTGGATTATTATTGTTATATGTAATGAAAAATAAGATAACAAGCACCCCATATGATTGTTTTTCTTTTTTTACATAGTTTGAGTTTTGTTAAGTTAGGTAGGTGTCTCGTTAGCTAGTTTCCCTTTGAGTTTTAGTAGTTGGTTTCATTTTTTCTTTGTCCCTACTAGTTAGTTGGATAGTTGGTGATGTTGGCTTACTTTTTTATTTTTCTTTAAGTTAGTCTAGTCTATTTTTTGGGTTTAGTTTTGGCTCTATGTTGTTTTGTTCTCATTTCCTAGGTCCTAGGGTCCTACTTTTCCAATTGGATGCATATTTATTGATGGAAAAGGGAAATGTTTGTATGGGTAAACGATGTAACCACTACTTTTTAGATGTTTGTAGATATTTATTGATAAGAAACCAATCATTGTCTTAGAAATTTTAGTTTACATCATTCATATTAGGTTTTGTGTTTGTTAGTCCAACTATGAGTTAAGGTGATTTTATGCGCTTGAGATGATGTTTTCTTGAAATATTATATATTCTTAAAAATTAATTCTTCCCAAATATTGCTAGAATGAGTAGTTATAGCTAGTTGTTGGGTGAAAAATACAAATATTTTTCTTTCTAGGTCACCATCATGGCTTAACCTAGGAGTTGTTTTCTCCTTATAAGCTATCCTTAATCCCTAACCAAGAAGAAAACCTCATTTCTCACAAGTTGAGAAAGATCCATGAGAGAATGAGTTAAACAATCAAAAGAAAAGAAAAAGGAAAGTAATGATATATCATGAGAACTCAAGATATGGGTGATCTAAGAAATTTCTATTAAGGCTATGGACATCTGACTAGTAGTAGAGCAAAGCCTTGGGTGGGGTTAGTGATATCTCCATCGAGACTATGAATGCTTGGCTAGTAATAGAGCTATGTCTAGGTGATCCTTTGAAAGAAAACACAATTTTAGGTAGCCTAATCTCTAGTTTGTGGTAACAAGTTCTTATATGCTTAAGGAAAGGTAAACTAATCATAAGCACACACTTGGATTTGATAAGAATAAGACATTATAATTTAATCATTCTTACTCTTAGTTTTTTCTAGTAGTCACTCTTCTGTTGTGATTGATTAGGCTAAGATTTTAAATTTTTGGTTGGTCTTCTACCTTAAAATTCTTTGGAGCATTTTTTATTTGGTTGGAATTTGTTGTTCCCTCTCACACATGCCCCATACTTTGCATCAAAAAAATAGGGACCTCCTCTTGATTTGATTAGAATTCTTTAGTAAATATTTTCAAGGCTCTATGGTTCCAAGTTTGGTTTCAGTGCTTGGATGCTATCATTTGATGTTGTTTAATCAATATAGTGCTTATTTTTTCATTGATGGTCTTTTCTTGCTATTTTGTCAAGGGGATTGTTTGAATTGAGGATGTTCTTATGATTGGTTATATATGTCAAATGAGACTAATTTAAGGAAAAACACTGATTAAAAGTCTATTGCTAGCTTAGATGAGGCCCTAAAGTCTTCACAATCCTTCCCAATCATCTAAAAATTCTAAAAATTTCCTTTTAAAACCTTTAAAATCCTTTTAACAATTAAAAATAATGTGTAAACCATTAGTTTGAAATTAAAAATGGAGGAAATGAAACTTATGCAAATTTACTTTTAATCTAGACCATTTGATCTCCATCTTCAAATATTGGCCCTTGATGGTGCATTTAGTAATGCACTTTTTATTTTCTAGTTTTCCATGTTACCTTTCATATTAAATTTGACAATCTCATTTTCTTTGTATTTTGAATGTCATGAGATTTTGGGTAGCTTTTTGAGGGTTTTTAGTATTAAAAAGGGGAATTCTTTTATATTATAGGCATCTAACCTCCTCATCATAATCCTACACTTGTGGAGAAAGATATTGGGAGCAATATATTATATATTACATAATTTACTTCTATTTTTATAAAAAAATTATGTCATGCAAACTAATTAAAATTGTTGTTTTCTTTTTGATAATTATAATCAACAACTTTGAAAAAAAATCATTTATTTTATTTGAATGATAAATATGAGCATGAATAATTTTATAAAGTGATGTAAATAATATTTTATGAGGATTTTGATGCTTTTCATGCTTTCTTAGAGATTTAGGATGCAAAATATAAGACTAAGAATTAAAGAAAAAATGAAAATTAGAACACTGATATGAGATTTTGATGAAGGAATTGGAAGCTTACTCATAATGTGAAATGTAAAAATTACTTTTGTAAAAGGACGAATTTTCTTCATTTTAATAGGGGGGAATCTAGCAGAGAAAAAATACTGAAGAGAAGAAAGAAAAAGATAAAAAATGATAATTTTCAATGTGAATTTCTATTGGATGTTTACCTATAGCTTGCTAGTTCTTCATTGTAGATGGTGATGTATCTATATTTTATATTTCAAAACTTGGATAGTTTGGTGAAAATCAATAAAACTATTAATTTTTAACATCTATTATAATATATTTATCAAATTTTGTTTAATACTTGTGTATGCAATATGGTATTTTATGCAATTTCTTTGTCATTTTCATAAAATTCCTTAGGATCTTGCACTTATGGTTTTTGTAATTGTGTGGAATACTAGTTATGGAATTGTAAGTTAATTAAATTTTTCACTGAACCTTCCAAGATAAGGAATGGTAAATCAGATGCAGATCTCCTCCTCTTTATTTTCAGTTCATTTCTTCTCTACTCTTCAAAAATTTGCATCACTTGCATCACACACATCTATCCTTTCTATCTTGTCAACCTTCAACATCTCAACTCATACTTATACCATCCTCAATCGTAAAAACTTTCTCCAAGGTCGAAAATACACGTTTCACACTTAGCAATTTCAAATTAGGTTAGTATTAAACATTCTCATGGTGGATATGAATAAAGTAGACCAAAGCAACACTTAACTAGGACCCAAATTAAATCTCACATGCCACCCTACACCTTCATTAACACTTGAACATTTTCAAATGTAGTGTAAACACTAGGTCGATCGTTACCCATGAAAACACATTAAACTTTGAATTACATGCACTTCCTTTGGTTAATCCAAAACTTTCTGAAAACAAACTTAACTTGAATGTGATCCAAGAACATCCTAGAAATCGAAAAACTCCTTCACAACAAATCTCACCTAAAGATTATAAACATATTATTTATCTAGACAACACTACCAAACACTGTAATGCTCTATAACTTAGAAGAATTTCTTATGATATGCCTAACCATAAATCCTCTTAACACAAATAGGAGAACAACACCATCAACTCTCCTTCAGAACCACAAGTCTTGAAAAGAAACTATGGAGAAATATGGAGCAAATACATTTCTCCCAGACACCTCTATACACAACACTACAAAACCAGTTCACATACTGGTGAACACAACTTCCTCTAACAAATGATATAGAAGCCAAAATTTTGGATATAGAAACTTTGAACATCTCTAACCGACATATCCAAACCACAAAAGTAGATCTTCACCCTAGAAGAAATGAGAAGCAAAACTAGAACACCTCTGCAAGACAAAACACCTTTGCAACACCCTATTTCCTCATTTTATCAATTTTTTTAGTATCCTCGACATTTGAATCATAAATATAAGCTTATCAAAGAAAAAATTTCTTCTCAACCACTACACTACTCTCATCAATGACAACACAGGCTTATTGACATCAATTATAACACCTTCATACTTGTAACAAAGATGCCTTGGGGTTATCAATCTCTTGAGATTGGTTGTTCTACCTGCATGTTGATGACTGTATCAAAAAAATTCCTCAAGAAGAGGGATCCCCAAATAGATTGAAAAAAGAGAATCTTCTCTATATTAAAGAATCTAAGTAATGTTAGCTTGTCTATAATATGATATTTTCATGAAAAGTAAGGTGCTCTTTGGTAGACTACATTTTTTACCAAAGGTTATTTCTTTATCCAAAAAGATATATTTTAGCCATCTAGCCTCTCAAAAAATATTCAACAATTAGAATGATGTCATAAGAAAATTACTAATGTGAGGCCAGTTGACCTGAAGAAGTATGGAAAATGCCTCTTAAGTTTGAGATTGAGATCATCTCAAAAAAAATGTCCAAGAAGTATTTGTGAAACTCGAACCTATTCATAAATTTTATGATAAAGTACCAATTCACCTTGTCTTAAGTCTTTAAAAGATCAAGTTTTAATAGGAATCCTCCCTTCTTACTTACCAGTAGGGAGTGCAACACCTCATGTATAGTAATAACAGAGTCTAGGATCTTCCTTTAACAAAACCACTTTTTTGATCTAAAATCATCTTAGGGAGGAAAACTTGCAACTTGGATACAATAATTTTGGAGAGAATTTTATAAATTGAGTTACACAAGTTGATAGGGAAAAGCTCACCAAAGGAGTCAACACCTAGTTATTTTAGGATGATGACAATAAAGGAATAATTGAATTCCTTTAGAACCCTCTTGTAACCAAAAAATCCTTAGTATCTGCAACCACATCTTACTCTAAAATTTTCCAATACATCTAAAACAATAAATGAGGAAATCCATTTGATCCAAGGAAGGACCAATGTGCCTATTAGACCAAATAAATTTAGAACCTTACATATCCAAGTCAATAATAGCTTGTTCATTTAAAAACTCCACAATATCACCTATACTATCAAATGAGGATTGGGATCCTCCCATCTTATCCTCTTCCTTTAACATGGTATCAAAATCTCCCATCAATAACCACATGCTATCAATTCTATTTAGTTTGAATTTCATCAAATTGTTCCATAATATCTTCCTTATTGTATGAATATTTAAAACATACACATTAGAGGAAATCCAAGAGTGCCATCCCTAATACAAAAAAATAGTAGCAAAATGTGATAAATCCTTGTACAATAGGGTTCCAAAACATAGTAATCACCACTTTAGGGTTCCAAAACATAGAAATACCACTAGATGTGCCCATAAAATTAACTCCATGGAGCTCATAGTCCTTGAAAAATATATTCTTCATCTTAATCAACTTCTCAAATAAGCATCTTAGTTTCTTAGATAAGTAAAAGATCAAGTTTGTGTTCTCTAAATAGATTATCAAAGAGATATTTCTTATGAGGATTATTTAGGCCCTTGACATGTAGGATTTGAGAAATACAAATCCACAAAACCCAAAGAACACCTGCATGCAAGAAACCTGTCACAGAGAAAGAGAGAGAACAAAACAAGGGTTTTGGCTTTGATAATGTGCAAGATGTATTATCAGAGAAAAAATGAATCAAGAAGTGAATACAATACAAGAGATCAATCTTTATAAAGGAGATCAACACCGAAAGGAAAACCTAACCCTAAGGTGAGTGCATTTAATAATTAAATATTAATTATTAAATGACTAATATGTGTGCATAAAGTGAAATCTTAAGAGGAGAGTAAAGTTAATTAATTAATTTACTCTAACACCTCCCCTTAAGATGAGCTACAATGCAACTACAAACAATGCAGAAGAAAGCAAAGGAACTACAAAGCAACAAAGGGTCTCAACAACATGGCCTGATCAGGTACCCGAATACAACAAAATCTCTATAAAGTGGAGTAAAGGAGAAAACCTAGTGGGAAAAAACTCCTCTCCAAAAAGAGATAAAGAAACATGTTGAAAAAAAACATGAAGGAAGGCCTCACTGAGACCCCCCAAGGACAACTTCCTTCACCCCAAGCATGGAGCGCAACTGAAGATAGCGCGGAGATGCCAAAGGTTTAGTGAAGATGTCTGCAACCTACTCCTCTGTAGGAATGTACTCCAAGATGAAAGAACCATCTTGAATAAACTGCCTGATGAAGTGCATGTGGATTTCAATGTGCTTTGTCCACTGATGCTCCACTGGGTTGTGAGAAATGTGAATGGCACTCTGATTGTCACACCAAAGAATAGTGGGACTATCTGGAGGAAACCCAAACTTTGTCATCAACTGCCAAAGCCATAAAACCTCCTGACTGGCTAACACTGTTGCACAGTACTCAGCCTTTGTAGATGATAATGCAATAGCAAACTGCTTCTTGCAAGACCATGTGATAGGACCAGAACCAAGGAAAAAAACAAAGCTAGAAGTAGACTTCTAATCGTTGACATCACCAGCCCAATCAGAGTCAGTGAAGCCAATGATGTGAGGGGACCCTGAAGTGTAGTGAATGCCATAATGAGTGGTGCCCCGAATGTACCTCAAAATACATTTGGCTGCTTGCCAATGGCTCTCATGAGGATCATGGGAAAACTCAGAGACAAGACCAACCGCAAAGGAAAGATCAAGATGAGAATGTGTTAGGTACAACAAACTGCCAACCAACTGCTTGTATAAAGTGGGGTCTACTGAAGGAGTAGAGCAAGTGGAAGACAAAACAACACCTGACTGAAATGGAGTGGGGGTAGACTTACAATCAAGCATGCCAAATCGCTGAAGCATATCAAGAGCATACTTCTCCTGAAATATGGAAATCCCATCCGAAGACTGAATAACCTGAAGACCCAAAAGAAGTGCAAGAGACCAAGATCTATCATCTCAAACTGCTCCATCAAAGCTCTCTGAACACTCTGAATCATGGAGGATGAGCTACTTGTAAGGATGAGATCATCTACATATAGCACAAGAATCAAAAGATCACCCTCCTAATGCTGAATATATACTGTGTGATCAGAATGGCAGCGTGTGAAGTGAGAGGAAAGCAAGAAAGAGTCCATCTTCTCATACCAGCCCAAGGAGCTTGTTTGAGACCATACAATGAACGCAGAAGTTTGCAAACCAAAGAAGTGTCTTGCACAAATCCCTGAGGCTGCTCCATATAGATCTCCTCATGTAGGTCTCCATGCAAGAAGGCACTCTTCACATCCATCTGAAACACTGTCCATCCCTGTGAAGCTGCAAGTGAAAGTACCAGGTGTATAGAATTCATCTTGCTGACAGGAGCAAAGGTCTCAGAGTAGTCAATACCCTCTACCTGAGAAAACCCCTTCACAACAAGACGTGCCTTATACTTATCAATAGAACCATCTACAGCATACTTGGTACAGTACACCCAGTTGCACCGAACCAACTTTCTTCCCTTAGGAAGAGGACAAAGATCCCAAGTATGATTCTTCATCAAAGAAGAATACTCCTCATCCATGGCCCTATCCCACTCAAGGTGACCTGTCACCTCTGAAAACTTTTGAGGATCATCTGAAATGGCATGACTCAAAAGACTAGAACCAGATGTCTAAGCACGAGTATGACGAGTATCTAAAGGATCACCTACCAAAGAACCAGCTACATCAACAGTGACACGGGCCCACCTAGGCAAAGATGGAGCAACTGGTGGTGGTGGAGATGGTGGATTATCATCTTCATCATCCTCAAGAGATAAGTAATCCTCAAGAGATGAAGAGGGAGTAGGCAATGAGGGAGAAGCTAGTGATGGAGAATCCATCTAAGGATAGCACTCATCAAACTGGACATCCCGTCAAAACAAGACCTCTTTGGAATTAGGATCAAACAACATGTACGCCTTAACATCCTCACAGTAGCCAAAAAATATGAGTGGTCGGCTCTTCCTCTCCATGGCTTTCCGTGAGCATCAAGAATAAATGCCCAAGCCTCACTACCAAAAACTCAGAATGTAGAAACGTCAGGCTTGACATGGGTCCAAGCCTCCTCAGGAGTCATATCGCAATGCCTTATGAGGCATTTGATTCTGAATATAATTGGCACAATTGACTGCCTCAACCCAAAATGAAGAACTCATAGCTCGAGACTGTATCATACAATTTGCCATCTCCCTTAAGGTTTTGTTCTTTCTCTCAGCAACACCATTCTATTGAGGGGTGTAAGGGACTGTAAACTAATGCTATAAACCATACTCAGTGCAAAAATTTGTAAAAGCCTAATTAACATATTCCCCCCATTATCTATGCATATCCTCCTAATAGAAAGTCCAGATTGCTTCTCCACAAATGTCTTAAAAATCTTGAATGAGTCAAAGACATCAGACTTGTACTTAAGAAAGTACACCCATGTACGTCTAGAGAAGTCATCAATAAAAGTGAGCACATAGTGGGCCCCAAAAAAAGGAGTCAGAAAGGACATAAGATCATTGTATACCAACTCTAGGGGTGCCCTAGCACGAGTGGCTCGACCCTTAGGAAAGGATCTCAATGATGTTTGCCAAGAACACAACCTCGACATACACCATCAGTACAAGAAATCTATGGGAGCCCAATCACAAGTGCCTGAGTACTCATCTGCTGTAGATATCTGTAATTGACATGGCCAAAATGCTCATGCCAAAGCCTGCTCACTAAATCTGCATGTGCTATAAGAGAGGAACCAACAGTGTCTGAACTCTCAAAGCCATCAAATCTATATAAGCGTGATGCAGAATCCACACTCCCAGTAGCCACAACCAAGTCAGGATCATGAAGGTCTTGAATAACCACATCATGTGGTGAGAACTCAACTGTCTTACCAGAGCTAGAGTGGTAAATATAATAAACAGATAGAAGGTTTGTCGAAATGTCAGGAACTAGAAGCACATCTTGTAGACAACCACCATCCAATGAAACAGTACTTGAACCCTAAACTAAAAGTTGTGCTGAGTCACCAACTACAATATGTCTAGTGCCTGTAGGGGCAAGAGTGGTGACCAAATCCTCTATGTGTATCATATGGTGAGAGGCACCATAATCTAGAATCCAAGTGGATTTTGAGGACAATGCTCATGCAGAAAGAGCATGACCTTTCCCTGTGGGCTGTGAAGGAGGATGAGGTGCACTAATATTATGCTACTGCATGGCTTCCTCCAAACCCTCTAAACATTTCCAAAACCTGGAAACTGGATGTCCTTCCTTGCCACAAAAACTACAAGGATCACTAGATTTCTTCTTAGTCTTGGAGGAAGACTCACCAGAATTTGAAGATTTTCCCTATTTAGAATTGGACTGTGGTTTTGAATCAGACTTAGGTGGTGGCTTGGAGGGATTCTCACTAGCCCCTGAATCTTTCTTAGGCTTCAGTTTTTACTTCTGTTTTCCTTTGGAGGACTGGGCTACCAATGCTTGGTTATGTGAACCTGAAAGTGAATCTAGCTACTTGAGCTTAGCTTGGTCACGAGTCAGACGATCACAAAAGACCTCAAAAGAAGGCATGACATGTCGAGCACCCAAGGCATCCATGGTGGAATAGAAAGTCGAAGAGAAGATTTGAAATGGACCCCAAAGCTTGGAGAGAATTAGGAAGATGCACTCTGTATTAGTCTTAACTTTTCCACAACCCTGCAAGATAGATCTTTGCTATTTGAACTTCATCAGAAAGTCCTCAATGGAGGGAAATGAATCAGGTACCAAAGAAGTTAACTCGGCCTCAAGCTACAAAGATCTGAAATGATTGATAGTACCAAAAAGTCCATCAAACTTGGTCCAAATGGCTCTAGGAGTGAGACAACCCTCAAGATGAAACAAGAGACTATCAAAAATGTGTAAAGCCATCAATCCCATAGCCTGATCCATATTGTTCCTGTGTTGCATAACCTCAAAGGCACGAGTCAACTGAGGCTGAACCTCATCCAAATAGGACCATAACCCTCGAGACTGGAGAAGAGTCATCATGCGACCCTTCCAAGTATGATAATTATGCGGTGTGAGAGGTTCAATAGATCTGTCGGCCATCCTGTGAACTGTGCCTCAACTACTCTGAATTTTTTTATTATTATTTAGTGGTCTTTTAGAACTAGATAGAAGATGCAGAAGGGGTTTTTTGTTTTGTTTTGGTGTTTTTAGATTCTAGTTTTCTGATGTAAATGACAAAAAGCAAGAAAAAACACCCCCCCACAATACAAAAATCCAATCCCCAGTACAAACTAAAAGCCAAAAAATGATAGAAAGTAGTAATTGGTTGAGACAAATCTCTATGTACCTAAAGAATTTACTGATGAAATAGACTGTAGATCTGAAAAAAGCTCTGAACCACCTTTCTGACGCCTATTTGCTTTCGAAAAACGGTGCAAAAATGAGCAAGTTATGCCCCTTAGAGTGCAAAAAGCTCATTGGACTTTGAATAAGAAAAAATGTAGCCAAACTAGAAAATTCTGAAAAAAATCTTGCACCATCAGGATAGGCTCGGAGCCAGCTTTCCAATGCCTATTTTTGTTCAAAAAATAGAGAAAAAACACCCAAGTTATGACTGTTTGAGTGATAGGAGGTAAAAAAAAAATATTATAGAGGACCCTGGTGGCTCTCTGGTGGTGCTCCGGAGGTAGGCGGTGCATTGATGGTGCGTGGGTGGTGCGCGGGTGGCATGCTAGTGGCATATGGGCGTTGCACGAGCTGCACTCGGGCCACACACAGGCCGGCAGCGCGGCAGTAGCTGCCTGGCCGCGACCGGCTGATGTCGCCGGCGGCGGTGGCCGGGTGGTGGCCGCGGGGTGGCTCATTGGTGGCGCGGCTAGTCTGAATGGGCAGCACCCAAAATAAACCAAAAATTTTGATTTTTTTTATTCTTTTTTTGACCTCAATCTGCATGCCCTGGGGCCGTACGGCCTTCGGGAAAATTTTTTTTTGCCTTCTAGAGCAACTTTGTCCGAATCGGACATATATTATATGAAAATAGGGATTTTTGGATACTGCGAGCTCAACGGTGAGGTTCGTTTGGGCTCAAAGTGCTCCAAAAAAAGAACCCCCTATTCCAAATAAAAAGAAGACAAACACAAATCTGATGCAACCAAAACCTAGATCTCTAAATCTTTCAAAAACTGAACAAGCTATAGTAGATCTGGCTCTGATACCATGTAGGATTTGAGAAATACAAATCCATAGAACCCAAAGAACACCTGCATGCAAGAAACCTGTCACAAAGAAAGAGAGAGAACAAAAAAAGGGTTTTGGTTCTAACAATGTGCAAGATGTATTATCAGAGAAAAAATGAATCAAGAAGTGAATACAATACAAGAGATCAATCCTTATAAAGGAGATCAACATCGAAAGGTAAACCTAACCCTAAGGTGAGTGCATTTAATAATTAAATATTAATTATTAAATGACTAATATGTGTGCATAAAGTGAAATCTTAAGAGGAGAGGAAAGTTAATTAATTTCTTTACTCTAACATGACATTCTAAGAAATTATTTATATTTCTTAATAGGAGTACTTTTCAAGTGCAAGTTTATGATGGTTTGATACAAAACATATATAATACCCTTTCTGATATCTATCTCCTTGACACTTATTTTAGACATCCTTCATAGGTTCTTTTTCTTTGGGCCATGGTCCATATTCTTCTCATTCCTAATTTGGACCTTGCTATTCAAGTCTTTTCCTTTCCCATAACCTAGGGAAGAAAGAGCCTGATTCTTCTTATAGGAGCTTTTCTAGTTCTCAAGGAGTGATACTTTAGTCTCAGGTAGAGCATCCTTCACCAACTCTGTTGGTATCTTCTCATAAAAGTGTTCAGAAGCACTTGGCCTAGAGGGGGAACCTATCAAGCTCTATAAATCATCTTCTATAAATCATCTTGAAGATAAGGAGCTATTAGTTGTTAACTTTATCTAGGATTTTTTTAGGGGAAACTATCCCTCCATTTCCTTCCATGGAAAAGGATTCCTCACCCAAAGTATTCACTACCTCTGAAGAGGTTCCACCATTGATCACACAATCAAGGAAGAAAGAAGATGATCCTCAATAGTTCCCTACCTTATTAACTTGGGGTAAATTGTCAAATTTTATTCTTTTTGGAGAAACTGCAACTCTTCCTCCATACTTTGAACAATTTCTTTTTTTTCCAAAAATTTTCTGATCTTTTTGAGGATTGATCAAGGAAAGTATATTTTTAAAACCTTATAATTATTATTTTATCTTAAAAGCTACATATTAATTAAAATTTGAAACATAGAATCATGATATTTATTAGTTCTTAGCAATAGACATGTTCCTATTGTAATCATACAATTCAATTTTTCAATTACTCTATCCTCTTTTGACCAATAAATACATTCCCCTAGAGTTTTTTTTGAACTATTTTTTTCTTTAGCATATTCTCCACATTACATCACTATAATAAGAGGTTTTCACTTGAAAGTACATGTTGACATTGCTATCATATTTGCATCATTATTTTGGATACTATCATATTCTCAATCTATGTCTACCAAATAAATGATGATTTTTATTTGTTTCATGGCCTATATAATTAAATTTATAATTTAATATATTCAATTGATTAGTGATGAAAATTATAATAAATATAATTTAATATTTCAATCTTAAGATAAAAATATAGTGAAACAATCTAAAAAAACTTGTAGTGAAGATCTACGTGAAATCATAAGGCTATAACAAGTCACAAAGCATAAAATATTACAATATTATCTAATTTTATATTTCAATATTAAGATATAAATTCAATGTAATGCTTACTAAAGAAACCCATAATAAAGAGCCATGTGAAATAAAAATCTATTACAAGTTAAAAATTCTACCAAATATTCTATAAAGTAGCTTAAGACAACAAATACAAACAAATATAGTAGTAGATCCAACAAATATAAATAGAGATCA
The DNA here is from genome assembly GCA_007258455.2 of Sequoia sempervirens. NCBI lineage: Eukaryota > Viridiplantae > Streptophyta > Pinopsida > Cupressales > Cupressaceae > Sequoia > Sequoia sempervirens. The sequence continues at coordinate 61,627,835 of VDFB02058242.1, forward strand.
CTAAGAAATAATAGATCTTCCATTATTTTAAAATTTACCAATTCAACCTACTACATGTCATGTTAGTGGAGAATGATAAAAATGATGACTGAAATAGTCTAGTTTAGGAACATGTTTAGTTTCATTAAATTTTATTTCCTTATTTTTAACATATAAATTCACATTCCAAACACACTTCAATACATCCACTCATTTTACTATGACTAACTATTTTTTTCTCTTTCTCCCACATGGGTTTACTATTTACATTTGACTTGAGGTTTGGAATATCTATCTAGGACCTTCTAGGCTGATTTTACTTGAACATGTCTATATTCATAGTGTTTGTTATTCTAGTTATGTTCTTGTATTCTACAACCATCATTAGTGTCTCATATCAAATTCACAATTATGATAATGATAGCTTAGAACATAATTTTATTCATTTAGTGAGAAAAGACTCTTTCTTAGGTTATAGTTTAAAGTCGCATTAATATTTTATTATTTTTACAATAGGATGTAGTTTTTGTGCTTTTTCATGTTTTCAATTTCTATTTATTTCATTTTTTCTTTGTTAGTTAATTTATACATAACAATTATCCTCTCTATTGAAATTTACATGGATTCTAGTTTAAAAGTTAGATTGCATGTAGCAATTTAGATTAACAACCCTTCAAATTAACTAATTCATAGTAGAAAACTATTCTTTGTGATATATTTATGTTTTCCTTTCATTGAGTCCAAATTATCTCTATAAAATTGAGTTCATAAAATTGTAAACAAGGTTAAATCATATTTTTCCAGCCCTCGTACTACATAACATATTATATAAAATGAGACAAGTTTTCCTATAAGAAATAAGTCCTTTTAACTACACCTCCACTATGAAAGGTGGATGAATCATCTTAGGATTATATTTCTAACACTTTAGATAGGTGGAATATGTGGAATTAAATAGTGTAGAAATCCATACCAATGAATGATAAGCTAGAAAAAATGACACAATAATAAAACTTAACCAAATGAAACTATAAGGATATGTGTCAGTATATAGGTATATTAGAAAAAGTAAGGCTTCTTTATCTTATTCACTAAATATTGAACCCCTATCCATCTATTCATCTTCAACTAATGATAACTATTAGATCTATGCAATCTTTAACATTGAACTAGTGAACCAAATCACTAGTGGAGTATTTACAATGAATTAAAGAATGACCAAACATTATGATATTTAACTATCTTTTAGTTTTATTTGACCTTAGGCTCATTTGAATGAGATTTAACATAATATATTAAAGGTGATAGAGTTATGAGATAAATGCACATGTTTGAGGATCAATAATAATGGGCCATTGGATTGATAAAACTTGTTGATCTAGATATTAACCTATTTATGCAAGACTAATCATTTTGAAAGTGAAGTGATCTTGAACATTGATCATTACATGAGTTAAAATATAATGAAATAAATATATAGTCTTAATAATTTTCTTACTGTCATGTAATCTTTGATGTAGCAACATGTGGGTTTAAGAAGGAATAATTTGGCAATAGTTTCTAAGTAAACTATGCCCTACAACTATAGACAATGAGATTACTTTTGTAGATGAAAAACCATGATTTAAAAAAGACCATGGGCTCAAAATAAATCATAATTTTAATAGAATAACAAATATTAAGGCATTAAGCTTGATGCAGGAGCATCCAGTGGTGTAAAGGCAATCTTGCATCACCCAAAAATAGTTAAATTTCAAGTTTCTTGGTTTTTAGATGTTTTTACATTTTTGGATACCATTTTCATCATAATGAAATTTCCAATTTATGGTTTTTATTTTCTGTTCCTGGGTTGAAAGATATTGCAGTTTTAGTTTCCCATATTTGCACCTGAAAATCTTTTGAGTTGGATTTTAGGCACTTAGAGCTCCCGGAATGGCCCCAAAACTTTTCGAAATTGGCGTAGTGGATTTCAAATGGGTTCTTGACTTTGATACCTTTCCAACGGTTCAAACGGTTCACGAATCGGAGCCGCGGATCAAAAGTTATGGCCCCGGGAAGTTGGCGCACTTTCTAGAAGATACAATTGCAAATGTTCTTTTAAAATTTGAACTTCAAGTTGTAATTTTCGGTGCCAAACTGCCTAAACTCAAATTTTAATGTTGTTTTGGCTCCAAACTAAAGAGGAGCTCTATTTATGGGCGGGTTTCTAATTTTTTGGGTAACTTTTTGGGGACAAGCTCGCATATTGCGAAAGGGTTATTTTGTAGCTTCCTGTAACTTGCATGTGTTGTAGAACTTGGGGATTTGAGATCCTCTGCATGTAAGAAGCTCCATTTTCTGAATAATAAAATTATTCTCTTATTTGTGGG
>VDFB02058242.1:61633002-62113184 GCA_007258455.2 Sequoia sempervirens
CATGGTTTGGCTAGTTTTTATAGAAAGTTCATTAGAAACTTCAGTAGTATTTGTGGACCCCTGACTAAATCAATGAGGGGGGATAGAAAAGAATTCAAGTGGGGCACTGGAGCGGCAAAAAGTTTTGAACTATTGAAGCAGAAGATGATAGAGCAACATGTTCTAGCCCTCCTAGATTTCAACAAGGTGTTTAAGGTGGATTGTGATGCCAGTGGTTGTGCCATTGGAGCAGTGTTGAGCCAAGAAGGTAAGCCCATTGCCTATTTCAGTGAAAAGTTAAATGATGCCAAGAGAAAGTATTTTGTATATGCAATAGTTCAAGCATTAAAGAAATGGAGACATTATTTGTTGCCGAAGGAATTTGTTCTATATACTGATCATCAGGCCTTGCAGTACCTAAATAGTCAGGGAAAATTAAATCAGAGGCATATGAAATGGGTAGAGTTTTTCTTGAGTTATACCTTTGTTTTGAAACATAAGTGGGAGATCAAAATAAGTTCTGAGATGCCTTAAGTAGAGCATACATTGATTGACAAAGATGTAGGTAAAATTAGTTGGGTTCAATAAACTCAAGACAATATCACGAGAGAAGATCACGATTTTAGAGGCTTGGAAAGCTTGCAAGGAACACATTGTGAGGGCCCGAGGACAAGGTGGCTAGATTTCATAATCCGGGATGGCATGTTATTTAAGGGAAGTCAATTGTGTATTCTAAGGAGTTCCATGAGGGAGAACTTGATAAAGGAGAAGCATAGTGGAGGAATGGCAGGACATTTTGGTCGGGATAAGACCATTGCAATTATCATTGAGCATTATTATTGGCCTCAGTTGTCACAAGATGTGAAGAAGTTTGTACAAAGCTGCAGGGTATGTCAGATGGCTAAAGGAGTGAGTCCAGAATACAGGCTTATATCAGCCCTTACGTACTAGAGAGGCCATGGGAGGATATAAGTATGGACTTTGTTCTTGGTTTGCCAAGGACACAAAGAGGGAATGATTCAGTATTTGTGGTAGTTGATAGGTTTTCGAAGATGGCACATTTCATTCCATGTCAGAAGACCCATGATGCAGTCCACATTGCTGACTTGTTCTTCAAAGAGGTGGTGAGGCTACATGGTCTGCCAAAGAGTATTGTTTCAGATCATGGCACCAAATTTGTGGGGTACTTTTGGAGGACCTTGTGGAAGAAGCCAAAGACAGAGCTGAAGTTCAGTTCTGCATACCATCGACAAACAGATGGGCAGACAGAGGTTGTTAAGAGGAGTCTGGGTAACCTACTGAGATGTTTGGTAGGAGATAAACCCAAGGGATGGGACTTGATCTTACCCCAGGTAGAATTTTCTTACAACAATTCTGTCAACACAAGCACTGGTAGATCACCATTCCAGATTGTGTATGGAGGTAGCCCCAGAACAGCTCCAAAATTGAGGAAGATGGACCAAGAGAAGAAAATAAGTGCTGAAGCTGAAGATTTTGTAGAACACATCAAGGATATACATGAGAAGGTAAGAGAATATATTAACAAGATGAATATGCAGTATAAGGCTAAGGTAGATCAAAAGAGGAGGTATAAGGAGTTTCAGATTGGTGATGAAGTGATGGTCCACTTGAGGAAAGAAAGGTTTCCAGTGGGAACATATAACAAATTGAAGATGAAGAAGTTCGGTCCCTGTAAAATTTTGAAGAGGCATGATTCAGGGAATGCATATGAGGTAGAGTTGCCAGATGGATTCAACATTTCCCCTATGTTCAACATTTCAGATTTGACAGAGTATCATGAAGGTGGCGCAGAGGAAGTACCAACGATGGAATAGTGTGGGATTCTAGCACCTACTTCAGAAAAGGAGGAGATTGAAGAAATCCTGGATAGTCGTGTGGGAAGGAGTACTAGGAACAGGCAGTATGAAGAATATCTGGTGAAATGGAAAGGAAGGCATGTTGAAGATTCATCCTGGTTGCCTAAGCAGAGGTTGACCATTTGGGTTTTCCTCCACCATCGAGACATGACGGGGTCACTTCTCAAATTACCCGGTGTCGATGCAGAGCATCCAGTGGTGTAAGGGCAATCTTGCATCACCCAAAAATAGTTAAATTTCAAGTTTCTCAATTTTTAGATGTTTTTACATTTTAGGATACCCTTTTCGTCATAATGAAATTCCCAATTTATGGTTTTTATTTTCTTCCTGGGTTGAAAGATATTGCAGTTTTAGTTTCCCAGATTTGCACCTGAAAATCTTCCAAGTTGGATTTGAGGCACTTAGAGCTCCTAGAATGGCCTCAAAACTTGCCAAAATTGGTGTAGAAAATTTCAAGCGCATTCTTGACTTCAAGACCTTTCCAACGGTTCAAACAGTTCACGAATCGGAGCCCCGGATCAAAAGTTATGGCCCCAGGAAGTTGGCGCACTTTCTAGAATATACAATTGCAAATGTTCTTTTGAAATTTGAACTTCAAGTTGTAATTTTCGGCGCCAAACCGCCTAAACTCAAATTTTAATGTTGTTTTGGCTCCAAACTAAAGAGGAGCTCTATTTATGGGCAGGTTTCTAATTTTTTGGGTAACTTTTTGGGGACAAGCTCGCATATTGCGAAAGGGTTATTCTGTAGCTTCCTGTAACTTGCATGTGTTGTAGAACTTGGGGATTTGAGATCCTCTGCATGTAAGAAGCTCCATTTTCTGAATAATAAAATTATTCTCTTGTTTGTGGGTTATTTTCTGTGTCTCGGGCTGCGCCCTCATCAAAGCTACACATACACATAAAATTAATTGACAATCATAGATATATTTACACCCCACAACTAGCAAGTAACCCATATCCTTTGTTTAAAAGTCCCATACAAGGTGGCTCCATCTCAAGTCCTTGGGATAAATTATTAAGAAGTATTTGATAGCTTTTCATTGTCCTACTACCAATGCCCTATTTAAAAATTGTTGACCCATGTTAAAATCATATTTTAAATTATTTTCAACTTTAATTTTAATTGTTGTATCAAATATAAAGTTGAAACATTGACGATAGTTTATGTGCTACATTAAACATCCAAATAAAAAAAAATTGTTAGATGTATTGATGTAAACAAAATATATGTCAATTTAAAATTTTCTCAAAAATAGAAAAAGGAAACCTACCAATTTCATTTAATTAAAAAAATCTTCATTTTTAATTGATTGGTAAGACATTTTTCCTCTTTAATATTAAGTTTAATTAGTATAAGCAAATTTAATATTAAAAGTAAGAACATTTTCTATAAAACCTTATATATTTTTTTAAAATCAAATATGAAAGTAAAAATTATTTATTTACAACATCTTTAGTCCATTAATAAGAAGGGATGTGTGGATGAATGTATAGTGAGATTTCATTTTAATTTTATGACCAAAGACATGAACTTAGGTCCTCGTATATTTTATAAAAGGTAAATATTTAATATTAAACTATATATTTATTGTCTTTAGTCCGTTGATTATGATGAGTTGTGTAAATGAATAAGTAATGAGCTTTTATTTTGGTTTTACCATAAAAAAAACATTGGCAAATGACTGGATTGTAATAGGTCCAATCGACTTTGATATAACAAAATATTTAATTGATGAACATTATCAACCTCAATAGCCAATTATATGCCATGTGGCAACTTTAGGGAAATTAAAAAAAAATGATTCTCATATTTAGCTATGACATTTCACCCAACATCATCATTCACATTGAGATAAATTTCACTTGTTCAATGTGAGCAATACTTAACTATTTTAAAAGCCAATATAAGAAAAAATAGTGTGATTAATGAGGTTTGATCAAGAAAATTAAAAGAGATGTGTGTCACTAAGTCATTGCCTACAACTAATTGGGATGCTTTGACAAAGCATAGTGGTTTCAAACTTTTCTTTAATTATTATCCTTTGTAACCATTAATCTTCATTTAACCAGTCAAGATAGATCTACAAATGCCTTAATAATTTTAAATAAAAACTTGAGTAATTATTTCATATGGAACATCTCAAGTTGATTAGGCACATAGAACAATATTAAACACAACAATAAAATGACAAAAACAATTATCTAACACCTTACCCTTCTCCTTTTTTTATATAATATAGATGTTAAAACAAGATAGTCTACAACTATAATCTTTGTGAAGACTTAACAAAAAGAAAAACAAACACAAAAAAAATGATGAAAAAATCAATAATTCAACATCTAATATTAACAAAAACCACCTACTCATAATTAATTGTCTAAATTTATTCAAGTACGGAAAAATGATTAAAAAATCAATACTTCAACATCCAATATTAACAAAGCCACCTACATCTAATTAATTCTCAAAATGTATTCAAGCACGGAAAAATGATTAGAAAATCAATACTTCAACATCCAATATTAACCAAATCACCTACTTCCAATTAATTCTCAAAACTTATTCAAACACGACAAAATCATTAGAAAATTAATACTTCAACATACAATGTGAACAAAACTACCTAATTCTAACTAATTCTCAAAATGTATTCTCATTAATCATTTAATGAGAATAAAGACAATAACTTATTTGAAAATACCTCAAATTATCAATAAAATCAACCCCACCTCAGAGAAAATAACACTAAGAACTTAATGACCTCTCTGACTTACAACTCTGTGACTTACAACCAAAGAATGAATTTATATTCTTCACCATCATAAATTTGGAAGGATTACTTTTCTAAAGATAAGGGTAAGGAAACAATGACCAACCCAAGAAATTCCTTGGGACTTATAACTTCGTAGATGGAGCCTTCAACTGAATACTTACAAAAAAAGCTTTGTCAAATAGGGCATAATTTCCTTACCTAATTTCTTTACCTAATTTCCAAGAATATCCATTCTCTCACGTTTGTTTGCTTATAAACTTGAAGACAAAAATCAATGTCTTATCATATTAATTCTTTTGAATGGTTGAAAATGGGTTTAGATTGTCTCTTAAAGAAAAGGAAGTATGCCCAAATACACGGAGATCTTTGGCGATTTGTACAAGACATTTCTTGTACCACTTGCACTAGAGAATGTTTGTCATAGAGGTTACGTAGAGTTAATTCTTTTTAAATGTCGACATATAAACACAATAATGCATGCCACTTTTTAAAGAGTTGATTTAGTCCCACATGCTTGAAAACATTAGATAGCAAAAACCAAAAATGTCAATGGATAATTATCTATAGTTACTTTAATAAGAAATGATTACATCAAGGATGTATATTTAAATATTTCTTAAGTATTATATTTAGAAATATTATATTGAGTGAATTTTTTAATAATTAATAATAATGTTGGTGATATAATATTTTTATAAAGAATTTGTGTAGCAATTTTGTCATGGTAAAATTTGTATAATTCTTATTTAATTTTGTGTCAGTTTTGAGAGAATGGTTTAATAAATTTATATATTGACAAACAATGTAATCTTGGTACAATGCCACACTCCTTCATCCATATCTCCACTTATTTATTTTCATAGATTCTTCAACATTTATCTCCCATCTTATCTATATACAAATGCATTCCAATGTATTCACTGTGATTTGTTATGTTTATCCATGTGTCAATCCAAATTCATTTGTTATCCACCTATCTTGAGTAATTTATACATGTGCAAGAGATCTAACCCTAAAATTAAAATAAATAAATAGTGACTCTTATGCATTGCTTTCCTACCTAGAGCCAACTAAACACACAATTTCCTAATGTATTGTTTTGTCCTTGCATTTAAAGGCATTCAATTGCATTCATATAATCATCAAGTCATCATTTAAAATATCATTTGCATTTAAGGAAGAAGTCATGTGCTAAGAATACTTGTGTTATTGGACTAAACGAAACTCAAATTTGCATAATAATTTTATAAATTTATATAATTAATTGTTTTATCTTCAGTCATTGCCACACTTGTAAAACTAGCCTTTTGGGAGTTGACCTAAGAGAACTTTTTCCCTAGAAATTCAACCTCTCTAAAGATGTTCATAAATATTGTCAATTCTTAATGTAGACTAGAAAATAGTGAATTTACAAAAACAATGCTTAGGACTATGCATTGTACTAGATCATTTCAATGGGTAGGGGTTGAATCTATGACCAAACCTACAAACTCAACTTGTGACAATGCAAATCAACTATTTAGATCTCAAGGAAAAGTATTAACAAAGGTACATCATTCCCAATCCTAGGACACCCAAATTTTAGTGCATTAATAAACTTATTCAAAATTCATCTTTATAAAGCTATGTACCCTATCTTTCACATCTACTTTCCTAAAATAATATTTAAATTATTAATTGTGACACTTGCAACTATCAATTAATAATCTAAGTTAATTTATTCTTATGCATATGCATATTATTGAATTATCCTAGGTTAGCTATAGAGAAAGATTTGTAACATACAAATATGTGTCATATAACCTCTATTCTTAAACCAAATCAATCATATGGATATTTCCATACTTTATTGAGGGTGGCAAGTGACCTACTCAATTTTTGGATCATTTTTCACATATCATGTATTTATTTTGTGTTAGCAACATTTATGCCTATTAGCAGGTTATAGGGCAATGCCAAAAGCTATTGCAAGTTATCACATAAGACTTTCAAAACCTAAGGCTGACAAGGGAGACTAAGTAAGAGGTGTCCTAAAAGGGTCACATCTCTCTAAGAAGAAAAATATAAATATATGTATGAAATAGATGTAGGAGATATCGAAGATAGAATATGGATATAAAATAGAATATAAAGAAAGGAGAATATGTATATGTTATATGGTAATATATATAGATATAAGGATTTAGTCTATGTATGTGTTGTGAATGAATATGATTCTTAATTAAGTTACATATGGAATGTATTTATATATAGTTTCCTTTTCACAATTACTATTTTCTCTCACAATATCCTCTAGGGTATAACCAAACTACATAAGGGATATTAGGGTATGTATCTCCAGACTATAACTCCCCTTTTCCTCTTGCCAACATTGGTTCCATTTTAGGGACCCTAGAGTGAGTAATGAAGAAAACAAAAAGTATGAAAAGAAGTGGTAGTGGAAGAAAAGGATAATTGATAGTGGTTAGTCAAAATATTTTTTATTAAAAATCTACATATACAACTCTTAGGTAGCACCCTTGTGAGAGACAAGTAGGCACTTAAGGGATGAAAAATGGGAAGGGGGGAGGGATCTGAAAAGATACTTGAAAAGATATAACTATTCAAAATTTAAAATAACCATGGGATATATAATGATTAATGGAAACCTAGATCAGAAAGACCCATAGAAAAAGTAGATAATAAGAGGAAAATTGAGCTTATTGAAATAATTAGTTTGGAAATGGAACAATATATTGGAAATCTCTAATCTTCAAAGCATATTCTGATCTTGGAGGAATATACTGGTGAGGGAATATTTTTTAGGCCATTGATTTTTTTTTGGTGTAGGGAATATTTGGTCACTAATCTTAGCCGTATGACCTCTTCTAACCCCCTCCTTGCCCCTATTTTCCCTAAGGATCTATTTTTTTTTTCTTTTTGGCATAACTTGAGCATATGGTGTGAAAATCAAGAAAACGAGATATCATAAAAAATCTAGTTCCATGTACTTTACACATCAAAATTTTTTGTTAGTTAATTTTATTCTCAATCAAAGTTAGATCTTCATTTTATGCTTCTGAGCTCATAAATTTTTACCTATATCTTTGATTTTCATTATTCCAATGGCGTTGGAAAGCTATTTAATATCTTTTCAAATTGATGCATGCAATTTTTCTATAATCTTCTTGAGGTACATTTTTTATTTTTTTTGTGATTTAACATTTATATCAACTACTTGGACTTCTTGACACGTAGAAAGGATCTTTTGGTGTGAGGTGACTTCATTTGATTTTCTTTACATGTATTGAGGTTTTCAGTCTCTAATTTTTGTTTGAGGAAGTATCATGAGCTTTTTGTTCATCCTTCTATGGTCATCCTTGAAAAGGATAACTTTGAGTCATGGTGACACAACATCCTGACACATCTTAGGTGGCTTCATCTTTGCATTATCTTTATGGACTCACACCTACACTAGAAACATCAGGGAGTTATACTATATGAGGTATTATCAGTGATCATGTTGTAGGAGCTATTTATTCTAATGTTGATCATGAGAATATGTGTGTTGTATCATAATTGATTTTCCCCACACAATTTGGACTCAAATTTTGGAGATCCATAGAGACCCTTATATCTCTTCATTCCTAGAGGATCTTGCTACAAATTGTCTCATTCCTCTTACAAATGTAGATTTCCTACCCTTTAGTGATGATACTTTAGAGGATCTTGAGTATATCACAAGTCTTGCATGTTTTGATGGTTCAAAGACTTTTATTCATGTTCCCACTCTTCAAATCAAGACTATATCACCATCTTCTATTTTTTGTTATCATCTTGGAATCACCACATTCTTAGCCCCTATTGTTTCAATGCAGTAGGACATCCATATTCTTCAAGACAACTACTTGGGATTTTTTCTTACGGACATATCATCCTTGTTTAAAGAGTCATATATTGCAAATGTGTAGGATTACTTTGAGGACATTCATGTCTCCTATTTTTTGACAACCACATCATAATTGTTGGCCCATCATGTTCATCATCTTTGGAGCTTGTTTTTCATTAGTCTTCACTAGTATCTAGATTGACATGATCTAATTTTGACATGTGAGCACTTGAGCACTTTTCAAAGGGACACATCATTTAGATTTGGATTCCCAATTCTTCCATTTTATGGGAATGGATTCTCCAATATTCAGTGGATTTGTTTCTTCCTAAGGGGTGAAATGTTTTTGCAGGTAGTGGATCGTGCTCTATCTTCAGGAGTTTGTCATTAGCCTAGGAGCTCTTTCTTTGTGTGGGGATTCATATCCTCATTTTATCTCTCCTATTGGGGGGAATATAATGTACTTGTGTGACAAAAGATATCTTTTTGGGATCACATTGAATCCTCCTTCTATCCTTTCACAAGTGCAATTATTTCATTTTTTCTCTTTTGGAGAGGAGTATTTTGACATGGTTTTCTCCTTTTCTCTAGTTATGAGAGATTCATTTTTTTGTACATGGGTACCTCATTAGGCCTTGTATTTGAGACACATCCATGCATCCATCATTGCATCCCTTATTAGTTGTTTAGTTTCTCCCTAAGTTGATCTTAAGGAGGATTATTGGAGTAATTAGGACATCACTTGGTAATTAATTATTAGGTCCCTTATTACTTTTTTCACTTAAGCTAAACTTAGGAGTGTTTTTTTACTATTATATTAGGTTATTTATAGGTAAATTTTTATCATTGTATGATATTAGGACACTTGTCATAATCTACTCAAATCATCATATAGGGTTTGAAATTATTCTTTTATAAGCATTCATTATTGTACTTTGTAATTAATTCACATAATTTCATTCAATTGATTATGTAATTATAGTTTAATCTCAATATCAAATTATTTTGCGGATTCAATCATTCTCTCTTGGTTGCATAATAAATTAATTGCTTTGATCTCTCATATTTGATAGACATTTTAGTTATAGGTGTTTTTTCAGAGTTGTGGGGTTCATTATCAAGTCAAACAAAATATAGATCTATTTAGTAAAGTGGAAAATGAGTTTTAGGTAGACTTCAACAAACTAAAAAAAGATCATATTAAGCTATTGTAAGAGTTAAAAAATGCCAATTCAATGGTTAATCTAATCAAATACATTACAAAAAATCCTAAAACACCTCCTATTACTCCATGATATATGTCCCAAAAATACAAGGATATATTGATATTGAGAATTACAAATTTGAAAGAGAAACTAAAATAGAGTCAAACTACAAAATCCAAGGCAAGGGATAAAGGAAGGAAAAATATTATTGAATTAGTTGATAATATACTAATCCAAAAAGTATATTGCATTCTACATAAATTTTATGAGCTTTAGATATTCTATCATAATTTGAGGAAAGCTTGGTCTAGCTACATCAACAATGAGATAACACTAAAATAACTATTGAGCACATGGATTCCATGCATGTTGACTATGCATACTATCCAAGGGTATGAAAAATATAATCCCAATTCCCTTGGAGAAATATCAAATACTCGTGATTTCATTAGGATTTTAAGTGACATTTTTACATTCCAAAGTAGATTATATTTGATACTTAAGGATACATTGAGTAATTTTAAGGCCCTTGAAGATTATTTTCTAACTTTAGTACTTGATGATGTTTGAAAAATGAAATCATTAGATGATTGGAAAGTATAATTTCATACCATAGCTCTATATTTCATCACATCAATTACCCAATGAGATAAAATAGATCCAATCCTATGTAATGCTAAATTGGATAACTTTCTAAAGTTAGAATTAGGGTTAAATTTTTTTGATAAGGAATAAAATTACTCCTTTGAACAAGGTGTTTGGTCCATCAAAATAATTTGGTAATAGTTCTTGAGCATAATTGGTCATCATATGAATAATATGCTACGTGGATGAGAAATCATGAAGCTTGTGTGGAATAAATTCTTCATGTCACCTAAATCTATTAAAAACCTTTGAAGTGTGTAAGAAGACATTTCAAGGCATAGAAGTTGATAGAAAAATGAAACACTTCAAGACAAAGGATTCTTAGAGTGGCTTAATCTTAATTAAAGGTTTAACTAAAGACATAAATAATCTAAAATTTATATAAAAGAAGAAAAGGATTTTATGTAGTAAGGTCTTTTTACCTTGTCGACTCGAATCTTTAGTTTTGTGTACTAAAATTTGTTGTTTTGTGTGTGTTATGTTTACTTTATGTTTTCCTTGTGTATTCCATGTGTTTCCTTCATGCATTTCACGTGATTACTTCAGGTATTTCATGTTTTTTCTTCATGTATTCCATGTGTTTTCCTTGTGTATTCAGTATGTTTTCTTTGTGTATTCCTTGTTTATTACATGTATTCCTCGTATGCATTGTGTATGTTTTGTGTATTTTTATATGTGTGTTCCATTGGTTGCTCATTATATGTCTTATGAATGATAAAATCTTGCATTGTCTTGTGTGTGATTTATCTGCTTCATGTTTGTCTTAACATTGTCAATTAAAGGGATCCTAAGTTGGGCTCTTGTGCACCCCTCAACTTGGTGCCATCATGTTTCTTCAATGTTTCGATAAAGAAATATATTCCTTTAGTGTGAGCATGAACGTAAGATCATACTCTCACTAAAGTGAGGGCTAAATGTAATGTCATGAATTGTTGACCTTGACAATTTCACACTATACAGATACCCAATTTTTCCTATAGATCTAAATATATTAATAATTTATTTGTTTTGAAGGTAGATTGACAAAATAAATTAAAATCCCTAACATCTCGATAAATCAGTATGCATATATAAAAAAAATTATTCTCATTTGAACATTAGGAAGCATTATGAGAAAGAATCTATTATGATCATTCGTGCTATTATTATGAAAATGTATGAGTTATCCTCTACATGCTAGCTATAATAATCTATTATGTTTTGTGAGTATGAACATCTTGCAAGTATTTAAGAAATTCAAGCATCCATTAAACAATCTTTGGAGGCAACTTATGGTGTGAACATTACTTTGACAAGGGCTTCATACCTAAGGTAACATTATATATTTTCATTTGTCATTTCAGTTATTTATTGTTATTTGGCCTCTGCATGACCTAGGGTAAGCCCTCTCAATAATCATCACTTACTATCTATGGATGTGGAAAACAAAAATGGGGTTTCACTTAGGAAGACCCCTATACAACATAACCTTTCCCCCTCTTTTCATGTGTGGAGTTCATGTACAAAATTTATGTCAGCAACAGGTCAGAAGAAATATACAACAAACTGTAACACATCATCTGAGTTTTGAAGATCCTCAAAAGAATCATTTTTGTTCTAGGGAACCCACACCCCTAACCCCTAAATTTAGACTCATATTTTAGGTCCAAGTTCCTTCCTATATCTCTTTCATGGATCTGTGTTTGTTCTAAGTCAATTTGTGTTTTCATCTATGCAATAATTGCATTTTTTTATCAAGGGTTTATGTTAATAGAATTATTAAAATTTCTTCTCCTTGAAACTCAAAAGAACCAAACCCTAGAAAATTGGCTCTCCTTTGAGGTAGTTATCCAATCATCTATCCCTAGTTAGCTTATGTTCAAATGTGGAGTCAAAGAAAAAGAGTTAATACTAGTTAGATCTAGAATCACTTTTTGTACTTCACACCAACATGGTATACAATGAACTATCTTTAAAAATATATCCACAACAACAAAAATTGAATCATTACCTTTGTGTGTTTGAGGAAATCCCAAAAAAAAAATTCTTATGTGTTCCCATGGTTTCTCTAGTATAGGAAATGATTGATAAAATCATATGTTTTTTCATACTCCTTTGGCATGTTGGAAAATTCTACAACATTACAACAAAATTTTTACATATGCATTCATTCTAGACCAAAAATATCCTTCATTAAGTTATTCCAATATTTAATTTATTTCAAAATTCCCACTCAAGCGGAGCCATTATGATTTTCTCTTATTAGGTTGTCTCTCTTTTAACCCTTAGGTATACATAATCTCTTTCATTTGAAAAATAAGTCATCTTGAATGAAATACTCCAACCATGGAGTCCTATCCTTTTCCACTAAACCTTTACTAGCTATCTATTCTTCCTTAAAATCAAGATCATTTGGATTCTACTCCACCATTGCATCAAAGCCAACAACATTGACCCTTAATTCATCCATCAATAAACATCTTTTGTTAAGGGCATATTCTACCTTGTTGAACCTACCACTTCCATGCTTCAATAAAAAATAGTAACTCTATAATAATTCCACCCATTTCACATGTATTTGGTTCAACTTACCTTGGTTGCTAATGAATTTCAAGGCATGTTGGTTTGTGTATAATAAAAATTCCTAAGGAAAAAAATAATGTCTCCACTTCTTTAAGGCCTACATTATAACATAGAATTATTGGTCATATATTGAATACATCATCTTTTCTTAATTTAACATTTTATTGAAGTAGGCAATGGGTCTTCCTTCTTGAGTTAAAATTCCCCCAATTTCACAACCACTGCCATCATATTCAACCTAAAATACTTTACAAAATTCTGCTAACACCAACACTAGCTATCAGATCACCTTTCTCTTCAACTATTGGAAACTTATTTCCACAAAAAATGTCCATTGAAACTCCTTCTTACCACCCTTCATTGTCTTAGTGATAAGCTCACATATCCCCCTATTTTTTTGATAAAATTCCTATAGAAGCTCACTATACCATGCAAACTTCTTGCCTCGAACATGATGTTAGGTGAAGGACAATTAACTATTGCTTTGACCTTCTCTAGGTCTATCATCAACCCTTATTTGGACACTACAAAACCTAAATATGTTGGTTATCTTTTCATAGAGATACACTTCTTTAAATTTACAAGAAAATTTTCTTCTTTCAATATTTGCAATACTATTATTATATGCAACAAATGATCCAATTTAATTTTACTAAAAATTAAGACATCATCCAAATAAAAAATAGAAATTTTACCAAGGAAAAGCTTTAATGCCTCATTAATTAGTCTCATGAAGGTTTTGAGTGCATTTATTAGCCCAAATGGCATCACTAGCCACTCATATAACCCATCTTTAGTCTATAATATTTTCTTCCATTCATCACCTTCTATAATCCTAATTTGATGATATCCACTCTTCAATTCAATCTTAGTGAAGTAGTTTGTTCCACTCAAAAAATTCATCAAGTCATCTATTCTAGGTAATGGAAACTTGTACCTAATTGTGATCTTGTTTATATCTCTTGAATTACTGCACATTCACCATTCTCCATCTTTCTTTGGTGCAAATACAAAAAGCACAACACATGGATTGAGGATCTCTCTAATCAGTCCCTTATCTAATAATTTATGTACTTGTATCTTTATATCTTCATTCTCAATGAGTGTCATTTTATATTATTCCTTTTTTGGTGGGATAGCAACCAATATTAAGTACATACAATGCATTATGCTTCTCATTGGAGGTAGTCCATTAGGTGTATTTCATTTAATCACTATGAATTCATTCAAAATTTCATGAACTTCCATGGGGAATTATTCCATTTTCTCTATTATGCTAACCTCTATTTGATTAGGTAAGAAAGAAAAACATAGCTTCTCCTTTCTTATGTCCTTTAGGATTTTTTTTCTAGTAACAAAATAAAATCTAGTGGTTTTCTCTACCTCATCCTTATCCTCAAAGGGATTTCAAACATATTCCTACACATTCTTATTGAAATTATAACACTTGTTTTTCTATTATGAATGGATTTCCAATCATATTTATAAGGTCTACCTAACAAAATGTGGTATGCATCCATTGGCATTGTTCACTTACCAAAAACTAATGTATTTTTTGAAGTCAAGAAACCTTGTAGGGAGTTGGATGTTTCAACCTTTTAAACTTTAGATTTTACACCATCTCTTTTAACACTAAATTATTAATGTTGTAAAACTCTAATATTTTATTACAAGAATCAGATATGGGGGAAGGTGGATGGAGACTGAGCGTGCACCTATGGCCATCCTGGTCTGGGTTGCACATTGATTTCCCTATCTGCATGGTTGTGCTTCTTGGTTGATCATGTTCCTTGTGTGGAGAACTGCATAGGGGTGGGTCTTATCTATGTTTTTTTTTTTGGGAGGGGGGTTTGTTTTATGTAGTTTATTGTCTACTTTTATCACTAGCACTTTCTTTGTTTGTTTTCTCTAGAGGGTGGAGGATTAGGATTTTTTATGCCTATTGTTTGTCCACCATAGCTCTTGGTGAGTGGTCCCTGCCTTGGCCATGTGTGTGTGCTCCTAATTCTTTATGTGAGATCTCTTTTGACCATGCATGTGGTGTTGGGGTGTGCCAACTACGATTTGATGTGAGTGACTTGTGTGTTGTCACCCATCTTGGGTTTTGGTGCGCTTGAGACCTAAGGTGGTGTGCCTTGGGCCTAGGGTTTTACGCGAGTTTTTTTAATACGGCTGCAAATGTTGTTCTGAATGAAGCATTAGGGGGTGATGCTATGGAGGAGGTTGGTGATGGGGCTCCTTCTTAGCCCTCTTTTGGAGTGGGTTTGAACAGATTGAGAACATTTTAATTGAAAAAGATTAACAGATGTTTGGAAAGGGCTCAAGTGTGTCTAGTGGTGGTGATTTAAAAGGAAGCGGTTGTAGAGGATTTAGAGTATTACAACAAGCATGTTTTGATCTATAAGTTTTTGGGGATGAGGGTCACGCTTCCTTTCCTTGACCCCTAGATTCAGAGGACATGGAACCCAGAGGTGGATTTTGAGGTTCTGTTAGCTATGAATAATTTATTCTTGGTGGATTTCTCATGTATCTTAGATCAAAATAAGGCTTTTGAGGGTGACCCATACTTTTATAATTAGGTTGGACTATTCATAAAACCATGTCATGCAGGATAGTTTACCTTCCTCGGTTGCCACTTGAATATTGGAGGAGAGATATACTGCAGTCTATTGCCATGCCACTAGGAAAACTGATTGGGCCCTCTCAACAGACTCTAGAGAAGAGGATATTTTTATATGCATGTGTTTGTGTGGAGATTGATTTGAGTTAGCCTTTTCCTGATTCTATTGATCTAAAAGTGGGGTCTAGTTCTTGGACTTAGCCACTAGATTATTAAACTATGTCATTTAGATGTTGTTTATGTCGAGAGTATGGCCATCTTGAGAGGATGTGTCCATGAGCTCTTGATTTGGGTACCTCAAGTAATAGGATGAATCCATCAAATCTAGGGTCCGAAAAGGGAAAAGGGCCCATGCAATGGTTGACTTTGAGTAAGGATGGGTTTGTGCCTATTAGGTCTTGAAACAAAGGACAAGGTCAGAAGAGGAATTTTTGGGACTGTCATGAGGAGGGGATATTTAACAAGTTTGATATGCTGGATGAATTAGTTCACAAGGAGGGGTATCTCCTAACATGCATGTGGATGCTCCCCCATTTACTACTCATAATTTTGAGCCTATGGTAGTTACATCTTCAGTTCTTGGCCCTATGGAGGCTCCTGGGGAAGTGAAGGATTCTTTGGTTCCCTCCCCTAAAGTTGGGCTTGGTGATCCTTGTGAGTTGGCTAGTACTTCTTTGGTCTCTACTACTATTGGTGCTAACCCTAATGGAGGTTTGGGTTTTGGAGTCTTTAGCAGGAGTAAAGCATCTTCTTCTTCCCCTATTCTAGGTGTGCAACAAAAGCCTCTAAAAAAGAGTGCTCCTGATAAGTCCCAAAAGGTGGGTAGGAAGAAAGATCAAGAGAAATTTAAGTTGGCTAGCAAGACATTGGATACTCACTTATGTCATCCTTCACAATGATTGTGCTATCATGGAATGTGAGGGATATGAATAGCATCCCTAGACAAAAGGCTATTCGAGACTTGGTTAGTGCTCATTCTCCAGATTTGGTTTTTGTTGATGGTGTTTTCTGCACAGCAACAACTTAGACAAAATGCAATATTCTATCTCTCTTGAAAGGTAATCCTCAATAATAAATTACTGAAAATCACCCCAAGGTCTCTCGGGTGTTAGGTCATGACAATGCATAAACAACTCAGATAATATGTGAAAATGCTAGTAATCACAAAGGGACCTTACTACAAGCAAACTGTATCTTTCCAATTTATTAGATTTTTTGCAATATGATGATCTCCAATTCCTAAATCTAACCAAATGATAAAGAAATAGCAAAAGATAAGGGTGCAAGAATATGATAAAATCTAAACTATTCCTAGGATGAGTAATGCAAATGATAGATATCTGGAATGGACCAATCTCAAACAACCAATTCCTACTTAACCCACAATGCAGTATCACAAGAACAGTGCAATCT
The DNA here is from genome assembly GCA_007258455.2 of Sequoia sempervirens. NCBI lineage: Eukaryota > Viridiplantae > Streptophyta > Pinopsida > Cupressales > Cupressaceae > Sequoia > Sequoia sempervirens. Next base: position 61,649,948 of record VDFB02058242.1, read on the forward strand.
TTTGAGGTATGTAGATTTTCAAATCATAGACATTCATCTACAATCAAACTTAAGCACATGTGAATATATGGTCTAGGTTGACTTTACCAGCCTACTACAATCAGATAGTTACTGGGAGTATAGACCAGAGATTGCTATAAACATTCCAAATATGAAATCATAAACATCATTCACCAAACTAAAACTAATTTAATTCTGAATGTTAAACCCTAAATCCTCAAGCAATTTAAAAAATAGAACAACAGGAACCATGCAAAATGAAATAATACAAGAGATTTCACCAGGAAAACCACAATGCCTTCAATTGTATTAGATCATCAAACTGTTGCAACAATTCCACTGTTCTGATACAGTATTTGCTTCAAGAAATTGAATACTACTCCTACTACAAAATATTCTAGCTCTTTCTGCTCTTACTTATCTCTATTACTTTCTAGCTAGCTCCTTACAATGAGGCAAGAATGCCCTTTTATAGAAAATCTCAAGGTATGTCGGCCCAGCCAAACATTTTTTACAAAATAAATATAATTGCCAAAACAAGTCATCCTAAGGAAATCAAAGTAAGGCACACATTAAATGTCATCTATCATCAAGGTCGGCCTTGACACAGTCCCCAATGTAGCTCAGTCCAATGCATGCCCTATGATAATAGGGAAGCACAAATCTCAAAACAGGCATTAACTGCCACTTCCCTTATCCTTTCTCTGGACTGATGATCCCTGGACCCTCAAGAACGCTCCATCCAGCTCAGTGACAGGTGGCAAAGGTAATACCCTAAGTCGACATTTAATGGAGTCAATTTCATCTTTTGACTGTTCCACAATATTGTCCCAATCCTCCTTGTTGGCCCTATATTTGTCCATCACTGTCAGATATGTGGCTGCATCATCTAACTGGTGGCCTGTTACAACACCTTCAGAATCAGGGGCATAAACTTCATGCCACCACTCTTTCAGCTATTCCAAACTCAGATATTTGGGAGCAATATTCTTCCTGCCGGTCATGACCTCAAAGAAGGCAATGCATCCATCATACATTGCAATAAGATCACCCTCAATTGACTTCTTCCTTTTATGGATCTTCCTTATAGCCTTCTGCCTAATCTGCAGAGCCTTAAACCATTCCCGAGGTTCATCTAATCTGGAGGAAGGGAGGATTCCATCCACAGCTAGTTGTTCTTTGCCATGCCTCATGATGACTTTGGACTTCTGCAACAAGAGGTCCATATCCTCCTTGTCCTGAGACAGCATGTGCTCCAAAAATTCCTTAGCTATGACATCATCCTTTCCAACTGATAGGATGTCCTTGATTGTATCATCTCCCTTTATCTGTACATCCTTCAACCAATCTATTGTGGTTTGAGCTGAGGTCTTCATTTTCTCAATCCCGGAGATGGTTTCCTTAGGCAGAAAACCAGGAGTAGCTGAGGAAGAGGGATGGAGAGATTGCAGAGGCTTCATTACCTCTTCTAAACATTTCTTAAGTTTCTCATTCTCCTTTCTCAGCTCATGCTTAGTCTGGGTCTCTTTCCTCAACCTGCCAATGATAATAGCACTGGACCCCTCATACTCCTCTATGTCCTACTCCATGGAGGTAGGCCCAAGGTTGATGGTTTGCACATTATAGTCCTGACCAGTGACCTCTTCTCTTGTCTTGTCTGCGGCAGGAGTGGCAATGTGGATGACCCTGTTATTTGAGTCATCTCTCTCTACCTTGGACACCACCTTAGCTGCCTTCCTTTTCTTCCCTTTGCCAATCTTTGATAGCATTTCATCCCAATTCAAGGGAGTATCCTCGACTATCACCTGTTTCTTTCTTGCAATCTCTTTCTCAAGCCAGTCTGGGGCTGTAGACTCTACCCGGATTTCTTCCATTCTTGTTTCCTCTGGCTGTTTTGTCATTTTCTCTTCTTCTTCTGCAGTTATTTTATCTTCCTCCTCCTCAAGGAGTTGCTCACTTTGATCCTTTTCTTTAGGCTCATCCTCCTATGGCACCGGTGATGGGGTTTTAGCAGGGATACCCTCCTCCTGCCGCTCTAGCGATTCATTCCCTCTGCCATTCTCCGAAGAATCCTCATACATCACTAGAGGAGAAGTATGCCTTTCCTCTTCTCCTGCTTCGAGCTCAGCCACCTCGCCAAAGAGTGTCCCTTCATCGAATGGCTCCGCCTCTCCGCTAGTTTCATGATTCTCCAAAATTTCCTGTTCAAGTGCACTTGGTGGAGGAGAAGCAGCCTTGGATGGTTCTGCAGTTGGTGATTTTGGCAGAGGATCTGCCTTTGGCACAGTATCCTTTGGAGAGGGAGTCCTGGATCTCCTCATGTAAACTTTTGCTTTCTCCCCTCCTGAACTCTCCACCTCAACAATAGGAGGCTCATCTTTTGATGTATGTTGACTCTTCTTCTTTGAAGTCCTGATTGTTCTTGCCTTCTTCGACGGTGGAGGAACATCTTCCTCTTCTGCTTTTTCCGACTCTTCCTCATCAGAGGACTTACTATTCATCAAAGTCTTCCATCTCCTCTTTCCTTTTGGCTTCCTTTTTGTTTCGGGCTCACTTTCCTTGGGGCCTCTAATCTTTATCTTGAAAGGAGAGCTTTTTGCAGTTTTCCCTTTGGGGTCATCTTCCCCAGATTCCTCTAAAGTAGACATAGGGTTGAGGTCTCCCATCAAATTGAAGGTACAAGGTACCTTCTCACTCTCCAGCTGCCAAACCTTATGTTTCAACCAGGAAGAAGTGAATTTCATGACCGGGGCCATTAGGTCCTCCAACTCTGTGACCTCATCATCATTCCAGCTGATATCCCCGAATGGCCTGTCTTTTACAATTTCATAGGTGTGGTCCTGCACTAGGTTTCCATCGTCCTCCAATTGATCCAGGATTAGCTTGACATTGTATTGTCTTATCGCCTCCACAGGGAGCCTGGAGTACCTCTTCTTTCTGGCTTCAAGGTCATCTTTGATGTTGGCCCAATAATCCTCTAGGTCATTTTTATGCCAGTACTCCATTGTGGCCCTCTTTTGCGCCTCTCCTGTGATATCAAAGTTCATCCTTTTGGAGTGGAAGGGGAAACCATATGCTGCCAATTCCTCTCCTGTAGTATGCGCCAATTGGATGGAAGGACACACCTCTACCACACCAATTCTAAGAGGGAAATCTCCACCGAAACCTGTCTTATGCTTCTCTCTCTTCACAATAGCGTCAAATTCACAAATTTGCCTCACAATTTCCAACAAAACAATGTGATCAGTAGGATACCGAGGTAACCTATATGGAGCGACCGGACATCCATCAATTCTAAGGTAGATGAAGGTGGGAAATTGGATAAACCAGGCCCCATAATTCTTTATCAGCCCTTTGGCTCCATCGGACAATCTCATATGCTCAGCATTCTGGAGCATCCTAGTGATATGCATTGTGAATGCATCATTAGCTCTTTGGTAGTCTTTGTGTCCTAGATGTAGCTCTGGATAAATCTCGTAGATTATGTCCTGTCCGAATGTCCCCTGTGGATTCAAACCCCTGTATGGGTAGAATCTGGCAAGCACGTACATGACATAGGAAGACATGGTAAATCTTTTGGTCTCCAGGATGCTCCTCAGCTGCTTGTCAATTTTAGAGCTAATAAGCCCGACCCAGTGATAATTGGTGCCTTGTTCAATCTTGCTAATCACGTGCACCATCCAACTCTCCAACACTCCTGCACTTTTCAATCCTACCACCCTGCTTAGGAATGTTATAGCATTATAGATGTCTGACCTGAACTTAACTCTGTGCAACTGCTTGGGCAATTTAGAATAGTGTGATTTTGGTTTCTCCAGCCAAGCATTGATCATCTGTTGAGCCTTGATTGGCTCATTCTCATAGTATGTCCTGGCCAAGTCCATGTTTAGAGCACATACTGAAGGCAGATCAGGCATGTCAAAGGCTTGTGCAATGGAGACCGGACTGAAGTTGGCCAAAACCCTTCCCTCGGTACTGACTACCCTTTGCATGTCAAAATCATACTGCCTGGCACATTCCAATATAAGCTCATAGCACTGGACTGCTGGAGGAAACCCTACCACATGCACTAGCCCGGACTTCATCATTCCATTCCTTAAGGCTGATAAATCTTTCTCAGCTGTCCTCTGCTTAAACTCTTCATACCTCCAAGCTCCCACATTAGTATCAGACACTTCAGACCATACAAAGGATATCCTTCTCTCAGGAAGCTGACTCTTGATGTCCAACCTTAGTCGTTCTGCCTCAGAAATGGATGACCCCTCCGTGCCACCCTTAGACTTTCCGGTAGCAGCCTTGCTTGATTCAGCCTACATTCACAAAAGTTGTCATTAGTATTCAATTATTGTTCATATTCCAACCAAAAGATCAGCATAAAATCATATAAAGCAATTAAAATCCATCACAAACTGCTAATCTTTGAAAATTCAGAGAAATGAAGCAGTCCAGGAAAACCATGTAAATCGGGAAAATCCAGTTGGGGCAGAATTTCAGAGAAATCCGACCCAGACGGATTACTGCTGCCAAGTCATCATAAGTCACATAAGTTGTTAGTACAGCCCAAAAATCATTAGATAATCATGAAATTTACTCGTTAGCAACAAGAATTAAGCAATTAGCATTCACTCCATCAGTCCTATCTTTGAAAAATCAAAAAGGATAAGGCCAGACAGGAAAACTGGAAAAATCTAGATGGGACGGATTTTCGTGGACAGCTAGAAAAGTTTCAGAAATTACTCCAGTCCGCGGAATAAGCCTAAACCGGGAAAATCTGGGTACCCCAGAATTCTGCGGACACCACGGGAACCCGACGAACAATGACGCGAACTGGTGACCGAACGATGATGCAAAGTTTCTACTTGGATTCTAACGGTCTCGAAATTGATACCAACCAACAAGGTTCAAAATGTAAAGGAGATTAGTCTTCAAAAGACTTCAAGCAATGAATTCTCCAGGCAAAACGATGATGCCCTAATTTTGATGAAAAAACCTCCCGCCATTAAAACCAGAGCAAGCTTCAAGGTTTAAAATATCAACGATAAAGAGCAATCTAAGGCACTCCAAATCCTCACAGGGTGGGGTTCAGCATAATACACGGGAAAGATTGACAAATCATCACAAATCCGTTATTCTGGGTCGAGCATTAAAGAGACCCTAAACTCGCAGATGGAAAATTTTGCACTAAAAGGGCAAACAATCTAACTTTGAACCCCCTCTAAATGTGCGCACCCATCTCCTAATGGATAAATAGCACTCATAGGGCACGGATGACCAGGTTCTACGACAAAACAGGTCAAACCCTAACTCTATAAATGCAGAATCAAAACCCAGCAAAGGCCGACCCAAAATGATCACCATTCAATACGGAAGAACCCAATCATTGCGTAAACAAACAAGAAGGGCCATCAATAACATACCATGGATTGATTCAGTTGAAACTCAGGGTCGAAGAAGCAATCACGAAGCAAACACATCCTTAGCAACAAAATCCAGACACCGACGCCCAACAATCCACATGCAAGCAGCACAGGATCAATGCTCAAAACTCGAATGAAAATACATAATCGCCAGAGCAGCAAGCAAGGTGAACAATGAGATCAGAATGATGTTTAAAATGCCCTAAATCTGCCCATATATACGTCTGAGCAAAGGTACCTTGGTCATTAATGAATGACAAGATGCGTCTGACAAGTCCGAAACCCGAGCCCAAGATGGAATTTCGGAAAATCTCACAATACGGGGAAATTGGATGGACAAAATTTTGCGGAAATGCAAAAACTGGGAATATAACGAAGTTCAGGATTTTGGCGCAGACCAGGAAAATCACCAAAACCGGAAAATCCCGGGGTCAAGCAGAAACCCGGATTCGGAGAATCCAGCCAGAAATAACAAAGAACCAGGACCCGAGAAAATCTGCCAGAGCTGGAAAATCCCGGGGTCAGTGAAAACCCAGATTTTGCTTAAAACTCCATTTTAGTCAATTCAAACCTCAGGGAAAGGTCAAAGCTAACAAGATCAACATGTCAAGACCCTAAAAAAGATAAGTCCAATAAAACCAAAGGTCAAAAGACATCCAAAAGAGGGTCCCCACTCCAAGTGGGGCATGCGTACAAAAACTACACAACAGTTTTTCTTCAAGAAATGAAGTTATCTATGGATAGTATGCTCTAGAGTGCTTCTAAGGTTTGGAATAAAGGGTTATGTTAGTGTGTGGGTGCGTAGGGGAGCTTTGGAGGTCTTGCTTGCTTCTGGGATCCTTGGTGAATCTCTCCTATTTGGTGGGCCTCTAGTAGATTCTCCATTTATCTTGTGATTTGTTTGGAGAGGGGGGAAAGAGTTTTTCTTTCCAACATTTATGCCCCGACAAATGCTCCAGGTAAGATTCTTTTGTGGTCTCATAATTTTTTTTATATCATTAGATCCCTTTCTTCCCTAGATTATGGTAGGTGACTTCAATGCAATTGCTTCTCTCGAGGAGAAAAGGGGGGGATTTCCTTGTTTGGAATCCTCATTTGATCTTCTTAGGGAGAATCTAGCTTGGCTTCAACTGGTGGATATTAAACCTTTGAATGGTATGTTTACTTGGAATAATAGGAGGCTAGGAGATGAAGCCATTTTGGAAAGATTGGACAAGTTTCTGGTTTCTAAATTTTGGGTTGGGAACAAGTAGTTGTCAAGCTCTGAAATCTTAGATTGGTGGGGATCATATCACTAGCCAATTAAATTTTCTACCTATTTGGCTGGTGGATCTAGGAAACAAAATTTTATATTTTAGCTTATGTGGCTCAGGGAGGAGAGTCTTCTTGGCCTAGTCTCTCAATAGTGGATTGAAGGACGACCAACTTTTGGCATGGTGAAGTACTTCTTTGTGAAGAGACTTCAATATGTCAAGTATAAATTAAAAAATTGGAATAAGTATCAGTTTGGTAATGTGTTCCAAAAGAAAAGGGTTGAACAGGAGCACTTGGATTATATTACTAGGTAGATCTAGGATTAGGGTCTTGATGTGGATTTGAGTAGGTTAGAGAATGGTGTGGTTAAATACCTAGAGGAATGGGATCTTTGTGAGGAAATTTTCTAGAAACAAAAGGCTTGTGTTGACTAGCTTCAGGAAGGGGATGGGAATACCTCCTTTCATAACTTGGTAAAGGCCCAAAGATAAGGTAACATTATTTATTCTCTTTGCTCTCCTGAGGGTTTTGTTCTTTCTTCCTCATTAGAGATTTCTAGGGAGGTGGTCCTCTTTTTCTCTGGTCTCTTTCTTGATGATAACCTGCCTACTTGTGAGGAGGAAGCTTCTATCTTGGCTTGTATTCCTCCTTTGGTGTCTATAGATATGAATAACTCTCTTCTTAAACCTATTTCTTTGAAGTGGAAGGCTCCTGGTTCAGACAGGTTTTTGATAGGGTTCTTTCAATAATTTTGTGATGTAATCAATCTTGATCTGTTGGAGGTTATCCAAGAATATTTAGGAATAAGAAAATGTTGAGAGCCATGAATTCCATGTTTATTGCTCTCATCCCAAAATGTGAGGGTGCTGATTCTCTGGATATTTTTTTGACCAATTTCTTTGTGTAATGTGGTATATAAAATCATCACAAAGTTAATTGTTGAGCATCTAAAGCCATGGTTGGATAAGTTGATCTCAGAAGAACAAGGGGGATTTCTTGTGGGTAGATAGATTTTGGAAGGTATAGTTATTGGAACCAAGACTATTCATTCCATGGCCTCTTTGAAGGAAAAATCCATGTTTATAAAGTTGGACATGGATAAGCTGTATGACAGAGTTAAATGGGGTTTCTTGACCAAAATTTTGGGAGACTATGGGTTTAGTAGGGAGTCGATCGATTAGGTACTGAGCTATGTGATGATGTCCTCCTTCCTTGTTCTCATAAATGGAGAGGATTCTGATATATTTGGTGCTTCTAGAGGTCTTTCGCAAGGGGATCCCTTATCTCCATACTTGTTCATCCTAATGGCCAAGGGTTTATGGAGATTCATTAATTCTCGAGTTATGGATGGGCTCATCCAAGGTTGGAAATGGAGCAACTCTCTCCCTCCTCAAACTCATCTTCAGTTCATGGATGATTCGACTTTGATGGGTGTTGCTAAGGTGGCTAAATTTGTTACTTTTTGACAAATGTTGGATTGTTACTTGGTTGCCTCAGGTCAAATCATAACTGAAAGTAAGTCTTGCACTTATTTCTTTTATACCCCCATGCCTATTTAATAATGTATTGCTAGGATTTTAAAGTTTTAGGTGGGAAAGCTTCCCTTTATCTATCTTGGTATCCCTTTGGATGTGTGCTCACTCCCCTGGTATTTTTGGTAGGAGCTAATTGATAAATTATGAGGGTTGGTTTGTCATTGGACCTATAGATGGTTATCTATGGCTGGTAGAGTTACTCTATTGAAGTCTATGGTATAGGTCTTACCTATATACAAATGTTTTGTGATGATTGCTCCCTCAAGCTTCATCAAATATCTTGAGGGGATCTGTAGGTAGTTTCTTTGGTCAGGAAATCTAATTTCAAGGAAGTGGAGTCTAATTAAATGGGAAGTTGTTTGTTATCCAAAGCAAGATGGTGGTCTAGGATTGCATAGGGTAGATTGGAATGGGAAAGCTTTGGCCACTAAGTTTTACTGGAGATGGTGTTCACACCAACATCAACCTTGGGTTAGGATCCTTACCTTCAAGTACCTTGGGGGGCTGGATGGTGTTGAGGTTCCTCGATTTAGTCTTTTTGGGAAAGGTTCTATGACCTAGGATACTCTCAAGAGGGGAGCCAAGCTGGTTAAACAAGACCTGTTTTGGATTTGCAATAGAGGTTTTGATGCCATTTTTTGGCATGAATCATGGGATGGCTTCTCGCCTATTCTCTACTCACATCCCCACTTGGAGGACTTATGTATGATTTTTGGTTATGCTAGTTGGAGTAGAGTGATGGATTTCAAAGCCCCTCAAGCTTTGGGGTAGACTATCATCTATTAGTGGAAGGATATGTAGGAGTGGCCACTAGGTGGATCTTTGGAGGATAGGAGGGAGTTTTCCTCTATTTTAGCTACTGGAGTCTATTGCTCTCTTCTAGAGAGGGATGTGTTAGCTTGGGGTCTAGGTCCTAAAGGGAAGTACACTGTTGCTTCAGGTATGGTGTTTTGGATAGTGAGGCCTTTAGCAGTGATGAGGTTCCTTGGTGGAAAAATATTTGGAATAGATTCTCTTGGCCAAAATGTAATTTCTTATCTTAGCTGGTGGTTTACGACAAGTGCTTTACTTGGGATAACCTCTGTAAATGAGGCTTCCAAGGTCCCTCATTATGTTTTCTTTGTCTAAAATGTGTTGAGAATGTCCCTCATATTTTCTTTTAGTGCCCCTTTTCTAGGACTATTTGGAATTTTTAGTGGGGGGCCTAGAATTTTCCATGCAAGCATCCTTCTTCTCTTGAGGAGTTTTGGATGATCATTGGGTTCATTCTGGTGAAGACTTCCTTTTTGTACATAGCATGGCCTATTAGTACCAGTTTGATTATATGGCACATTTGGTTGGAGTGCAACTACATGATATTTTTGGATAAGAAGTTGTTGGTAGGGAAAGTTTGGGCTCGTATTCTTCTTGCAGGAGATGTTGCATGCTAAATGTGACCTGCCAGTCCCAGTGGATTTGAGAGATTCTGGAGTTATTCATAATTTGGGGATTTTTATTGGTGGTACTAGAAGGCCCAAGATTGGATGAGGTAGGTGTTTAAGAGGGAAGGTCTTCAGAGGGGCATTGGATACTTCCTCCCATTGGTGTTTTGAAAATCAATACGAATGGGTTGGCAAGGGGTAATCTAGGACACACTAGCGTTAGTGGTGTGGGTAGAGATAGCTCTGAGGTGGTTGTGTTCTTCTTTTCAGAATATAGGGGGAAACACTCTAATAACATTATGGAGGCCTTTTAAATTCTTTTGTCTGTGAAGAGGGCATATGCCCTTGACTAGAAAAGGATTATCTGTGAGTCAGATTCTTAGGTGGTGGTGGACTTGATAAATAGACAACAATTTGAAGATGTTAGTTGGAAACTTGCAGTGGTGGCTAAGCAAATCACCATTCTGGGAGAATTACTGGAGTCTATCACCTTCTCTCATATCCCTCAGGAATGGAATAAGGTGGCTGATGGGTTGGCCAAATGGGCTTCTAAGAAGAATGAGACTTGGTTGGAGGATGATTGGGATAGTTTATCGGGGGACCTTGCCCAAGATTTGGAGGGCTAGGTTAGGGAGGATGTGAGATGTTGCATAAAAACTTCTTGATTGCTTGTATGTTGGTTCTTGACCCTTTTGGGGTCTTTCCTACATTATGCTTTGTATGTCTCTAGTCGATTAATAAAGTTTTTACACTCTTTTATTAAAAAACAATATCAATGTTGTCACTATCCACAATGAATTTACAACATTTTTGTCTAGATTTACACCTAGTTCTAAAAAATCTTCTCTATTCTAGTTCTCCTTGCAATTTTTATGGTTTTAGAAGAACTATTTTCAACATCAAGGATTCCCCAAATTTAGTCTCTTCTCCAAATCTTTGGGAAGCCACACTCTCCTCCTTAGCTTGTGTAATATGGACCCTTGTTTCTTTTCCTTTTCCATTGCTCTATTATACTTGAGGATATTCAAATTCCCATGTCTAGTCTCTCCACATTGGAAACATGTTCCACTCAATCCTCTTCCTCTTCTAGAATTTCCTCTACCTCTAGAGTAATAACCCATTTCTCTACCTCCTTGGGTAATGGTTTGAGTTTGGTACTTGCTTCTCTTTTTTTATCCAGATAACCACATCTAGGATTGAATTATTCTCTACCTCATGAGGATCTACCTCTTCCCCTATAACTATTTTTCCTTTTAGAAACCTTTTCTTCTACTTTTAAAGTAATTGTTAGGCCTCTTATACACTAGTAATCATAACATACTAATCTCATATTGGATATAATAAAGTATCCATTAACATAATTGGTGATCTTCTCATCATCATCCTCAATATGTCTATCCTTGATGTTTAATTTTTAAAATTTATTTGTATAATATTACACACTCTTCTCCTTCTATTTGAGATTTTACAACATCTTGAACATGGCGATTTTGTGGTCTATTGGTAGTAATTTTCCTTCAATTTAATTACCACTATCTCCTAGGTTTTGATTTTATCCTTTCCTTTCCTTTATCTCTCATTTTGCACATGATCCCACACCAAGGATGCTTGTCTCTTCAATATTCTATCTATAATTTTCACCTTCTTAGTATCCTTAATGGATTCTAATTCAAAATACTTGTCCATCTTTGAAACCCAATCAATAAATTCCTCTAGATTAAGGCTTTTATTATAGGTTGGAGGGTCTATGCAGGGCTTGTTGGTGATTCTAGTCATTGTACTCAAAAACCTCCTTTCTAGTTCATATAATCTTTCTTCTACTTCACCAACTTCTTATTCATTACTCACATCCTCCATATGTACTCTATATGTTACATCCTTTCTACAACATACAATCTAATTATTATTCCTCTTAACATTTTTGCTATTTCCAAGCCTCCAACTCATGGGACTACTCTTCTGACTCATCCCCTCTATACCATGTTTTCTTAGGTCCTCTGTAGTTGTAGGTTATTCACTCTTCGCTCTTCCTACAACAATCTTCTCTGGATACCATGCTCAACACTTCCATAATCTTCAAGATTTGACCTAGCTTTGTTGGTGTAGATCAAGGTTGTAGAAACTTAAAATTTTCCTAGTTAATATCACTCATCTAATTTGATTTACTGACACCATTTTCATCTCGATTCAATTATTCTCATCTATTGAATTGAATAATGTTAATTGTTTAGTTAAATTCATCATTTTCTTCTATTAATCGGATAATCAATATTGTGGGATTAATTCACCCTTTTCATGCTAATTTTCATCCTATTTGATTCAATAATCCTATTTATTTAATTAAATGTCATAAGTTCTACTTTTTAATTAAATGATCTAATTGTTTAATTAAAATCCTAAATTCTCTCACCTTGCACAATTAAATAGCTTCCTAATTATTTAATTGACTAATTCGTCCAACTTCTCCCACTTGCAAGAGAATATTCTCAGAAAATATTTCTCCAATTTGAATTCAAATATTACCCACCAAATGGAAATATCTTCCAAAATTCTTCCAAAAATTAAGGGACTTGCATATTTTAATTCAATTAAATCCCTTAATTAACTTCAATGATCCATGCCATTCTTTAATCTCATCCATGGATTTGATCATTGATCCATGCCATTCTCTCACATTCATTTCTTTCCATTGATTAGCTAAATTAATCTTAGCCATTGATTCATCCAAAAATCTTATAAATAGCCCTCATTTCTATGAGTAAATCATACACAACACATTTGAGTAATCATCCTATAGCCAATTTCACCTTCACTTGTTAGAGCATTTGTCCATTTTCATCAATTTCACCATTGGAGGTCATCAAATATTTGCTTCAACAATGGGATTAGGGAAGGGCTGAACATTTCACATCAATTTAGTACTAATCCCCCAATGAGATGAGGTTTTCTTGTGTTAACTTAGGATTTCTATATCAATTTAATGTTATTTCTTTTTTAATGGCTTCCTAGTTAACATTTGCAAGAATTTCATTGGGAATATGATCTAGTTAGGTTAATTTCTTAGTTTCTTAGTTGATTCTTATCCTAATTAATTTGATATTATGTCACGTTCACAAAGGTTAAGGGGTTTTGACAAAATACTAAACTAGGTAGAAAATTGAGAATCTAAACAATAATACTGAAATAACCTTTATTAACTTGAAACTAAACTCACTACATCAAGAGTAAAAATTGATATATTAAATCTATAATTCAATCTTCTAACATGGCTGCAAAATAGGGTTATAAATGTTTTGAAAGATTGTGTAAATCTTTGTAAAATGGGACCCTCAGCTAAATATTGGTTTTTGTTGGGTTAGTTATAGTTGAAATCTGCTTTATTAGGACTAGGGTTAGATAGTTTTCATATATGCAAGAACAACATGCTATAAAATCAGGCTAATAAGAGTCTAAAGAATCATTTTTTTTAATCCTCTATTTTTATATTAATATATATAGGCTATCACCATTGGCCAAAAGAAAATCAATCTTCTAACATGTCTTTGCCTTCAAGACTTACAAACACACATACTTTGAACATGAGAGCTTTCTCAATCTTCTCATACATATTTTCTTGAGTTTGAAAACTAACTCTCTCCAAATGAATCAAACTCTCCTTTTAAAGTGAAGCATGATAATTTGGCACAACCACCCCACGTTCTAACATAAAGGATGAAATTTCAAACACACATTGGGACCTATGATCCACTTTGCTAGTCATTATAACCATTTTCAATTTTCCTTTCTTATCATGTGAAAAATAGGGACCTTTAGGATATTGTAGGAACCTATGGGGGTTTGGGATGTTCAACCATCACATAGAAAGTATACAAAAACCTTGTAATTGGAATTGGTAGGAAAATAATATAGGTCAAGATAAGTGGATATGACCGAGGGTCCAAAAATTCTTAAAATTATTAAATAAGAATGAACCTGACAAGAATTTCATGTCCTCACAGACTTAGCAGAGGAGTAGGGACCTCTAGGACCACTTGAAGGATCTACACAAATTAACCTAGTGCAGATTTCTAGTTTACCAAGACATAGTGAGCTACTAGGGAATTCAAGTTTACAGAGACTTAGTAGAGGATCAGGGACCTTTGGGACTACACAAAAGACCCAGATGCCAAAACACTAATTAAAGTTATGCAAATGCATAATTTTCTCAAATTTAATAAGATATTTTCCAAATTTGAATTGTCATCACACATTTGGCTTTTATTTAAGATGAAGACATCAATTGGCCTAGAATCTGTTGGTTTTTTTTACTACTAACCAAGTTTGTCTTCTAATCTTAGGGGCAGCTCGAAGGACCTAGACCAACTGACGAGGACTTTAAAATACCTCCAACACTTTGGGCTCTGCAAGACCTAGGAGGGTGATCACTTAATGTGTTTATAACCTCAGCACCAATATCATAAACAACATTAACATATAATAGATTATCTCACTTAATAGCTCAACATAATAGGATAATACTAAAATAAATTGGCTATTTATCAGTAATATCAACTATTTGGAGCATGAGATAATTACAACACAATCCATAATATAATTTTTCATTGATTTACAACTTGTAGCAAGCTCCAAGCAAAGACAAACAAATACTGAATTATACGAATGAGTACTACTTAGATCAGTGCCATATATCCATTGGGGAGTCAAATTCACAAGCACCTAAAGGTATATGATAGATTTAACATGTAACATATGAAATCCCTGATAACATTGCATTACAATCTCATTAGTATGCATTATAATCCAATACTACTTACCAAATCCCTATACAGAACACACCCACCTATAATCCCATTCAAGCATTTTAATTAATTACTTGAATTAAAGCTTTAAAAGGATCATACACACCACAATAGTGAGATGAATGAAACAACCCTTAGTTATTTTATTCAAAGTTTAGATATGTGTGTACAATGGAGAGACATGAGCTTGAATTTATCATTTCAACTCAAATGCTAGTACTGTTATACAACATTAAATCCTCATGAATTCAAAACCTATTATAGACTAACGTAGAACCTAAATTTTATTTATCTCTAAAATCATTTGTCTTTATAATGTATTCTGCAACTTCACCTAGACTCGACCAAGAATTCTCTAACTTGCTAACCCTTACTTCTAGCCTTGAAAATCCTTCTTATAGAGAATGGAGGAGCAAACAAGCATCAGGCCAAAAAGGGGTACACCTGTCACCAGTTGAATGAAGCACCTGGCCAGGTAATATGTATGTCACCAACCAAATGAAACACCTGGTGATATTAAAAAATTAGTTACAATGGCAATCATCTTGGAGAAATCACCAATCTCTGGTATTCTTCATTAGTCGATGGAAATATTTGATGCAGATTTAAATTCTAGCTGTCGATCCTTCAGTTTGATCAAATCATCTAACAACTACCTTCAAAATAGGCTAAGACAATCAACAATGTGAGAACAAGGGTCCCACAACACCATACACTGTGAAAGAAATCCACGTAGTGGTTGCCCGTGATATTGCAATCTTGTAAAGCACCATCGCGGGATGGCGGGCAACTGTTGATCTTTATCATCGATGATCTCGCTCCTTCAAGATGGTCACCATCCTTTTTATTAACTGTCGAGCAGCTTTCCCTCAAGATTATAACATCTATGTTGATTTAAAGCACGTGCATCTTAGGAGTAATTTAGTAACCCACCTTTTAATGCATTTAAGGCTGGTTAATGTTTCCATTATTCTTTTGGCTTCATTAGATGAGACATGTGGCACTCACCCATGATATCGCAATCTTGCAATTTCCAATCATAGGATGGCGGGAAACCATTGATCTTATGAAGATTGATCAATGACACACAAACTGATCTACTTCGGCCTTACCAAGGAATTCCATGTGGCGCCCGCCCGTGGTATTGTGATCTTGCAATTTTGGATCATAGGATGGTGGGGAATGACTGAGATGTGGCTTGACTCAACTTCTAATCTCCACCGTAGATCTTCTTTGACTTGACTAGTTTCCCTAACTTCTCTAATTTTTCTTATTTTTAATAAATTCCCCCGGCCTTGTCAAATATTTCATTTTAAATTTTTTGCTTTGGAAGTAATGAAACATTTAAGATATATCGCACAAAAATTTTCTTGGGCCCCACCTTGTACATGTGGCACCCGCCTGTGATTTCAAAATCAACCAAAGCACCATCGTGGGATGGTGGGGAATGGCTCAAATCAAAGGACAGTTGATGAACGGTCATGCAATTTTGATCCCCCAAATAGGACATGTGTCGCCTACCCACAATATCGCAATCCTTCAATTCCCGATCATGGGATGGTGAGCAACCACTGATATATGAAGGTGATTGATCAATGGTGGCACGAACATCATCCCTCTGCAAAATAAAAAAATCTATTAAAAATACCAGGGGACATTACTAGGCCGATAGTAAACAAAAACATAAGTTGTTTCAAAACAATTCAACATGAGGCTAACCTAGACTTAGGAAAATAAAAATCGCAGAGGAAATAAAACATTGAGACCAAAGGGAACCAGCCTAGATGAAACGATGGGGAATAAGATGTTTTAAAAATCCTTCAAAAAAGGTAACAATCAAATAGATCCCAACCAAGGCATAAGGTAAACACAAGGGTTTAACATGAAAACAAAGCTAAAACCCCACCCCTTAGAAATTTTCCAACACCATGAAAGACCGGTGACATAAGGTAGGGCATGAGTGAAACATTAGGAACAAAATTTGAGTTTCCAACAGTTGCTCCAATTGGGGATGTTCATTCCACTGGAATGAAGTGAGAATTCAGAATCTCAAGTGGAGCAGACCAAGATGTAGAGTCGAGAAAAAATTGGATTGTTCGGACAAAACCACCCTTACTATGTACATGAGATATACAAAAAATACAAGCCTAAGCTACTATTCATGAAAAAGAATACTTCAATTGAAGTATAACTTGAAGAACTGTCCATTAATTGGCAATTCAAGAATATCCCCTGTCATATCTTGGAGGAAGTAAGAATCTTCAACGCACTTACCATTAATTAAAAATGGACCCAACCAGATTGCATCAAACTTCCCATGCTTCCCTTTATCTTCAAGTCTGGCATTCCATATTAAAAAAAAATATCCATCTTTGAAACTCCTTGCAGTTGTCCTCTTGTCATACAAATTCTTTACTTGCAACTGCAACTTTGCATTTCTTTTCTGGGCTTCCCTCCTAGTTTCATCTAATTCTATAAGAGCTTCCACTTTCAATTGCATCTCATCATCAATTTCATTATCATACATCTAGACAAACTTATACATTTCCATTAAATAATTTTGGCGCAACCTTGCATTTATCCCATAAACCAAGTCAAATGGGGCACAACCTATTGCCTTCTTCACAGTTACCTTGTCTGCCCAGACTGCTAATTTTAGTTTAGAATCCCAAGCCCTTTTATTCCAATCTAGGATTCTTTTAATGATCTTCATCAAGCTTTTATTGCTTGATTTTGCTTGTCCATTTCCCTGTGGGTGATATGGTGATGAATAAGAAATTTGGATGCCATGCTTCTCACAAAATTCTATGTATTCCTCAGATCTAAAACACATTGTATTATATGATACAATCCTTTCTAGACATCCAAATCTAGTCAATGCGTTGCTCATTGGGAAATCAGTTACAACTCTACTAGTGGCTTTCTTTGTTGGAATTGCTTCCACCCACCTAGTGAAATAATCAGTGGCCACCAATATCCATGAGTGACCTCCACTAGATTTACATGCTATTTCTCCTATAAAATAAATACCCCATTGTTGGAAAGGAGCTTGTACTATAACTGGTTTTAGAGGAAAGTTACTAGAAAACTTTAACTTACCAGAGAAATGTTGACAAGCATCACATGTCTTCACTAGCTGGTGTGCATCCTTAAAAACTATAGGCCACCAAAATCCAACCCTCATTATCTTATGTGCAATTGTTTTAGCCATATAATGCCCTCCACAAACTCCACCATGCATCTCACTTAGAAGTCCTTGTGCTTGATCTTGGTCAACACACTTCAACATGACACTCTCTCCATTTCTCCACCATAGCTTTCCATCCACAATAACATACTTAATATCATGTAACTTCAATGTCCTTTTCTCATTTTCATTCAAGTTGTTAGGAAACTTCATTTTTTGCAAATAATAAATCACATCTCTATACCATTCAGAATGTTCCATATCACATATATGCGATCTATTTTCATCTTCTAGCATGTTTATCTGATTTTCTTCTAGATTAATTTGGGCCATGAGCTTGGCCAATCCTTGTCCTCTCACCAGTTTAGTAATCTGGACCTCAATATTGAATTTTTGGATCCTGTTTATCCACCTACACCTTCTTCCCGATACTTCCTATTGTGTGAAGATGTCCTTAACAATAGCGCTAGGCACATATGCAATTACAGTAGCTCCTGTCAAATAAAGCCTAAAATCTTTTACTGCCTTCACCAGTGCATATGCCTATTTTTCATTTATATCATACTTAAGTTCTACAGACTATAAGGATTTATTGAAAAAGGCTATAGGGTGTTCAAAACCTTCTGCATTCTTTTGTAATAACACAACTGCAATTGTGTGGAATGAAGCAAATGAGAAAATCTGTAAAGGTTTGGAAAAATCAGGGATCCTTAACACAGGAGCCTCCTTTATTGCTTACTTAATGGCTTGGAAAGCCTGTGTAGCTCCTCATCCCATTCAACTTTGGCTCCTTTCTTGAGCATTTTAGAAATAGGGCGAACTATCTCAGCAAAATTTGTGACAAACCTCCTTAAGAAGTTTATTTGTCCAAAGAAATATTGTATTCCTTTGACACTTCAAGGTTGTGGAACTTTATCAATTGCAATTACCAACTCTGGATCAATTTTTACTCCATCCTTGGAAACTATATGACCCAATAATTTTCCCTCTAGTACTCTAAACACACATTTCTTTAGATTCAAAGAAATGCCATACTCCAAGGCTCTAATGAATATTTTCTCTAGATGCTCACAATGATATTCTTCCTTTTTATAATATGTTGTCAAATCATCTTGGTAGATCACCAAAAACAAGTTAATGAAATCTAAAAATGCCACATCCATGGCTCTCTAAAAAGTAGCCCCTGCATTTTTTAGACCAAATGGAATTCTTACATAAACATATGTTCCCCATGGTGTAGTGAAATCCGTCTTAAACTACTCAGAATCTTTGACCATAAGTTGATTACATCCAGAAAAACCATCCATCATAGACATTAATTCATAGCCCATCACTCGTTGCAACATGACTTCCATATTGGATAATGGATAATTGTCTTTCAATGAAGACACATTCAAATTTCTAAAGTCTACACATAGCCTGATATCTCCATTTTTCTTCCTTACTAGTACCAAGTTTGATACCCAAGATGAGTGTCTGATTGGCTTAATAATCCCTGTATCCCTTAGCTTCATTAATTCTTCTTTCATTTTGGGGGCCAAGGTGGGATTAATAGGCCTTTGCTTTTGTCTGAATGGCTTGGCATCATCACGCAAAGGAATCTCATGTTGAAAAAGATCCTCTCTGTATGCCTTAAGGTCATCATAGGACCATGCAAAGACATGCCTAAACTTCCTTAACAAGTCAATTAGCATCTTTCTAACTTTTGGTGACATTTTATTTCTAATATACACCTTCTTTGGGGATGTTTTTGTTCCAAGATTTATCTCTTCCAAGTAATTAGGATGAGAAACAACATAATTAGCCTTTGTCTTATCTTGATTATCAAACAATCTTTCTAGTATAACTAGACCCTTGGGAATTGTGTTTGTTTTTAACTGAATGACCTCCTTTCCAAATATAGTATCCTTACCATCAACATTTTCAACAAAAGCTCCAAAGTCAATTTCCTGATTTTCACAGTTTCCCACATAATTCAAAAACCTCAAGATATCATCATCATTATCAAAAATTTGCTAGTTTTTATATTATCAGGGATAGATGGCCTGGTTTGCACCTCAACCTTAGAAATTCCAACATAAGTCATATCATCTGGTTTTAATGCAATGTTGGCTAATAAGTCTGCCACTTTGTTTTTACCTCTCTCCATCCATCCTATGCCAAATGCATCAAATCTTTCCAATTCATCCTAAACAACATTCCTATACTATTTCAACCTCTTGTTCTTCGACACGTACTTGGATCTAACTTGGGATACCACAAGCTCAGAATCCCCAATTACTTTGAGCTTCTTGATCCCATGTTTTTTAGCCAATCTCAACCCCAATAACAAGGCTTCATACTCTGCCACATTATTCATGCATTCAAATAATAGAGTGAAAGAGAACCTGAATGTATTTCCACTTGGTGATCATAACAGGACACCTACACCAGAACCCTCCTTTGAACTTGCACAATCAAAGTACATAATCCACAAGTCATTAGATTCTAACAATTGTTTTATTTCTATATCAATCAATGCAGTAGGCTTATCACAATTGCTAGGAAGTTCCTTAACTATGAATTCATCTATACCACTATCAATAAAACATGTCATATTCTCAATCAGGCCATGCTCAATCATATGAGGTACTTTTGATTCTCTTTCAATTTTGACATCAATACCATCAATGGAGAAATTAGAAAATGACAAATCACATTGCATGTTACCTCCTATTGATGCACTCCATTTTCTTGACAAAAGCATTCCAAATGAGGTGGGATGTCTACAACTAATACAGTCATGATTAGGTCCTTGTATGGGTACTGAGTCAATTTATAAGGAAATGCTTTGATAGTTCCAATAACTGGCACTTCTCTTGAGTCCATAGCATAACATTTACCTTGAGCAGTATCTACTATCAAGCCCATTTCCTTCATTATTTTAACTAGCATAACATTATTTGATGCCCCTGAATCTATCATACAGTTCTGTAAAGTTTTTCCATTTATATCCATACTTAAGAAAAAAGGGGTTATGTTTTCAAGACACATGTTAATAGTATTTCCTAAATACACAAGAGGAATTTATGACACAATTCCCTCCACTTCCTTTTCTTTCTCTTTGTCCTTTGCTTCTTTACCACTTTCACATTTAGTCTTATTATCAACAACATCTGTAATCAAGGCTATTGTCTTCTCTTTGTGTTCATTTATTCTCATCATCTCTAGCAAAGGTACAGTTACCTTAACCTAAGAAAGCACATGAAACATGTCTATAGGTGTATACTTAGGAAAATTAGACATCATACCTTCATCATTTTCCTCTTTCTCTGGTTGATTACTTCCTTCCAGCTTCTTTTGCTTCTTATCCTCTGCAACAAGTTCAACTACCTTTGTAATCACCTTTGTCTTGACCAATGTTGGAGCTACATCTTCATGAGGCTTTGGGGTCTCATTCCTTTTTGTCCAAACCTTATCATTCTTAGCTTGTCTGACTTTCACAACATCCTTTTTATTGTTGACCTTAACACTATTGTTTTTATCCTTTTTCTGTTTAATAAACAAACCAGCAGGTTTACCCTGCTCATCGCCCATAGTCCTATTTCTCAATTGAAGTGAGCTTATCATTTGAGTAGCCATTTGTTCAGTCAATCTTGCAATCTCTTCTTTTGAGGGTCTCCTTAAGGAAACTGAATCTTCAACCTACTCGATATGCAAATATTATGATCAAAATCACCTTACTCATCAAAAAATACCTATTGATGGTAAACCTCACTTCTCTACCTTTGATTTAGCACATCAGCTTGTATTTCATCATCAGAGGAACATTCTGCCTCATCAATGTATGATCTAGCCATACAAAAATTTACATCATCTTGCTCATATTCCATTGTTTGATGATGAATATCTTCTTCCACCCCCTCAGCAACAAGCAATTGAGCAACACCGCAATAATTTTGATCATGTGGGTGTTCACACACTTCACACCATGGTCTATGTGCTACTAGATTCACTGAATGTTTCTGCAAGGGGTCTGGCGTATGCTGATCATTTTTAAGTTTCTGGCTAGGAAAGATTGGTTTTCCATCTATCCAATTTGTATTGTAAGGATAATTTTGCAATCTAGGCAGCCTAGCATTTTTATTATAAGGTTTCCTTTTATTTCCCATACCTTTCTCTTGCTTAACAACAGTTTTCTTTATATATTTCAAGGTATTGTAAACCTTTTCCCAGTTTTCATCATCTTTAGGCTTGGCAGCTAGAACCTTCTCAGTCTCACTCTTTGAATTTTTTAAAAGTGTAGGTTCTTCTCTCCTACCACATTTCACAGAAGCTCTTCTGTTATTTTCAATGTTTATAGCCACTCTAAATGTATCCCTCATAGTCTGAGGGTCTTTGTCTCTGAGGAAATATTCCATTTTAGTATCAAAAGCATTGAAATATGTAGTTAAACAAACATTTTCATCAAGCCTTAAAACCTGAAACAACTTATACATTGCCTTTTGAAATCTTAAGTTAAACTCTATCACAGGCTCATTCAATGACTTCTTGATGTTATGAAACTCATTCAGCATGAAACTTGCATTAGTTTTATCACCATATTGTTCCTTGAAACACTTTTAAAACTCCTCCCATGAACCAATACTAGCATTAGGTAGACCTCTATACCAATCCTTGGCATCTTCTACTAGCAATTGTACAAACAATTTCATTATAACATCTTCATGTTCTACCTCATAATCATTTAACATGTCCATGAAATATTTTAAGTGTTCCTCTATTGTCGTAGCATTATTACCGGCAAACTTACTCATCCTTTCTCTCAAATTAGCAGGGATGGGATTTGGATAACTAGGGATACCATCAAAGAATAAGGGCCTATATCTTTCCAACTTTATAGGTCGTCGTTGAAATAATCCCTCATTCATCTTAGAATCAACCCCAGACCCTACACCTTGTACTCTATGACCATCTTGATTTGGATTTACAAACCTAGTTGCATGAACCTCATATATACTTGTTACTTTTAGGAAACTGATTTTCCTCTTCATTTCTGCATTTGCAGCCTCATTTTTTGTTCTCTCCAACTCTTCTACCAGGGCCTCACTCTCCCTTTTATCCTTTTCTAAGGTAGATTCTATTTGAATTGACACATGTGGCTAGAGATCTTGTTGAGTGGAGTGGTGAGTCACCTTCTCATTTATCTTAATCCCGACAACCTTTTGCTTTCCTTTGTCCAAGGCAGGCTTAGGTTTTGTATCACTTGATTGATACTTAACATGATTTGAGGGCTTTGGGTCCGCAGGTTTGGACTGAGCATTAGTGTGGCCTACTGGGATTTCTTTAGACACATATTTTGTTTCCTTATTAACAACCCTATGTACAACCATGTCCTCAACACCCGATTTAGGGTCTTCTTTGTTTAGCAACTTCATAGTTGTCAACTGTCTCATTAACCTATCTCTCTCAATCACAACATCCCTCAAGCCTGTTTCACTCTCCTTTTCGCTTTTCTCCCTAAGCTCAACTTGCTTTTGGATTTCCCACCTCAAAGAATTGATGTCTCCAAAACATCATCAAGATCAAGAAAAGTCACATCAAAACTTGATGTATCACTTAGGTCTATTAAATTGACCTCTTCCAGTACACGTTCAAACAATAAAGGATTTACATCATTTTCAGCATGAGGAGGAGGCACATCACTGGTGCATTCTCTATGATGGCTTCGACTTCTACTCCTGCCTCTCCTTTTTTCAGCATATTTGACACTAACAACCCCTTTATTTTGACATGTCCCATCTTCTTGAACCAGTGTTTTAAATAATGCATCAAAAAATCCACAACTATCTGAATCTGAACTTCTGGACACTGAACTTCTAGACACCTCTTCAATATTTTTAGAGATAGGGTGTAAATATTGAGTTGTACCTTGGTGTATAGGGTTCTGTGATGTGGGAGCAACATTACTAGATTCTGGCCTTTTCTTTATCCAATCCTTCTTCTTTATTCTGGGAAGTTCACCTTCCAATTTTTGTTTCAGGTGATTCTTCATGAATGACCTAGTGTTCTTCATTCTTCGTACTAGTCCAATATTTCTTTCCACTTATGATAAACCTTTCAAAATAAATGCACACTAGTGTAGAGACTTCAAAGTCACCACCCAATTAGCTTGGGAATATCAAATAACTCAAGGTACGTGGTAGAATATGAAAACCTTTGGAACTTCATACTGAAAACACACTAAAATGCTTTACAACATAACTCTGAATGCTTATAAAAATAGAAGAAGTGGTCAAACCTTAACACAGAACTAGAAGCTCAACCTTCAAATCATAGAAACACCATGAAAAACTCTATGCAAAATGGACAACTGACACACTGACAAGGAATATTCAAATTATTCCCTAGTAGAGTCACCATTTTGTTGGTTTTTTTACTACTAACCAAGTTTGTCTTCTAATCTACCTATGGAATTTCCAAATCCAATTAGGGGTAGCTCAAAGGACCTAGACCAACTAACGAGGAATTTAAAATGCCTCCTACACTTTGGGCTTTGCAAGACCTGGGAGGGTGATCCCTTAATGTGTTTATAACCTCTGCACCAAAAACATAAACAACATTAACATATAACAGATTATCTCACTTAATAGCTCAACATAATAGGATAATAATGAAATAAATTGGTTATTTATTAGTAATATCAACTATTTGGAGCATGAGATAATTACAAAACAATCCATAATATAATTTTTCATTGATTTACAACTTGTAGCAAGCTCTAGGCAAAGACAAACAAATACTGAATTATACGAATGAGTACTACTTAGATTAGTGCCATCTATCCATTGGGGAGTCAAATTCACAAGCACCTAAAGGTATATGACAGATTTAACACCTAACATATGAAATCCTTGATAACATTGCATTACAATCCATCAGTATGCATTCTAATCCAATATTACTTACCAAATCCCTATACAAAACATACCCACCTATAATCCCATTCAAGCATTTTAATCAATTCCTTGAATTAAAGCTAAAAAAGGATCATACACACCACAACAATGAGATGAATGAAACAACCCTTAGTTATTTTATTCAAAGTTCAGATATGCGTGTACAATGGAGAGACATGAGCTTGAATTTATCATTTCAACACAAATGCTAGTACTGTTATACAACATTAAATCCTCATGAATTCAAAACCTATTATAAACTAACACATAACCTAAATTGTATTTATCTCTAAAATCATTTGTCTTTAAAATGTTTTCTGCAATTTCACCTAGAATCAACCAAAAATTGTCTAACTTGCTAATCCTTACTTCTGGCCTTGAAACCCTTCTTATAGAGGATGAAGGAGAAAACAAGCATTGGGCCAAAAAGGGGTACACCTATCACCAGCTAAATGAAGCACCTAGCCAGGTAATATGTATGTCACCAATCGAATGAAACACCTGGTGATATTAAAAAATCGGTTACAATGGAAATCATCTTGGAGAAATCATCAATCTCTAGTATTCTTCATTAGTCAATGGAAATATTTGATGCAAATTTAAATTCTAGCCATCGATCCTTTAGTTCAATCAAATCATCTAACGACTACCTTCAAAATAGGCTGAGACAATCAACAATGTGACAACAAGGGATGCACAACATCATACTTCGTGAAGGAAATCCGCGTAGCGGTTGCTCGCAATATCGCAATCCTGCAAAGCACCATCGCGGGATGGTGGGAAACCATTGATCTTTATCATCGATGAACTTGCTCCTTCAAGATGGTTGCCATCATTTTTATTAAGTGTCGAGCAGCTTTCCCTCAAGATTATAAAATCTACGTTGATTTAAAGCACATGCATCTTAGGAGTACTTTAGTAACCCACCTTTTAATGCATTTAAGGCTGGATAATGTTTCCTTTATTCTTTCAGCTTCATCAAATGAGACACGTGGCACCCGCCCATGATATCGCAATCTTGCAATTTCCAATCGCAGGATGGTGGGAAACTGTTGATCTTATGAAGATTGATCAACGACACACAAACTGATCTGCTTCGGCCTAACCAAGGAAGTCCACGTGGCACTTGCTCGTGGTATCGCAATCTTACAATTTTGGATCATGAGATGGTGGGGAACGACTGAGACGCAACCAAACTCAACCTCTAATCTCCACTGTAGATCTTTGACTTGACTAGTTGCCCTAACTTCTTTGATTTTTCTCATTTTTAATAAATTCCCCCAACCTTGTCAAATATTTCATTTTAAATGTTTTGCTTTGGAAGCAATGAAACATTTAAAATATATCACACAAAAATTTCCTTGGGCCGCACCTTATACACGTGGCACTCACCCATGATTTTGCAATCAACCAAAGCACCATCACGAGATGGCGGGGAACAACTTAGATCAAAGGATAGTTTATGAACAGTCGCACAATTTTGATCCCCCAAATGGGACACGTGTCGCCTGCCTACGATATCGCAATCCTTCAATTCCTGATCACGGGATGGCAGGAAACCGCTGATATCTATAGGCAATTGATCAATGGTGGCGCGAACATCATCCCTCTGCAAAATAAAACATCTATTAAAAAGACCAGGGGACATTACTAGGCCGATAGTAAACAACAACATAAGTTGTTTCAAAACAATTCAGCATGAGGCTAACCCAAACTTAGGAAAATAAAAATTGCAGAGGAAATAAAACATTGAGACCAAAGGGAACCAGCATAGACAAAACGATGGGGAATAAGATGTTTTAAAAACCCTTCAAAAAAGGTAACAACGAAATAAATCCCAACCAAGGCATAAGGTAAACACAAGGGTTTAACATGAAAACAAACCTAAAACCCCACCCCTTAGAAATTTTCCAACACCATGAAAGACTAGTGACATAAGGCAGGGCATGAGTGAAACATTAGGAACAAAATTTGAGTTTCCAATAGAATCCACTATTATTATCCTTAAGTGGATCATTAAGTGTTGTAAACAAAACAAGGAAGAGAGCAAGAAACAATAAATAGGGAAATGTTTTTGGTTGATGGAAGATTTCTTATAGCCCTAGATGCTCCTACATCACAACCCACTATAGAAAGTTTAATGAAGAATCTTAGGATTACATTTGTAATACTTTAGATAGGTGGGGGATGTGGAATGAAATAGTTTGGAAGCCTTTATCAATAAATAATAAGTTAGAAAGTATGATACATATGAGGTCATATTTTAAAACAATAAATGAATTAATAACTAATCAAATGAAATATTTAAGGAAGTTTGATGCAAATAATCTACCAAGTTTAAGGGTTCTAAAGACCCAAAATACAAACTAAGAAGATCACAAGAACATTCACCAAAATTCACTTCTTTGAGACTTGATTCCATTGGACTATCAATACAACAAAACACCAAAATTAGGATTCTAAACTCTTATCAGATCCTAGTAAACCTTAATCATCTTTATTTTGATAGGGTCAAACCAATAACACTCTTCCATAGCATAGACTCGTCAACTTCTCCATTACTTACACCAAAAAAGCCAAATTTCTTGTAGTAGTCCACAAACCAAAAGTTGGGCATATCTTTTAAAGGAGGTGGAGATTCCCAAAACTAGACATAGATTCTAGGACCCATTTTGGCCTTCTAAAACATACTTCAAATTCAAGTAATGTTGTTTTGGAAAGAATATCAATAAAAATGACTATCCCGTAGCATTTAGGCTCCAAATAGGCCTATTTAACACAACATGTACCCACTATTTCACTCCACAAACCAAAATAACCATGGAAAGACATTCAACAGGTCATAAAACTTCTAAATCAACAATATTTATCAAGGAATTCACCCACCAATGTAGCAAATCATAAAACCCTTACTTAATACTTAAACTATGCTCAAACAATGAGGGTTTAGTGAAAATACACATTCAAAACCTCCAGTCACCTTGAAATTGCTTCAAACATCTTGGAATAGGTCTACATGAGCTAAATACATTGTTTCCCAACCTTCACCAATGTCATTTCTTCAAAACCTAACTTGTAGGCATCAATTTTTGCATGGAAAACATTGAAAATCATTTGGAGCAAAAACTTAACTTATGTATTTATTCTTCCTTTGCATTTGCGAACACATATATCACTAAAAATACCATACACTAACCCATTTCACTTATTTACAAAGCCTAGATTAGTGGAGTGGTTGCTAAATCATTCCTAGACTCTCAAAACCCTTAAATTGGGGTTTTCAAACCGATTTATAGAAAGGAGGCTCAAACATATGTTATACTCAATAAAATCCCTCTAAAATAGACTTGATTGAAAGATAATTCAATGTTCTACCTAAAACAGCAGATTTTAGGGCTTGATGTTTTTGTACAAGCCGTACAAAACTAATAAATAGAAAGAAACACGGTATTTGCAACAAAGTACTGTTATTCACAAAAAATGGTTTCAAGATACAAGATTCATCCTTTTCTTGCCCTTAGAATACTTTTTAAAGGTGTTTCCAATAGTTAGAATAACTGCCCCTTCAACTTCTTGTCGACCAACAACCTTCCCAATCAACATGACCCTTCAACTTCTTACAATTTTGCATTTTTTTGTAATTTTGCATCTTTTGCAACAAAAAGATATTTTTTGCAAGTTGACCTCCTAGAAACCTAGTAGAGACTCATATACATTTGAAATGGTCCATACATGACCTTTTTATATGCATTACATGATGAAAATTCAAATTTTACAAGATTTCCTATTGGAGGCATAACACCATTAGGTGCTCCTGCACCAAAGTTTCACTATATTGGTATATCATAAAAAGTAAAAGAGCTCTATTTTTTTCACTAAACATTGAACCACTAACCATTTATTTGTCTTCATCTAATGAGAACCATTAGATCTACTCAATCTTTAAAATTAAATTTGAACCAACTTGGTACCTAAGAAGCCACTTGTCACTAGGGCGTATTTAAAATGAAGAAATGATCAAATATTATGATATTTAACCATTTTTTGAATTTTCCTCATAAATATTGATCACCTAATTTGAATGAGATTTAACGCAACATAAAGTAGATAAATTAAAGTAAGGTGATAGAGTTATGATACCAAGACATGTCTTTGAGGATCAATAGTAATGAACCATTGGACTAATAGAACTTTATTACCTAGATATTAATTTAGTGATCCAAGAATGATCATTTTGAAAGCAAAGTGGTCTTGACCATTGATCATTGCATTAGTTAATATTTATAATGAAATAAATATTGGATCATTATACTTTTATCACCACCATGTAATCTTTGATGAACTGACATGTGTGTTCAAGAATGAATAATCTTGATGGTAGTTTCTAAGTAAATTATGTCCTACAATTATATATAGTGAGATTTTTTTATGTGGATGACAAACCATGATTTTAACAATGACTATGAGCTCAAAATAAATCATAATATTAATATTTAACTATAAATATTAAGGTAGTGACTAGGCATACACAATAAAATTTATTAACACTCATAGATATCTTTTGCTTCTCACATAGAAAGTAGATCATATCCTTTGTTTAAGGAAGTCTCATTTAAGATAGGCCCATCTCAAGTTTTTAGGTTAAATTATTAAGAAGCATCTAATAGTTTCTCATTTCCCTAGTACCAATGCTTTATTTGAAAATTGTTGATCTGTGTTAATTTTTTTATTATTATTTTCAATTTTTTATTTAATATTTTTATTGAATATAAATTTCAAGCAATGAAAATAGTTTATATGCTATACTAAACATTCAAATATATAAATTTTAAATTCATTATATGTATTGGTGCAAACAAAATGCTTTCCAATTTAATATTTGTTCAAAACTAATTTATTTTTTTATCAAATTTCATTTGATAAAAAAATATTCATTTCTAATTGGTTGGTAATACATTTTTTCTCTTTAAAAAATTAAATACAGTTAGTACAAACAAATTAAATATTAAAAATAATAATAGTTTTTATAGTGCCATACATATTTTTTAAAATTAGCTATAAAAGAAAAAACTATTTATTTATAAAATGAATGAATAGTGATTTTTCATTTTGGCTTTTGTCACCAAAGACTTGAACTTAGGTCCTCGTATATTTTATTAAAAAAATATTAAATATCAAATAAAATATTTACTATGTCTTTAGTCCATTGATTAGGAATAGTTGTGTAAATAAATAAATAATGAGATTTTAGTTTGGTTTTACCACAAAACATTGACAAATGACTAGATTGTAATAGGTTCCATCAACTTTGGCATAACAAAATGTTTAATTAATGGAAATTACCAACCTCAATAACAAATTCAATGTTATGTGTCAGCTTCAAGGAAAAAAAAAAACAAAAGAAAACAATGCTCATCTTTAGTTGTGCCATTTTACCCTCCATCATCAATCACACTGAGATAAATTTGACTCATTCAACGTGAGCAATATTTAACAAATTTAGAAGCCTATCCAAGAAAAAATAATTTGATTAGTGAGTTTTGATTGAGAAAATCAAAATAGGTGTGCATCACTAGGTCATTTCCTACAACTAATTGGGGTGCTTTGAAAAAATATAGTGTATTCAAACTTTTCTTTAAGTATTTACCTCTATAACCATTCATCTTCATTCAACCAATCAAGATAGATTTGCATAGACCTTAACAATTTTAAATAAAAAGCTAAGTAATTATTTCTTATGAAACGTCTCAAGTTGACTAGACATGAAAACCTATTAACTATAATAGTAAGACAACAAAACACGTATCTAACACCTCATCCTTCTCCATTTTTCCACATAATTATTTTAAACAAGATAATTTGCAACTTTAATCTTTGCAAAGACTTGACAAAAAAAGAAAAGAAACATGGCAAAATTACTAGAAAATCAATTTTTCAACATCCAATATTAACAAAACCACCTACTTCTAATCAATGCTTAGAATTTATTCCCCTTTCCTTAATTATTTTATGAGAATAAAGACAATAAATCATTTTGTTCTTTGCAACAACCTCAAATTATCAACAAAATCAGTCCCACCTTACAGAAAAAAACATTAAAAGCTTAACACAACACGTCGACAACCAAATAATAAATTTATATTCTTCACCATCATATATTTAGAATGATTACTTTTCAAAATAAATTTATATTCTTCACCATAATAAATTCAGAAGGATTACTTTTCCAAATGAATTTATATTCTTCGCCATCATAAATTCAGAAGGATTATTTTTCAAAATGAATATATATTCTTCACCATCATAAATTTGAAAAGATTATTTTTCAAACTAAATTTAATTATTTTTCAAACTGAATTTATATTCTTCACCATCATAAGTTTGAAGACATAACTTTTGGAAGGTCACGAGAAAATGAAATGAGAACCAACCCAAGAAAATGCCAAAAGTGTTAAGTAGACTACATTGAAAGACTTATAACTTCCTAGATGAAGACTCACAAGTGAATACTTCCAAAAATAGCTTAATTTCCTTACCTAATCTTTTACTTTTAGTTCCAAGAACAACATTCTCTCACGTTTGTTTGCTTATAAACTTGAAGACAAAAATTAATGTCTTATTAAATTAATTCTTTTGAAAGGTTGAAAATGGGTGAAGAATGTCCCTTAAAGAAAAGGAAGTGTAAGACATTTTTTCTACCACTTGCACTAGAGAATGTTTGTCATAGACTTCATTCTTTTTAAATGTCAACATATATCACGGTTATGCATGTCACTTTTTAAAGAGTTGATTTAGTCCTACATGCTTAAAAAATTAGATAGCAAAAACCCAAAATGTCAATTGATATTTATCTATAAAAGAATTCATATATAAATGGTTATATTTATGGATGTATATTATAATATTTTCTAGATTTTATGTTAAAAAATATTATATTGATTGAATTTTTAATAATTAATAAGAATGTTGGTGATGTAAAAATCTTATAGAAGATTTTTGTAACAATGTCAATTATCATCATGTCAATTTTGAGGGAATGATTTAATAAATATATATATATATTAACAAATAGTATAATCTTGGTGCAATGTCACACTCCATCTATATGCCTACTTGTCTATTTACATATATTCTTCCATTCTTATCTCCCATCTTATTCATATGCACTGGGATTCCAATTTATTCACCATAATTATACATTTATGATACTTATCCATGGACCAAACCCTATAAATTTGTTATCTACCTTAGATATATTGATTGAATTTATAATAATTAATAAGAATGTCGGTGATGTAAAAATCTTAAAGAGATTTTGTGTAACAATGTCAATTATCATTTAGTTTTGTGTCAATTTTAAGAGAATGAATAATAAATTTATATATTGACAAATAGTATAATCTTGGTGCAATGTCACACTCCATCCATATCTCTACTTGTATATTTACATATATTCTTCAATGCTTATCTCCCACCTTATTCGTATACACTAGCATTCCAATTTATACACCATAATTATACATTTATTATACTTATCCATGTACCAATCCCCATACATTTGCTATCCACCTTAATTATGCTGCTTGATTTTTTAATAATAAATAAGAATGTTGGTGATGTAAAAAATTTATAGAGAATTTGTGTAAAAATGTCAATTATCATTTAATTTTATATTAATTTTGAGAGAATGATTTAATAAATTTAAATATTGACAAATAGTATAATCTTGGTGCAATGTCACACTCCTCCATCCATATCTGTACTTGTCTATTTACATATATTCTTCCACGTTTATCTCCCACCTTATCCATATGTACAACCATTCCAATTTATTCACCATAATTATGCATTTATTATACTTATCCATGGACCAATCCCCATACATTTGTTATCCACCTTAATTTTACCATTCCTATTTCTTGAGTCATTTCTACATGTGCAAGAGATCTGACCCTAAAATTTTAAAACTTAAATTCAAATTTTGGTCAATCCTACCCATTCCTTTCCTACCTAAAGCCAACTAAACACAAATTTTCTTGATTTATTGCTTTGTCTTGGCATTTAAAGGAATTCAATTGCATTCATTTAATAATCAATTAATGGTTTTAAGTACCATTTACATTTAAGGAAGAAACATGTTAATAATAGTTACAATGGATGACTAAAAGGAACCCAACTTTACATAATCATTTTAGAGAATTTGTATGAATAATCTTGTTTTCTTCAACCATTGACATGATTATGAAAATAGCATTTTGGAAGATTGACTTGAGAGAATTTTTTCCCTAGAAATTCAACACCTTTCTAAAGATGTTCATAAATACTACTAGTTCTCAAAGCATAATAGAGAATAGTCAATTCAAAAAACAAAGATTAGGACTATGCATTATACTAGATCATTTCCATGGGTAGGGGTCAAATATATGACTATGGAAGTGACCCAAACCTACATGTTCAATCGCTCACAAAGAAAATTAACTATTTAGATCTCAAGGAAATATATCAACAAAGATATGACATTCCAAATCTGAAGGGACTAAAATTTTATTGCATTAATAAACATATTCCAAATTCATGTTTCTAAATCTAAGTGCCTTATCTTTCACATTTACCATCCTAGAATAAAATTTAAATTAATTAGTACACTTATAGCTATTAGTTATTAATATAGGTTAAATTATTCTTATTGTGAGGAAAGCAAAGGTGTGGAAACACTTTCCTAATGCTAATTCTAAGAATAGAATGCAGGCATATGGTTCAATTTCAAATTAAAGTTCATTAAAGATGGAAATTTAGCAAAAAAACAAAACAAAACAAAACAAATTTAACACAATGATATAATGGACACTAGATTTAATGCGGGAAAACCCTTTTGGGAGAAAAACCCACACACCAAGCAACAACACTTTGTATTACAATGAACAAAGTCCACATCCAAAGTTACAGTTTGTTGCTTCCAGAGATATCAATTCACACTCTTAATACAAGAAACATTAGAATTCTTGATCAATCTCGTTCTCTCTCATTAGACTCACAACATGACTCCAAAACACTATTATAATGCATTACACATTATATATTTTTTCCCTCTAAGAGAATTCCAATCAATCTGCATCACCAGACCCATACTCAAAAACATACCAATTCAGTTCCCATTCATTACAATAGACAAACCATCAATTAGTAGTTACTATATCAGGCCATGTTGAAGAGAAAAACTCCAATCTCTCGCTGATCTACTCAATTCACACCAATACATGCTTCTCACAATACACTATCGACCAAGTCCATGTCTCCATGTCGATGAGAGATTTTAGCTTCTCCCATCAATAAAAAAATGTCTCATTGATGTCCACTTTCCTATTCCAAGTCTTTCGGCTTATGAGCTCATTGAAGAGACATTTCCCAAAGTCACAACAAACACCTAAAGTCACATTGACAAGAATGTTAGAGACTTCTATTAGCATGTCAAAGAGACATTTCACAATGTATCAATGAAGCATCTAGGTCTCTCCGATACAAAGCCTCATTAGGATGTTAAGGAGACATTGCCCAATGTCTCAGCAATGGTGCAACCTCCTACTGACAAGATAATCCATCAGATTTTTGGAATGTTGAAGAGACATATTAGAAACTCCCACTGAAGTGAGCTACTCTCATCGACAAAGTAAGCATGATGTCACAACAAGAGATATCGGTCTGTCGAGGAGATAATGGGTGAAGTCTCACCAACCGCCAGGGCCCACACTTCACTTTTCTTTGCTAAGCGGTAAGTTAGACATGTTCCTAAAAACACTATCAACCTTAAAGTGCAATATTCATAAGTTCATCAAACTAGAAAAAGCACTGCCCGAGTTAGACAATGTGCCAAAAGTCCCGTCAATGGAGCATAGTCTGATCTATCCAAGAGAGAGGAGAACACAATGCTACCAATGTTAAGCCAGTAAGTTGAGACACATTTCCAACATGCTCCCACTTGATGAAGACTTACTAGCTTATACAAAAACTCAACATTAATGAATATCATAGGCCCTAAGGCCCATCAAACTGGCACACCACCTAAACTTGTTTGTGCTCACTGGTTTCATTAATGCATCTACAACATTTTCCAGAGTATCCACTTTTTCAAGACTGATCTTTCCATCCTCCACCATACCCCATACAAAATGATACTACACATCAATATGTTTTGTCTTGGCATGGAAATCTAGATTTTTCGCTAAACAAATAACACTCTAATTGTCACAACAAATAATAATCTGCCCTGTATTGAACCCAATATTAGAACAAAAACATCTAAGCCAAATGGATTCTTTACAGGCATGTGTTGCTGCCATATATTATACTTCCGTAGTAGATAAAGTGACTACAACCTGTCGCTTTCTCATCCAACTAACTACACCACCATTCAACGTGAATATGTATCCATTGGTGGATCTCTTGTTGTCAATGTCCCCTGCCCAATTAGAATCCACATAACCTCAAATGTTGATGGATCTCTATGACCCAACCAAGTTGTTGTGATAGCACAAAGCATACTGAGAGGTACCTTTTAAATATCTAAAAACTCTGTTTATAGCATCCCAGTGTGGTCTACTTGGATTTTCCATAAAATGGCTAAGAACTCCCACTACTTGGGAAATTTCTAGCCTTGTATAGACCATTGCATACATTAAACTTCCAACTACACTTGCATAAGGCACTCTAGTCATGTCCTCCATCTTGGTAGGATATTTTGGACAATCTTCAACATATAGCTTTGTTCCCTGCAACACTAGAACAACTAGCTACTTGCAAGTAGTCATACCAAATCTCTCCAGGACAGTATTGATATACTTACTCTAGCTGAGTCAAAGCTTTCTACACTGATATGTTTTGATCAATTTTTCGACGACGGCCCATTGGAATTTTGATGGCTGTTTGTCGCTATTATTGCATCAAAATTTCAACAACATTTGAAATGTCAAAATTATGACCCAACATCATCGAAAAATTGATCAAAATGTATTAGTGCTACTTCCTCTATCCCTTTTTATTTCCATCCCTAGAATATACTTTGCTGCACCTAGAACTTTCATTTCAAGCTTTACTGACAATTGAGATTTTAGATCAAAAATCACAGTCTTACTATTTCCTATGAACATGTCATCAACATACAGGGCAATAATAAGAATTCAATCATTTTCAATTTTGAAGTACGCAAAATTATTAGATTCGATCTTACAAATCCCAATGACAACACAAATGCGTCAAATTTTTGATACCACATTTTAGGCGATTGTTTTAAAACATACAAAGATTTCTTTAACTTGTAAATCAAATTTTCTTTACCTTTTTCCATAATTAGGCTAGGACATATATATTTCTTCTTCAAGATCTCAATGAAGAAATTTTATCTTCACATCCATCTATTCAATCTCTAAGTCATACACTACTACAAGTGACTAAATAAATCTAACAGATGTTAGCTTAGCTATAGGAGAAAATATTTTTCCATAATCAATTCTCTCTACTTGGGAATAACCTTTCACAACCAACCTAGCTTTATAATTTTCAACACTACCATCTAGACTGATTTTCTTCTTAAATAACCATTTACATCCCATAGAATTTCTACCTTCAGGCAAGGGCACTAGACTCCAAGTTTCATTCCTTTTCAATTATGCCATTTCTTCATTCATGGCTTCTAACCAGGAATCTAAATCATACATTTCAATTGCCTCTTTCACAGTCCTTGTAATCAAAGCATAGGTAAAATTTACATCCAACATGGAAAAACTATACCTTTCAAGTTGTCACCTTTCACGTGTAGACCTCCTCAAAGGTTGAGGCTGAGGTTGTGGTTCTTCTTATTTAGAACTCTCAGAGCTTCCATAACTCTCCTTAGTTTCAAGTACACTTAGCAGTTCCTCTTTATCTAGAGTTCGAGGAATTTCAACTACTTTTTCTTTCTTTTCTTCTTTCATCTTTGACTGTAGATCCACTGAAGAAGGTTTCAACTCATGAAAGATTAAACTTTTGTTGTATACAACCTTTTTAGTCACAAGATTCCAAAGATTGTATCCTTTCACACCAATCCGATAGCCAATGAAGATACATTTTTCAGCCTTGTTCACCAACTTAGATCTTTACTCATTTGGCACATAAACATATACGTCGCAGCCAAAAACTCTTACATTTCTTAAAGAGGGCTTCTTACCAGACCAAGCTTCCATAGGAATTTTGTCAAAAAGTGCTGAAGAGGGAGATCAATTTATTAAATAACATGTGTAAGGAAAGATTAGGTGCGGAACAAACTCTCCTAATGTCAAAACCTCGAGGAAGAATGTAGAGGTAACTTTAAATTTTCAATTACAGTCCAATTAAGACACACTTGAAAGGAATAAAATAAATAGAGAAATGAA
This sequence comes from Sequoia sempervirens, assembly GCA_007258455.2. Taxonomy (NCBI): domain Eukaryota; kingdom Viridiplantae; phylum Streptophyta; class Pinopsida; order Cupressales; family Cupressaceae; genus Sequoia; species Sequoia sempervirens. The sequence goes on from VDFB02058242.1 coordinate 61,686,903, forward strand.
AATACACAATTTGGACACGAGAATTACATGGGAAAACCCTTACGGGAGAAAAACATACCACACCAAGAAAAGCCTCTTTGTATTACAGTAAAGAAGATTACATACAGAGTTCAGACTTAACTTTCTGATGCCAATTTATAGCAGCATAATTTCCTTGATCAACCTTGTACAGAACATCCCAGTTACAATGCTCTTTGAATCAAATTCATACACACTGATCACACACCAAACTATTCACCTAACCGATCATCATCTTTGATTATAGAGTATATCCATGTCATTCACGGTCTATTGATCTTCCTCACATGGAATGACCACAACAGTCCAACTGCTAGTAGTTTACATTCTTCTTCTCTGATTGGTCAAAAACAAACCACGTAGGATAGACATTCGGTCAAGGAATTCAAATAGTATTGCATGTCGATGAGACACTAGGTCGTGTCTCCCCAATGCCACAACACTTGACTGTCATTATCAGCCAGAGTCACAACCATCAGTAAGAGTCATATCGAGTTCAAAACTGTCACTCAAACTCACCCTATCGCTAAGACATCACATCGATATCCACTGTAGAACCATCAGCCAGACCATTGCTATTAGCAAGAGGTCATACCGAATGAAAATCCATCTTGTGCAGATCTATCGGTGAGACAAGTGCTATCAATAAGAGTTCTCACCGAAAGCACCTGCCTATTGGTGAGAGAAACCTTATTGCTAAGACTTCACATCAATGTTCAACTCATGTAGCTCTATCAGCAAGACCATTGCTATTGCCAAGAGTTCATATCGAAGTTATATACCCATCAGTGAGATCACAGCTATTGGAAGGAGATCATATTGAGGGCAAACCTTTCGGCCATGAGTCTCCCTAATGACATACTTGTGAGTAACCATCGGCAAGACATACACTATCAGGGTGAGTTATTTTGAATGTTCAAGCCTCTCCCTCATGACTTCTATCACCACAAGTCTCCCCAATAAACATTAGGAACCAACCTGTCTGCAAGAGATTTGCTCAGGTGGAATAAGTTGGAAACTTTCACAGTGATCGACATGTCTTGTCGATGACTCCCGTCGACAAGACATAAGAGAAGTCTTGGTGACCTAAGCATTTCAAATGATTAGAACACAACTGCAAGTCAGTAAGACATTCAGAGGGTCTCACTAACTTTTCCCTTATAGGATTTTCATGCCAGTAAGATTGAGGCACATTTTCCAACAATTTCCCACTTGATGAAGATCTTACTAACACCTCTAGAGCACAAAAAAACTACTAAAATTCATGGGCACTAAGGCCCATTGAACTGGCACACCACCTGAACTTGTTTATGCTCACTGGCTTCATTAATGCATCTACAACATTCTCCAAAGTATCCACTTTTTTTAAAGAGACCTTTCCATCCTCCACCATATCTTGTACAAAATGATACTACACATCTATATGTTTCATCCTGGCATGGAAAGTAGGATTTTTTGCCAAAAAAATAGCACTCTAACTATCATAGTAAATTGTTATTTTCCCTGCATCAAAACCAATGTTAGAACACAAACATTTTAACTAGATTGCTTCTTTACAGGTGTGTGTTTTTTCCATGTATTCTACCTCTGTAGTGGACAAAGCGACTACAACCTATCGCTTACTCATCCAACTAACTGCACCACCATTCATCATGAAAATATATCCACTGGTGGATCTTCTATTGTCAATGTCCCATGCCCAATCAGAATCCACATAGCCTCGAATGCTGAGAGTCCTTTGTGATTCAACCAAATTGCCATGGTAACACAAAGCATATTCTAAAGTGCCCTTCAGATATCTAAACACTCTTTTCACAACATCCCAATGTGTCCTTCCAAGATTTTCCATAAAATGACTTAGTACTCCCACTGCTTGGGCAATGTCTAGCCTTGTATAGACCATTGCATAAATTAAACTGCCATCTACACTAGCATAAGGCACTCTAGTCATGTCCTCTATCTCAGTAGGAGATTTTGGATAGTCTTCAATAGATAGCTTTGTTCCCTGCAAAGCTGGAACAACTAGCTGCTTGCAATCATTCATACAAAATCTCTCCAGAATAGTATTAATATACTTACTCTGACTGAGCCAAAGTTTTCTAATCTTCCTATCCCTAGTTATTTCCATTCCTAGATTATACCTTGCTGCACCAAGATCTTTCATTTCGAACTTTGCAGACAACTGAGACTTAAGATTAGAAATCATTAACTTACTATTGACTATGAACAACATATCATTAACGTAGAGAGCAATAATAAGAACACGATCATTTTTAGCTTTGTAGTACACACAATGATCATATCTTGATCTTACAAATCCCAATGACAAAACAAAAGTGTCAAATTTATGGTACCACATTCTAGGAGACTGTTTTAAACCATACAAAGATTTTTTCAACTTGCAAACCAGTTTTTCTTTACCTTTTTCCACAAAGTGCTCAGGCTTGGACATATAAATCTATTCTTCAAGATCACTATGAAGAAATTTTTCCTTCACATCCATTTGTTCAACCTCTAAGTCATACACTACTGCAAGTGACAAAAGAAATCTGATAGAAGTCAGCTTAGCTACAGGAGAAAATATTTCTCCATAATCAATTCCCTCTACCTGGGAATAACCCTTCGCAACCAACCTCACCTTATACTTTTCCACATTGCCATCCAGACCTATTTTATTTTTAAATACCCATTTGTAGCCAACAACTTTTCTGCCTTTAGGCAAGGGCATCAAACTCTAAGTATCATTCTTTTCTAATGATGCCATTTCTTCATTCATGGCATCCAACCAAGAGTTTGAGTTAGACATTCTAAATGCCTCTTTCACAATCCTAGGCTCATTAGTGCTAGAAATTAAAGCATAGGCACAAGTAGAATGTAACAAAGAAAACCCACATCTATCAGGTTGCTTTCTTTCCTGCGTTGACCTCCTCATAGGCTGAGGCTAAGGTTGTTGTTCTTCTTCAGAACTCTCAGAACTACTTGAGCTCTCCTCAGTTTCAGGTACATTTTGAATTTTCAATTCCTCTTTATCTAGTGTCAGAGGAATTTCAACTACATCCTTTTTGTTTTCTAATTTTGTCTCTAACTGTAAATCCAAAGTAGAAGGTTTCAGCTCACATAAAAATTACACTTCTACTGTACAAAACCTTCTTTGTATCAAAATTACAAAGCTTGTATCCTTTTATGCCAGCACTATAACCAATAACAATACATTTAACAACCTTGTTTTCTAATTTAGATCTTTTTTCATTCAGCACATATGCATATGCCTCACAGCAAAAGACACGAATATGTCTTAGAGAGGGATTCTTCCTAGACCATGCTTCCAAAGGTGTTTTCACAACAAGAGAAAAATTAGGAGAATGGTTTATCAAGTAGCATGTTGTTGCAACTGCCTCAGCCCAGAACTTCTCCTCCAAGCCAGCACTGCTTAGCATACTTCGTGCTCTTTCCTTAAACATTTTATTTTCCTTCCAGTCTGATTTTCTACAAGGTTTTTAAATTCCTTAAAATGACTAAAAACTTCTGATTTACTTTTCAAAAAATAAACAAATGCTCTTCTTGAATAATCATCAATGAACGATACATAATATCTTGATTTAGACAAAGAAGGAACATTTACTAGACCAAAAACATTAGAATGTATGTAATCTAGTAAACCAAAAGATTTGTGAGGACTGGAGTAAAATGAAACACAATGTTGTTTACCATATATACAATGCTCACAAAATTTGAATTCAAGGTTACAATCATCAAGCCCTTCAACTAGGTTTTTATTCTTCAAGGTTTTTAAACCTTTTTCTCCAATGTGGCCAAGCCTATGATGCGAGAGCATAGTCTTTTCTGCTAGAAGTTTAATTTCCATAGAGTTTACACTATCAGGAACTTTTTCCTCTTTTCCTCCATGAGTATCTTTCTGTGACTTTGCAGAGACACTATTGCATTACATAGCATGTGCATCCAACTTATACAAGGTACCAATACAAGTACCCCTAGCTAGCACCATTGAGCCTCTAGTCATCTTGTAGCCATTTCTAGAGAACGTGACTTGAACTCCAATATCATTCAGCTTACTAATAGAAAGTAGATTTTGAGCCAGACCTGGTATATGCATTACATCATTGATTCCCTTCACTCTTCCATTAGGGAATTGAATTCTAATTCTTCCACGACCAACTATTTCCAAAGATGAATCACTTGCCAAATACACCTTTCCACTATTGTATTTTTCATACTTAGTGAACTAGTCTCTATGAGATGTCATGTGGAAAGATGTTCTAGAATCAATCAGCCAGACATCATTTGATGCTTGTGTAGCCAAGGCTATAATGAAGGTGTCAGCATCACTTTCAGAAGAATCATTGTCAGAAGAATACTTCTTCTTCTTTTTCTCCTCTTTACAATCCTTTTGGACATGACCAGGTTTCCCACAATTCCAACACTTCACCTTGGACTTCTTGCCAAGAGACTTTCATCTCCCTTCTGATTTTGATTTGGACTTCTTGTCCTTCTTCTTTCCTTTTTCTTTCGATTTTCCTCTAATAGCAAGAGCCTCCTTCACCATCTTAGAAGATTTTCTTCTCATCTCTTTTGATAACAAAGAAGCAACAACATCTTCCATCTTAAAAGTGGATGTCGTACTCCCAATAGCCATCACCAAGTGATCCCAAGAATCTAGCAAAGAACATAACAACAACATACATTGATCTTCTTCATCAATCTTCACACCCATAGATGCTAACTAAGCAATCAACATGTTGAGAGCATTCAAATGATCAGCAACAGACCCTCCCTCCTACATTTTCAAAGTGTACAGCTTCTTCCTCAAGAAAAATTTATTCACCAAGTCAAGAACAATTTATTCACCAAGGACTTGCCCTGATAAATAGCTGCCAGTCTTTTCCACAAGGAAGATGAAGTCTTTTCTTCATGAACATTCAGAAGAACAAAGTCTACTAAACAGAGCCTTATCAACCCCTTTTATTTTCAATCTGTAAGGTCCCAATCCTCTTGCTTCATGCCTGTAGGCTTTGCTCCAGACACAACAAGCCAAATATCATAGTCAACCAACAGATCTTCTATTTTAAGTTTCCACAACTCAAAATTGCTGCCATTGAATTTCTCAATTTCAATCTTTCTTGATGTGCTTGCCATCTTAATTTGTAATTTGAATTACTAGACTTCTACAAGACTCCCACTGAAATAGAATTGAATCAAAAAACCCAACGTACCCACAAGGATAACACAACTGGCCAGGATCTGATACCACTTGTAAGGAAAGATTAGGTGCGGAACAAACTCTCCTAATGTCAAAACCTCAGGGAAGAATGCAGAGGTAACTTTAAATTTTCAATTACATTCCAATTAAGATACACTTGAAAGGAATAACAGGAATAGAGAAATGAACATACACAATTTGGACACCAAATTTACATGGGAAAACCCTTACAGGAGAAAAACCCACCACACCAAGAAAAGCCTCTTCGTATTATAGTAAAGAAGATTACATACAGAGTTCAGACTTAACTTTTTGATGTCAATTTACAACATGATTTCCTTGATCAAACTTGTACAGAACAACCCAGTTACAATGCTCTTTGAATCAAATTCATACACACTGATCACACACCAAACTGTTCACCCAACCAATCATCATCTTCGATTACAGAGTATATCCATGTCGTTCATGGTCTGTTGATCTTCCTCACATGGAACAACCACAATAGTCCAACTGCTAGTAGTTTACAGTCCTCTTCTCTAATTGGTAAAAAAAAAACAACGTAGGATAGACATTCAGTCAAGGTGTTCAAACAGTATCGCATGCCTGTGAGGCACTAGGTTGTGTCTCCCCGATGCCACAATGCCCAACTGTCGTTATCAACTAGAGTCACCACCATCGGCAAGAGTCATATCAAGTTCAAAACTATCGCTCAGACTCACCCTATCACTAAGACATCACATCAATATCCATTGTAGAACCCTTGGCCAGACCATTGCTATTGGTGAGAGGTCATACTGAACGCAAATCCATCTTGTGTAGATCTATCGGCGAGACAAGTGCTATCAGAAAGAGTTCTCACCAAAAGCACCTGCCTGTTGGTGAGAGAAAACTTATCGCTAAGACTTCACACCAACATTCAACTCATGTAGCTCTATTGGCAAGACCATCGCTATCGCCAAGAGGTCATATCGAAGTTATATACCCATCAACGAGACCACAACTATCAGCAGGAGATCATATCGAGTGCAAACCTTTCATCCATGAGTCTCCCTGATGATATACTTATGAATAACCATTGGCGAGACATACGCTATTGGGGTGAGTTATTCCTAATGTTCAAGCCTCTCCCTAATGACTTTTTTCACCACAAGTCTCCCTGATAAACATTAGGAACCAACCTGTCGGCAAGAGATCTGCTAGGGCAGAATGAGTTGGAAACTTTCACAACAATCAACATGTCTTGCTGATGACTCCCATCAGCAAGACAAAAGCGAAGTCTCGATGACATGAGCATTTCAAATGATTAGAACACAATTGCTAATTGGTAAGTCATTCAGAGGGTCTCACCGACTTTTCCCTTATAGGAGTTTCATGCCAGTAAGATTGAGGCACATTTTCCAACATGTTGTAGCCATAGCCTCAACCTAAAACTTTTTCTCTAGACCAACATTGCTCAACATACTTCTTGCCCTTTCCATTAGCATCTTGTTTAACCTTTCAGAAACTCTATTTTGCTATGGAGTGTAAGGTGTTGTTTTATGCCTTTTTATCCCATGGTCTTTGCAATACCTTTTGAAATATGCAGAAAAAAACTCACCGCCATTATCTATCCTCAAACATTTAATTTTTCTTCTAGTCTAATTTTCAACCAATTTCTTAAACTCTTTAAACTGATTGAACACTTTTGATTTAATTTTTAGAAAATACACAAATTCCCTTCTCGAATAATTGTCAATAAAAGAAACATAATATCTTGATTTTGATAATGAAGGAGCATTTACTAGAACAAAAAAATTAGAGTGAATATAATCTAGAACACTAGAAGATCTATGAGGACTAGAATAAAATGAAACGTGATGTTGTTTTCCATATATACAACGTTTGTAAAAATCAAACTCAAGGTTACAATCATCAAGCCCTTCAACCAAGTTTTTATTTTTCAAATCTTTTAAGCCTTTCTCACCAATGTGACTGAGTATTTGATGCTAGAGCATGGTCTTTTATGTAGGGAGTTTCACCTCCAAAGAGTTTTCCCCTGGAGGAACTTCATTCTCCTTCTCTACATGAGCAACCTTTTCTAACTTTACAAAGACATTGTTGCATTGAACAACATGTGTGTCTAGCTTGTATAGGGTACCAATTCAAGCAACCCTAGCTAGAACCATCAAGCCTCTAGTCATCTTACAACCACCATTCAAGAATGAAAATTTCACACCAACATCATTCAACTTGCTAACATAAAGTAAATTTCAAGCCAGACCTGGTATATGCATTATGCCATCAATTCCTTTAATTCTTCCATCAGGAAATTGATTTTGACTCTTCCACAACCAATAGTTTCAAGAGATGAGTCACTTTCCAGATACACCTTTCCACCAACATACTTTTTGTACTTTGTAAACCAATCTTTGTGAGATGTCATGTGAAAAGATGCACCTGAGTCAATCAACAAGACATCATCTGATGCCTGAGTTTCCAAGGCTGTAATGAAGGAATCTGCATTGCTTTGAGAAGAATCATTATCCGAAGAATTATTTTTCTTTTTCTTATTTTTCTCCTCTTTGCAATCCTTACAGACATGACCAAGCTGCCCACAATTCAAACATTTCACCTTGGACTTCTTGCCAGGAGACTTTGATCTCCCTTCAAAATTTTATTTAGACTTCTTGTTCTTCTTCTTTCCTTTCTCCTTTGATTTTCCTCGAACAACAAGAGCCTCCTTTCCATCTCAGAAGATTTCGTTCGCATCTCTTTTGACAATAATGAAGAAAAAACATATTGCATCTTGAAAGTGGTTGTTGTACTCCCAATAGCCATCACTAAAGGATCCCACAAGTTGGGAAAAGAACATAACAGAAGCATACAATGATCCTTATCATCTATCTTCACACCTACAAATGTTAACTAAGCAATGAGCATTTTGAACGTATTCAAATGATTAGCCACAAATGCCCCTTCCTCCATTTTCAAAGAGTACAAATTCTTCCTCAAGAATAACTTATTCACCAAGGAATTTCCCTAATAAATGTCACCAAGTTTCTTCCACAAAGAAGATGCAAACTTCTCTTCATGAACGTTCAGGATAAAAGAGTCTACTAGACAGTCTTATCAACCCTTTGGCTTTTCTATCTATGAGGTCCCAATCTTCTTGCTTCATGCTTGAAGGTTTGGTTCTATACATAGCAATCCAAAGATCTCTATCTACCAAGAGATCTTCCATTTTGAGTTTCCACAACTCAAAATTGCCACCATTGAACTTTTCAATTTCTATCTTCCCTGATGTGGTTGCCATCTTAATCTACAATTGAGATTACCTAATTCCTCTACAGACTCCTACTTCAGAATTGGCATGTAGAAAACCCGTCCAACCCACAAGGATAACATAATTGGCTAGGCTCTAATACCACTTGTGAGGAAAGTAGAGGTGTGGAAACACTTTCCTAATGCTAATTCTAAGAAGAGAATGCATACATATGGTTCAATTTCAAATTATAGTTCATTAAAGATGCACATTTAGTAGAAAAACAAAATTTAACAAATTTAACACAACCACAGAATGGACACTAGATTTAATGTGGGGAAACCCTTTGGGAGAAAAACCCACACACCAAGCAAAAACACTTTGTATTACAATGAACAAAGTCCACATACAGAGTTACAATTTGTTGATTCTAGAGATGTCAATTCACACTCTTAATACATGTAGTATTACAATTCTTGATCAATCTCGTTCTCTCTCATCAGACTCACAATAGGAATCCAAATCACTATTACAATGCATTACACATTATAGAATTTTTTCCTCTAAGAGAATTAAAATCAATCTGTATCACTAGACTCATACTCAAAAACATACCAATTCAGTTCCCATTTGTTACAACAGACAAACTGTCAATCAATAGTTACCATATCAGGCCATGTCAAAGAGAGAAACTCCAATCTCTCACTGATCTACTCAAGTCACACTGACACATGCTTCTCACAATACAATGTTGACCAAGTCCATTGCCATGTCGATGAGAGATTTTAGCTTCTCCCATTGATACACAAATGTCTCATCGATGTCCACTTTACCATTCCAAGTCTTTTGGCTTATCGACTCATCAAAGAGACATTGCCCAAAGTCACAATGAACACTTGAAGTCACATTGACAAGAGCATTCAATACTTCTATTAGCATGTTGAAGATATATTTCACAATGTCTCGAGGAAGCATCTAGGTCTGTCTAATATGAAGCCTCATTGGGATGTCGAGGATACATTGTCCTTTTTTTGGTGACAGTGCAACCTCCTATTGACAAGATACTCCATCAGAGTTTTAGAATGTCAAAGAGACATCTTAGAAAATCCCACTGAAGTGAGCTACTCTCATTGACAAAGTAAACACGATATCACAACAAGAGATATTGGTATGTCGAGGAGACAATGGGTGAAGTCTCACTGACCGTCGGGCCCACACTTCACTTTTCTTTGCTGAGTGGTAAGTTAGACATGTTCCTGAAAACACTACTAACCTTAAAGTGCAATCTTCATAAGTTCATCAAACTAGACAAAACACCACTCGAGTTAGAAAATGTGCCAAAAGTCCCACTAATGGAGCACAATTTGACCAATCAAGGAGATAGAACACAACGCTGCCAATTTCAAGCTAGTAAGTTGAGACACATTTCCAACACCTATGTGCATGTATATTATTGAATTAGCCTAGGTTAGCTATAGAGAAAGTTGTGTAACATGCAAAAAATGTGTCCTAAAACCTCTATTCTTAAACCAAAACAATCATATGGATGATTGCATAAATTATAAAGGGTGACATGTGACCTACTCTCTTTTTGGATCCTTTTTCACATATCACACATTTATTTTATGCTGGTAACATTTATGACTTATAGAACCTATATAAATGATCACATTGATTCATAATGCTTATTTATTTATACCAATATATTTTTATGAATAAATGTCTTAAATTAATTTGTATAAAGGTTTATATTACACATACCCACAAAAATAGGATGGGTGGAAAATGTTAAACCCCAAAAGTTAATGCAATGTCAAGCTTTAAAAGAAGAATACAATGAGAAACATGGCCACAAAGAAACAAAAGATAAAGCACTAGGATGTGGTGGAGGATCACAACCATTTAGGTAAATCTTGAAGTATTAGGAATATCATGATTGTCAGAAATAGGGTCCAAGCTAGTAATCACACCCTCTTAATTTTCATCTTCAACAAGAGGCTAAGTGTCATAAATAAGAGAAATAGCCAAAGAAAGGAAAGGAAAATTTCTAGTATTTTTTTCATCCAAAGGAACCTTAGTAATGAGATCAAATGTGTCAAAAGCTAGTTAGGAAGGTCCATGAGAATTTTGACTACAAATACAAGGAGAGGAGTAACCCCTACTAGAAGGGGGAACTAGTGGAACTCTAGCAACTATACATGAGGAATTACACCAATGAACTAAAAGAAACTAAAGGTGGGTCTCCTTGAGTGTAATTTTATTTCTTGCATCTAAATTTTTAAGAGAATTAGAATAAATTACAGCATTAACATAAAGAGAGAAATGCATATCAACTAAAAAAGTAGAGAATATAATAGAGTTTTTATTTCCAAATATTAAAAATAATCTTCACTATGAATCATGCCAAATCTTAGTGAAATTAGTACGAATTCTAGGCTAATCACTAAGAAGAATCATACACCAAGAAACTGGCTTAGGCCTAAAAGTATTAAATAAATAATAAATACAATTCTAAGCAAGTCAATCTTCAAGAAAAAACCTAAAAATGTGTTTGAACGTCTCTTACTAATCATAGAATAAACAATGAGGGTTGACAATACATATTTGAGCTAACTTATTATTGATAAGAAATCATTAATGGAGAATGCATCAAGCAAAATGAGCAAGCTTCAACTCAATGATAGCTATCCAAATAATCTAAAATGTGCATCTCCAAGTTCTTAAAGTAGACTATAGAAGTCATCAATGATTTTGGTTTGTAACAATGTGTAGGTATGAAGAGAGCCAAACATATCCCTTGTGTGGTTTGTAGTTGTGAAATACTATATCTAGATACCATTTTGAATATTTTCAACAAGGATTGAAGCTTTTAACACCAATTTTATGAATCACATGAGGAATAAAATCAACAATGGTCTAAATTTTAGTGTAATTAATTAATTATTACACTAGCATAAGTTAACTTAGGTCATGCATCATTTAGTCCTAGGTTTCATTTTAATAAATCATTTAATAATGAGGTAATTTCCCCTTCCTAGCTTGTAGGGATAAGATTCCTTCTAGAAGATGAGTTGTCCTTCTAGAACTTATCTCAACATTTAATAATTTCCTAGATAGGGTTCACATGTTGTCACATGTTAGATCATAACACATGGCAACATCTTATGCATTTTAGGTTTTCTCTCATGCCTATATATTCAAGGCATCTTGTACATTTGTAATCAATCCAATCTAATCATATCATATCAATATAGAATCTCCATTGTGCATGCCTAAGTTTGAACACTTTCTGTGTGATTGATTATCTTTCCTGGCAAAGGTCCCCCATCGAAGATTGCAACTTCAAGGATTGTGCATCCATAATCTCAACATAGTATTAGAGCTAGGTTCAGTGAAATGTCAACCCTTGATAAAGAAAGTTGGTGTGCGAGATTCTTGCAGGCTTGTAGGTTTCCATTGAAGGCTACTTGACTCCACCCAGGGACCAAGCTGATTTTTGAAGTAGATAGAGTCAGATCTGAGCTCACCATTATCTTCAGAAGGCCTCGAAACCCTAGGATCGCCTACCCATTCATCAAAATCGGATACATCAAATCAGGAGCCATTAGAGGTATTTTTGGGTTTGCAAAATCAATCATACTATCTATACAATTTGCAACAAAAAATCATCTTGGTCAATTGTCCTCTAAGGAAATTTTTTTTAGTCGTAGGCACTTTTCGTTTCAAAAAAATCAGATTAATATTTCTTTTGTTTGGAAAAAAAACAGTTTTTGGTATTTTATATAGTTACAAACAAAAAATATCTAAGCGATTGTGATTTAAAATACCTAGTCACCATTAAATCCATTGACATTTTATTAAATTTTTGGGTTTAATTTTATTTCTGGTTGACATCAATATAAGGGTTTTGATTTTTTCTACGGATATTTCCTTTGGTCGCCAAATATATATTCAAATTTCTTTTGATTTTTAATTTCCAAGTGGCAATAATAAAAATCAAAATCAAAGTTTTTGTCAGCTATTTTTTTAGTTTGTAGAAACTTGTGGTGGTCATATTCCATATTCAAGTAGGGTACTCTATTGGCCACTTAGGGCCTCTGGCTTCCACTGACCATCGTCGCATGTGCTCTGACCCTCAAATCCCACCGCCAGAGTTCATTTCCTGACCAGCCATCTTCCCATTGGCTCCTGTGCACTTGTTGATCACCGAAGTCTTCATCATCGATATATCTCTGCTAGCCGGTTCACTCCTGTCATTGACCATTGGGACTTTGTCAACATTTGTCACTAACACATTTGAAGCCTCTGCCACTGAAGACCTTGGTCCCATCAATGACCAAGGGGCCTGCCAAATCAAGTGCTCTTTTTTGCCATACTTTAGCCTATGGTCACATCAAGGACCAAGGGCGGGAATTTTTTTAGCCCCCAGGTGCTATAATTTTGCACCTACTTAGCTTGTTTAGTTCAATAGCAGTTTTTCTTCCAAGGGCAATATCTTCGCACCACGGTATCAAAAATTTGCAAACAAGATACCATTGGAAAGGTAATTTTGAGCACTCTCTAGTGGTGCCATCCATTTTGCAAGATTTTTCTGCTATAAAATTCTAAATTCAACTAAAGTCAATCCTCCACTTTGGACTCAATGACCAATATCTTCGCATCAAATTGTCAACATCCAAAAATACCAACAACATTCGAGAGATATTTTAGTGTTTTTTTTCATCAGTCCACTCACCTTCTTTGGTTTTAGCTCCAGGTATCTTGTATTGTTTTTTTGCAATTTAGTGCATTTTCCCAATTCCTGGAACATCCTAACTCTTGAAAAAGAATTTCATGATCTCAGAGGCATATTTTCAGTTGCACATCATATTTGGAAGTCCTTATTTTTCTGTTGATGGTCATTTGTCTTTGTATTTTTGGAGAAATTTCATTATGGGGCTTGCATATACTCCTTTGGTTATGTTGCACAAGGGAAACTATCAACAATGGAAGGATGGGATCGTCCACCATCTCCAATCACTTGATTTATTGCCTCATCTATATGGAATAGTTCCTCATTCGAGTGAAGGTATTCAAGAATTTTCTTGGATTTGTTGCAGATACACAGTCTTGGAGATCATCACTATGTAGGTTGATTGTGATGTTTTGAATGCTATTGATCATTGTGATTGTCCTCATATTCTTTAGGCCAATCTTTTGGAAATCTATGGAGATTCTGACACTCCACTATTCTCTGATGGTCATGATTCAGAATTTCATTCTTCAAATCAGGTACCTCATGATGATATTGTTGTGCAAGAGGTTGACAAGGTTCCTTTAGGTGCTTCTTCTCCATCGAGACTATTGGTATCCCTTCGCATTCAGTGTTTCCTTGTCTAGATTCATTGATTGAGGCTTCCACCATCATCATTCATTAGGACACCTTTTGTTTTCCATACTTGACATCAAAGGATGGCTTCATTTCAAGTATCACTGACTTGGCTACTTCTATAGGTTTGGAGGACATTCTTGAGGGGATATCACTCCTCTATTCAGATTCCACTTTGGAGAGTTCTCTTGAGTCTCCTCATCCCTTTGTCTCGACCTTGATTAGGAATCTAGAGACTATCTTGGAGGCACTTGGTTTCTCTTCAAAAATTTCATGTATGAGACTTCTTCCCTATCACTCCATTCAGGATTTGAGGTTTCTTCAACATCCACCATTGGATTTTTTTTTTCCTAGCAAGAGACTTGTGGTTTGGACACATTTGTTGCTTCATACTTCTTTCAATGGTTTTGAGGACACTTCATTCAGGGGGATATCAAGTCTCCATCATATCCATAATATTCATTCCATTGTTGTCTTTGGATATTGTTCAACATCAATTTTTGCATCATCATGATTTGTCACCCTCTTCATTGATTGTGGCATATTCATCTTTAGGCAAGGAGACACATGAGCAGAGTTCTGAGACATCATCAGCATACATACTTCCTTCATTTAATTCCTATCTAGAATGGGAAGCATCCCTACACTAGTAGTTGGTTTTGTTTCTTCTGAAAGGGAGACAAGTTGTTTGTCAACATTGGATCATGTTCTGTCTTTAGACACTTACCATCTTTGCAGGTGATATCATCTTCTGGGGGGGCTATATAGTCTCTCTATCTCCTCCCTATGGGTGGACTATTGTATTGTATCCATGTGACAGATGGTGTCCTTGGGGGGTATTTGGGAGTCCTCCATCCTTCCCATCCTATCTCACTTTTTTGTATTTTCATCTCCTTTTTTGGAGAGGGGTTTTGTTGCCATTGGGTTTTCCCCTTTTTTCTCCAGTTGTGGGATATTTTATGCATCTTCATGTACATGGGTACCTAACATGGCCTTGTAGCTGGGACCCATCATCAATCATCTCTACATAATCATTGTATTTCCTCCCTAAGTTGAACTTATGGGGGGGTGTTAGTGTAATTAATTAATTATTACACTAGCATAAGTTAACTTAGGTCATGCATCATTTAGCCCTAAGTTGCATTTTAATAAATCATTTAATAATGGGGTCATTTCCCCTTCCTAGTTTGTAGGGATAAGATTCCTTCTAGAAGATGAGTTGTCCTTCTAGAACTTATCTAAACATTTAATAATTTCATAGATAGGGTTCACATGTTATCACATGTTGTTAGATCATGACACATGGCAACATATTATGCATTTTAGGTTTTCTCTCATGCCTATATAGTCAAGGAATCTTGTACATTTTTTAATCAATCCAATCTAATCATATCATATCAATATAGAATCTCCATTGTGCATGCTTAAGTTTGAACACTTTCTGTGTGATTGATTATCTTTATTGGAAAAGGTCCCCCATCAAAGACTATAGCTTCAAGGACTATGCATCCATAATCTCAACACTAAAATGACTCAAAACCTCTATTAGAAATCTTATACTTCACTTTAGCTTCTAGAAAATAAATGAAACTCTTATAGCCCTAGATAACAATTCAAGAAGAGTCTTCATACCTGTATGATTTTTTTTAAACATGAACCTAAGGATTTCCTCAATGGGTTGACCATAACAAGAAATAATAGAAGATCACCAAATATAATTTTTAATTATAGAAATACCCTTACAAAATTCATTTTTATACCATAAAATCTCTAGCTTGATGGATTCCCAATAATTTCATATGCTTTCGATAAAAAAAATTCCTTGTATCTAAATAACATCCTTCATAATAGGAGATTATGAAAACTAAGCCCCTTCCAAGTCTAATGACCATGAGGAATCATTGTAAAAATGTAATGCCAAATCAAAACCCTCAAAGCTTCAATTCCTCTAAAGCTCTAACAATTTATTTGACATATGAATCTATAACTTGATGTTAGATTTAAATTAAACCAAATTCACTAGAATAATAAGGAAGGTAATGAAACTCCTAAGCAACTCTATAAGATTCTTTTGTCATGGTCAAAGAAGCCCATAAAAAATTTCTTTTAATATTTTTAAGCTTCAAATATGAGGATTTTAATGGAAAACAACAAGAAGGATAAACATGAGTGGTAGCTAAATATTTAGAGCACACTTAGATTTTATTAGAGAAAGAAACTTAGTAATCTATTAAGCCAATTTTTTCTCAACTAGAGAAATGATGGCTTGAAATAAAGAGGAAAGAGATGCCTATAAGGAAAAGGGAACACCTATGAATCTAAAAACTTCCCCAAGATCAAATTATTTCCACCCATATGAATTGGGAACATAAGGCTTGGCTATTAATTTTATTTGTAATACTAGGATTTTTTCCATTGTATGTTGAGTCATGAAGCTTTCCAAGCACTTAAGAGATTGTTTGGTGTTTTTTTCCTCCAAGAGACTAAGAAAGGAATCATAAGAAAAATTATCATTGACTAGATAGTTAGTAAAATTAGGAAAAAGTGGTATATTTAACTATATTTTGTGACACAACATTAGCTATAAGATACACAAATCCTTCAACGAAAAGCATATATAAAGCAATAGCTAGAAGAAATTTCTAATAGAGAGATTGGAAGAATATAAAAAATCATATTGGAGATCAGTAAGTGTGTTGTAATAAAAATTAAATAAATAAAAATTGAATCAATTGAACAAATTAAGTACCAAATTCTAAAGATTAGAGCATAGTGATTACAAAATATCATTCAACATAGCCATGTTTAAAAAAAAATATCTTGATAAAATGGCTTGTCATTGAGAATGTTTGAACTATTCTATTTCATCCCCCAAAAAAATGATATTATCAAGAATATATTTGGATTTGATGAAGTTAGTTTTCTCAAGTATAAAAATAATATAAGTAGATGATAAAGCTTGAGATTAAGAGCTTTGGAAACAATTTCATAAGAAATATTAAAAAAGTTTATTGACCTCCAATTCTAAATTTACTTTGAATCTCCAAAACTAGGTACAAATTTGATGTTATATTTAGTGATAATATTAACTAAAGAAGTATAACGAAAATATTCAAGAAAAAAATTGTAAAGACCTTTACCAATCAAATCTTATAAGGCTTTATAAAATTCACAAGGAAATTAATCATGCATAAGGGATTTATCATTAGCTATGGTGAAGATAGCATTATAGAGATCCACATATATGAAAAATTTCTCACTGCAAATATCTCTTTGAGAATGTGTAACCTTATAAGTGACAAGATTAAAAAAATATTGTAACTAATTAACTCATTTAGGAATATCCTCTTGAGAATTGAAAATCCACTCAAAATAGTGCACAAAGGAATGAGTGATATCAAAAAATCCTTTATATGTTAGATAGTTTGAGAATTTTGGTGATATCACAAGAATTTAAATAAAATCATAAAGAATATATCATCCACTTTAATCCAATGAAATTGGAATTTTATTTGGGCCCCTCTAATAGAATGGTTATCAATAATTGGTATTGGATTCAAAAAAATACCATCTAATGTGAATCCATGTGAGAAAGTGAGTTTATATATATATATATATAGAGGCTCCATTAAAAATGGGAGACAACTAGTAAATAAAAAGAAAGATTAAGTAGACAACATGGCCTTATTGATATATTTGTAATATTTTTCAAATATAGAAATGTTGAATGGTTATGAAAACAATTAATATTAGGATCATAAAATTCTAATTTATTACATATATGTGGTACAAAGCTTCTCTCTTTCCATTTATCTAACACACAGTCAAAGTGAAGCATTTAACAAATGCTCCTTCCACCATATTAAAATATATACACATGACCCAAATGGCTACAATAATTGAATCAACATACCATCTCTAGAGATATATTTTAATTGCATCATTGAAGGAATAAATATTAATAACTCCAAATTAATTATTATTAATATTGAAAATAAACCATAAAGCTTGATTAGTGGGGTCATAACCCTTGTCAACTAAATTAGGTTACCATTTAGGAGAGAGAAAATTAAGAAAAAATTGATGATGCACTTCATGATTAATACTTCAAAAGTGACCATTTGGCCATATGACATGACAAAAATAGTATAAAATGCCAATGAATTCAAACTCTTGTAAATAGAGAATGTATGAACTTGGAAATATTTGTCAAGCATCTCAGATAGAATATTATCTTGTGAGGTTAGTCAAAATTCAAGCATTCCATGAGAATTTATTAGTAAAATTTAAGTCATATTATCACTATCCAACTCATCAAAGGCTACATAAGTTCTATAAAAACTCATTATATCAAAGAGTGGTGAATATAATGTAGCTAAATTACTTTTCGAATATGCCTTATTTTATCTAGAATATAATTTATCCCTTAAAAGTTCCTAGTTAGATTATGAGGCCATCATGGAATGGATAAAGGATAATACGAGAGATAATCAACACAAGCCTCTATTTATGAAGACAACACAAAGGAAAGAAGTAGGAACATAGGAAATGAAGGTTTATTTTCCTCTTTAGATGATTCACCAATGAAAGGAACAATTGATTTCACCATGTCCTAAGGTTTTGAAATAAAACCACCTTGGTTCTTAGGTGGTTTTCAACCATTTTTAGTAGAATATTTAGGTAACATGTACCACTATTATCAATATTTTGGTTATTCCTATGATTCCAAAGTACTATCCACGTATGTTATTTTTTAGAGGTGGAACATCATTTGTGTATAAGAGCAAATTTGCACCCCCTATGCAAATCCCTTGTTTTCCCTTATTCACTTTAGAAAACTAAGTTCAAAGGATTAATTTCACTTAATCCCACTGCTTACATCACACTTGGCACTTGTTTTGAGTGTCAGTAGAGGCATTTCTATCGAGGACACCAGTGTGGCACGTAGACATTCATGCGGTGCACTTATGTCCCTGATAGATTCCCACGTCTAGAGCCTGTAGAGGCGTTACACTTCCCATTGGGGGTCAATTTGTAATGCCCTCCTTGGATGACTGACCTGAATATGGTTGTTTTCTTCATCTCCCATTCAAATTCACTAATTCAATATTCATTTGGAGCTTCTTTTGATCTTCTACCATCTTCTACACCTCTCCCCTCTCCCTTTACAGATATTCTACCATCTTCTACACATCCCTTCACAACTCTCTAAGAGCTTCTCCACTTCATTCACAAGCCTCAAAAGCTCTTCTCAAGCTCTAAGTAGCTCCTTCACCATCTCCTCAATCTCCAAACACTTTACACTTCATAGCAGCAACATCAACACTCCACCACTTCAGTAGAGCAACTGTGGAACAAAACACCATTGCAGCAGAGGCTTGAGTTCCTCTCATTTTCTCCCTTGAGTGCTCTTGGTGGAGGTGGTAAGCTTTCACTCCTATCCTCTTTTACGTGGTTGAGTAGCATAACATTGTTTTGTAGTGCTTTAAGTGATATTTAATTTATTTCTATTTTTCTCTCTATCTATCTGGTTGTCCGTGGAGGTGGGAACACCAAAACAGGGTCTAACAGAGGCAGGCCCCTATACAACCACCCAACAATTTATCTCTCCCTCTTGTGTGCAGGTATTGAAGACACTCATGAGCTAGAAGCTTCATCACTCACATGGTCATAAGTATTTCCTTTCTTCTCCTTATCTTTGTCATTTCTACTTCTTCATTACAGTTCTATCACTTTTTGTTATTTTATTGTATTCTATGGTTTTTAGCATTTAGAGTAGAAGTGTTCATTTAGGAATTTTCTATGATAAAATCATTCTTTGGTCCGTACAAGAAGCTAGTGCACCTTTGGGATGCCAATGCACTGCATTGTCATCCATATTCTATGTTGAGGTCCTTTGGTCGAGAGCTTGTCAGTTTGTCCAAAAAATCTCTGTGACCTACTCTTTCAGATTCTCAAACCTCTACATTGTTCCATTGAGGTAGTATAGGGTAGTTCACCCTGTGAGGCTCTCTAAGTGAAGAGAACTCGTGAGTAGTGAATCCCCCTATATTACAATTTGTAATCTTAAAATAATGCTTGTTTTAAGGATTTAAAAAAATAAATTATTAATCCCAATTCTAAGGAACTTACCATAATATCAAAACACAAGGACCAAAGTAGTTTAAACAAAAGGAGAAACCTATTCTCAAATCAAGGGTTAGAAAAAGACAATGAACAAGAGGAGGATAAGCCACTTATACACTTTGATCCCTAACAAGCTTAAGAGGGTATTACCAAATACCTTTGAAAGATAATACAAGTCTATGTTTATTTTATTTGGTTTATATGATGCATCAAAATACATGAAATTGGTTAATAGTCCCTATAGATACATTTATTTATGGCCACTTACATGAAATTGGTTAATAGTCCCTATAGATACATTTATTTATTTATTTAAGCCAAGAAAAGATATTATACAAAAATCCTCTAATGGTTTTCATCAATTAAAGGATTACAAAGAATTTTACAAAAGGTTTATAACATTAGATTATGTATAAAAGGACATTAAATTATGAATAATTTATTAGCACTAGACTTATAATTTTTTAATTTCAAAGATGTGTAGGATTAAATTCAACTACTATATTGGTTTCAATTCCTATAGAAACAAAGTTAGATCTAGACCAAAAAAACATATTGAATAAGTAAATTATACAATTCAGTTGAACCCAATGTACTTGGTCATATCTTGTAGATCTTTGACCCTCAATTATCTTCCTATTCCAAAAAAACACTCATTCTTAGGAATCCATAATAAATTTAAATGCCCTACATATCAGTCCTAAAAGAGTTCCTAATTTGGCATGTGAATGTACAAGTATAATAATTTTACTACACCCCTTAAATGAAAACTAAGACTTGATATCAATAACAATAAACATGAACCAAGGAATTATTTGAATCCCATAAATCACCCAAATAGAAGTGGAGATAACATGAAAATGATAACAAAATTAATACATCTTATATTGGTTTACTAAAAAGAACTAAAAATCCATCACAAACAATTAACACAAATAAAACTAGATTCTACATTAATTAAACATAAAAAACAATGCAAGTCTATAGCTTGAATTGGATTAACCTCAACACTTTAGAGCTTTCCCAAATCATGGGCATAGACCAACCCTTACAAATTACCAATGAACTAGTAGATATAGAGGAAGAATGAAGGTGGAATAAACTATAGACACAACACCATCTAGACCCTTATTTTGTAACTAAAAGTCACATATTTTCATAGTATCTATGAGCTCCTCATTTTGTAGTGATTGCAAGGTAGGAATGAGGTATTTTACTATTGAATAATTAGTTAAAATAAAATCATTCCATCTAGAAGCCTCCTATATAATATGGATACAACCTTTTTCTTTCACATTTTCTTAGGGTAAAAGTATTTAACCCTTTTCCTGTATCAAAATTTTCATTAGTGGTAAAATTGATCCAAGAATCTACACGAGATTGGCATGTGAAAACAAAAATTGTAAGAATTCATTAAAAAAATTCTCCTATTCATTTTGTTGATGCAAATAATTCCTATTTCCATCTACAATATAGAGGCTTCATGATTTGAGAGTTATATTCTAGTTTTGGATAAATAGGACAAAAATGTTGCAAGGCACAAGACACCTAAGAGGGGGAGGGGTGAATCAGTTGTCACTGAATTCAAACATAAAACTTCAAACACTTATCAACTTCACAACCACTTCATTTTATTATTAAGTGTGAACATGAAATTCAAATAACAAAAAATAGAATCAACACAAGAGACACTAGATTTACGTGGAAAACCCAATAAGGGAAAAACTATGATGAGGATTAGCTCACAATATAAAGTACTAGCACAACCAAATATAAAGAGGCTCACTGACAAGGGTTCACTACTTGAATACAAAGGCTCACTACCTACAAAAAGGACTCACTATGCAGAAGGAGGCTTACTACCTACAGATATAAAATATTATAGAAAAATCCACCATTGCAAGTTACACAGATTTGCAGCCTAATTAGAAGGATTGTAGACACCGTTAGCTCACTGCTTTCAAGAATCTAACTCATTAAAGTACTACTGCCTCAATTCACTTTCACAAAACTCCACTTCTCAAACTTGTGGCTTAATCAATTTCTTAATTCGTCACATCTCAACTTGTATTTATACCATCTTCAACCTTAGAAACTTTTTCAAGGTCGGCTACACACACTTCATTTCATAAATTAAATTAGTTCAGAAACTCAACTTTCTCATGGTGTAAAGGAATGAGAGTAGACCAAAACAACACTTAACCAAGACCCAAAACATCATCTCGGATCAATCACACACTTCCTTAATTAATTCTTAATCCTTCCTATGAAGTGTAAACACCAGGTTGGCCAAACCTAATGAAAACACAAATGAACTTTGAAGTACATGCTTCCACATCAAGAAGATAACATGCAAACCAAACAACACGGTTCACCAGTCATTGTAATACATCTCAAATTATTTTAGATTCATCTGCATTAGTTACAACAACCCTCAAACTCAGAGCACTTCTCACCAGTCCACCTAGACTATATTGATACATACAATAACACTGAAATTCAACTTTCAGAGCACTAGACCATGAACATCTTTGCTAGAACACAAAGGTCACCATTACAATACATCATCTAGATCCACAAGACCTAAAAAAAATGAACAGAGGATTGTAGAGTAGAAACATTTCTCCCATACCACAAACAAATAACTCTATTAGCTCAGTTCACACATTGGTGAACACATTTTTTGCTCTCCATCAAACCAAGAGTAACAAACCAGGAGATGTCACTAGAAGATTCCCATAAAAAAAACCTCAGATCTACACAAGCATAGGATCAACACAAAATAAATGTAGAGCACATATCGAAGCACATTTTGAACATACACTCAACTCTGACTTCTCTATTTATTAATTTTCTCAAAAGCACTTGGGAACCCATCATATCAACTCATCTATAACATCATAATGATAGCTCCATGTACTCACAACATCTCATCAACATCTTGTACTGTGTTGACATTAATGACAACACAACCAATCTTGCTCATACTTGCAACAATTTCCCCCTTTGTCATTGATGGCAACACATGATGTGAAAAACCATCAAAGACACATTCTCAATATTCTCTCTTCCTTTCAACTTCTTTTTCTCTCACTTTTACTATTTTTCATATCACACTCTCTCCCCATTTGACATCAATTGCAAAGATAGCAAGTTCTAATCACTCCCCCTTAGGCGTCCACCCACATAGATCATATTGTAACAATGGAACTTTCTACCCCCTTGCAGAGTAGACCCATCCATCAGTCCAGACAAATGAAGAATCTATAGATCCATTCGACTGATGTACCTCCATGTGTACCTAGTTTGAAGGAGGTCCAATGACCCCCAACTTCTCCCTAAGATACTCAAAAGTATCCTTTAGAAGAGCCTTGGTAAATATATCTACAATCTAATCCTTTGTAGGCACATACTCCAATCTAACTTTATTCTCCAATACTTTTTCTCTCAATAAATGATTGATAGATATATGTTTTATCCTTGAATACATTATCAAATTCTTTGAAATATTTATATCACTTGTATTATAACAAAAGATAGGTATAGGCTCATCACATATCACTCCTATGTCCTTCAATGTTTACTTCATCCACAAAACTTTTGTGTAGCCAGATGTTGCATCAATATACTAAGCTTCTATAGTGGATAAAGAAACAAAATCTTGTTTCTTGCTAAGCCATGAAACCAATCTTCCACCAAGAAAGAAAGTACCACCACTTGTACTCTTTTGGTCATCTACACAACCAAAACAATCTGCATCATTGTAGGCATTCAAAGTGAAATCAATATCCTTAGGATACCACAAGCCATAATCTGGCATGCCCTTAAGATATCTGAATTTCCTCTTTACAGCTATAACATGTGCTTCATTTGGTTTTGCTTGAAATATAGCAACCAAACATACTGCATACATGATATCCGGTCTTGTAGCAGTAAGATACAACAGTCCACCAATCATAGATCTTTACTTGCTCTGATTAGCTTTAGTTGATTCTACATCTTTACTCAGCTTACATCTGGTCAACATAGGTGTACAAACCAGTTTGGAGTCATCCATTCCAAACTTCTTCAACAACTCTTTGACATACTTAGAGTGTGAAATGAATATCCCCTTATCAATTTGATTCACTTACAGTCCAAGGAAGAAATTCAACTCACCAATCATAGAAATTTAAAATCTTTTTGCATCTCTTTTGTAAACTTCTTACACATACTTTCATTTCCTCCAAAGATGATATCATCCACATACACAACTACTATCAACATCCTATTTCCTTCAATATTGAAATAAAGATTTCTATCTACGAAGCCCTTGCTGAACTTTTGCTATGTAAGATATATGTCCAATCTTGCATACCAAGCTCTGGGATCTTGTTTCAATCCATACAATTCCTTCTTCAAATTATAGACCATATCCAACTTATATGATAGTTGAAATCCCTCTGATTGTTCCATATATACTTCTTCTTCCAATTCTCCATTCAAAAAAGAAGACTTGACATCCATATGATATACCTTGAAGTCTTTATAAGAAAAAAATGCCAAGAACATCTGAATTGCCTCCATTCTTGTCACTGGGGAAAATGTCTCTTCAAATTCTATGCCTCAACTTGTGAATAACCTTTACATACAAGTCTTTCTTTATTTCTCACAACTTCACCATTCCCATTCAATTTATTTTTGAACACCCACTTAGTGCCAATCATATTCTTGTTTGCTAGTCTAGGAATTAGTTCCCATGTCTGATTCTTTTTTATCTACTACAATTCTTCTTTCATAGCTCTTACCCAACTCTCATCTTTACATGCTTCACTCATAGACTTAGGTTCTATCTTTGAAACTAAAAATATATTTACTTCACCTGCCACCACTTTGCTTCTTGTCTTCACACCTTCACTCTTATCTCCAATTATCTAGTCTTCAGGATGATTCTTATTTACATACTTAGGAATATTAGGATTAGGTTCTAGAATCTCTTCCTCTTCTTCAATCTATTCTTCTTCTTCCTCTTTTTTCTCTTTTGGTACAAGTTCACAGATAGGATCATCTAGTTCAACTTCACTTATCTCAACTCGTCTATGCATATCCTCATCAAATTTCACATTTTTACTCTCAACTATCTTCCTCAATCTCTTATTGAAGCATCTATATGCTTTGCTACTAGTTGAATACCCAAGGAAAATGCCTTCATCACATCTAGCATCAAAATTCCCAAGGTTCTCATCATCTCTTTTAATGTAACACTTGCTTCCAAAGACCTTAAAATACTTCACAATAGGAATCTTACTAGTACACAACTCATAAGGAGTCTTAGTGTTGTTAACTCTAATCTAAACTTAGTTAAGAATGTAAATAGTAGTGTGGATTGAGTCTCTCCAGTATACATTAGGTACATTTTCTTCTTTCATCATAGTTCTAGCATCTTCCTAAACAATCTGGTTCTTTCTCTCAACCACTCCATTTTGCTACAGAGTTCTAGGAGCAGAAAAATGTCTCTTTATGCCATGCTCTTCACAAAATGTATTAAACTCACTGGAAGTGAATTCTCCACCTCTACCAGACCTTAAACATTTAATTCTTAGGTTTACTTCATTCTCTACCCTTGCCTTAAATACTCTAAATCTTTCCAGAGCCTAAATATTCTCTCTAAGAAATGTAACCCATGTAATTCTAGAATAATCATCAACAAGGAGAATGAAATACCTATCACCATTTTGGTATGAACCAATTCCAACATTTCAGTATTTGATTGATCTTTTCCTTTAAAATTGCTTCTAGTTTGATTTCCTAACTAACAACTTTTGCACATAGTACTAGGATTTGTAATCTTAGGAAGGTCTCAAACAACCTCTCTTGAATTGGTCTTGATAAAATTATCAAAGTTTACATGTCCCATGCTTCAGTTCCATAGCCAACTTTCATTAACTTGAGATACTAGGCACTGACCATCAACACCCTTAAGCTGATAAATATTTCCATGAGTTCTTCCTGCTACAACCATAGTTTCGAACCCTTTTCTGATCTCACAGGTGTTATCATAAAACACAAGCTTGAAACCTTTTCTACACATTTTTCAAACACTCAAAATATTATGCCTTAAGACCTTAACATAACAGACATCATCAATGGTGTGCTTACCAACAAAACTAATTATTCCTTTCCCAATAATCTTTGCTCCAGAATCATCTCCAAACATAACTAAACCACCATCATATTTTTCAAGCTTAGTGAACTTACTTTTATCTTTGGTCATGTGATTAGAGCATCCATTGTCAATCACCCAATAGTCTTCATCTTGTCTAGCATGAAATATAGTAATCAGAGTACCTTCTTTCTCACCCTTTTTACTCTCTGAACCACTTTTCCCTGCACATCTTCCAGAGTTAGAAAACATAGATTTACTCTCTAAGGCTAGAAACAAGAATTCATCATCATTATCCTCAAAATCATATTCATCATCATAAATTCCAACATCTTCTCTAAAAAAATACAACTTCTTGTACTTCTTATCCTTTCTTTCTTTATTATTATCTCTATTCTTCTTGTGTACAACTCTATTTGCACATCTTGAAGCATAATGACCAATATTAAAACAACTAAAACATTTAAAAGGTAACATACCTTTGTACTTACTAGTACCTTTCTTCAACTTCCTTGTAAAGTTTTCTTCCAACTCATCTGAACTATCATCCTCTAGATTATCTTTTGTCTTTTTAGCTTTAAAGGATGACTCTGTCTTCCCGTCTTTCTTTCCAAACTTCCTCATGTCAAATGCAATCAAGGTACAAAATAGTCGTTATTTAGTAAACTTATTAAAATCATACACTTCCTCAATAATTGAGACCTTATCATTGTAACTCTCTAGTAAGGTCATTAGAATCTTCTCTATTATATCCTCATCTGCCAGAGTACCCCCTTGATTCCTAACTTCATTTGCTGCAAGATTAGCCCTCTGGAAATAGCTTGCAATATCTTCACCTTCTTCCATTTTCAAATTTTCATATCTTCAATTTTCTATCAGCTTCTTTCTCAATTTCACTCTATGATTTCCTTCATAAATATCTTCCAACTTCTTCCATAATTCATAAGTAGTACCCAAAGAAATAACTTTTGTTCGCTCAGTCTTAGATAAAGTACTATAAATTGCATACCTTGCTTTCTCATTCTCCTCATAGGAAAAAAACTCATTTGTAGTAGTAGGACCACTTGCAAGAGCAACATACTTCATCTTAATAGCCTTCTAGGTCTTGTAACCAAGAGAGATTATGTAACCTCTCATCTACACTTTCCAATCATTGTAGTCAAATCCATCAAACATAGGGATCGCCAATTTGTGCACCATTGGATCTACCTTAAGCAGTTAAGCTCTTCGCCAAGGAATCAAATCTCTAATACCAATTATTGTAAGGAACAAGACAACTGAGAGGGGAGGTGAATTAGTTGTCACCGAATTCAAAAACAAAACTTCGAACACTTATCCACTCCACAACCACTTTATTCTATTATTAAGTATGAACATTAAATGTGAATAATAGAAAGCAGAATAACACAAGAGACACCAAATTTATGTGGAAAACCCAATAAAGGAAAAACCACGGTGAAGATTAGATCACAATATAAAGTAATAGCATAACCAAATAAAAAGATGCTCACTACCCGAATGCAAAGGCTCACTGCCTACATAAATGATTCACTGTCCAAAAGGAGGCTCATTGCCTACAGATAGAAAATATTACAGAAAAATCCACCACTGCAAGTTACACACATTCACAGCCTAATCAGAAGGATTTTAGACATCACTAGCTCATTGCTTTCAAGAATCTAACTCATGTTAAAGTACTACTTCCTCAATTCACTTTCACACAACTTTTCTTCTCGAACTTGTGGCTTAATCAATTTCTTAATTCTTTACATCTCAACTTGTATTTATACCATCTTCAACCTTAGAAACTTTTTCAAGGTTAGCTACACACGCTTCATTTCATAAATTCAAATTAGGTCAGAAACTCAACATTCCTATGGTGGAAAGGAATGAGAGCAAACCAAAACAACACTTAACCAAGACCCAAAACATCATCTCAGATCAATCACACTCTTCCTTAATTAATTATTAATCCTTTGCATGAAGTGTAAACACCAGGTAAACCAAATCTAATGAAAACACAAATGAACTTTGAAGTACACACTTCCACATCAAGAAGATAACACATGGACCAAACAATACACTTCACTAGTCACTATAACACATCTCAAACTCTTTTAGATTCATTCGCATCAGCTGCAACAACTTTCAAACTCAAAACACTTCTCACGAATCCATCTGGACTGTACTGATACATATAGTAATACTAAAATTCAACTTTCAGAGCACCAAACCATGAACATATTTTCCAAAACATAGAGATCACCATTACAAGACATCATCCAAATCTTCAAGACCTAAAACAAACCAACAAAGGACTGCGGAGCAAAAAAATTTCTCCCAGACCACAGACAAACAATTTTGTTAGCTTAGTTCACACACTGGTGAACACATCTTTCGCTCTCCATCAAACTAGAAGCAACAAACTAGGAGATGTCATGAATAGATTCCCATAAACAACACCTCAGATCTGCACAAGCATAGGATCAACATAGAAGAATTGTGGAGCACATACCAGAGCACATTCTAAACATACACTCAACTCTGACTTCTCTATTTATTAATTTTCTCAAAAGCGCTTGGTAACCCATCATATCAGCTCATTTACAACATCATAAAGATAGCTCCATGTACTGACAACATCTCATCAACATATCAACTATACATGCACAACTTGCAACATCCTGTACTATGTTGACATCAATGACAACATCAATAACACAACCAATTTTGCTCATACTTGCAACAAAAAATTCCATCACTTTAATCAATATTTGATCTAGTTCTTATGTGCATGGGAAATGAAAAACTATCTCTCAACCATAGTATCTCACCTTTATAATCCTTGGATCACACACAAAATTCATCAACATATTCACTTTTTTAATTCCTTTATTCTTTTGGAAGATAAAATTTTTGATGGGGATTCACATATTTTTCTGGTGATTTAGATGTCCAAGGAAATTTTTGTTGGAGTTTTAGAAGGTTAAGGATTTTTCTAAGCTCTAACACTTTAATTTATTTCACCTTGTCAACACTTTAGAGGTTTAGAGAACTTGTGAACATTTGACATTCAACTTCATGTGTTGGTCTCCTAGGAAGTTGCCAATGTTTCAAGTATTAGAAAAATCTCAAAACTTCTAACATTCCATTGCTTAAATTGTGTTGTCAACATTTAGAAGGCTTGAAGAAATAGTGAACATCCAACATGGAACCTTTTCAAAATTTTGAAGAGATCAATAAATTATGTAATCTTCAACAACCATTTACTTTGTCTTTATCTCCTTGCTCATAAAAATATGGGGAGTTCAAGAACTTTGGAACCTCTTGATATATTAAACTTGGCCACTTTTTCCTTAAAGAACTAAACTTCTAAATATTTTTAATAATTCTAGGGGGTTGTGGAATTTATAAATTCTTTGAATTCTTGATCTTCCTTTTTCTACTATCATATAATTAGCAAGCTCATGAACTTGCAAACTTGATTATCTCTTAAGTTTGGAACTTTATTGTCATATTTTTTGAGAGTTTAGGAGACTTGGAACTTATTGATGTAGCCTTTAAGAGGATGAACAATACTCTAAAATAAAATAAAGTATATAGTAAAATAAAGTATATAGATTGTGAGGGATTAGGGATCAATAATACTTCATGCTTCATGCCAAAATTAGGAAAATAGGGGGATCTCCACATATTCAACTCTGAAAGAATGTTTGAGGCTATATGTCAAGGATTTGGATATCAAGGACATGAATTAAATCTTAACTCAAGTATGTAGGTGAGGATAAGTCTAAACCTTTGAAAAGGATAAAGGAAGAGTGATGGTTAAAGTAAAGGTGCATGCCCAAAGGGTGTACTCCAAAACTCCAAAATTCTAAAAAACTATACACTTTGGAATTTGAACAAAACACATTCCATACATAGATTTTTTTGTAATTTTTTAATTTTCAACACATGATATGCATATGGGGATGAAAAATATCAATAGTTAGGAAATTTTTTTAAAATGGAGGCTCACAAATGTTTTCTCATATTAGTTATAAATTGTGAGTTAAAACAAGGAAACTACAACAAGATGGGAAAGGACTTAAGTTTTTGCATTTTGAGGCATGTAGAATATGAATCCAATAGAGTGACCAGGGGAAAAAAATCTAATATTATGTGTTAGCAAGAGAAAGAGGGAGGCACAATCTAGTGATCTCAACCTCAATATCTCATATATAGTTAGTTTATACCCCAAAGTATACAATAAGAGAAAAGAGCAATTGTGGAAGGAAAAATATGCTAACCTATATCCCTATCTACTTAACATAAAAAAAAATAACATGCATCTATTCATAACACACATATATATTAGTCTGTATATCTCCACGTATGTTATCTTATATCAGATACAAAGGTAGGTCTTAGTCTCTTCTTTGAATTTTTTTTTCACATATCTTCTTTGATCTTACATATATTACACACATATTTATACCTTTTCTCTTAGACACATGTTACCCTTATAAAACACCCCTAGCTTAATCTCCCTTTTCAGCCTTAGGTTACATAGATCATAAGCAATAGCTTACAATAGGATTTGGTGTTGCTTCGTTATCATACTAAAATTATGACAAAATTAAATTAGAACCTATAGTGAATGTTAGACAAGTTCAAATCAAGAACACATTGTGTGTGTCTCATATATGATTTAAATATAAACCAACTCCTTCAAATCTTTAGAAAGATAAATTTAATGAAAACTCATTTTTTAAAGTAAGATGAAAATAACTTATTAGATTCAACAAAAATAAATTTTACTAAAGAGTTTGTTACTTTATCTAAAATTTATAGCATGGAAAAGGTAACCCAATTAATTACACCTAGATCAAGATCCAAGGATCTCTCTCATCAATGGCAACACAATCTCATGTCTAGTGTGAAAACAAAAAGGGTTATATAATAAGACCAAGAACCATGTTTGAATATGACTTTTGTATGGTTGGATTTAGTAATTGAAAATGGAATAACTCCTTAGTAAGGTTCTAGAAAACACAAATTTCAAACCCATGGAAAACCCAAGCTCTATTCACTCATTATTTAATAATCCCTTCAAGGGGAATCCTTCCAAAAATATACCTTATTAAATTAAAGTTTACAAGCTATATATAGCACTATCAAAATTTAAGATGGTGGAGACCAAATTTAGAGGTGTCCCAAAATACATGTACCTTATAGAATATTGTGGGAATAACCTTCTTAAGTCACTTTTTTATAGTGGATCCATCCTCATACACTATCAATTCATCAGCACTAATAGCTATTGTTGATTTGATGAATTTAGAGGCCATTAAAAATGAAAAAAAAAAGGAATACTTATAGGCATGAAGAATGAAAATATCTATGATAAATATAAAAAGAAAAAAACTCCTACTTAAATAAGAAATTGTTGGAACACATTTACTGTTGCACCAAAAGATCAACCTATTAATGCCTGATGAAAAAAATAGAGATAAAAAAACCCATGAGAGGTGGTTAGTCCATGTCATGAATCTAAAGGGAGACACTGGTGATTAGTCCAATAATTCCCCCTTAGCATCACCCGAGGGGATTTGAGAGCGCAACCATGACTCTTATACCATTTATTGGAACATAATTACCATTATGCCAAAATATTGACTTGTTAACACCCAATACAAATACCAGAGATAAACAGATCCACTAGAGGCAATTAGTCCATGTCACAAATCCAAAGGGAGACACTAGTGATTAGTCCAATAAAAATATGACATAAGGGGAAACAATGACTAACATAAGAAAATCCAATATCTAATCCCTATAAGAGCCACACAAATACATTCTAGGACCATACATGTGTAATTTTTACACCAAATTTATTAGTATGTCATGTGCCATGAGAATTTATTCCAAGATCAATCGTAGAGTATGTTGAGAGTGAAAAATGACATAACTAACCAAAAAAATTTACATCTTCCTTCATGATTGCATTGTTATCTATTTATGATTATATGCATACATATACACATGATCACTTATGATCAATTATCACATGATGTTTATTAGGATAATCAAGGACATATCACCTTAAATTTTGGGAATTTAAATATTGCTTATGGTACTTACCCTTTATACCATTTATGTATTATTGCAATATCACACCCATGTGGGAGTAATCATTATGAATTATGCTCACATAATTATATTTCACACTACATAATTCCATGAGCTAGCCATGCTCTAAGAGCTACAATAGAGATGCCATGTAACCTTCCTTACACCATAGACTACATGTTACACCATGGATCAAGATATTTTCACCACTATGGATTTATATCATACCTCAACCACTGTGTGCTCATGCTACCACATTGGAGAAATATGCCTTGTACAGTGTCATATGTGCTTACATGGGGGTTTTTGGACATTAAGGACCAACTCAACCTATCCCCCTATGTTGAGTGAAACCTTATTCCTCCATATCATCTCTATTCCATGTCCTTGCCATACTTATCATTTTACCATGCTCTTACTTGTTGAATGCACAAGAAAACTAAGAGGGGGGTGAATCAATTGAACCTTAAAAATTCAAAACCCTCATGAACATTTAGACCCACATTCATTAAATTATACCTTAATCTATTATAATGATTTAACATGAAAAGAAAACCAAAAAAACTAAAACACAATCAACACCATATGCAAGAGAAAACCAAATTTACATGGAAAACCCACGATGGGAAAAACCACGGTGAGGATTAACTCACATTATAAAGTATTATCAACACCAAATATAATGGGGCTCATTTCCAGAGGGCTCACTACCCAAGAGAAAGAAAGGCTCATTGCCAAAGGATCACTACTAGAATAGAAAAGAATATAGAGAAGAGTGTTAAAATGAGAAATTCATCTCAAAGAAATAGAAAAATACAACACAACGTCACCAACACCTTCATAGTTTGACTGGGCAATTGTAGACACCTTCTGCTCACTACATTCAATAATCTAACACATGAAAGCTCACACTGTACTTTAAAAATTTGCACCCTACAACTCTACAATTTGCATCATACTCATCTATCTTGTCTATCTTATCATCCCTCAACAAATCACCTCTTATTTATACCATATTCAACCTTGAAACCATTCTCCAAGGTCAGCTATGCACCTCAACCGTGCAAATTCAAATTATATCAGAGCCAAAACATTCCCATGGTGGAAAGGAATGAAGGTGGACCACAACACACCTTAGCTAGGACCTAAATCCATTCATACATGCCACACCACACTTCCAAATTTTTTGCAAGTAGTGTAAACACCCAAGGTCGACCGTTACCCATGTAAACACCATTAAAATTTCAAGTGCATGCTTCCTTTGATCCAACAATAATTCATGGAAAACAAATGTTACCTAAACACAATCTAGAATATTCCACAAACACCTTGAAATCCAACAAAATCCTTCAAAACAATTTTCACCTTAAGAATGTACACACCTAGTACATTCAAACAACTCTGCCATACAATGTAACTCAATAAACTGAATTCCAAAGAACCAAATTGTGAACAAATTCAATTGAAGAAATATATGAACACTATCAACACACCTTTATATCTACAAGAGTTGAAACCAAACTGTGGAGAAATATGGAGCAAAAAAATTTCTCCCAGACACTTCTACAATATATAATTCAAACATTAGTGAACACAACTTCCTCTGCACAGTGATCCAACACACCAAATTTTGAATATAACACCTTTGAACACCTCTAATCAATATATCTAAAACACACAAGTAGATCTTGAACCTAGAAGAATAGTGGAGTAAAAACCAGAACACTACTCTTCAACCTAGAACACATTGTAACTCACTATTTCCTCCTTTTATCAAATTTTCTAAAAAAAACTTGGAAACCAAGCACCAAAGACACATCCTCATCATCTTTAGTACTTCTAGAATAGACTGTAACCTAGCAACTCAACCATACATCCATAGAAATAAACTTATCAAATCAACACTAGAGGTTGACACCAGTAGCTTACTAATGACAACATAATGCAACTAATCAAAGTATCATTAATGCAACATAGAAAACACCAACGACTACACATACTCATACAACAATATTCTACTCATCAATGACAACACCAACTACTCATACTTGCAACATTACCTACTTAATGCATAATGTATTTATTGCATTATTACTTCACATACATACTTACATTATATTTATGATTTATATACTAACCATACTCCTCTAATTATTTTCATCTAATAGATGCAACTAATTGGAATGGACATATTTTATCACTAACACTCTCATGTTGAGGTTAAAAATAGTTATAATAAACTACACAAATATTCATCATCATGGCTAGAGAGATCATTACTGCATGACATGATAGCATCCAATATACCTTATCATCTCATGGATTCCATGCTAGGAATAAAAATAACACATTCAATACAAGTAAAAAATTTACAACCCTTCTCTCTCCCTTCTCTCTCTTTCATTATTAATAGTGGTAAAATTCAACTTATAGTTGTTCTCATCTTGACTTGTGTGACATTTAAGCTACTCATGGCACATTTATCTTTTATTTTATAAGTTTCGCAAGAACATATACACCAAAGGATAGACTCACGTGATGAAATTAGGTAGGGTCAATTAATTTATATGAGTATGGATTATCATTTCTATGTCTAAATATTTTAATTTACATTCATGTTTGTGAATGCATGTAAATGTAAATAGTGGTTAGGTCCATAAGAAGAAAAGTGAATCAAACCCATGGATTTGACCCTTCACATATCTTATCTATTAAAATATTTTAATTTACTTTAAGATACATGATCATTTTAGGATTCACATGCACCTTAAAGTAGGGGCTATATAATGGTGAAATTGACACACCCATACCAATTCCCATTTAATTTTGTGTTTTTTTTAGAAAATGACTTAATACAAATTCATATATCAATAAATGACATAATCTTGTGCAAAGTTAGGCTCTTTCTCATATATTGTTACTCTTTCTTTTATAGAAATTCTCATATTCACCCTTAGACGTATTCATATGCACACAAATTCAATATATTCACCCATATTATGTTTTTATAATGCCTATCCATTCACCCATCCCCATACATTCAATATCCAACTCAAACTTTTCATTGCCATGTTGTAGGTCTTTTTTCAAGAAAAATATTGATCTTGTATTGTTAGTTCTTGTATACACCTAAAAATGGTCACATCACGATAGTTTGGTAATTAATTAAATATTTTTAATATTTAATTAAATCTCTGAATTCAATCCACATATAAATAAATCTAAATAATTTATTTATATTGTTCATTCTTTCATTTCGATTAAATAAATAAGCTTATTTAATCACTTTTCTTATCCATTTCTTAATTAATTAAATAAACATTATGATTTATTTATATTAATTATCATATAATCTTGGTTTGAATATTTTATTCAAATAAAGATTAAATATTCTTCTCTTCTAAAAATCTTCTAAATTCCATTCACAATTAAATATTCCAAATATTTGATTAATTCTTCTATTAAAGTCACATCACAATTAAATATTCAAAAATATTTAATTAAATATTCTAATGTCCATCCACATCAAATATTTCAAGAATATTTTAAATCCTCAAACTCACATAAAATTAAATAAATTTATTTATTTATTTAATTTGGAATTATCTGCAACAACCGTGAAACAACTTCAAAACAGAAAATTGATTTCTCTGTTTCTAAGCAAAGTTGTTCCCATGGGTTGAAGACAAACCTCCATTCTTCTCTCCAACCTCCCAACATCTTCCATCTTCCTCTCAACCTCTCCATCTCTCACCATTCAAAATTACTAGACAATCTCATAGCCTTTGATCTTTGCCAGCCAGGCTCTTGCTTGTAAAAATCTATAAAAGGGACTGTCGGGTCTCTGAAAATAGAGAAGCTTTTGTATGGGAAAACTATAGCCAATTTGCAATAGCACAGCCTTTTAGCATCCATAGTCTCTAGAATCATATCATAGCATACCTTAGCATATTAGCATTCCATGTCATGGCCTATCATCCTCATATCATAGTTTCAAAGCATTCATAATCTATAGCCCCTGTGCATAATCTATAGCCCCTATGCATATCCGTATACCAACATTTCACTCCACCAGCATATAGGATAGATAAGTACTCTCCCTTTGCATACTCGTTCTGCAGGTTGCCATTTTGAGAAGCTTTGCTTCCACAATCTGAGAGCAGCAACTTCAAGCAAATCACTGGAGACAGAGGACAATGGAATGACTCTAAAGAAGCTCTGTTTTATTTCCTTAAATTCATTTTATTTAGCTTTCTTTAGTTTAATGTTGTATTGGTGTGTTTTTGTTATCTTATTTTGATACTAACATTTCCCACACACATTTTTGGTGCCCACCGTGGGGCTCTTGCCCCAATTTTAACATCTTTTTATAGATTTTTCTGACAGGTTATGACTGAAAGAGCATATTAGCACATCAAACATGCTTCAGCATAGATCACACCCAGTTTAGTGCTCTTTAACTCTATTTCAGTGCTCTTTACTAATCCTGAAACACCCGTTAATGATCCTACAACACCCTTTACTGATCCTACAATTCCCATTACTGATCCTGCAGCGCCCATTACTAATCCTGCAATGCCCTTTACTAATCCTACAGTGCCCATTACTGATCTTGCAGCACCCATTACTAATCCTACATCACCCATTAATGATCCTACAATGCCCATTACTGATTCTATAGCACTCTTTACTGTTTTCATAGAGCATTTCTGTTTTAGTACTCTTGATGTCTATTTTAGCGCATTTTTCTATTTTAGCATAGAATTTGTAAGTCTACAACTGTAATTTGTAACTTAAGTAGGATTTGATTGGATCCGATGTGACCACGGCCAGTAAGAGCTTTAAAAAAAATGAACCAATCCTAGGATAGTCACTTAATTAAAAATTGAATCAATCCTAGGATAGACATGGATTTTAAAATGAATCAATCTAGGATAGTCACCACACAATGATCTTGTAATTAAAATTGAAAAATTTGTTTTGTGAAGCAATATCTTCACTTAGATTAGATCATTGTGATTTGGGTTTTAAAAAGAACATTTGTTTGCTTTGTCTATGGCAATAGGTCTATGCTCTCCCCTTAACTGGGTGATTAAAATACCAGACTTGCCTTTTCAATTTCATGCAAATTAACTGTTTTAATTAAATCCTTTAGAGAGCTTGTTCTTGTGGGAAAAAGTACTCACCCTACAGGAACGACCTAAGTGGGAACAACTAAAGCCAAGTTTTCCAACCCACTTTAATCAAATGTGGTTGGTTGATGAAAATACCATTTGACGGTAGTGTGCATTGATAACCATCCCCAAATCCTTTGTTCTAAAGGTTGGGAGGTCTCTCGAGGGAGTCTATCATTTGCCACACTGAACGGATACCCTTACTATGAACTTAGTGTAGTATCCAGCCGAAGTCAGTTTTTGAACATCATAAAAATCATAGTATAGGGGAGGGAAGAATCTACCCCCAAGATACTCACCATATAACTGTCAAGGACTGTTTGCTCAGAGGATCCGGTATCCACTTCCATCACTTTGAGTATGCTCCTGGAAAAGACAAAAACATGGGCGCCCCTTTGGGGGTGACACGGCTATGTGAGTCGACGCAGTTCTAAGATGTGGGTTGTTGATTATTATGGTGACCTACTTGAGTACTAAGAGTGAGTCTACTTGAACTATCTGTCATGTGTAAAACCTGTAAAAATAATTTTTGAAAAACATTTTGATCATACACTTTATGTTTAGTATAGGACTTAAAAACAACTATTCTACAACTTGCTTGATGTGTCTTCAAAACATTAATTCAGTAAAGATCATCCAAAACTCACAATTACATTGATTACCCTCATGTTAAGAGATTGGAAATCCACAACCTTTGTCAAGAAGTCCATTCTCAAATGAATCAAAAAGCCAAAGAAACCACTTAGCTACAAGAAACTATTGAAGAAAAGATGATTCTTGTACCAAAGTCGAAAGGTTTTACTTAAACATATAACCTTTATCCATCAATATCATGATTGTGTTAGAGGTTTCACTGATGATTATGCTGTAGAACCATTATACTCACAAGCTTTCTTTCAAAGAAGAGCCCTTTCTCAAAGGCACAATCATAGTCAGCATATTCATTTTTGTTATATTCCCCAACCTGCAATTGAATATTCTACTCGTCCAAATCAATTTATGCAATAGAGAACTCAATCACATTAGGCATTTCTCACAAATCCATCTTTTTACGAAGCTATGATCAAACTTCATAAAGTGCAAAATCACTTTTTCTTGATCTTTTACTTAAATTTCCCCCAAACAGGATTTTCATCCTTTCAATTAGGGAAAACATGAGCTAAAGACTAGAAATATTTTAAGTCATAGAATCTTCATTCTATCCTGACTTTCATATCCATCAACAAAAATTGCACTATTTCATTCTTTTGATCAAAATTTAGTAGAATTTGGGGCAAAGCTTATGCCTGTTGTCACGAGATCTCGAAAGCACATAGAAAAAGATGAAAGAGAAAATACCACAAGAAAAATGGGTGATAATAGTGAGAAAGAAGAGAATCCATTTCATATCAAAAAGATAATAGAAGAAAAAATTCAAGAAGCAGAGAAGGATCCACAATTCCATACTTTTATGGAAAGAATTTTAGAACGAAACAAAGAAAGATATTTTCTTTCATTAGCTAATCAAGGAGCTAAATTACCTTCCGATTTTGATATAGAAGGGATTAAGGAGAATCTTGAAACTCCTCCTAATGATTTTAGTGCCCTTACTCAACTTATAAAAGAATTACAAGGGAAAATAAAGGAAATGCAAGGGGTGCAACAAAAGAATTATGTTTTGGATGACATATCTCCTTATCCATTTGATAGGAGTCTTCAAATGATCCCTTTTCCAAAACATTGTGAAATCCCTAAATTTGATAGGTACAATGGGAAAACTGACCCCATTGAACATGTGAGGGATTTCTGAAATATGAGTCTAGAATTTGCTTATGAAGATACCTACTTAATGTGATTGTTTCCATGAAGTTTGGGTGTACAATCCATGGAGTGGCTTTCCAAGATCACTCCCCCCATCAAAACCTTTGAGGAGTTAATAAATCATTTTATATCACAATACTCCTACAACATCCAACACCAGATAACCATGCTTGATCTTTGTAAAGTGAAACAAAAGGTAGGGGAATCTTTCACTACGTTTTTGCAAAGATGGAGAAGATTGTTTGCACGATATTCCCACCCTATTCCTGAAAAGGAAAAGATGGATGTCTTCATCAATAGCCTAGATCAAGAATTAAGCTACAAGCTTAATCTTCATTGTCCTCATAACTTTGAAAAATTGATTAAAAATGCAATCACCATTGAAGGGGCCTTAGTCAAAAGAGGAGTGACAAAACTTGATAATCCAAGTTCATCCAACCATAACAACAATGATAAAACAAGGTTTTGGAACAGAAATAAAAATGTTGTCAATGATGGTATAGTGGATGCAAACAATATACTAACAAGATAATCTATCTTCAATCTATCAAGTGCTCCACGAAATAACCAACAAGGAAATACCAACCAACAAGGAAACAACAATCAACAAGGACAAAACTCCAATCAAGAAAGCATGACCAATCAAAACAACAAGGATAATCGTGGTAATTTCAATAACAATCTTGGCAATACCCAAACATAAAATCTACCAAGATCTCCATTCTTTTCAAATTGACAGAATTTTACCACTTTGGGTCAATCTCTTGAGTCTGCTCTCAAGGAGCTTCTCGATAATAAGGTTATCACCTTACCACCACAAAAATATTATGAGCCATGAGTCAAACCACCATCATGGAATGACTCGTATTATTGCAATTATCATCAATGTAAAGGTCATAGAACAAATAACTATCAAGCCTTGCGAAATCTAGTACAAGATTTAATTGACAATGGCACCATCACAATTGAAGGACATCATACCAATGATGATCATCAAGCATTCAAAGATCCTTTACCAAACTATCAAAAGGGGGAAACATCAGATACCAAAGCGAAAAGAATAAATAATGTTGAAGACAACATAATCTGCCACATCTATGAAGATTATCAATGGGTTAATGTTATTAAAATCAAGGAAAAACAAGAATATCAACAAGTTAATGTGACTACGAGAGGACAAGCAAAAGTTGTCCTAAAAGGTAGTTCATCTAAGGTAGCTATTCCTCCTCCAAGTCATTATAATCTAGTTGATCAATTGAGGAAAACATCAACTCAAATCTCCATCCTTGAATTTCTTAAAATGTCCCCCGTACACAAGAATATTTTAGAAGAAGCTCTTGTAAACACATCTGTCGACATTGATCTGGATGTAGATAAATTTCAAGCCATGGTGGGACATTTTTCTTCCCCCACTTGTCTTTCATTCTCCAAAAAAGATGATGCATCCATGACACATCCGCATAATTCATCACTTTATCTTGAAGTCATGATCCATAAACACCGAATCAGACGTGTCTTGATGGATGGAGGAGCCGGTTTAAACATTTGTACCTTAAAGCTTATACATGCCTTAGGAATATCAGAAAATTCCATTGATCCATGAAGAAAAATAACTATCAAGGCATATGATGATGAAGAAAGAGCTTCTAAAGGACTAATAATGCTACCTATCAGAGTGGGACCTGTTGTGAAGAATACATTTTTTCAGGTTCTAGATCGTGATCTTTCCTATAACATACTTTTGGGTCACCCATGGATTCATGATATGTAGGCAGTACCATCAATGTATCATCAATGCCTCAAGTTTCCATATGATGGACAAGAAATAATTGTACAAGCTAATTACAATAGTACCCAAACTTGTTCAAATCTGTGAGCAACCCAAGACGCCTTTGTGCCACACAATAGGGAGGCTCTTACTGTCTCTTCTTCCAATCTACAAGGCCAACTGCAAGAATTGACAAAGAATCTTGACACCAAGCTACATTTTAAAGACAAAGGAGTAGGAGAATATTTGTTATGCCTTTCTACCTTACCTCCTTCTCCATCACATGGTCAGCCAACCCTATCAAATCAAAAGATCGCAGAAACCTCTACATCCCAAGCTTCTGTGACAATCACAAAGTTTCATGGACAATTCATTAAAGCTAACCCCGCTGAGGAAGAAGCCAAAGATAGGGACATCCTAAGTTGGCTATACAAAGATGAAGATGAATCTATCTTACACATCAAGTTACCTACTGAACAATATGGAAAAGGATATACCATCATGCAAAGAATGGGCTATGAAGGAAATGGTCCTATAGGAAAAAGAAAAGAAGGAATCATTGAGCCAATTCAACCTATTTCAATACATCCAAAAGATAAAATAGGACTTGGATATGGTAAGGACACAGAAGAGTCACCTTCACAGTGAGCACAATAAATTCATGAAGGAGAATCAATTTCAGATAAACCTCATGAAGATGTCACTTTACAAAAATTTTATGGATCAGTTTTCCAATTGCAGAATAGTTCAGACACTATTCCAATGAATACGAATGGGATGATGTCTCTGATGATACATTCTTAACAGAGAGAAGGGTGGATGTCATACACAAATTTTCACCCATGTTCTTACAAGGGGAGGGCTCAAGGCCTTCACTTGATTATGTTTTACAAAGCGATCATGACTCAAGTGAGGATGATTTAGATTTTAACGAGATTGATAATCGACAGGAGAATACCATCAGACCTTGTCCATCATGAAAATGACAACCATTTCATGACTTTGATAGCTCAAGACCTTACCCAACCTAATGATCCCCTGCCTTTAGTCTATTTGAAACTTATTGATTGGGACAACGATGTACCTATCCATATCCCTATATTTCATGATGATGAGGCTATTGTAAATTTCCTTTGTTCATCTAATGAAGAAAACAATTGTTTCATCCAAGAATCTCATACTCAAGATTTTGATAGGGAGGGTGTCAAGTCTCTTAGCTACAAAATAAATGAAATAAAATATGGATCTATCAGTGAAAACAAAAAAATGGTAGTGGTAGATCACAACAAAAGAAAAATAAAGAGTGAATCCAACGATGAAAACCTTTTTGAGGCACTGAAGGATGTGAAATTTGACACTCTTCCCAAACATTATCAAGAAAGATCTTCTATTTTGATTGAGCCCACAAAATCAATCAGCATAAGTACAATAGAGCAGCCAAAAATCTTGCAACTTGCAGCATCATTATAATGGAAGAAGTACTGAAATTCATAGAGTTCTTGAAGGAGAATCAAATAAATTTTGCTTGGTCATATGCTGATATGCCAGGGTTAGATCCTAATCTGATAATGCATCATCTATCTATAAACATAGGGGCAAAACCTGTGAAGCAAAAACTCAGAAAAATGCATCCACATGTTGCATTATTGGTTAAAGAAGAGTTAAAGAAGCTTTTAGATGTTGGATTCATTTGGACTATTGACTATGCAGAATGGATCTCCAATATCGTACCTATTTCAAAGCTGGATGGAAGGATTATAATTTGTATAGATTTCAGAGATTTAAACAAAGCATGTCCCAAAGATGACTTCCCTTTGCCAAACATAGATATGATTGTTGATTTAACTATTGGCCATGCAATGTATTCATTAATGGATGGATTTTCAGGATACAACCAGATAAAGATTGCACCAGAGGATCAAGATAAAACAACATTCACATGCCCTTGGGGTACCTATTGTTGGAACGTAATGCCATTTGGGCATAAAAATGCAGGAGCAACTTATCAAAGAGCAATGACCACCATTTTCCATGACATGATGCACACCTTCACAGAAGACTATGTGGATGACTTATTGGCCAAATCTAACACAAGAGAAGGACATCTTGAGATCTTGTCAAAGATCTTTATCAGAATGGAGAAGTTTAATGTTCGACTCAATCCAAAGAAATGTGTCTTCGGCGTTAAATCTAGAAAAATCTTGGAATACATTGTTTCAGAAAAGGGCATAGAAGTTGATCTAGAAAAAGTATAGGCTATAATGGACATGTCACTGCCATGAAATATCAATTAGCTTCGATCACTACAAGGATGACTACAATCCATCAGGAGGTTTATAGCTCAACTAGTAGATAAAAGCTTACCATTTACACATCTATTGCATAAAAATGTCCCATTCAAATGGGAGAAAAAGTGTGAAGCAGCTGGCATTTAATCAAATCAAGAAATATCTCATGAATACACCAGTCCTAATTCCACCAGTTCCAGGAAAGTCGCTCATACTCTATATTTCAGCAACAGAAGTATCTTTGGGAGCGTTACTAGCACAAGAGGATTCTACAGGAAAAGAAAGAGCCATATACTATATCAGTAGAACATTAACAAGTCATGAACTAAACTACACTTTCATTGAAAAAGCTTGCCTAGTAGTAGTGTTTGCTTCCCAAAAGTTGTGCCACTATATGTTAGCTCATATAGTTAAGTTGATAACCA
This sequence comes from Sequoia sempervirens, assembly GCA_007258455.2. Classification (NCBI taxonomy): domain Eukaryota; kingdom Viridiplantae; phylum Streptophyta; class Pinopsida; order Cupressales; family Cupressaceae; genus Sequoia; species Sequoia sempervirens. The sequence goes on from VDFB02058242.1 coordinate 61,730,585, forward strand.
AAATTGATCCATTAAAATACCTCTTAAGCAAAGCTACCTTAACAAGAAGACTTGCAAAATGGGTAATGATCTTAAGTGAGTTTGATATTCACTATGTAGATCGAAGAGCCATAAAAAGATAGGTCATAGTAGATCAGTTGGCCGAAGCACCTTTACAAGAAGAAAACCCAATGCACATTGAATTTCCTGATGCAGACATCTTCATAGCAACAATTAAGAAATCATGGACATTGTACTTTGATGGATCTTACACGCAACATGGCTTGGGGGTAGGGATTCTTTTTGTGACACCTGAAGGACATACCATTCCAAAATCATATCGGTTGATGTTTCCCTGCACAAATAACATAGCTGAATATGAAGCATTGCTCACAAGAATAAAGATAGCATTGGACTGGCAGATTTCAAAGTTGCAAGTCTATGGTGATTCACAACTTGTCATTAATCAAATCAATGGTGATTATCAGACTAAAGATGATAAGTTGCTACCTTACAAGAATATGGTGGATGATTTTAAAAATTATTTTGTGGCAATCAAGTTTTCACAAATCCCAAGGACTGATAATAAAGTTGCAAATGCAATGGCTACAATTGCTTCCTTGTTACAAGTATCAGAAAATAAAAAATGATACGAATTCTTGGTGGAACAATTGTTTGCTCCCGCCTATGATAATCCTGAGACCCAAGTCATATGTCATTTAACTGGTTCTGATTCACCTTTATATGGCAAGACTTATACCTACCTGAAAAATAGCATCTTACCTCTGAATTTATCTTAAAACCAAAAAAGGAATTTCATACGCCAATCATCCCACTATACCTTGATCGCCAATATCCTTTACCGACATGGTCTTGATGGTACGCTCCTTCGATGTTTTGAATGTGACGAATTTGAAAAAGCCTTACAAGAGGTTCATGGTGGTATTTGTGGAACTCATTCAAGCGGTTTAACCTTAGCCAAGAAACTTGTTAGAATGGGATATTATTGGCCTACCATGGAGAGAGAATCTTTTAATTTTGTCAAGAAGTGTTCTAAATGCCAGATCCATGGGAATCTTATTCATGCACCTACACAAGAACTGCAGCCTTTCACTCCAACATGGCTTTTTTCTCAGTGGGGACTAGATCTTGTTGGAAAAATTCATCCATCATCATCAAATGGGCATAAATTCATCATCATAGCTACAAAATATTTTACAAAATGGATTGAAGTTGTTCCTTTGATGACCGTGACCGATAAACAAATCTCTTCATTTATCCTAAATTACACGATCTGCCAATATGGAATTCCTAATTCTATCATCACTGATAATGGGAGGCCTTTCAAAAATTAGGATGTTAATGAACTTTGTGAAATATTTCACATCCAACATAGGTTCTCTACACCTTACTAGCCACAAGGAAATGGTCAAGCAGAAGCTTCAAACAAAACAATCTTGAAGATCTTGAAGAAGACGGTAAATGATGTCGGTCGTGATTGGCATGTCCAGTTAAATCCAGCTTTGTGGGCATACAGAACTAGCATTCACACACCAACAAGAGCTACACCATATGCCTTGGTATATGGAGCAGAAGCGATCTTACCATTAGAGGTTGAAATACCTTCGCTTAGGGTCTCACTTAAAGGATTGATAAATGATGAAGACTATAGAGTATCTCGTCTATAAGAGTTAGAACTGTTAGATGAAAGATGTCAACATGCAGTTGATCATTTGAAGGGTTATCAACAAGTTATGTCCCATAGCTACAATCACATATTTAAACCACGAACATTTCAAGTAGGTGATTTAGTCTTGAAAGAAAATCCACGCAATCAGTAAGACAGAGAAAAGAAAGAAAATTTTGAACCAAAATGGCTTCGTCCATTTGTCATCATTGCAGCATATAGTTCTAGAGTATATCAGTTATCTACGTCAGAAGGGGACCTATTTGAAGAACCGATCAATAGCATTCATTTGAAAAAGTTCTATGTCTGAATCATCAAAACTAAAAAATTCCTGAAGAAATCCATAAAAAATCTGAAAAAGTCTTGAAGAAATCCATAAAAAATAAAAAAAAGTCCTAAAAAAAATACATAAAAATCAGAAAAAGTCCTAAAAAAAAAACATAAAAAATCAGAATAAGCCCTGAAAAAAATACATAAAAATCAAAAAAAGTCTTGAAAAAAAATACATAAAACTCAGAAAAAGTCCTGAAATAATCTATAAAAAACATCAAAAAGTGCATTAAAATAAGTGGTGAAACTACTTATGATAAAAATGGGCTCCTCTATCTATTAGCTTATGTCTTCTATTCACTTTACGACATCATCTATCTATATCTATCATCTATACATATCTATCATATCCATATCATGCAACAGGAATTCTTGTGTTTCATCATGGCTTGATGAAATTTATTCATATCCATCCTATTTAGGTTGTGTTCACACTGGGGGCAGAAACACAGACTAAACAAGAGAGGGGAAACAAGCTTTTAGAATATCACAAATGGATAAATAACGGTTTGACAACATGCAACATACATTGATGAATCAAATCAACCACAACACCAAAATGATCACTCAATGCCAATGAAATCAAACAACATGGTCAAAACAATGTTAATCAAAACACAAACATCAATGTTGATTACCAAGTTGGATGATCTTAATCTGAATAATGTTTGGAATACTTTAGGCAAAATTTGAATTGTTGGTTGATTTTCTATCATATCTCTAGAGCAATTCGATGATGTATTGAACTAGAAAAGCAAGGAAGGAGTATGATTTTTCTTTGTCTGTTGTTTGTGAGGAAACCATTAGTACTATGCAAATTGGTCACGAGACATGCTCTATTAAGTATCATTGATGACATTTCATAATTTGCATGGGAAATGGGTTAACTCTTGTCTATTTATGCAAGCAATACTCAGGTCATCTTGGTTCAATTATACCTAGATGCTTGTATTAACTTGCTATATTAAAATTCATAAAAGCAATACTCAGGTCATCACTAGTGCTAACATACCCTTTGATGCTTGTATTAACTTTCAACATTTCAATGCTCTATGATGACACAAAAAAAAGAAGCACAAATAAGCTCTCAAAATGGCAATATTGTACAGATATCCTACATGGTTAGTATAGATTACATTCATTCTAGGAATTTGCATTTGGCATTTATAGATTTTCCCAAAAGTTGGCAAAGTATCAAAGTTTTGTATCTTTTGAATAAATGACTAAGTACATTTTGACATTCATAAGAACATCATCACATACATTTTTCATACATATTTACATCAGAAAATCATAAAAACAAAGCATACATCATAATCAAAACATTCATGGGCATTCATAAATTGTACCATCTATCATTTCACATTCATAATCATTCATCAATAGATCACAATCATAATATCATAACATTGCACTTGCATTTTCATATCTAAAAATCATGCATACATATACATCATGAGCATAACATGGTAAAACCATCACATAACACATCATGCATATAGAAAATAGACGCATTCATCACAAAAGGAATCATCGTTGCATATCATATATCTCACAAATGAATGTCAAATGTACAAAATATGTCAACTATGCATTACATAACATCATCCAAAATGGGATCATATCAGTGTGTATACAGATGTATCAACAGAAAATTGATAACACATCATATAAAAAGCACTACAAAGTGCTATCCTCTGATGGTGCTAGTTTGGAACCTGTCCCACCTGCTCCACCTGTCCCTGATGACCCTCAGGCATGTCACGTAACGAGGTCAGTCTGCATGCCTTGATCACATCTCTATCTGCCTGTACAAGCTATGGAATCAACCTCCATGTCTTTGGGAATCACTACCATAACTGCAAGATGCTCAATCTCTCCTATTGAATAGGAAGAATCATCAAGTCAAAGCAAAATCAATATCAAATCTGAATATCAACCTATTTGTTTTTCATCATCATGGAAAGAAAATTTATCAAAATCTTGTTTGTTTTTTTTAACAACTTTAGAAACAAACTTATCAAACTATTTGTTTTTCATCATCATGGAAAACAAATTTATCAAAATCCTATTTGTTTTTAACAACTTTAGAAGCAAACTTATCAATCTATTTGTTTTTCATCATCATGGAAAACAAATTTATCAAAATCTTAATTTCTTTTAAGAACCTTAGAAGCAAACTTATCAATCTATTTGTTTTTCATCATCATGAAAATAAAATTTATCAAAATCCTATTTTTTCTTAACAACTCTAGAAGAAAACTTATCAAACTATTTGTTTTTCATCATCATAGAAAGCAAATTTATCACAATCCTGTTTGTTTTTAACAACTTTAGAAGCAAACTTATCAAACAACTATTTGTTTTTCATTAACTTGAAAGCAAATTTATCAGCTATTATTTGTTTTCCAACAACCTTGGGAACAAACTGATCACACAAAACAACATCAAATCATGGGTGCTGCAGAAATCATGAAGGGTGCTATAGAATGATGGGCACTATGAAATACATAATGGGCGCTACAAAAAGACTAAAAGGCACTAAAAGAATGCATGAAGGTACATAAATGTTGGAAAACATGCCCTAAACAAAAAAATTTCAAATAACAAAATTTTAACGGGGTACATACCACGGGTCCATAGTGTGCCATTCGTTGATGTCGACGGATGCACTTGAAATGGTGCTGGTGGATAGGAAGTGCCATCTTTCTCACTCCAAAGCTCAAAAATTACAATTTTTACTAGGTTAAAATGGGAAAATGACATGGAAATGACATTTTTAACCTATTTAAAGGAAAAATTGGGGCATTTTATCACATTCTATCATCGCAGGGGCAATTTAGCTCATCAATTTTTCATCTCATATTTTTCCATGTCAATTTCTTCACATCATCATTTTTGAATGATGAATCGACATCTTAAAAATCATAAAAATCAGAAAATTCCAAAAATTCTAACATTTCAAAAAAAATTCACAAAAATCAAAATCTTATCGATTCATTGTCCAAGGGGACATATACCTATCAACATTTGGCAATAAATATCTAGGGAAAATTTCAAAATTCTTTGAAGCAATGCGTAAAACACATCACTTCAAAGAGGGGAAAAATGTATACACCTAAAAATGGTCACATCACAATAATTAATTAAATATTTTTAATATTTAATTAAATCTCTGAATTCAATCTACGTATAAATAAATCTAAATAATTTATTTATATTGTTCATTCTTTCATTTGGATTAAATAAATAAGCTTATTTAATCACTTTTCTTATCCATTTCTTAATTAATTAAATAAACATTATGATTTATTTATATTAATTATCATATAATCTTGGTTTGAATATTTTATTCAAATAAAGATTAAATATTCTTCTCTTCTAAAAATCTTCTAAATTCCATTCACAATTAAATATTCCAAATATTTGATTAATTATTCTAAAGTCACATCGCAATTAAATATTCCAAAATATTTAATTAAATCTTCTAATGTCCATCCACATCAAATATTTCAAGAATATTTTAAATCCTCAAACTCACATAAAATTAAATAAATTTATTTATTTATTTAATTTGGAATTATCTTTAACAACCGTGAAACAATTTCAAAACAGAAAATTGATTTCTCTATTTCTGAGCAAAGTTGTTCCCATGGGTTGAAGACAAACCTCCATTCTTCTCTCCAACCTCCCAACATCTTCCATCTTCCTCTCAACCTCTCCATCTCTCACCATTCAAAATTACCAGACAATCTCATAGCCATTGATCTTTGCCAACCAGGCTCTTGCATGTAAAAATCTATAAAAGGGACTGCTGGGTCTTTGAAAATAGAGAAGTTTTTGTACGGGAAAGCTATAGCCAATTTGTAATAGCATAGCCTTTCAGCATCCATAGTCTCTAGAATCATAGCATAGCATAGCTTAGCATATTAGCATTCCATATCATGGCCTATCATCCTCATATCATAGTTTCAATAGCATTCATAATCTACAGCCCCTGTGCATATTAGTATACCAACATTTCACTCCACCAGCATATAGGATAGATAAGTACTCTCCCTTTGCATACTTGTTCTGCAAGTTGCCATTCTGAGAAGCTTTGATTACACAATCTGAGAGTAGCAGCTTCAAGCAAATCACTGGAGACAGAGGACAATGGAACGACTCTGAAAAAGCTCTGTTTGATTTCCTTAAATTCATTTTATTTAGCTTTCTTTAGTTTAATGTTGCATTGGTGTGTTTTTGTTATCTTATTTTGATACTAACATTTCCCACACACAGTTCTAACCTTTGAAATTGTAATTTTTTTAAATTTTGGCTGTCTCACCCATTTCTTTTTTTCCTAGAGCTATAACTAAACACATATTTTCCTGATTTATTGCTATTACCTTGCAATTAAATGGATTTAATTACATCTATTTAATCTTCAAGGAATCATTTTCAGTTAAGAAAGAAGCTTATTAGGAGTACTTATATTGGCGCACTAAAATGAACTTAGTTATTTCTAATCAGTCTAGACCGTTTGTATTGTTTAAGCTCACTTTCTTGAAGCGTTGACATGATACTAACACTAATCTTTTTTCTTCATTGATGTAAGAGAATTTGTCCACTAGTAATCTAGCATTCCTCTAAGGGTATTCATAAATATGATGAGTCCTTAAAGCATAGTAGAGAATAATGAATTTAGTGAAACAAAAAATTCAATTAAATAGAAAATTTGCAAAACAAAAATTAGGACTAAGCACTATACAAGGTCATTTTTGCAAATAGTGGTTAGGTCCATAAGAAAAAAATGAATCAAACCCATGGATTTGACCCTTCACATATCTTATCTATTAATAAAATTCCTAGGTGAAATACATACAAAGATACATCATTCCTAGCCTTGAGACCCCCAAATTTCAATAGATCAACACAAATATTTAATGATCATCCTTCGAGAGCTAAGTGCATTATCTTTCACATTTACTTTCACAAAATAATATTTAATTTGTGAATCACTCACACTTCCAATTGTCTAACATTAATCTATTAATTTATAGTTTTGTATACATGTCTTATTAAATTAGCTTGTAATGTTTAGATTAACATTACAAAAAACTATTTTCCTTTACAAATATTTAAGATAAAATTTGTTCTATTTTTTTTCACTTATTAATATAGTTTTTAATAATATTTCACTTTGCATGCTTCATTGTATAATTATCTCATACTCTTTTATTCGAACTAAATTTACAGTTTATTTATAACTTTTTATCATTCTATAATGAATCAAGAAATACAAATTCAAATTAATATAAGATCACTACATTTTTTTAACAAAATATTTCACCCTTTCTCATAGAAGATTAAAAAACTCATGCCCATTAAATAATATACTAGTATATATATCTTAAACAAGTGACGCAATCGTCAAGTTCCTGCCGAGAGGTAAAAGTCATGTAGCTATGAGTTAGGAAAAGTTTTTAGATAGCGAATAGAAATATGAATGTATTTAAAATAGCTAGAAAAGTCTGAAGTTATTTTTAGAAGCGCATGAATGCATGGAATTTTTAGGGTGCATGGGGAATGAGGTCCATAGGGACATGTGAACAGGTAACACATGTGGATGGATGCAAGGGATTTTTTTTTTTATGGGTACCATGTATACGTGGAGTTGTTTATAGATATACCAATGAATACTTGTTTTTTTTGTGTGTGTATGTATACATTTGTGAGAAGGAAGATTCTTTATGATCTTAATTAGGAAGCAAGAATGCATTATTAATTTGTATTAACTATTGGATGCAAACAATTGGAAACATTTGTAATAATGCATGAGACATATATGCATACATGTATCCATGTGCACAAAATGCATAGAAGAGTGAGATGCACAGTTGGCATGTTAACGAGTCTTAAAGCAGGAGGAGACTCAACTCGCATTTACAGTATTAAATGAAAGAAAACAAGAGAAATAAACTATTTATGACTAGTGGAATGTTTTTTAATTTTTTTAAATTAGAAAACCTTTTGATTGAAAAATTCATTAGTCATTTTAAATGGAACAAAGTTTTGATGTAGAGATATTTGTAAAGCATCAAATATCATTTGCAACTATTTACAAAAAACATGTGTGCTATGTTAATTAATACAATTGAGTTATTTTAGTTTATCATATCACAATATGCAAGTGCTAATAGAAATAGTAGTGTTAGGTGGAAGATTGATAGGGGTAGCTCATTTGAGTATAAACTTTTGTAAGATTAATCAATGTTTTTTTAATGTAGAATGAAGATTAGTATTATATAAAGCTATTGTTTTTATTATAAATAAGATTTAAATCCTGTCTATGTAATATGATAAGATATTTTCGTGTATAGAACAATGTAATTATATTACAATAAATTGTTAGATGAATGACTAGAAAGCTATTGATTTTATTATAAATAAGATTTTAATATTGTTTATGTAATATGAATAAAAATTGTGTTTATATAATAAACAATAAGTAATTAGCAAAAATATAATAAAGAACCTTACTACCTAAGATTAAATTTGTGTATATATAAAATAAAATGTAATAGTTTAACTTATGAAAATGTAATAAGTGGAATAAATATTACGATAAATTCTTAGATGAAACTGTACAAAGGTATTGATTTTATTATAAATTAGATTTGAATGTTGTTAATGTAATACGAATGAATATTTTTTTGTGTATATATTTTAAACAAAAAATAATTTGAAAAGATATAAAGAATTTTATTAGGTAAGATAAAATGTAGGTACAGTAAAATAATCTACATGTTTGTAGCACTTTGCATCTAAACATTATATTATTATAATAATCTACAGTAAAATAATCTTATAATGTTTGTAACAATGCTTGAAGCATTTAAGTATACATGGATGCATGTACACATTTATCGACATGCACAGAATGCACAAAAGAGTGAAAAGCATCCTTGGCACCTGAGCAAGCCTGAAAGCGTGATGAGACTGAAGTTGCATTTGCAGTATTAAATGAAAGAAATCAAGAGAAATAAACTAGTTAGTATGAATGCATATATGAAAGGAAAGCATTAAAATATGGATCCATGTAAAGACACATGCATGCACGAATGTGTACATGTGTGCATTTAACTTGGTATGTTAAGAAGAATCTATATATGCCTGCGTCCATAAAGTTAGAAATGTTAGAAACAATTTGCAGCTTAAACAAGAACTAGCAAAACATTATTGACTGAAACAAAGCAGCAATACATTAGTGTTTGTGGAACAAGTGTATAAAGTATATCTAATAATGCATTTGGATGCATGGATACATGTAAATATTTGTGAAATTTGAATATACATTATAGCCTTGGAGGAATTGTCATATGTGCTTTTAGGAATCTATAAGAAACAGGATTTAGAAAAGACATTTTAAAAAGAACTCTTGAATACAACTGTATTTTAACAATGAGACTCAATTTGCATTTGCAGTATTAAATGAAAGAAAATAGGGAAAATTAACTATTTATTAGCAATGCATATATCGAATTAATGCATAAATGTATGGATGAAGGAAAACATTAATGCATCCATCTATGTGTACATGTGTCCATGTAAGTTGGTAAGTAAACAAGAATCTATATATGCCTATGTGCACAAAGCTAGAAAATGTCAGAAACAATTTGCATTTGAAAGATATAAAAAGAACATTTATGATCGAAACAAAAGAATAATACATTATTGTTTTTTGACCAAGTGTATTAAGGATATCCAACGATGCATTTGAATGCATGGATACATGTAAATATTTATGAAAACTGATTATACATTTTAGCCTCCAAGAAACTGTGATATGTGCTCTTAGTTATTTGCAATAAACAGGATATAGGAAAAAACGTTTTCAAAGGAAGTCCTGAATACAACTCTATGTTGTCATAGTTATTTTCAAAGCCCTTAGTGTTTAATTGCATAACCTTGATATTTTTTTCAATTTTTCCTTTGGTATGGTGTGAATTTTGTTCTAATGGATGAAGGTATATTTGAGCTATAGATAGATAAAGATATGTAAGGGTGGTAAAGAAGAATGAGCGATGTAAGTGCAACAAAGAGCAGGAATTGAGAGAATGATGTGATGCAAGTAAGGTATATGAATGGCTTATGGAAAGTATTAGATATGGGAAGCAACGATATGTGAAATTGGATGTGAGAATGAATGGAATGTAAATTATATGAATTTATCATCTTCGAGTTATATGCTTAAAATTAAATGCAAGATATAAAAATTTGAATGAGTGAGCTGGATTGAGAGAAAAAAGGAATGCAAGACATTGGTGTGATGCAAGAGAAGCATATAAATGGATTTTGAAATGTATTTGATTTGAGAAGAAACGATGTGCATTGGTGGAAATGGAAATCAGTGGATTCGATAGGGTATGAAGTGAAATTTTGTTCCAAGAAAGGGTGGAAGAATGTTTATTTTGTTATTGGTTATGCTTTTTAAAATCATCATAGGGCTGAGTGTCTCAATACAAATACAAAAGAAAGACTAGTGTCTCATTTCTCACTCTCCTTTGGACTAAACAAAGTTCCAAGATCCTTGAGCTTGCTCGAAATGTGACAAGAGATGAATAGATATAAAAATATAATGATATTTAAGGATGCAAGAGTGAAAAGAGAAACACCAATGAATACTAGTACCTTTACATGGGTGCATGTTTACATTTGCAGTAAAAAATTTCCTTTATGATCTTATCTAGGAAGCAAAAATGTATTATTATTTTTTCTCAAGTATTGAATGCAAATAATCTTAAACATTTGTAACAATGCTTGAGGCATCTATGTATACATGCATGCATGTATACATGTATCCATGTGCACACACTGCAAAGAAGAGTGAAAAGCATACATGACATGTGAATGAGAAATTTGAATGGAAAAGACTAAAATCAAGTAGAAATACAAATCTGTGAAAGCATAGTGATGCTCAAGTAGCATTTGTAGTAGTAAGCGAAAGGAAAATAGGGAAAACAAACTATATATCAGCAAAGCATATATTGAAGGAATGCATAAATATATGGATCCATGTAAACATTTATGCATGGATGGATGTATAGATGTGTCCATGTAATTTGGTACACAAAGAACAATCTATAAATGCATGTGTGCATAAAGCGAGAAATATTAGGAACAATTTGCATTTGAAACATATACAATATTGTTTTTTGAACAATTGTATAAAGGATACGTAATGATGCATTTGAATGCATGGAAACATGTAAATATTTGTTAAATCTGATTACACATTATAGGCTTGAAGAAACTGTTATACGCGCTTTTAGGGATCTGTAATAAACAAGGTTTAGAAAAGACATTATGAAAATAACTCTTGAATACAATTGTATGTTATGAGTGTTATTTTTAAAGCCCTCAGTGTTTATTTGCATAACCTTGATATTTTCTTCATCTTTTTCTTTGTTTGGTATGGTGTGAATTTTGTTGTGATGGATGAAGGTATATTTGAGGTGTAGATAGATAAAGATATGTGAGTGTTAAAAAGAAGAATGAGTTATGCGAGTGGAACAAAGGGAGCGAATTGAGAGAAGGGTGAGATGCAAATAAGGTGTATGAATAAGTTATGAAAAGTATTTGACATGGGAGGCAAGGATATGGGATGGTGGATATGAGAATGAATGGGAATGTAAATGGTATGAATTTATCGTTTGCAAGTTATATGCTTACAATTAAATGCAAGAAATTAAAATTTCAATGAGAGAGCTGGATTTAGTGAAAAAAGGAATGCAACACATTGGTATGATGCAACACAAGCAAATAACTGGATTTTGAAATGTATTTGATTTGAGAAGAAAGTACGTGCAAGGGTGGAAATGGAAATGAATGGAATCAATAGGGTATGAAGTGATTATTTCTTGCAACAAGGGGTGGAAGAATGTCTAGTTTGGTATTGGTTATGCTTTTAAAAATCATCATAGGGCTGAGTCCGTCAATATAAACACAAAAAAAAGACCCATGTTGCATTTCTCACTCTCCTTCGTACTGAACAAGGTACTGAGATCCTTGAGCTTCCTCGAAATGTGACAATAGAAGAGTGGATATAAAAATATAATGATATTTATGGATAGAAGAGTCAAAAACAAAAGACAAAGTGGAAGTTCTTATGCATATACTATGGAAAAATAAATATGGAAGATCATAAAATAGAGAACATGTAAATGCTGATGCAGTGGAGAACATTAAATACATGGAGAGAGAAATACGTAGAGCTATTCACAGATATATGCATAGATGCATCAACAGACACATGTATACACAGAAAACAGAACTACATGGAGAGATGGAGATATGAACACATGTATACATGGATGTATGCACATTTGGATATAGGTACAAATGCATATGTTACATGGAAGGATGTATTCATATACATATGTAAATATGGATGAAGGCATATATGCATATATGCATGTATGGACAATATGCATAAATGTATGTCAACATATAACTTTTAATTTTGTTATATTGGAAAACTAGCACTATTATGATAAATCAATATTGGAAAATTAGCATTTGGCTGTTTGTATTTATCAGAAAAGCTTTATAAATTATTGTTGTTATTGAAAATTAGTGAAATGTGATCGCATAGATTGATTAAATAAATTTAAGCAAAGGCATAGTTTATAAAACTGGCGAGTAGAGATACGTAATCCATGAGTGCAAATTAAATGCATTGAAATATCAGGAAAATGCGAACACATGGAGAGGTCAAAATAATTGAAGCAAATGCATTAAATGGCATGTGGCTGGTGGGGAAGGCACTGGAATTGCTTGATGGCCATGGGTGGCTAGGATACTTTGGCCATTAGGGGCCATTTGGCCAAAGACAAAGAAAAATACACGGATGCATGAGTCCATACATGCATATATACATGTATCCATGCAAAATATCGATAGATACATATATAGATGGATGTGTGTATGCAATTCATAGGTGCATATATGCATAAATCAATGTATACATGCACCCATAGATATAGTCATACATATATAGACAGATGCATGTAGAGATGGCAAGATATGCATAAATCAATATATGCATGGCTGCATATATGGATACATAGATACATAATGAAATGGAGAAAAAGACACATTTATATATGCATTTACTTTGGGAGTTTGATTTTGAATCCATATGCATACTTTGATTAAAACTAGTGGCTGAAGGTACATAGTTCATTCAGACAAAATTAATGCATTGAATGTCATTTGACCAAAGGGGAGACTATTTGGATTGTTAAGCAGTCTTTGAATATATAACAGTTAAAAGAGATAAGTAAGTATTAAGTATCCTTGGGGACATTCCACATTTTGACCTTTCAATCAAAGTCAATTAACAAAGTAGCAGTCAGACCTAAAGAAACTTCAAGGACTATGCCGATAGAAAACCATATTTTGGACAATGGCTAGACAATCTGTTGAAATTGCTTTAGAAACTTTGAAGCAAATACATTTTTGCTTCTGTTTATTTTCATTGTACATCTTAAATGAAAGTCGGGTTTTGAATTGTTACAATGTATTTGTATACTTTGATTATAAAATCATAGTTTAGATCATTTTAAGTGTTATCCATTTGAATCTTTTCTTGAAATACGAAGATTCATTTGAGTCTTGGAGGCAATGCACAGCTGTCCTATAAAGAGAGCTTTGGAACCAATGAGCTGTCATATATACATGGGTGCATGAGTCCATAGATGCATATATACATGTATCCATGCAAGTTATTGATAGATGCATATATACATGGATGTGTGTATGCAATTCGTAGGTGCATATATACATAAATTGAGGTATACATGTACCCATAGATACAGCCATACATATATAGACAAATTCATAAAGAGATGACAAGATATATGCACAAATCGATATATACATGATTGCACCTATGGATACATAGATACATTATGAAATGAAGAAAAAGACACATTTATATATGCATTTATTTTGAGAGTTTGATTCTGAATCCATATGCATACTTTGATTAAAACTAGTGGCTGAAAGTACACAATTCATTGATACAAAATTAATGCATTGAATTGCATCTGACTAAAGGGGAGGCTGTTTGGATTGCTAATTAGTCTTTGAATATATAACAATTAAAAGAGATAAATAAGTATAATTATCCTTGGGAACATTTCACATTTTGACTTTTCAATGAGAATGAATTAACAAAGTAGCAGTCAGACCTAAAGAAGGTTCAAGGACTATGCTGATAGAAAACCATATTTTGGACAATGGCTAGACAATCTGTTGAAATTGCTTAAAAAACTTTGAAGCAAATGCATTTTTTCGCTCTATTTACTTTCATTGTACATGTTAAATGGAAGTTGGGTTTCGGATTGCTGCAATGCATTTGGATACTTTGATTATAAAATCATAGTTTAGATCATTTTTAGTGTTATCCAATTGAATCTTTTCTTGAAATACCAAGGATTCATCTGAGTCTTGGAGGCAATGCACAACTGTGCTATAAAGAGAGCTTTGGAACGAATGAGCAAGTGAGCCACAATTTTTTTTTTCTCACATTGCCAATCTCACTGTGTGCTTTAAACCTCTAAAGTAAGAGAAAACTAAGGAAAGAAAGTACTTATTGCCTCAAGTAACTCGTTTCTAGTTCTAGATACTGTAATTATTGTCCTCATAGGCACACATGCAAAGTATGGAACCATATAGAAAGCAAGTGAACTCTTTAATAATCCCATGAAACGTAGTCTTTGTATGCATCCATGTATACAGGTTTGCATGTATATATGTGTACATGTAATTATGTATATATGTTAGACAATATGTATTTGTGCATAGGTGCATAAGGATGGTATGTATCTTTAGATTTTAGATTGCATAGGTAACATGTAGTTCATAGTCATCTAGTTAGAGTAATATGATCACTTTGTGCATATTGGTATTTAATTATGGAAGTTGATGTTTGCAAAGTTGTTCTTTTTTAATTTGGAAAGTGGTATTTAGCTATTTTCTTGATTGTGTTTCAAAGTGAATGCATTAAACAAAATGTGGATTTATCATGTAATATAGATTTAAGTGACTACAGATGCATTGTGATTACTTTGAGTGTTTAATTTTTTGTTATTCTGCACATCTGTGTAGTCACAGGAGATGATGTTGCTGTAGAGTCAAGACCTGGAACCAAGCTACTTGATACATGTATCCATAGATACATGGATGTGGACATCTATCATGGTATCCATAGATGCGTAGATACATGTATCTATGGATAGATGTATTCATAGATACATTGACACATATATGGATAGATGCCTATATACATTTGCACATAGAAAGACATACATATATGCGTGGATGCATCTATAGGTAGAAGAATACATAGAAACATAGTTGCGTGGATAGATAGATAGATGCATAGCTGGATACATAAATGCTTAAATATACATGTATGGAAATATCCATGGATTGCATATGAAGTTGCATAGATACATATATCCATGGCTGCATGTGTACATAGATGCATGTATTGCAGTACACATGGATGCATGCAGAAGTGTATCTGCGGGCAAGATGCATGGTTGCATGTGAGGCTTGTAAAGTTTGTATATTTTTTATTACTGCAAAGCGGTCTCATAAAGAGAGGTTTGGAACGAAAATTATGTCAACATGTGTGGTAATGAGAGTTTTTTCCTTGAACCTTGTTATATATTCAAAGAGTAACTAGCAATGCAAACAGTGTTCCCTTTAGTCAGATGCCATTCAATGCATTGAGCTTGCATCAATGGATTATATACCTTCAACCACTAGTTTGAATCAAAGTATGCATATGGATTCAGAATCAAAAGCTCTTTCCTGTGAACGTATTTTTAATTTTCCTATGCATTTGCCAGGAATACTTTTAACCAGTAGCATTGGCCAATCACATTTTGCCATTGAACATATTACTTATTTTTTTGTACAGTTTGCATTTGGAGAACTATTTTATATATTGGAAAATTAGCATATATCTATTTTTCTATTCGACTGAGTAGCTTTATAAATCATTTTTGTTTTAAAAAATTGGGAAAATGCGAACGCATAAATTGATTAAATAAATTTAAGCAAAGGCATAGTTTGAAAGTTGGTGGCTAGAGGTACGTAATCCATGAATACAGATTAAATGCATTAAAATATCAGGAAAATGTAAGCACAATGCATGAATGCAAATTAAATGCATTAAATGACATCTGGCTGGAGGTGAATGCGCTGGAGTGGCTTGGTGAACATGCATGGACAGGGTACTTTGGCCATTTAATATAGAGTTAAGCCACTTGCTATGCATCTTTATTACTTTGTGTGTGTTGTTTTTGTGTTCTGTAAGCCTGTGTTGTCAAAACCTAGCTTCTACAATTGCTTTGAGCTTTTTTGCTATGATGAAAGCATACAGGATAAAGGAATTTTGTGACCTGTTATAGTTAATGTGCTCATAGGCACATATGCAAAATATGGAAACATATATAAGGGAAGTGAATTGTTCAAAAAAACTCGTCAAAGAAATGTGGTCCCATGGAATGCAATAAGTGTTCACAATGGACACTTTGGTTTTTGCATGTTAACTTTGTCAGATAATGCAATTTGGCATGAACAATGTTGAAGCCATCACATGAACAATAGAACTATTCAACACTAAACTCTATGCTTGTAATAATTATTGGAAAAGCTATAAATGCCATAGATGAAATAATATGAATAAAATTCTAGTTTCTGGTTTTCTTGAAATGCAATGAAAAAACTGTTATAAAGACATATGACAAGGTTGTGTAACATATTACCATTCCTGTATCTAATTTCTTTGGACACGAATGCTTTATACACTTGATTGCAATAGTAACATGTCTACGAAAATGGGACAATAGAGATCATAATTCAGTAGTTTTTAGTGTGAGGATATATGTATCCTAATACATATAAGCTTGATCTAGCATTCATGAAAACAACTTCTATGTATAGTGAAAGAGCTAATTAGTGTTACTATATGCGATATCCATATAACATAATAAATTGGTACAAGGCTAGAGTGGCAGATCCATAAATACATGGACGCATGTATACGCAGTTGCATACAGGGATACATAGAAGCTTAGATGAATACATGGACACATGAATATGTGCATATGTGCATATGAACATAGAGGCATATATACATGTAAATATGCATATACGTAGTGAAAGCAACATATGGATTTGTGTATACAGGAGTGTACTCTACACATTAGAATGCATGATGGAAAAGTGACTATAAAGTACAATGCATAAAAGCAGGGGCGAGACTTGGTTGCAGTAACAGCATAAAAATGAAAAAAGCCAAAGGAAAATAACCATTTATTGTCTCAAGTAACTTGTTAATGGGTCTAGAGTGTGCAACCATAACAACTTCTACTTGGTCACCATAAATTCTTGAAAATGTAAGAATCAAAAAGCAAATAATGGAAAAGCTAGGAAGGACAAAATGCAAAAGGGAACATTTAAACTATATAGTTTGAATGGCATTATGCATGGAGGGATAATAATTGTTGAACATATATGTCAGATGTACATAGAGAACCATTGTCTTCATAGGTGCAAAAACAAAATTAGAGTTTCAAATGTCCATATTCTAGAAGACTTTAACATAGTAACCTATAGAAGTGTTAAATGTATAATAGCAATAGAGTATTTTAAAACCAAAGATGTCTTTAACATGTGAAAACCAGTGAAATGTCTTGGAGCTTGGAAAGGCGAAAAAGTAAAAGTCTGAACAATGTAAATCTATGCTCCTCTATTCCTAGTTTCTTGTGAAGCCAACAAAATGCTATGTATTAGAAACATAGTTTGTATGGATAGTGATTTGAGGTGCTGGTTCAAAAGAGAAAAAGTTTACATATGAATGACTTTATTACCTTCTGGTGATGTTTCCTGTCTATTTTCAATGCAAATGGCTTCAACAATGGCATTGTTTTGGTCAAGGCTAAAATGTCCTTCAGCACTGAAGTCTCATAGGATGAATATCACTACTGACTTGTCCTTGATATAGTCTTCATAGCTGAGCCTTTGCAGTGTGGGCAATAGACAGTGCATGGTGGCCTGGTCAATTGAAGACTGAATTGTTTGATTGTCATAAGTTGTTATGGTAGTTTTAAGTTGTAAACAGAATGTATAATTGACTTGCTGGTTGCACTGTTTACAGTGAGCAGTTTTTTCTTGGAGTGTGCCATAAGCAACAAATTTGAATTTGCATTTTGGACAACATGCATGAAATGGATTGGAAAATGCATTTGTTGCTTTTAGAGTACCAGAAACCTATATAATATGGTTCAAAATTGTTAGAGGAGACAAAAATACAAGTTTGGATGCACTAGATTTTTTAAAAAAGAATGTTGTTACCTTGAAAGTTGAATGTAGTAGGCTGTTGAGTTTTTCCAAGCTTCTTTTGTCATTCAAGGTACAGATGAATGTTGATAAACATGTGTGAAATGTGTTCTTTTGATCTGTTTTCCTTACAACATTCTTGAAAAGCATTGTAGGTGTTTTATTTGTATGCAACTAGTCTTCGAGTGCAAAGTATTGTTGCTCATATGTTGACCGTAATAGCAACTACAATTCAATGAGAGGATTAGATTTTGTTACGGAAATTGTTATAGAGACCACTGTAGAACATTAAAAGCTTGAAACTGAAAGAAGAGGTAAAAGTTCTGTAGACCGAAATACCTGTGCCTTGTCTATGTCAGTGTGGCCATATTTGATGTCAACTGCAAATTGGGTACCCATTTTTCTGGCACCAACTACCAGTGCAGCTATTGTGCCAGCTGGGTACTCATTTACAGTTGTTAACAATTGGCTGATAGTCATACTTGGGATGAATTTGTACTCTTGACAGAGGCGAGGGATGTTTTCAATGGTGCTTATGTCTGTTAAAATCAAAATGCAATCATAGTCACCTTCGTCATAATCTGTCCTAGGTGCAACTTGGAAATTTGAGATTGAAATAGCTGATCTCGAGACAATTTTAGGCTCATGTTGATACACAAGGTTTCCACTAACATTTAACGTGATTGTCATTTCTGCTTTGTGATCTGTCAGATCAGCACGTAGCATTTCCCATGTTTTGTTGTCCTTATCCAATGTTGCTTTGTAGACAACAAGGACATCACCTTGGAAGGTGTCTCCAACTCTTCTTGCCTTTAGTTGTTCGATTGAAACAATCCTAGGTTTCTTGACTCTTGTCCTACAAGGAACAAGGATAATGTCAATTGAATGCTAATTTTATATTAGCAAGTTGGGCAAATGGCGGTACATTGTAGAACAAAGTACTTTACCATTGTGCTGACTCTTCTTGTGCAATTTGCACCTGTTTGGCTTGTCTTTTTGATACATCTTTTGGTGTCCTGCAAATAATTGGAACAATGTTATTTGAATATTTGTGATTTGGGCGAATGAGTATGAAGGAATAATACTATGAGCACTTTACCGTTGTGTTGATTCTTCTTGTGTGGTTTGTATTTGCTTTGACTGTCTTTTAGTTTCATCCATAGATCTCCTACAAATAATGGATATAGGATTGGAAAAGACATTGCAATGCATAAAGGTGATATAAGGCTATAAGTTCTATAAAGTTGAATTTGTCTATTGTGCAACATGCAATTTTAGGAAAATTGGATTGTGATCAGTCCAATATGCTTCTGATATATAGATAGAGCATATATTTGTAGTCGTGTTGGACCAAATGTGATCAATGACTGAGTTGCCCATGCTATGTTGTTGGTTCAACATAAATTGTATGTTGTTCTGCTACATATAACTGTGAAGCATTTTTTTGCTTCTGCTTTCTGAAGACATGTCGACATTAAAATCGTCTAAAATGTACAACATGTTTTCTGAATTTGTGGACCCAATAATTATTTACAAGATTGTGATTACTTCATCTATGGCAGTTGCAGGTCTTGCATAAATATTACAAAAATTGAGTTCATTGTTAGATAGCATTACTGTTAATGTGATAGCTTCAATATTTGAGGTTTCATGTTGTGTTGTTTTTGACAAGAGTAAATGTTTCCTGGTTAAAGTTGATATGCCATGTATGTTATGTACATAGAAGCTATCAAAATTTTGCAGCAAGGTATTTAGCTCAAAGGGATGCATATGTGTTTCTTGGAGACACAAGATATCAGATTTCATTATGCCATAGTCATTGACAATATCCTCTACATGTGCTTTCAAGCTACGAGTGTTCAATGTACATAGGAGCATATGTGATTTGTTTTTTGAACATGTGTCTAGATTATCAAGTTTCCATTGTGCACATGTCTGAAGATGAGACATTTCTAGTTGTATTTTGTCTTTAACTTTGAAGTTTTTTGTAGTTAAAGGTTGTAACAGAAATAATGATTCTACTAATTTTGTTCATGACAGAGCTGTATAGGTTAGTCCATGTTGTCTAATGCCTATGGGATCAAAAGCCAAGGCCTCCATTGTTAATCCTTGGGATCAATGTATGGTTCGTGCACATGCTACTTGTACTGGGAATTGTTTTCTAGTTGTAATTTTCTTGTTTATTGTTATTTTCTGGATTGGCCTAGCAATGCGTTGTATAGGCACCCAGTCTTTATCAATGATAGTAGAATAGCAGTGTGCTAGTTTTGTGCGCTGGTGATGTCCAATTGATGGGTCATTAAATTTAACCTAGACAATATCAATATTGTTTTGTGATGTATATGCTTTAAAAATTCCATCTGAACCGTTGACGAGGCCATCTTGAACATTGTAATTGCCTGCATAAAGCTCAACGAGAATGTTTGGTTTCAAGCATATTTGTGATGGGAGTGTCGTTGTGTGACTGTACACTCGTATTGCATTAAGGTCCTCATTAACTTCATCTATCGCATCTAGCACAATCATTTGGGTTGGCATGATTGATAGCATTTTGTTGTTATGTGCTTGAACGTCTATTCTCCTATAGAAAAGGTGCAGAAGCAATGGATCTAATGGTAAAGGATGAAAGCAAATTTTATTGATATAGTCTATGTCATGAGTTGTCTGAATGCCTACTTTTAGTCTATTAAGGATTGAAATAAATATTTCATCTTTTTGTCTCATGGTAGTCACCAATGAATAGCATTTTATGTGGTCTTTCCAGAAACTATAAGGCATTAATTCAATTAGAGTAGGCCTATTTTCAAAAACCATAGAGTCAAGGACAGGTTGTGCTTGGTAAAGGTCACCACAAAATATGGTATCAAGGTTCCCAAAGTATGCTGTAGACATTTGCATTATGTCTCGTAGTATTCTATCAATATACCGTAGAAATGTTGAGCCAACTAATGATATCTCGTCTATATGAAGTATGCGCAATTGATCATAGTGCTTTGACATAGTGTCAAGTACTTCAGTGTTCAGTGGCAGGAATTATGATGTATTAAAAGGTATGTGAAATGATGAATGTAATGTGAATCCCCCTATGTTATATGTTGCTTTACTTGTATATGCAGTTAATAAGCCCTTGGGTTTGTCTGGATTATTTTCAATAGAATTGCTATACATGCGAATGAGAGCTTGGTAGATGGATTTTGCTATAAAAGTCTTTCATGTTCCAGCTCCTCCAGTCAAAAACAAGTGTAATGGCTTTTGTGGATTTTTCATCTTTTTTATGAGAACATCCTTAACAATTGCTTGTTGTTCTTTATTTAACATTCGTCTTAACTTGTAGTATTCATTGTTATCTATAATATGTGGGTGCTTTGTAATTTAAAATCCATTGGAGTATGTGGTATTTGGGTTAGAATGACCTATGTTTGGAAGGTCTGTTTGAATGTCATATAGTTCTTTCTAGGAAAGCTTTGCTTGCATTGGCAGGTCAATGAGCTTTTCATCTTCAAGAGACTAAAGATCATTTATAGCTTTGTCAATGTCACCCCATGCGGAGTTTGTGTTGTGGATGAACTTTGCACTGTTTGTTTGAATGGTTTATCCATGGTACATGTATGCATGTTCCCAAGAGTCAAAGTTTTGTTTGAGTGTATGCTCATTAATGGTAAATGGAACATAGAGAACCAATTGCTCTCTACAATGATTCTCTATATCAAAGTGTTTGTTGAAATTGATAAACCGTACCACATTGGGTTTGGCTTTTGGTTCAATTGTAGCACCGTATTTGTTGTATCTTGAAACAAATTCTACAAGACATTTTTCCACCATTGTTTCAGGGCATTTTAAATAGTAGTCTATAATAGATTTCGCAAGAACGTTTTCTGATTCATCTGGCTCATTGCTCAATTGTTGAACAGATTTGAGTATAAATGTGCGATCATTGTCAGATCGTGTATCAATGAATATACATTTTCTTGAACTGTAATTCAATGGCAATGACAGAACAATATGTGTAGCTTGTTGTGATGACATTTGTTGCAAGTTAAGCATGGAATTTCCAAGTTTACTTAACATTCGTATTGCATCAATATTGTCTTGCTTGTGGTCTGTACGTATTCTTTTAAATGCACATGTCATTGACTTGTCTACTTTTGCAATATATGAGCTACAGTACATAGCAGTAGCATATGCATTTAGGACAAATTGTGCATCTGTATTAGCCTTCCAAAGATCTGGAATTTTCCTTGAAAAACTATTGTTCCATATTTGTGATGGTTTTCTTTGTAAGAAAAGTGTAGGCCTGTTTAATGTTGAGCTCAAAGCTTCAATGTATTCATTGTCACTTAAGTTTAACTCTTTTAAGAACATTTGAAAAGTGAATGTTTCGTCATAGTTTTCTTTTTGGAGTTTTGAAAAGATATCAGTGGCATTTGCAGTTATCACTTCAGTCTTTTGGAGTATTGGTAAAAGTATAGTTGACTTTTGCATTGGTGGGAAAGGAAAATTGTACCTACAAAGTTGTTTTCTTGATCTCTTGCATTTCTTTGTATGATGGTGTTTGTTTAGCATTGCCAAAGGAGGTTCCAAATTTTCAGTGTCACAAGTAATATACTTATCAACAAAAGCTATGACGTCTGTGTTGTTATTTTCTGTGTAGATTGGTGCATTTTTAACCCATATGAGGAAATGATCATGTTCATTTCCTCGATTTTGGAACTCAGTGACTGAGAAGTAATTAATGACATTTCCAAAGAAGGAGTCATCTGTAAGTATCAATTTTTTTATTGCATTGATTCTATGTTTATAGTAACGTGCACAAGTGATAGGATCTTTCTTGATTAGTTCAAATTTGTCAATGTGTGTTGGGTGATTAGATTCTTGATGATTTTGTGCTGATTGGTGTAGATTGTGCAGCTCTTGTAATGTTTGAATTAGTGGATCCCAATTTTGCTCAGCACTAGAGAAAGTGATGAAAAATGTCAGTGGTCCTAGTTGTCGAATCATAGCAAATACAATTTTCTTAAGTTGTTGTGAATAGTCTGGAGAGATTCTTATTCTTTTGAAATCAACGTATCCAATATCTGATTTAAGAATTTTTTCTAGGTTTGGTTTGTGTTTAATGTCTTTCGCAAATAGCTTTCGCCCTTTTAACTGGCCCTTGCGGATTCTTATTGTCATTGTAGATAGTACTTGTTGTATTAGTACCTTTATAGCTTTGAAAAAAATGTTTTTTGTATGATATGCAAATTATCTTTGTGACTGTAAGAGCTCCCAATGTACTATTTTTTGATACGTAATTTTTTTTACAATGTCATTATCACGTGGTTTTCCAAAG
Source organism: Sequoia sempervirens (assembly GCA_007258455.2). Taxonomy (NCBI): domain Eukaryota; kingdom Viridiplantae; phylum Streptophyta; class Pinopsida; order Cupressales; family Cupressaceae; genus Sequoia; species Sequoia sempervirens. Next base: position 61,754,311 of record VDFB02058242.1, read on the forward strand.
AATAAAGTTGGGAAATTCATTTCTTCAGCATAGATGTCCTTAAATATTCCAATTGGATACTTGTGCTCTGTAGGTGCAATTTTAATAATCTTGTCCTCCATGTTATGGATACTTCTAGACTCAGTGAATCCATGTATCAATGTTTCTGATGGGTTTTCATTTTCCATTTCACTGTCTGATTCTATTTCACTTGTATTTTGTGGACTATTGTCTTTGTTTTCTTCAGTGCATTGGAGAACTTTTTTCCAATCTTGGTTTATGTGGACTTTGTGCATTTTGTATAATGGTGTCCTTGTTAATTGAGTCAAAGCCTGCATGATGACATTTGGGCGCACCATGCCTTTTTGAAATGCATTTTTGTATTTTAAGCATCTTTTCAATGAAACAACAATTGTTTGTGTGTTGTTAATTGATTGTGGTAATGCTCTTTGTACAATGTTCATGTCAACAGGGACATTTATAATAGAACCTATTAGGCCTATTTGAGACCTTTTGAACCCTAGTTCCCAAATCTGTGCAAATGCAATTCTAAGTGAGACAAGTCGTTCTTCTAGATGAGTTAAATTTTGCACATAGCACAATGGTCTATTAGTTCTTATTTTCTGTGGCATAGCATACTTTGGAATAGTGGACTGTTTCAATGCAAAGTAGCATACATTGCATATGAAATCTGTGAATGGTAAGGAATCTGATTGTAGTAGCTTACAGTATAGTTGTTTTTTTTTTCTTTGAAAATCCTGATGTCCTTGTTCAAACAAGAGCACTTGGCAAATTGCACATGGGTATTTTGGTGTATCTTGTATTGCTGTTTTATAAATTTCTATTGGTGTCAATGTTTTTTTTTTCTTTGGGCTGCTAGGTACACTTTCTTTTTGTTTTTCTTTTCTAATCAAGCTCTTCAGGTGATTAAGTCTTATTGTTGATTTATGTTTAAAATTGTTTGCTATGAAAAATGGTTTCAAATTTTCCTTATTTTTAGGCAAAGCATGTGGCTTGGTCAAGTAAGTATTTTTGTATTGTGGACAATTTCTGATCAACTTTTTTAGTTGGAGTAAGCTTGTTGAGCATTGGCGAGTTAGATTTTGGGCTTTGATTCTTAGAAGCGGCTCAAAATGTCCAGCCAAAGGGTTTGTATCATGGAATAGTATAGAGACTGATTTTGTATATCCAGAATCATTGAAATCTAAGTACTTTCTTGATGTTTTCAATGACCGGAGGCTTATCTATATTTTTAACCATTTGGATATCCAGTGAATGCAAAACAAGTCACCCCACAATCCACGTTCACTATGGTCTATGCATGGGCTTGCAGACAATCGCATCTTGTGAAACAATGTTTCTTGATCATGTACTTTGTGCAATGCATATAGAGTACTAGGATTTAGTTCATTGTTATATGATTTAATTGCTTCTTTGTCCTTTTTTTGAAAGCAAGCTAGGAAATAATCTATAGCTCCATTGCGTAATTGAGTTGAGGTGTACTGGTTGTTAAGTACCACTTGAAGCGAATCAAACAAACAATCACCAACATTGTATGCAAATGTGCTTAATCTACAAAGGCCTTCAGCTCTAAGGACATTGTCAATGTTTGATATTTGAGGATACTTTGTGCACAATTTTTTTATTTCATGTGAACTTATGGGTTGTTTTGAAGTTATGTTTTGTGTTTCAATTTCTAACAATGGTTCAAAGTGTTCACTTAAAGAATTCATGTCATGAAATAGTATAGAGACTGATTCTGTGTAATCAAAACTATTGAACTATAAGTACCTTCTTGCTGTTGTTCTTGACCAAAGGGATATTTGTATATTCAACCATTTGGATATCCAGTGAATGCAAAATAGGTCACCCCACAATCCACTTTCTGTGCAATCTACTTGTGGCTTTGCAGATAATCACATTCTGCGGAAATATGTTTGTGGATCATGTACTTTGTGCAATGTATATAGAGTATTAGGGTCTAGTTCATAGTTGTATGATTTTATTACTTCTTTGTCCTTGTTTTGAAGGCAATTCAAGAAGTAATTTATAGCTCCATTTTGTAGTTGAATTGATGTGTAACGATTGTTAAGCAATAGTTGTAATGAGTTAAACAAACAATCACCAACATTGTATGCAAAAGCACTCAATTTGCAAAGTCCCTCGCCCTTAAGCACGTAGTCAATGTTTGATATTTGGGGTTGCTTTGTTAATTCATAGGTGTCAACGTCTATCATTTTCTTTGTTTCTCGTGTAACCTAATGTGTTTGGGAATAGCAAATGTTGGGTATGAATAGCACCTAACACTAGTATCTAGCTTACAAAATCTATAATTGTTTACATCGTCGCCTATGTGCTTTTACTCAATAGCATTCCATAGTATTAATCATGTTGTCGAGAATATTGGAAGTTAATAATCTCTATATATGTTGGAGAATGGATCTTGAGTAGTAGCAAAAGCTTACGTAACATACCACACAGCAAACAATTTAATAGAAGCACAAGGGGAAAATAGTATTAATTCTTCAACCTGACCTTGTTATCCATTGTCCCCTAGTAGGATTGTACTTATTCCTACTACATTTCCAAAGTGGATAAATGAGTACAATGCATGATGTATACTTTTAGTGCCACAAACACAAAACAATGTTTTCAGGTAGCTTTGTTTACATGCAACAATTGGTCGACAAGAATCTTTTTTGCTCACATTGTCAATTTCAGTCTATGGTATTTAAATGTTTTGTGTAATTGGATTCCTTTGTTTCTATGTACTTCAAAGCAACTGATTTTTTTCAAAGAACAAATGATTTTAAAAGCTATTCAGATAAACATGAATTAAGTGGCATGTAGAGAATAGTTTCACAAATCTTTTCTGTTTAAAGAAAATCAAGGAAATGCAAAAGCATTGTTTGATCAAAGAAGATCTATGGCTTTTCTTATTTGTGGGAATAGCTTTTAAAATCATTTGTGTTTAAAAAATTTGAGGAAAATGCAAAGGCATAGGTCCATTAAGCAAAAGTGAAGGCATAGATTGATTAAATAATTAAAAAAATAGATTGAAACTCAGAGGTGCAGGCACACAGTTCATACATGCAAAGCAAATGCATTAAATAGCATGTGGGTGGATGAGAAACTGCTGGAATGGCTTGGTGGACATGTATAGCCAGGCTGCTTTGTTCATTTTTTATAGACTTAAGTCAGCTATTAAGCATGACTATTACTTTGTGCATATTGTTTTTCTATTCTAGAAGTCTTTGTTCTGGGAGAGTTTATAGTGATTGAGTAGACTTTGTTATAGTTATAGTACCCAGAACCAGAAACGAGTTACTTGACGCAATAAATAGTTTATTTCCTCGGTTTTTTTTTACTTTAGAGGTTTAAAGCATGCAATGAAATTGGCAATGTGAGCAAAAAAAACTGTGGTTAATGTCATTTTGCATGTAAGCAAGACCATGGAAAAATATTGCATCATGTCTATGAGTGACGTAGTACATCATTCATTGTACTCATGTGCCATGTCAGCTTTTGAAATTAACTTTGTAGGCTTTTATTTGCAAAACAAGAAGACTAAACATACGTTAACTTGCACATTGCACAGCAACTTGCCACAGATATAAGAATTCCTATGCAAAAAATTGCCTTAAATGCATATAGGTAAAAACCAGTTGACATAAAACAAAGACTTATGACTCTAAAGGCTATTTGAAACTGCAAACATGGTTTAAAAATTGCATGCTAGCAGGTCATTCTATTCTATGGATATTGTATAGAGGAACTATAACTTATTAACACATAAGCAAAACCTGTTCTATTGCTCGAAGACAAATTACTATTGCAATTGTGGAAAATGCATTTTCCTGTTTGTATATGTGGAAGCAGCCCTCTAAATCATTTATGTTCAAAGAAATGAGGAATAGAAGATGACAAAATGAATACATGGAAAAGAACTTTATGCAGTTATTATATTGAAGAATTTCAATTGCATTTCAAGAAAATCAAAAAGACAATTTGGAAAACTGACCTTGTAATATGCTATCAAACGATCAAGTATACTTGTAGAAATGTACAAATTGTGATAGGGACAAGCAATTTTTCCTAGTGTAGTTTGTGCGTGATTGCTTAAATATAGTTGAAAGCATTGATCCCTGTTACAAGGATAATTTAGACAAATGAGTATAGTGAGTGAAATATACTATGCTATTCATAAAAACAAAACAGAATTCTTATGTAGATTCATTTGAACGAGAAACAATCCAAGTAAGAACTTTTGTTTCTTAAAATGCAAATTGCATTTTATAATTTTTAAATACTTATTGCTATTTGTGTTTCCTATAATATAGAACATTTTTTTGCATATATGCATGCACTAGGGTAATTATGTTATTGCAATGGTGGTATAAGCTCTTTAAGAGCAATCAATGGAATAGATCCCATATTTGCTTAAGCGCCTAAAAAAGTTTAAATAGGCCATGGCAACTAATCAATACTAAGCCAAAAAACAACACAGACTTGTGCTAGCACTGTTAAGTTCTGGTAAAAATAATTTCTAGCTATTGTTTAATGCCAAACTAGCTATCACTTAATAGTGAAAGCGATGTAAATATTGATTTTCTAACTAAATGGGGTCATTTCATTTCCATATTCATAAGTTTATTTTTTATTGTTATGTAGCACTTACTATTACTTGTGCAATGAAGCCACATGCAAGTAGAATTCATAACTCATGGCATTTAGATACACCCAAGGAGAAATACAAACCAAGGTTGTTAGCATCCTGATAAGAAAGATGATGCGATACATCCAATTAATGTATGCCACAACATCTTATTCAATGAAGATGATTTGGATAGGAATGTTATAAATCAGAATCCTTATTGGTGTCTGAGTAATCCTTTTTTTCAAAACTTTTCAAGGAAATTGCATGCCAATACTATTAGTGAATAAGTGGAATCAGATTTTTTAATTGACTTTGTTTGATTGGTCAAATGCGCACAAGGATAGTAATAATTATTTCTTTGTTTTAATTATTATGTATATAAATACTATTCAACAGTTATCTAATTAATTAGATATGAAATGACAGAAGGAAAAAGAAAATTAATTAATTAAGATAATTTGATTCATTAATTAATAAGGTGAATTATCGTGTAAAAGTACAAAAAATAGAAGTTGCGAAAAAATCCTCTTTGCTTTATGGTTTAATGACAACGAGAGAGATGAAAGCAATTGTGGAGTTTAGGCTTATATCTGTAAATTGCATTTGCCTGACAGTTTGTAAAGTGCTCTCAACACATTGTCCTCATATTGTTTGTAAGGTCCTATTATGGGACATGCTAACAGAACAGTGGCTCTAAAGCTTGCACTATGGAACAGTTCTGCAGTAATTGAAGATATGCAATCTTTAGAGAGCTCATAAGTGCCAAGTTATTGTTAAGCTCTCACATTCTACATTGGACAAAAGACTATTGCTTGTCCAAGGAACTAGTCTCTGAAGAATAGCGTAGGCTGAGTACTATGAAACCCAATGTGCTTATGGACATTAAAATAAAAGAAAACTGATGAAAGAAACTATTTTATTGCCTGGAGTAGCTTGTCTGCAAGTGTCCTTTTTTGGAACCGTGACAACCTTTGCCCTATCATTGTAAACTCTTTCGTAGAAAAGACATATCGACACACACATATATTTATACATATGTATATATATATATGTACAGATACATCCATGTAAAACAGATTAATGCATCCATGGACATAAACATATATGCATCCATATGATTACATGCATATACACATAGATGCATCTATACACACATACATATATGCATAAATACATATATGCATAGATATATCTAGAGTCACATGCATACATGCATATATGCATCTACAAATGTCTACATAGATATGCACATAGGTAAATTGCTATGTGCATAGAAACATGCATACATACATACATGCACTGACACATTAGGCAAAAAGTGATAGTGATAGTGAACTAAAGCACTATGAAACACAGCTTCACGATGCACTTTAATGGAAAGGATCTATGGAGAGTAACAAATTATCATCTCAAGTAACTCGTTTCTAGGTCTGGGCCCTGCAATTGTAACATCTCTTGCTCAGTGGCTACAAACTCTTCCTTAGAACAAGAGCTTACAAAACACAAAAAACAACACATGCAAAGTACTAGAAATGCATAGCAAGTAACTTAACTCTATATTAAATGACCAAAGTACCCTGGCCATGTGTGGCCTCCAATCCATTCCAGCGCCTTCACCTCGAGCCAGATGCCATTCAATGCATTTAATTTATATTCATGCATTACGTACGTCTACCCGCCAGTTTGATAAACTATGCCTTTGCTTAATTTTAATAAATCAATTTATGCGCTCACAGTTTCCTGATATTTTAATGCATTTAATTTGCATTCATTGATTACGTACCTCTAGCTGCCAACTTTTAAACTATGCCTTTGCTTAAATTTATTTAATCAATTTATGCATTTGCATTTTCCTGAATTTTTAAAATGAAAATGATTTATAAAGCTACTCGGATGAATAGGAAAATAGATAAATGCTAATTTTTCAATATATAAAATAGCCCTCCAAATTCAAACTATACAAAAAAATAAGTAATATGTTAAATGGAGAAATGTGATTGGTCAATGCTGCCAGTTAAATGCATTCTGGGCGAATGCATAAGTATTTCTGCCTACCAGCAAGAACTAATTAAAGCATTTCAACCAAATGCATGAGTATTCTTGCCTTGACGCTAGGAGCCAATAAAATTGTCACTATAGAAAACAGTTTATCCAAGTGAGTGCTATTAGGTTTGTTATCTTCAATTTCAAACTCCTTTGACGTTAATGCATTTTCTTTGGTGGTAGAATATGGAGATTCCTTTTTTAAATGAGAGTCTGGAACAAGATGACATAGACAAATAAATTTAAGCAAAGACATAGGCTAGAAAACTGATAGCTTTTATCAATAGAAAGGGGACGTTTACAGTGACAGAGCAAAAGCTCTTGTGCTCGTTGAATGAAAACCAAGAGACAAGTTACTCAAGGCAACAAATTGCTACTTTTATCTATTTTGCTTCATTTTATCCTAGAAATGCAAGTTGGGTTTCACAATGCATGAGAACACATTTACACAAATAACTGCCAAAATTATAATTGCAATGGATGACAGTGATAGTGTAATGGATACTAATAGTCCAAACATCTAAATACACCAGCTAGTTTATTTTTAGATTCAATGGAAACAAGTATCAATTGGAAACAGATTAACCTAGTAGTCTATTTATCATAGGTTCTTGAATTCCAAATGCACAAGTGCGAACATGGTTCTCTACAGGATTTTGCTATGCATTTTAACTATATTGTTGTTTTGCATCGAGCCTAAAGAACCACTGCAAGTATGGTTTCCAAACAGATTTAAATCAATGAATGTAAGTCAAGAAAGGTTTCCAATTACACTTAATACTTGAACCATGAAGCATCATTGCTTCAAGCTATAGCAAAAGTGCAGACAGGGACACAAAAGCAAATTCAACAATGACATCATCAAACAAGGATTTGTTTGCTATTACTATGACTAACTATTAAACTCAATTGACTAATCAGTCAAATAGCTTGATTGATCACTGACCTAACTTGTTTCAAAGCTATCTTGTTAAACTGATTAGTTAATTTCATTAATAAGTAAAAGATAGAATTGACTTAATTTGCACAAGCTAAGTGTAAGATTGACTTGTTCTTAATTGACTTTGATTAATGGTTCAGAGACAGATGAGACAAATTAAATTGTCATGAGCAAAATGTGAGATGGATTTATTGGCTGCTACGCCACATATACTATGACATTTGAGCTTTCATGAAATAATAGCGAAAGCAATAGAATAAACAAATGGCTTCAACATAGACGAAGCGATACAATTAATATGGACAACTATAGGCTATTGAATATTTGTAGCATAAGAAACAGAAGGGAAGATGTTGCCGAAGATTTTTCAATTTCAGTTTACAATTGCGTTTGCTCCCTTGTCTATAAAGCCTTTTCAAGAAGTTCCTTTTTTTTTGCATATGAATGGCCATGATTGGTTTAATTGATTTCGTGTACAAAGATGTTTTTTAATTAACTATAATTAACTATTCATCTAAGCTTCTACTTATCCCTGTATGCAACTGCGTATACATGCGTCCATGTATTTATGGATGTGCCACTCTAGCCTTGTACCAATTTACTATGTTATATGGATATCGCATATAGTAACACTAATAAGCTTTTTCACTGCACATAGCAGTTGTTTTCATAAATGCCAGATCGAGCTTATATGTATCAGGATACATATATACTCACACTAAAAACTATTGAATTATGATCTCTATTGTCCCATTTTCGTAGACATGTTACTATTGCAATCAAATGTGTAAAGCATTCGTGTCCAAAGGAATTAGATAAAGGAATGGCAATATGTTACACAACCTTGTCTTATGCCTTTATAGCAGTTTTTTCATTGCATTTCAAGAAAACTAGAAACTAGAATTTTATTCATATTATTTCATCTATGGTATTTACAGCTTTTCCAATAATTAGCTATGACCAACCGTGGAACACAATTAATTCATCAGCCAATTAGCTTGATTGATCACTGAATTAACTTGTTTGAAAGCTTTCATGTTAAGCCAACTAGCTAATATGCCACATACACTATGACATTTGAGTTTCAAATGAGTCTCATGCACACAAATCTGTTATCATGCTAAAGCCATGTAAACATAGATGTTCCAATTCCATGGGGTCATTTTATTTCCATTTGTCCAAGTTCATTTCATTCCATTATCAGGAACCAATAATTAAATGTTTAAACCAGGTACATGCAAACAAAAAATGCAAGTAGGGTTTCAACAATGACATCATCTAACAAGCATTTGTTTGCTATTACTATGATTAATGATAGAATTGACTTAATTTGCATGATTCAAGTGTAATATTTAATTGTTTGTTAATTGAATTTGATTAATGGTTCGGAGACAGATGAGACAAATTAAATTGTCATCAGCAAATTGTGAGATGGACTTATTAGCTACTACGCCACATATACTATGAAACTTGAGCTTTCATGAAATCACCCCACACCAGTTCCATCAAATCATGGAAGGGTTATTCAGTGGCTTCATGTATGATTCCCCTGCCATTCCAATGAGGGCATAAAAGTAAAGAAATAAAATGTAAAGAGTGAATCTGATTAGGATGTGGAAAGACTTGTTAAATGAGAAATGGAAACTAAAACATTGAATTTGAGTTTCCATTAGTCTTTTGAAACACTACAGTTGAATGAATTTAGAATTTGTATTGTTGTTTATTAGTGTTTATTACTATATTTTTTATCACTCTTTATTACTATCTATTTTTGTTTAATTCTTGACTACTATTTTTTTAAACTGTAGATTGTAAAACACACAATGTTGTAAAAACAACAACTCACTGATAGTTGTAACACACAGGGTGTTGTAAAGTATTTTGTATTACTCTTGATTAGTTTTTATTGGAATTATTTTGTATTACTATAATTACTTTATTACTTTCTATTACTGTATTTCAGTATGGACATTTCAAGGTGAAGAACATGAGACATATGCAATGCAATATCACAGGTTTAATTAACAAGGTATGAATGAGCAAGAACTTTTTAGTAGATAAAGGTCATGAACGTTGAACTAATAGTATGACAGTCACCACAACATTTAAGTAAACCTATGCTCAACACTCTCTTTTCCATTATCAATTGTATTCCCAATTTCATCCATGAAGAATATCCTCAAAGATATAGAATTCATGGATGCACAGGTTGAAGAAGTTCTTCATGGATCAAAGATATGGAATTCATTGATGAAAGAAATGGAAATCATGGATCAAAGTGATGGCTAATAGTAGGATCTACAAGTTGAGAAAGTTCTTCATGGACGAAATTGGGAATAAAATTGATAATGGAAAAGAGAGTCTACACCATAGGTTTACTTAAATATTGTGGTGACTGTCCTACTATTGGTTCAATGTTCATGACCTTCATCTACTCAAAAGTTCTTGCTTGTTTATCATGTAATATAGATTTTAGTGACTAGAGATGAATTGTGATTGCTTTGAGCGTTTCATTTTTTGTTATTCTGCAGATCTGTCTAGTCACAGGAGATGTTGTTGTTGTAGAGTCAAGACCTGGGACTGAGCTACTTGATACATGTATCCATAGATACATGGATGTGGACATCTATCATGGTATCCATAGATGCATAGATACATGTATCTATGGATAGATGTATTCATAGATACATTGACACATACATGGATAGATGCCTGTATACATTTGCACATAGAAACACAGATACATATATGTGTGGATGCATCTATAGGTAGAAGAAACATAGAAACATAGTTACATGGATAGATAGATAGATGCATAGCTGGATACATAAATGCTTAAATATACATGTATGGAAGCTGCATAGATACATATATCCATGGCTGCATGAATAGATACATATTAATATGGACAGCTATAGCATGTCGAATATTTGTAGCACAAGAAACACAAAGGAAGATGTTGGCGAGGATTTTCCAATTTGGGTTTACACCTAGCAATTGCATTTGCTTCCTTGTCTATAAAGCCTTTTCAAGAAATTCCTTTTTTTGCATATGAATGGCCATGATTGGTTTAATTGATTTGGTGTACAAAGATGTTTATTAATTAACTATAATTAACTATTCAAGAAAACTGATCTATCAATGAACTAGTTTCATTGATTAGTCAAGTAACTTCATTCATAGTTAACTTGATTAGCTATTTAGTTGATTTGCTTGAATGTTTGCAAAAAGCCTTCTTTGACAAATATTTCTTTGCATAATTTGCAATCACTACACACCAAGAGCCAACATTTCTTCGAGGAATTCTGTCAAACAGTTTAAATGTTTTTGCTTGTGCTTCTATATTTGGTATGCATATTCATGACAGCATTACAAACCATTATATCTATTAGAAATCTATGCCTTATGATCCTTAGATGAATGTACATATCCTGTTCTAAAGCTCTTTTTCCTATAAAAAGCATGCAAAATGTTCAGAAAGATTGTGTATCTGTGAATGTGAATAAGCAACATTGATTTAACTAATTTGGAGGATAAAGATGACCAATAATTAGCTATGACTAACCATGGAACACAATTAATTCATCAGCCAATTAGCTTGATTGATCACTGAATTAACTTGTTTGAAAGCTATCATGTTAAGCCAACTAGTTAATATGCCACATACACTATGACATTTGATATTCAAATAAGTCTCATGCACGCAAATCTACTATCATGTTAAAGGCATGCAAACACTGATGTTCCAATTCCATGGGGTCATTCTATTTCCATTTGTCCAAGTTCATTTCATTCCATTATCAAGAACCAATAATTAAATGTTTAAACTAGGTACATGCAAACAGGAATGCAAGTAGGGTTTCATAGTGCTTTAAGACATTGTTATTCTTTGATTATAAATTCATATTTTAAGCTACTTTTACTATTATTTATTCAAGCTTCTTGTTGAAATGCAAAGGTTTCATCTACGTTTGATAGGTATTATGTAGAAATCCTCTTGTCCATTTTACTTCATGCATGTGAGCCCTGTAAAGTCTGAATATTATTGACTACTGCAAAGTGGTCCCATAAAGAGGGCTTTGGAACCAAAATTATGTAAACACGTGCGATAATAAGAGCTTTTGAACTACGAGTGAACAGTGTGTTGCTTTGAGCTTTTCCGTGGTCATCAAAGCATAAAGGGTAGAGGGGTTCTGTTAAAAGTTGTGGTTGTTGTCCTCATAGGCATAAACTCGTATTTTAAACTACTTTTTACTTCATGCATGTGAGTCGACAGTGTGTTGCTTTGAGCTTTTCCGTTGTCATCAAAGCATAAAGGATAGAGGGGTTCTGTTAAAAGTCATGGTTGTTGTCCTCGTAGGCATAAATCCATATATTAAACTACTTTTAGTATTATCTATTCGAATTTCTTGTTGAAATGCGAAGGTTTCATCTACGTTTGATAGGTATTATGTAGAAATCCTCTTGTTCATTTTACTTCATGCATATGAGCCCTATAGAGTTTGTATTTTTTTTATTGCTGCAAAGTGGTCCCATAAAGAGGGCTTTGGAACCAAAATTATGTCAACGTGTGCGATAATGAGAGCTTTTCAATAATGAGTCGACAGTGTGTTGCTTTGAGCTTTTCCGTTGTCATAAAAGCATAAAGGATAGAGGGATTCTGTTAAAAGTCGTGGTTGTTGTCCTCGTAGGCATAAATGCAAACAATGGGAGCATAAAGAATGCAGTAGAAACCTTTTTCCTACCGGCAAGCATAAAAATTCTACCAGATGTCGTCATTACTATTTTTGTATCTTGGGGTTATAAAAAACTATGTCAAAAATGTTGTAGAATCCAAATTACAATGTTGCCATAGAGCAGTTAAGTAACATTGCTTTTTGCTTTTTAGTCTATTTGATACAAGAAATGCAAGTAGGGTTTCATAGTGCTTTAAGGCAATTGTATACTTTGATTATAAATTTGTATTTTAAACTACTTTTAGTATTGTTTATTCGAATTTTTTGTTGAAATGCAAAGGTTTCATCTGCATTTGATAGGAATTATTGTTTATAAGATGTTGTGACATATATTAATTGGATGTATCTCATCATCTTTCTTATCAGGATGCTAACAACCTTGATTTGTATTTGTCCTTGAATGTATCTGGATGCTATGAACTATGAATTCTACTTGCATATCGCTTGGCTGTACAAATAATAGTAAGCGCTACATAATGGTAGAAATCACAACTCATAGCATCCATATACACCCATGCACAAATACATGGTATTCAACACATTAACACGGACATGGTTTTCTAGGGCTAGTTTGTTAATTGCCTTTGATTAATAGTTCAAATGTACACAAGGCTAATTGCAATCATTTCTTTCTTTGAATTGCTATGTACTTAAAGGCTAACTAGCAATTGCCTAATTATTTAGATATGGGACAATAAAAGGATGAATGAGGAAATATGAACTTGCCTAAATCATCATGAATGATAGAGCTATTGGGTAAATTGCTACATATACTGTGACATTTAAGCTTCAAAGACTGCCAATGAACAACAAAAGCTTCAAAATTCTCAGTTAATATGTAAAGGGATGAGAAAAATTGATCTGCTAACTGAATGGGGTCATTTTACTTCAATTATCTAGCACTTATTCTTAATTGTTTAATGCAATCACATGCAACCAAAATACATAATATTTAGCATCTATACACACCCATGCATAGATACATGCTCTCTAACATATTGATATGCATATGGTTTTCTATCAGCACAATCCTTGAACACTGTCTAGGTACGGGTGCTAGTCTATTAATTGACACTGATAACTGGATAAAATGTATTCACAGAAACATAGCTGCACACATGCAACATGCATGGATGTATACATATATACACTGACACATGCATACATGATCACACGCTTACAACTATATATGTGTTCATGTATCCATGGATGCACATTTCCATGTATCAATAGATCCCTTAATATATGCACATATTGAAATGACTACATGGGCTTGGGGAATGAATATTTATGTGGCCTTTACATGATAGCAATGAATCCTATAAATATGCATATATGCATGAAAGCACATAGCCATCAATGAAGCTATACATTTGCATTTTCACAAGCACTTTAAAACAATCACAATTCACAAAGCCACTCCCATGGGTTCCAAAAACAGATAAATGCCAATTTACCAATATGAAATATAACTCACAAAATTGAGTTCATATATCTTTAAAAGCAATATGTACAACAACCACAATATGACTGGATGGCTAACTAGCGCCATCCACAATAAAGCATTTAAAGCAAATGCAACAGTAATCTGTTATATACACACATACATACATGGCAACATAGATACATGCATTCATATATACATAATTACATGCACACATATATACATGCAAACCTGTATGCATGGATGCATACAAAGACTATGTTTCATGGGATTATTGAAGAGTTAACTTGCTTTCTATATGCTTCCAAAATATGGTTTTCTATCAACATAGTCCTTCAACCTTCTTTAGGTCTAACTGCTACTTTGTTAATTGACTTTGATTGAAAGGTCAAAATGTGAAATGTGGCCAAGGATAATTATAGACAGCTATACATTGCCTCCAAGATTCAGATGAATCCTTGGTATTTCAAGGAAAGGTTTGAATCGATAACACTTAAAATGATCTAAACTATGATTTTACAATCAAAGTATCCAAATGCATCGCAACAATGCAAAACCCAACTTCCATTTAAGATGTACAATGAAAGCAAACAGAAGGAAAAATGTGTTTGCTTCAAAGTTTCTAAAGCAATCTCAACAAATTGTCTAGCCATTGTCCAAAATTTATTTTTCTACTAGCATAGTCCTTGAACCTTCTGTAGGTCTAACTGCTACTTTGTTAATTGACTTTGATTGAAAGGTCAAAATGTGAAATGTGGCCAAGGATATTTATACTTATTTATCTCTTTTAATTGTTATATATTCAAAGACTAATTAGTAATCCAAACAGCCTTGCCTCTAGTCAGATGCCATTAAATGCATTGATTTTGCATTAATGAATTATGCACCTTTAGCCAGTAGTTTTAATCAAAGTATGCATATGGATTCAGAATCAAACTCTCAAAATTTAAAAATGTTCATTTTTTGAAACGAAGATCTACTTTTGAACCCCAACTGCTTAATTTTTATGAACCATATAGCATATGCCACTCACAATACGCATTTGCAAAGATCGTCCTTGTAACAAAAAGCAATGATATGATTACAAGTACAATCAATATAGTGAGAATCTTGAATTAACCTTTTTCTATGTCTACTATATGCAATTGTAAACAAAGGAGAAGGTTCATTCTAGAAACTCACCTTGTACTACTTGCTTGAAGAATTTGCCACAGTTGGGCCGCTACATGACCTCTTTTCTTCCAACCAAAAGCATTGCACCATGTAAAAAGCTTTGATTAGAAAACAAAAACCATGTCTTTGTTTTTTCTAAAAGAATAGCAATATATAGTACTCCTACTGCGATGGATACTAATAGCAAAAATCATTTAAACACTAGCAAGCATTTTTCTAGATTCAAGAGACACAAGTATAAATGTAGATAAGATTAACTACACAAACTAATTGCGACAGGTTCTTGGACCACAAATCTTCTAGCAATGAATTTGACTGCTCTTTTGCATGAAGCCTAAAACTGTTCTATCAAGCAATATTACTTAACTGCTCTATGGCAACATTGTAATTTGGATTCTACAACATTTTTGACATAGTTTTTTATAACCCCAAGATGCAAAAAATAGTAACAATGACATCTGACATAATTTTTATGCTTGCCGGCAGGAAAAAAGTTTCTACTGCATTCTTTATGCTCCCATTGTTTGCATTTATGCCTACAAGGACAACAACCATGACTTTTAATAGAATCCCTCTATCCTTTATGCTTTCATGACAATGGAAAAGCTCAAAACAACACACTATCGACTCATTGTTGAAAAGCTCTCATTATCGCACACGTTGACATAAATTTGGTTCCAAAGCCCTCTTTATGGGACCACTTTGCAACAATCAAAAAAATACAAACTCTACAGGGCTCACATGCATGAAGTAAAATGAACAAGAGGATTTCTACATAATACCTATCAAACGCAGATGAAACCTTTTCATTTCAACAAGAAATTCGAATAGATAATACTAAAAGTAGTTTAATATACGGATTTATGCCTATGAGGACAACAACCATGACTTTTAACAGAACCCCTCTATCCTTTATGCTTTGATGACAACGGAAAAGATCAAAGCAACACACTGTCGACTCACATGCATGAAGTGAAATGAACAAGAGGATTTCTACATAATTCCTATCAAACACAAATGAAACCTTCGCATTTCAACAAGAAATTTGAATAAACAATACTAAAAGTAGTTTAAAATATGAATTTATAATCAAAGTATACAATTGCCTTAAAGCACTATGAAACCCTACTTGCATTTCTTGTATCAAACAGACTAAAAAGCGAAAAGCAATATTACTTAACTGCTCTATGGCAACATTGTAATTTGAATTCTACAACATTTTTGACATAGTTTTTTATAACCCCAAGATACAAAAATAGTAACAACAACATCTAACATAATTTTGATGCTTGCCGGCAAGAAAAAGGTTTCTACTGCATTCTTTATGCTCCCATTGTTTGCATTTATGCCTACAAGGACAACTACCATGACTTTTAAAAGAATCCCTCTATCCTTTATGCTTTCATGACAACGGAAAAGCTCAAAGCAACACACTGTCTACTCATTATTGAAAAGTTCTCATTATCGCACACGTTGACATAATTTTGGTTCCAAAGCCCTCTTTATGGGACCACTTTGCAGCAATAAAAAAAATACAAACTCTACAGGGCTCACATGCATGAAGTAAAATGAACAAGAGGATTTCTACATAATACCTATCAAATGCAAATAAAACCTTCGCATTTCAACAAGAAATTCGAATAGATAATACTAAAAATAGTTTAATATACAGATTTATGCCTATGAGGACAACAACCATGACTTTTAACAGAACCCCTCTATCCTTTATGCTTTGATGACAACGGAAAAGCTCAAAGTAACACACTGTCGACTCACATGCATGAAGTAAAATGAACAAGAGGATTTCTAAATAATTCCTATCAAATGTAGATGAAACCTTCGCATTTCAACAAGAAATTGAATAAACAATACTAAAAGTAGTTTAAAATACGAATTTATAATCAAAGTATCTGAATGCCTTAAAGTACTATGAAACCCTACTTGCATTTCTTGTATCAAATAGACTAAAAATGAAAATTTACCTCTTCTGGCTCTCTCACATTTTAATGTAACGAAACTCTAAAAATTACCAAATTATCACCTCAAATCATCTGGGTTTGGATTCTACAGCTATAACATATCCTGCTCAGTCGCTAAAACTCTCCCTCAGAACACCTTACAGAAGACAAAAAAAACACACGCAAAGTAATACAAATGCATACCAAGTAACTTAACTCTATATTAAATGACCAAAGTACCCTGACCACGCGTGGCCTCCAAGCCATTCCAATGCCTTCACCTCGAGCCAGATGCCATTCAATGCATTTAATTTTTATTCATGCATTACGTATGTCTACCCACCAGTTTGATAAACTATGCCTTTGCTTAATTTTAATTAATCAATTTATGCGCTTGCAGTTTCCTGATATTTTAATGCATTTAATTTGCATTCATGGATTACGTACCTCTAGCCAACTTTTAAACTATGCCTTTGCTTAAATTTATTTAATCAATTTATGCATTCGCATTTTCCCGAATTTTTAAAACGAAAATGATTTATAAAGCTACTTAGACAAATAGAAAAATAGATAAATGCTAATTTTCCAATATATAAAATAGCTCTCCAAATTCAAACTATACAAAAAAAAAGTAATATGTTAAATGGTGAAATGTGATTGGTCAATGTTGCCGGTTAAATGCATTTCGGGCGAATGCATAAGTATTCCTGCCTACCGGCAGGAACTAATAAATACATCTAACAAATATGAAGAGATATCAATTTGAAGCTATTTTATGTCAAGAATGACTCCAAATATAACATGAAGAAGATAGTTATATAAAGTATCTATAATATAACTACTTATAATGTTGATTGACATCAATTTTAGATCAAATGACTTTATATATATAACTTGAAAAATATAGTTATATAATGCAATATTGTAATGCTTCTTTCCTTAATATGATTTCTTAAGAATCTAGTGGGCCTCTTTCCCTAGTATTTTAAGAGATTAATCTTCAAGATATTTTAGAGATGGTGGCTTAATACATACTAGGATATTTATGAATTGTCTATAATATCATATATCGTTAAGTTAATGATATTAATATTCATGAAAGGTGATGATGGTTTCTGTAGTAATGCTTAAGATAACTAGTTATTTGTGAATTAGCCTAGATTAACATTACCAAAATTTATTTTCCTTTACAAATGTTTAAGAGAAAACTTGTTTTTTTTTTTCACTTGTTTGTATATAATTTACAAAATTAATAATAATTATTTTCATATTTTTAATAATCTTTTACTTTGCATGTTTTATTGTATAATTATCTCATGTTTTTTTTTAATTAAATTTATAATTTTATTTTATTTATCATTCTATAATGAATTATAAAATATAAATTCAAGTTAATATAAAATAAGCATACATTTTCAACAAAATATTTTTCCTTCTCTCATAAAAGATTAAAAACTCATGTCCATTAAACAATATACTAGTATAGATATCTTAAATATATCTATCTAACAAATTTCTTTAGAGATATAAATTTGAAGCTATTTTATTTACTTTTAATTTATTTTATTTTTCTTTCATACTATTTTATATGTTGTTTACTTTAGAAATATTATGTTTATTATGAAATACTTTTATCTTGAATGGTAAATGACTATCAAATTTAAGATAAAAA
The DNA here is from genome assembly GCA_007258455.2 of Sequoia sempervirens. Taxonomy (NCBI): domain Eukaryota; kingdom Viridiplantae; phylum Streptophyta; class Pinopsida; order Cupressales; family Cupressaceae; genus Sequoia; species Sequoia sempervirens. The sequence goes on from VDFB02058242.1 coordinate 61,772,913, forward strand.
ATAAAAAAAATTATTAACACATTCATGTCATTATACTCCACTCCTTACTATCATTATATATTAATGCACCTCCACATTAATTACTTAATATTAGCCAATCATCTAACCTTCAGGAACCAATACTTTTGCATATATTCAATAGGTTATTATCAATGACAACACCATATACTAATATGTTCATCAATCTTCCTACTCAACTATCACTTCACACTATACATCAATGAAAACATCTGTAGCATACACAAGCTTCCATCAATCTCCATATCCAACCATCACCATACTCTTGACATCAATTACCTCACTTATAACATACTTGCAAAGATACATCATTCTAGCCTTGAGACCCCCAAATTTCAATAGATCAACAAACATATTTAATGATCATCCTTCGAGAGCTAAGTGCATTATCTCTTACATTTACTTTTAGAGAATAATATTTAGTTTTTCAATCACTCACACTTCCAATTGTCTAGTATTAAAGTCCAAGTTAATTTATACTTATGTATACATGTCTTATTCAATGAGCTTGTAATGTTTAGATTGACATTACAAAAAAATATTTTCTTTTACAAATGCTTAAGATAAAACTTGTTCTAATTTTGTTCACTTATTAATATAGTTATTAATAATCTTTCACTTTACTCTTTTATTTGAACTAAATTTATAGTTTATTTATATTTTTTGATCATTCTATAATGAATCAAAAAATACAAATTTAGATTAATATAAAATAAGCATATTTTTTTAACAAAATATTTCACCCTTTCTCATAGGAGATAAAAAAACTCATGTCCATTAAACAATATACTAATATAGATATCTTAAATATATCTATCTAACAAATTTCTTCAAAGATATCAATTTGAAGCTATTTTATTTACTTTTAATTTAATTTATTTTTCTTTCAAACTATTTTATACGTTGTTTACTTTAGAAATACTATATTTATTATGAAATATTAACATTTTGACTTGTAAATGACTATCAAATTAAAAATTAAAAATTAAAAAAAATATTAACACACTCGTATCATTACATTCCACTCCTTACTATCATTATATAATGCCTCTCCACATTAATTACTTAATATTATTAATTTTACACTTTTAAATTTTATTATATAAATTTCATAATATGTATTATTAAACTCAAACAATATATTCATTAATGCTATGAGGTTTCCACAATCCATAATGCTTTCAATTTTGTTGTTTCTAGATTTTGGTTGTGTGTAAGTTTTTGCATCATCATTTCAGATCACACTCTAGATCACACTCTAGATCACGGCAAATTCATCAGTGACAATTCACCGCCAACAATTCACCCACGGAAAATTCACCACCAACAATTCACCACGGGAAAATTCACTACCATGACAATTCACCGCGTGAAAAATTAATTGCATGAATTTTTGGCGGTTAATTTTCCATGGCCGTGAATTTTCCTGTAGTGAATTGTTGACGGTAAATTTTCCATCAATAAATTGCTGGTGCTGAATTTTCTAAAGCCTTCATCCTGATGATGGATTATGAATGTGATCCGAAGGTTAATACAAAAACTTACACACAATCAAAATCCAAAAACAATAAAATTGAAAGCAATATATTTATGCTTTATTATACTTGAACAATACATTTATGCTTTATTATACTTAGAATCCTTCACACGCTTCCACTCATCTGAAAAGTCACCTAGTTTGCTATAACCACCCTGTTTTAGATACAGATCGGCCAAGACATAAGAGTATTAGGTGAATAAGCTTAGAATTCTTGGGTTTGAACAGAGCATCATTTACAATTAAAAACTAAAAAAAATCTCATTGAGTGGAGAAAAACTCCACGATTTTCTGTCATTTCACAATCATAACGATTTGACAGAAACGATGGGTTGAAAATCCTTGCAAAAGTTGACAACGAATACATTGGAATTACAAGCCCATGAGCAGCAATACAAAAGAAAAATATTTAAAAACTTGTCTGAATCTTCTAGCAGACGATTCTAGTCGTAAAGCACTCAAATCATTGCAGCAGCTTCCATAAGAATCATATCAGCAACAGTGGAATACAGCATTATTTAGGTATAAACATGGGCAAATGAGATGGGTTTCATGGGGTCAAATCTATTCCTTCTTTTAAAGTTTCTGTTGCAGAGCAGCTCGTGCACTCGTCAGGCTATTATCATTACGTTCAAATACCCTCTGACTGGAAATTTGGACATGCAATATATCAATATTCTTAGGGCATATAAAATGCATTGATTTATATGCCAGTGACCCACATGTTGCAGAATGTGGGTTTCGTTTGGCCACGGCATTAGCCTTTGAAATTGTGACCAAGTTATACCTACCCTATGCATATTGTCTGTACTGGAACATTAGTCATGTCTGTAAACAGTTTCCTTGTCAACCTTGAAACATGATAGGTAGTAGGACAAAACATGTTTGTAGTTAAATCAAAAGAAAAGAAGGAAAAAAACAAAGCATGTTTGTTAGGACTTTGGTACTGCTACATGGATATATATTATTGTACAACCAAGTACTTAATATATTTAAATTCACTATCATTTACTGCTCTGCAAAGCTCAATGTGAAAGACCTATGGAAGTTGATATATAGGTCGGTGAAAGGGCATTTTGTGTCTTTAACCATGGTTACATTTCCTTTTTTGATAAAAGTTGATATTCTCCTCTATGATAGAGCTATAAACAGTTTTATTCCTCCTGCGTACTATGATTGCCACATTAATGGTTGCAACATATTGTTTTTCTGCTCATGCGGGGGATTTGTGCTTTTAGGTTGGTGTGCACATTGAATATCAATTGCGATAACTTTTTTTCTTTATATTGAAGAAAGTAAAATAATAATTTACAAGAGTAAGTTATCAAAGGTAGCTGAAAAGAATAATTGAGCAATCGAAGAACCAGTCACAAAGGTAGAACAACTCAACAAGAAGGACAAAATCACAAGAAGTAAGTAACATTTTTACAACTGATTACAAAGAGCCAACAATACAACCCATAAGACTATATCATGAAGCTAATATTTGAGCTGAAACACTTTGCAATGGTTCGAGTTAGAGCTGTTCTGAAGCTGATTCACTTGAAGTCTACAAAGCTTGTGGTGTTAAGAAGGTGATCATGAGCATAAACATGAGATAATCAATTCCATCTCGTCTTCTAATCACCATAATATGTAGCCATACTTAGCAAGGTAAGTTTTAGGCTAAATGGCTCCAAATATAATTCGAAAGAAAATAGGTTATAGTGATTGGGATCGATTTTAGGTCAAATGGTTTTGTTTTTTTAATGGTTCCCTATGAATCTAGCTAGTCTTTTTTCTGTAGTTAATATTTTTAATAGGTTAATCTTAAAGATGTTTTTAGAGATGATACATATCAAGATATTTGTGAAATGTCTATAAGATCGTATAAGTTAAGGATATTAAAGTTCATGAAAGGTCAAAATTGATGATGGTATTATATAAGTACATTAAAAAATAAGGAAGGGGAGTGTTAGCACAAATCCAATGAGCTCAATAAAAATAAATAAGCACACTACAAAGAAAGAATATGGGAACAAAAAATATACTTCAATGCCTCATATATCTTGTCAACCCATAAGTGTGTCACAAGGTCACTTCTTACTTAATTTTGAAGAAATAATCCTCTCGATCTAGACAATTGTGGAACCAAAGTATTTGGCCGAATGTTGGTGAAGATCAAGCATCTCTCAAAAGAAAGAGATATGCATCTTTAATCCTCATAATTCATAAAGGTCTATAGACCTAGTTATACAAGTCTCTAAAGAGACAAGAGAATCACTCCCTAATCTCATTGTAAGGAGAGCATCTAAAAATAAATGGTCCTTGGTCTAAGGTCTCATTGAACTAATTAGATATATATGACACACTTAATGAATATGGTGATTTATCTCTATGTGGAGGAGGTGTGAACAACTCTAAACTATGCTAAAAGGACCCTTAAACTATAGGGTGATTGGAGCTTAGTGTAACCTAAGGTTTGGATGATCTTATTCTCAAACTTAAGATATGTATTATAGTGGTGTTCAAGATTTAAGAAAATAAATTCTTGAGGCTCCAACCATTTGGATTTGTTAGGATTTAGGTGCCATCAACCTTGTAAATCATTTAATTAATTATTCTCCTAAAGTGTTTACAACATAATTTACCCGTAAGAGGTGAAACTATTTAACCAACGGTGGTGAAAGAGACAATGTAAATGTAGTGTTACCGTTACCATTTGTCATTTAGGAAAAGGACAAAATAGCTAGGTGTCCCACTTGGAATCTTCTAGAATGAGGTTGTTAGGATGTTGTAAGAGCATCTATGACATGTATGACAGTTGTCATAAGATGCTATGACAGTATGACAGATTCCTATGACAAAATATGCCATCTTTGACCCCAGGTGCTCATGCATAAGTTATGCCTTATGACAACTGTAAGAGCATCTGTAAGAGGCTCTTTTTAGGATGTCATGACCATTTCATGAAGGGAGGCGTGGGTTTTTATAGGTTGTATTTCTGCCTATTGTTTGGTGAAACCGTGGTGGTTTTCATCCTCACAAATCTCTTTAAATAGGGGCCTTGAGCTAGAGTTATTAAATTCAGTTTTGCAGGTTTGCAAGGTAACAAGGTGCTGCAAGATTTTATAGGGATGATAAGAGAATTCTATTGTTGCATGTAATATTTCATAATATTAGTAATATACTTGCCTCTCTTTCGGTGGTGGAGTTTTTTCCCTTTGGGGTCTCTCCACATAAATTTGTTGTTGCATGTGTTATGATTCTTCTATCTCTCTCTCTCATTCTTTCTTCACACTAAGGCTAAAGGTTAATCTACATATTTTAGATTTGCATTCACCTATTTAAGTTCATATTGCAATCTTTCTTCACCTTGATAATCAACATTTGGTATCAAAGCTAACGGTTCTATTAAGGAAGGGATGCTTTCCTTTTAAAGTGTTGAAGGTTTTTGCTGCAGTGGGAACTTTTGTGTTGTGAGTTTTGCAGATTTGTGAAAGATTGTATACCATGGCCTCCACCTCTCATTAAAATATTGAGAAGTTCAATGGCACTGGTTACAAGATGTGGAAGTTGAAAGTGGAGGATCTCCTTGAGGAGAGAGATCAGTGGTTACTAGTTTCAGATGATAAGAAGCCATCTACTTCAACCTTGTTGGATGAAGATTGGAAGAAGTTAGACAAGAAGGCTCGAGGGACCATTCGGTTGTGTCTCACTGATTCTGTCCTCCTGAATGTCTCTTCAGAAGACATGACATACAAGATTTGGAGGAAGATAGGTGAAATCTATCAAACTAAGAGTTTGTCTAACAAGTTGTATCTCAAAAGATGTTTATATTCATTAAAGATGAAGAATGGTGATTCTATTGCTAAACATTTGAATGCTTTTAATTTGATTATAAGTCAGCTTGCATCTATTGATGTTAAAATAGAAGATGAGGATCTAAATGTATTCTATTTATTTGCTCTTTGCCAGAATCTTGGGAAAATTTAATTATGGTTATAACAAGTGGTGGTGCAGAACCTAAGATGGATAATGTTATTCCCATACTTCTTTCAAAGGAGATGAGGAGGAAGGCCATGCATAGTGGCTCCCAAGATGCCTTGCATGTGCGAGGTAGGCCCAAGGAGAAAGGGCCTAAAGGGGATAAGAAGAAGGATAAGTCTAAAGGATGATCTAAGACCCCTGGAAAGAGCAAAGTGAAGTGTTGGAACTGTGGTAAATGGGGACATGTGAAGAAGGAATGTAGAAATAAGAAAATGAATGCAGATTCGTTCATGGAAAAGTCCTTTGATAACAGTGATTCTGATGCTTTGATTATTTCAGCTAACACAGTTTGCAATGATGCTTGGCTTATTGATTCAGGTGCTTCCTTCCATATGACTCCTCACAAGGAGTGTTTTTCTACATACAAAGAATATGATGGAGGAGAGGTCTTCATGGGTGACAACAGCTCACAAAATATTGTCGGTAAATGAAAGGTAAAGTTGTGTTTCAGTGATGGGAGGGTTAAAATCCTTGATGATGTTTTAGATATTCCGGGACTTACAAAAAGTTTAATTTCGGTTTCCAAGTTGAATGATTCTGGAATGAATGTGACATTTGACAAGTCTGGTTGTAGGATGGTAAGGGGAAGTTTGGTGGTTGCTAAAGGATCTCGGACAGAGAATCTGTTTACGTTACATGCCTCTACTTTTTGTAACTCCTCTTTTGTAACTAGCACTGAAAATGTATGTATGTTGTGGCACCATAGATTGGGTCACATTGGTGAAAAAGGTCTTAGGACCATACTTGATAAGAAACTAGTAGACGGTATTTCTAATTATTCTGTTGGTAAAAATGATTTCTATGAGGATTGTGTGTTTGGTAAACAAAACAGGTCATCATTTCCTAAAGGAACTAATAAAGAGCAATGGATTGTTAGAACTAATTCATTCAGATGTATGTGGTCCATTGGATACAAATTCTTTGAGTAGATCGCATTATTATGTTTCCTTCATTGATGATTACTCAAGATATACTTGGATTTATTTTATGCATACAAAATCTGAAGTTTTCACCAAATTTAAGGAATTTAAGGCATTGGTTGAAAAACAAACAGATTATAAGATAAAAGTATTGAGATCTAACAATGGGGGTGAATACTGTTCTATGGAATTTGATGAGTTTTGCAAACATGCAGGAATTGTTAGGCAAAAGAATACACCTTACAAACCCCAACAAAATGGGGTAGCAGAAAGAATGAACCGTACATTAATGGAAAGAGCTAGGAGCATGTTAAGTAGTGCTAAGTTAGATAAATGTTTTTGGGCAGAAGTTGTTGGTACTGCTTGTTATTTAATTAACAACTCTCCTTGTAAAGCTCTTAATGATAAAACACCTTATGTAATGTGGTTGGGTAAAAAGCCTTTAGTTTCACATTTAAGGGTCTTTGGTTGTGAGGCTTTTGTTCATGTGCCTAAAGAGAAGCAGTCTAAATTGGATCCCAAATCTCAAAAATGCATCTTTGTAGGTTATGGTGAAAATATTAAAGGTTATAAAATTTGGAATCCACTAACACGAAAGATGATATTTTCTAGAGATGTTATTTGTAGGGAATTTAGATCTAACTCTGAAGATGAGCAACCAAAGGAAAAGTAAAAAATAGTGCATTTTGAAACTAAGCAAGAAGATGCACATGTGGAAGAACAGAGAGATGGACAAGAAGATGGAGAAGAAGAAGAGAGTTCTGAAGAATCTGTTGTAACAAAAGAAGTTGAAAACAATGAGGATGAACATGAGGAGGAATCTCTTACTCCACCTTTGAGAAGGTCCACAAGACAACGAAATCTAGTTGACAGGTATAGCCCACCTGATTTTTGTTGTAAATTTGCTTTGATATGTACTGATGATGAACCTAGATCTTTCAGGGAGGCTCTCTCTTCAGAAGAATGTGAGTCTTGGATGCAGGCCATGTAGGATGAGATGATGTCTTTAAAAAAATATGACTCCTGGGATCTTTTTAGTTTTCCCAAAGGAAGAAAGGCCATTGGTTGTAAGTGGGTATATAAAAAGAAGTTTGGTGCAAACGGTAAGTTGGAACGATACAAGGCTAGATTAGTGGCCAAGGGCTACTCCCAGAGAGAGGGAGTTGATTTTGGTGAAATATTCTCTCATGTTGCTAAGTTAACTTCTATTAGATTCCTTTTATCCATTGATGTTGCTTATGATTTAGAAATAGAACAAATGGATGTTAAAACTGCTTTCTTGCATGGGGATCTCGAGGAAGAAATTTATATGCAACAACCTGGTGGTTTTGTTGTGAAAGGAAAAGAACACTTGGTTTGCAGGTTAAAACGATCTCTATATGGTTTGAAACAGTCACCTAGGATGTGGTACCAGAAGTTTGATGCTTTTGCATTAAAGAAGGGTTTTGTTAGAAGTGAAGAGGATCACTGTGTTTATTTTAAAGTTATTGATGATCAGATACTGATTATTGTCTTATATGTGGATGATATGTTGTTCATTGGTAATAATAAGGCAATGATTAGGGAACTTAAAACTCAGCTTTTTGGCACATTTGATATGGAAGATTTAGGGGCTGCTAAATATATTCTTGGGATGGAAATCATTAGGGATCGAGTTCACATAAAGCTTTGGTTAAGTCAGAGTAAGTATTTTAACACTATTTTGCAGAGGTTTAATATGCAAGACTGTAAACCAGTAAATATTCCATTTCCTGTTGGTACTAAGTTAAGTTTAGACATGTGTCCTGAATTGGATGATGATATTGATGAAATGTCTAAAGTTCCTTATGGTAGTGTTGTCAGTAGTTTAATGTATGCAATGGTTTGTAATAGACCAGATATAGCCCAAGTAGTGGGAGTTCTAAGTAGGTTTATGTCTAACCCTGGTAAAGAACATTGGAATTTTGTTAAAAGGGTATTTAGATATTTGCAAGGCACTTCTGATTACTATTTGGTTTATCATGGTATTGACAATGTTGATAAGTCATTGGACATACAGAGTTTTGTTGATTCAGATTGGGTAGGTGACTTGGATAGTCGAAGGTCCACTAGTGACTATGTGTTTACTTTTTATGGAGGTGCAGTAAGTTGGATGAGTAAAAGACAACCTACAGTTGCTTTGTCCACAACTGAAGTAGAGTATATGGCTACTACACATGCCTCTAAGGAGGTGGTTTGGTTACAGAGACTTAGTAATGGTATTGGTTTTGATTGCAGGATAGTGAGGATTGGATGTGATAGTCAAAGTGTCATATGTTTGGCTAAAAATCCTATGTATCATGATCATACTAAGCATGTTGATGTTTAGTATCACTTTGTGCGAGAAATGGCTAAGAATAGACAGGTCTTGATTGAAAAAGTTGACACTTTGGATAATGTTGCAGATTCTCTTACGAAGCCAGTCACCACAGAAAAGTTCTCTTGGTGCAGAAAGGCTATGGGCCTTGATCACTGTACTTAATTCTATGTAATTGTATCTCTATGGGTGTAATTTAAAATGTATGATGTCAAGTGGGAGAATGTTAGGATTTAGGTGCCATCAACCTTGTAAATCCTTTAATTAATTATTCTCCTAAAGTGTTTTCAACATTTACCCATAAGAGGTGAAACCGTTTAACCAACGGTGGTGAAAGAGATAATGTAAATGTAGTGTTACCATTACCGTTTGTCATTTAGGAAAAGGACAAAATAGCTAGGCGTCCCACTTGGAATCTTCTAGAATGAGGTTGTTAGGATGTTGTAAGAGCATCTATGACATGTATGACATTTTTCATAAGATGCTATGATAGTATGACAGATTCCTATGACAAAATATGCCATCTTTGACCCCAAGTGCTCATGCATAAGTTATGCCTTATGACAGCTATAAGAGCATCTGCAAGAGGATATTTTTAGGATTTCATGACCATTTCATGAAGGGAGGTATGGTTTTTCTAGGTTGTATTGCTGCTTATTTTTTGGTGAAACCATGGTGGTTTTCATCCTCACAAATCTCTTTAAATAGGGGCCTTGAGCTAGAGTTATTAAATTCAGTTTTGTAGGTTTGCAAGGTAATAAGGTGTTGCAGGATTTTACAGGGATGATAAGAGAAGTCTATTGCTACATGTAATATTTCATAATATTAGTAATATACTTGCCTCTCTTTCGGTGGTGGAGTTTTTTCCCATTGGGGTTTCTCCACATAAATATGTTGTTGCATGTGTTATGATTCTTCTATCTCTCTCTCTCTCATTCTTTCTTCACACTAAGGCTAAAGGTTAATCTACATATTTCATATTTTCATTCACCTATTTAAGTTCATATTGCAAGCTTTCTTCACCTTGATAATCAACAGGATTGTAGGTAAGATCTATGTAATATATTAGGAATGTTCCAAAAAAATTGTAGTGATTTGATCCTTAGGGTTTTAGAGGTTTTTCATTTCTAGGTTTTATCTTCCTAATCCACCTAAAAATCATACCACTTTGATTGTTTAATGGTCTTGTTGTGCAATTATTATTTTATGATGGTGACTTTCTTAACCAATAAAGAGTCTATAAGTTATATCTTTGAGCCTCCAAGTCTCATTATCCTACCTTCACAATAGCAACCAATTGTAGCGTGCATCCCCAGTATAATATATTTTTTCTATGGCTTATTCTTCCAATTGGTATTGTCCCTAATATCTTTCCAAATGTTTAAGTTTTAGTATGTCATGCCAAGCCATAACCATCACATATTGTTTCTCATGTCGATTATTGAATCTATGAGTGTGCACTCCATTGTCATGTGTAAATGTTTGATGAGTTGTCATGATGAATTTTACTCTTTGGTGGGTGGGCCATACGAATTGCTAGCATTCTTTGAATGGTTGAAATTTTTACTTCACATTTCAGACATGATGTTTTATCTTGTATGCTAGTTGGCTAATCCTAATTGCATCACTATTTACCCCTCACATTGCAACTTTGAAAGGTGGACCCTCTTCCATACATGCAATGGGATTTATCCTATCACAATTTTTTTTCTTTACACACTAGAGTATAGGTGGAAAATTGTGATTGCATCATATTAGAAATAGTGCATTGTAGTTTCATGTTTGAGCTTTATTTTGAAGTGGCAAAGCAATGAAATATTTACAAGTGTCACGAAGCCTATGGATTCAAATGTGGAAATGGAGATATCTTATTGGCCCCCATGATTAATGATTGATGAGTAATCACTCTCTCTTTGAATTAGGATAGCTAGTGACACCCTATTATATTATTGTTTCTTTTCCTATCACAAGTTTATTGAAACACCTTGTTTTGTGAACATGTTGAGTGATGCACCCATAATAATGATAAGTATGCCTCCCAAAAGATCAAGGAATGGAATTCAAAATTACATCAAAATAATTTCAACATCCACCACCCTACTTCAAGGCTTGTACAAGAATTTAATGCAAAGTTGAATTGATAAATTAATTTTAGTCTTTACATTTGAATAAGGTGAATTATTCTCTAACATTAAATGAGAAACTAAAAGTGTAGGTTGAACTAGAGATTGGTGTTACTTGTGGATAATATATTGAAGTAAAAAGGACTATGCATGCCATGTGTAGAGGACATGAGTATAATTTTGTAAATCCCTTTTGAAATTACTCATTATTTTAGCAAGCTTGGGTTTTATTTTATAAAACTTGTTGCATGCATAGATTACTTAGTCCTAATTTTCTCAAAATATTGCACCCATAAGACCATCATATTATCATAATGGTTCATCCTTCATCACACAATATTAAAACCAAGAGAGGTCTTCACCAAGATGTAGTTTAGAAATTTCCTAGTTATCTAAAAAAGGCTAGGCATGCCCAAAGCATGAGTATATATTCTAACATATTACATGATAGGGATGAATTGATTAGAGACTCCATTATTCCCTTGATTGGTTTTTATTTGTTCATTTTCTATTTTAATCACTTCATATCACCTATTCCCATTTCATACATATAGAGATTAACTTAGGAAAACTAGTTGTCCCAAATTAAATTTTATCAAGAAAGACTTGATATATGTCCTTTGCAAGCAAGATGACCCACAATCTAAACAAATTTAGTTATGATAGGTGAATTATTGATTACATTACATAAAAGTTAGTTATAAAGGTCTTAAAATTGAAACATAAAGTGAATTATAAAATTGATTTCAATGGATTGTGAGAAGAATATTCTAGAGATAGGACTAGGTTCATGGTAAATTGGTTGCCTAATCATCGACCTAGAAGCCAAATTAGATAGAAACCAATTCCTCCAAATGAAATAAAACCATTGGTTGTTGACACATTTGAGGAGTATTTCAAAATGATTCATAATTCCCTCTACCAAGTTTTACATGGTTGATTACAAGGTAAAAATTCCTATTCATTTTATCATAATTGTATTAGATATTCAACATCAATATGCCAATGGACTATTTGATTTTACTTCCTTTGTGGTAGAGAAAATTCATAGATAGCTTGTGTCCTTGAGGGTTTTTAACATATTTCCATTTTTTAAATTGTTTTCTTTATTTTATTACATTCTATTATACTTAGGGAAGAATACATAGAATTCGACTCTCAAGGTTAGAGTTTCATAATCAAATAACATACCTATGCATGTTTAAATGAGGAATTACATATGGGATGTACATTACCAAAAATTAGATTATTGTTCCCTTGAAGGATGTTTTATCCAAAGAATTTTGCATACACTTCAACACAAGAGGAGTAAAATATCTGAAGGTTTTAAGAGTTTCTTGAGATCAAATCATTTAAATAAAGAGAAAAATTGTGACCACAATATGAGAGATTGGTTCTTCCATCAAGACATGAAGAACATAAAAATCTATGGAGTAGAGGTGAAGCCCCATGTCATTCCCTTTTGGGTCCTAGGTAGAGTAGCTTTCCTCAAGATACTATGGAAAATGAATGAAGTTGATAATATTCACTTGAGATAACACAAGAAAGGATCTTTTATTCCATCTACTCTCAAATTATTTAACTTTAAAATCAATACCAAAGATGATCTTGACCTCCTAGAGTCAAAATTAATTTCATAAAAATATTATCAAAGAAATTTCAAAAATTTTACCAACAACACTTCATTGATAAAACTAGAAAATAAGTGGGGAGATCAAGGTACATGAGCATAAAATTGATGAATTTGAGGACTTATTAGAAATTACACAATTAAGGAATAAAAGATTAAAGAAGAATTGATTGGGTGAGAGTTCATATGGGTGAGAAGAAAAGATCAATGCTTGATGTTAATTATTTAGGAGAATTTGAAGATGCCAAAGACCCTATTCTCATAATGCAATTAATTTTAAATAATTTTTGAACTCTATGAATTGTACCCTCAACCATTTCCAATAATTTAGCTCTTAAGGAAAGTATCATAGAAGCCAAGAAAACTTCTCATTAGGATCCAACAAAGGGTACTCTAGTGACTACAAAAAAGAAGATCCTTGCAAAATGGTTTTGTCTATGAATGTTCAACCATTAGTTGGTTACAAAATTATTAAGGCTAGTGGAGAAAAAAAAGATGTTACAAACTGTTGCATCACACCAAAGGCCTAGTTTTAATAATATCCCTTTTGAAAGGAAACTGTTGAATTTGGAAGAAGGGATGAGAGCCATCCAAGATGTTAGGGTCTTAGCTTGTAAATTTTTTACTATAGATGGTGAATTTATTAAGTTTGATGAATTAAAAATTTTGTTAGTCAATTTAAAGATTAATGTAAATATGCATAGAATTAAAGATAAGAAAGATCAACAAGATTAATGCAATGAAGATAGTTTTTTTTCCAAAGCATCCAAAAACATGTTGATTTTTATCTATCAAACACATGACACCAAAGGAATGAAGGAGATTAGTGAAGAAAGTGGATTCATGCTACTAATAGGCTAGGACATATACTTTTCTATAGAATTAGATACTATAAGAAGGTAGGATGTTGATGATGATGTTCTAGGAAGTGAGGAAAAAGCCAAGGATCTCTACTTCATTTTTGGCTTTAGTACAAAGTATGAGACATTAGCCATTTGGGCATTGGCTCAAAAATATAACAAGCCTCAAGTGGCTTAGGATATAAATGAGCTAAAGGGAAATCTATTTATGAGGAGACTAAGTGATATAATGGCTCCACAAGCCACTTTTTTAGTAGTAAAAACTACTTTCTTTAGCAAAGTTGTTGCCAAAATTTTATAGGTAGATTTTAATGAATTATAGGTAGAAATATGAAATTACTAGATGAATATAATAAGTTTAAGTGTATGGTTATATAGTCTATGCTTATATTGATTGGGTTTCCAATGCCCTCTAATTCTATAGATACCATATCCCAATAGGATAGGGACACTCTTATTCTTCAAATAGAGGGACTAAAAGAGGACTTGAAGAAAATATAAGATGTAGATATTGCAAAAAAAGCATGTCAAGAGATAAAGGAAGCCTCAAATTTGATAAGAACTTTGACCATAAAATTAATCATTTATTGATGCTTGGGGTTGCTATAGTAAATTAAAAAAGGTGAAAGAATGCCAATTTAATTAGGAACCAATTTTGTGGTAGGTTTTGAGTACATGGATCCCAGGATTAGTAATCATGAATTCCATTTAGGGACACACATGATATAATATTGATATTCTTAAGGAAATATATGGCACACATGAAGTGGTCAGAATCCTAAATGATGATTTTGTATCCCAAAATATATTTGACTTGGCACTATAAGAGGAAATGGATAGTTTGAAGATCTTAGAATATTTCTAACTACCTTTAGTACTAAGCATCAATTATGAAATGAAATGATTAAAGGGATGGAAGGTAGAATTTTAAGGATTCGCTCCAATTATAATTATGTTAGTCATTCAAGGTGACAAAATTTGATTCAATTTTATGCAATGCCAAATTGGAAAAAAACTAAAATTGGAATTAGGACTAGAGAGTTTTGTTAAGAAAGCTGAAAATTATTGGATTCGAGATACCCAACCCATCAAAACAAGTTTTAAAAAATTCTATAGAATAATTGGCCATCTAATAAATAATTTACCAACTAGGTAAAAAAATATATCTAAAAATTGAATGATGTGACATGTTGGAATCACACAAAAATGCTTCAAAATCACTCAAAGCATGTTAAGTTTTTATATCCTATTTTTTCAATGTGATTAGAAAACTTTTCAAGAGTGATATTAAATTTTAATTTTCACACAAGATTTATTAATGATTGATTAAGGGTATAATCATTAGCACAACATGGAAATAAAAGCCTAAAAGCTAGTAGATATGGTCATAATGGTATTAGGATTTCTTGTTAATTTGTTTATCCCATTACTCAAAATAATTTTAGCATTATATGAAGAAGTGATTATAATGATTGCAACGTTATATTATCATTTTATTTTTGAGTTGCTTGGCCCTTGGAAAATGAAAATGAATAGTTGGAAAAGATTGAAGTCTATAAAAAAGATGCATGCAATTAGAATGAAAGAGATCAACTGCAAACTGATATTAGTTGGATGCTCATCCCTAACCACCTATTTACCATTGAGGATGAATATGTACCCATGAATGGTGAATTTCCAACACCCCATAGTCCATCAAAATGTTGAAGAAGGTCAAGAAATGGGGGACAAGATAAGGAACATTGGTCCTCATGATCATGGTATGAAAGTAGGAGGAGCTACTCCTATTGGATAAGGTAACAAGAGTGTCAAAAAAACTTGGGAGACCATCTCTTGTGGGACCCCCACTTAGTTTGGAAAGATATAGAAAATTGGATTTCACAAGGATACCTTTAGTACTGCTACATGGATATATATTATTGTACAACCAAGTACTTAATATATTTAAATTCACTATCATTTACTGCTCTGGAAAGTTCAATGTGAAAGACCTATGGAAGTTGTTATATAAGTAGATGAAAGGACATTTTATGTCTTTAACCATGGTCACATTTCCTCTTTTGATAAAATTTGATATTCTCCACTGTGGTATAGCTATAAATAGTTTTATTCCCCCTACCTACTATGATTGACACATTAATGGTTGCAACATATTATTTTTCTGCTCATGTGGGGGATTTATGCTTTTAGGTTGGTGTGTACATTGAGCATCAATTTTAGTAACTTGAGGTCTACCAAGCTTGTGGTGTTAAAAAGGTGAGCGTGGCATCAAAAGCTCTTTTTTTCAATATTTAAAGCATAAACATAAATATGAGACAATCAATTTCATCTCCTCTTTTAATCACCATAATATGTAGCCATACTTATTAGGGTCAATTTTAGGCTAAATGGCTCCAAATATAAATTGAGGAAGATAAATAATGTACCTATAATATAGCTAGTTATAGTGACTCAGATCAATTTTAGGTCAAATGGCTTCATATATAACTTAGAAAAATATAGTTATATAATGTAGTTTTGTAATGTTTTTTTTTGTTTATATGATTTCTTATCAATTTAGTGAACCTTTTTCAGTAGTTAATACTTTTAATAGACTAATCTAAAAGATATTTTTAGAGATGGTGGCTTAATACATATTAAGATATTTGTGAATTGTCTATAATATCATATAAGATAATGATATTAATGTTCATGAAAGGTCAAAATTAATGATGGTATTATAAGGGCACATTAAAAAATAAGGAAGGGGAGGGCTAGCACAAATCCAACAAACTAAAATAAAATAAAATAAGCAAACTAAAAAGAAAGTATATGAAAGAAAATAATATGCTTTCGTGACTCATATATTTTGTCAATCGATAAGTATGTCACAAGGTTACTTCCTACTTAATCTTGAAGAAGTAATCCTCCTAGTGCAAATCATTGTGGAACCAAAGTATATGGAAATTTTTTGGTGAAGATAAAACATATCTCAAAAGAAAGAGATATGCATTTAAATAATCCTCATAAGTCATAAAAGGTCTATAGACCTAGTTATGAAAGTCTCTAAAGAGGAAAGAGAATCACTCCCTTATCTCATTGTAAGAAGAAAATCTGAAAATAAATGGTCCTTGGTCTTAGGTCTCATTGAACTAATTAGATAGATATGATGCATCTAATGATTATGGAGATTGGTCTCTACGTGGAGGAGGTGTGAACAACTTTGAACTATGCTAGAAAAAAACTTAAACTATAGGGTGTTTGGAGCTTAGTGTAACCAAAAGGTTGTATGATCTCATGCTCAAAGTTAAGATACATATTTTCGTAGTGTTCAAGATTAAAGGAAATAAATTCTCGAGGCTCTAACCATTTGGATTGTAGGTAAGATTTATGTCGTATCTATTAGGAATGTTCCAAAAAAATCTAGTGATTTGATCCATAGGGTTTTAGAGATTTTCCATTACTAAATTTTATCTTCCTAATCCACCTAAAAATCACACCACTTTTTTTCAAGATCTTGTTCTATAATTATTCTTTCATGATGATGAATTTATCAACTAGTAAATAATCTTTAAGTTATATCTTTGAGCCTCAAAGTATCATCGTCCTACCTTTATAGGAGAAACCAATTGTAGCTTACATCCTCATATATAATATGTTTTACTATGGCTTATTATTCTAGTTAGTATTGTCCTTACTTTATTTCCACATGTTCAAGCTTTACTGTGTCATGCCAACACATAACCATTGCACATTATTTATCATGTCTATTATTGGATCTACAAGTGTGCACACCATTGTCATGTGTAAAATTATGACGAGTTTTCAAGATGAATTATTCTTTCGTAGATGGTCCATCTGAATTGCTAGCATTCTTTGAAAAGTTAATTTTTTTCCTTTACATGTAAGATATGATGTTTTATCTTGTATGATAGTTGGGTAATCCTAATTGTATGAATATTTACCCCACATTGCAAATTTCAAAGGTGAGCCCTCTTCCATACATATGATGGGATTTATCCAATCACATATATTTTTTATTTACACACTAGAGTATAGGTGGAAAATTGTGATTACATCACATTAGAAATAGTGCATTGTAATTTCAGGTTTGAGCTTTATTTTGTAGTGACAAAGCAATGAAATAATGATAAATGTCATGGAGCCTATAGATTCATTGGTAAGAATGAAGATATCTTATTGACCCCCATGATTAATGATTGATGAGTAATCACTCCCTTTGAATTAGGATAGCTAGTGGCATCCTATTACATTGCTCATTTTATATCACAAGCTTATTAAATCACCTTGTTTTATAAATGTCATGAGTGATGCACCTATAATAATGATAGATACACCTCCCAAAAGATAAAGGGATGGAATGTCAAAAGCCACCACCATAATCCAAGTATTATACATGCATTTACTATAAAATTCATTGAATTGAGCCAATAATTTTAGTCTTGACATTTGAATTAGGTGAATTATTCTCTAGCATTAAAAGTGTAGGTTGAACTAGAGATTGATGTTACTTGTGGACAATCTATTGAAGGTAAAAAAACTATGCATGTCATTTGTAGAGGGACATGATTAATTTTATAAATAATTTTTGAAATTACTTGTTTTAGCAAGATAGGGTTTTGTTTGGAATCACTAGTTTTATTTTGTAAAACTTGTTGCATGTATAGATTTTATAGTCCTCATTTTCTCAAAATATTGCACCCCTAAGATCATCATATTATCATAATGATTCATCAAATACTAGTAAAATCAAGAGAGGCCTTGACCAAGACTTACTTGGCCAATTACCTAGTTCTCTGAAAAATGTTAAGCATGCCCAAGACATGAGTATATTTAATAACATATTACATGATAGGCTTGAATTGATTACAAACCCCATTATTCCCTTGGCTAGTTATTATTTGTTCATTTTCTATTACAATCAAGTCATATCACATGCTCCCATTTCAAACATCTATAAAGACTTGAATTAAGAAAACTAGTTGTCTCAAATTAAATTTTATCATGATAGATTTGATATATGCCCTTAGCAAGAAATATCACCCATTATCTAAAAAAAATAAGTAAGGAAAAGTGAAGTATTGATTGCATTACATGAATAAATTAGTTAGAAAGGTCTTCAAATTGAACCATAAAGTGAATTATAAAATTGATCTCAATGGATTGTGTAGAGAATATGCTAGAGATAGGCCTAGCTTCTGAGTAAAATGGCTACCTAATCATCAACCTAGAGGCCCAATTGGATCGAAACCAATTACTCCAAATAAAATTAAACCATTGGTTGTTGACACATTTGAGGAGTATTTCAAAATGACTCATTTCCCTCTACCAAGTTTTAGGGTTGATTATAAAGTGAAAATTCCTATTCATATGATGATGATTGTAATAGTTATCCAACATCAATATGTCAATGGAATATTTGATTTTTCTTCCTTTATGGCAGAGAACATTCATAGAGAAATTGTGTCCTTGAAACTTGATGACATAATTTCCTATTTCAAATAGTTTTCTTTAGTCTACCATATTCTATTATACTTAGGGAAGAATACATATAATTCCAATCTTAAGGTTAGAGTTGCATCATCAAATAACATACCTATGCATATTCAAATGAGGTCTTATGTATGGGATGCACATTTTAAAAACTTAGATTATTGTTCTCTTGAAGGATGTTTTGTCTAAATAATTTTGCATACACTTTGATGCAAGAGGATTGAATTATTTGAGGGTTTTAGGATCTTATTGAGACCAAAACATTCTAATATAGAAAAAAATCATGAGCACAATTGGGGAGATTGGTTCTTTCATCAAGACATGGCAATCATCAAAATCTGTGTATTAGAGGTTGTTGGTAGTTGTTGTCATTAATGTCAACATTAAGGAGATTGTTGGCAGTTGTTGTCATTGATGTCAACACTAATTGTTGGTTGTCATTGATATCAACATTTGAGAAGTAATTTGTTAGTCCTTTCTATTGGTTGTCACTATTATATTCAATTTGGGCTAACAATGGTGATGAAGTTTATGGTTGGATGCCATGTCTTATCAAAGAAGAATGGTTGAAGTTCATGATTGGATGTCATGCCTTATCAAAGAATAATTGTTGAAGTTCATGACTATATTTCATGTCTATAAAAGAAGAATTGTTGAAGTTCATGATTGGATGTCATGCATTATCAAAAAAGAGTTGTTGAATTTCATATAATGCATTATTACTATCAGCAGAGTTGATTTCATAATGATCAATATATTCAGATGAGGATTAGAAGCATGAATATTTATGGAGAGATGTTGCTAAAGGTCTACAATATTTCTTATTCTCTCTCATGATGTTCTTGATGAACTATATGTTGCTAAAAGGAATTTCTAGCCTCCGCAAGTTTCTTAAGTGTTTCTAGTTTAGGAAGCTATCTGATTGAATATTTTGCATTCTTCCATTATTGATGCTTTAGTGTTGTAGTTTGGTATTCAATATCAGTGTTCTATGGATGTTGCACTCCTATCTTTTTAAGTCACATATGTTTCTGAGGAGATCTCTGTGAATTGTGGAAGGTTGGAAGTGTTGTTGGTTGTCCAAACTGGTTTGGGAAATGCTCTACATTTCTCCACATTGATGTCTTTTCTCTTGTGCCTCAATGAATATGCTCTCAATGTTTGTTTAGTGTCTCACTTCAAATATCATGTGTTGAAGTGCTTCACAAGTAGTTCTACTAATGTTACTTCATTCATCTATATATTATGTGCTTCCTCAAAGAAGCATTTTGGACATATTTTATCTATGGTGGTTGTTGATATAATGACAGTATGAAATAAGTGTATGGAAATGTTATTGGATGTTCAAGGAACATTCCCATGTGATGTGCATGTTGCTAACTGGCCACTTTGGTGCCACATTGTGTCTTGAGTTGGATTTTTGGGTTATTTGTAGATATTTGGCTGATAGGGATTGTTCCTTTTCTTATGCCATGTGCTTGGGGGGTCGCGCTAGTAATAGAAGATGGGTTATGATAGATTTGGTTCTTGACCTATACTTATTAGGATTGAATCAAGTTAATTCAATAAGAAGTATGTCTATGGGATGAATGGTTATGTGCTTCAATATTTCATCCACATGTTTCCTTGATGTTGACTTCGGTTGATGTGTGTCTGCATGTAAATGGTTTTGGGTCATATTTAAAGAAGTGCTAAGAGTGTTTTTGGTCGTCTCTATCTTCTATCCAACCAATTAATTTTATTGTTTATCCATTTCTTGGCCGACCTAATTTAATTTTTGAAGTGTTTTAGTGGATATAAATGAAATATCATTTTGGATGCAATAGGATGGAGAAGTTGTTAGTGTAATTAATATTTAATTACACTTACATAAGTTTACTTAGGCAATATTTTAATTCCTAGGTTATAACTGTCATTCTTTGAGCTATCTTGTTGCTCAAGATAAGATTAGGGTTATGCATACTTTGCTTTTATAAAGAAAATAATCTCATGTAATTAATTTTTCCTGAATAATATTATTTGCACATCTTCATGCAAAGCTCTTGTTTTTTTTTCTATTTTTCTCTTCTGTGGAAGGTTTTTTTGGTTTGCATGTCTGATCTTGGTTTCTAACAAAAGTGTACAAGAGCGAAGAAGTGTGTGTGCAAGTTGTATTGAATATCTAGTAGTGATAATTCTAAAGTGTGTGAAAGGAAAGATCAATTGTGCTATAACACCTTAGTCAATAGAGTTTTCTATTGGAAATCATTGTAATTCTCTCTTTAAATAATATTATATCCTACTCTAAGATAGTGAATCTCATCATGTCCTTGTATCTTGCTCCTAAAGTTGTGTTTTATTCAGTTCAACATGTCCTAAGTATCTTGCTTTAAGGTAGTGAGCCTTCTTGCATGTCTTTTTGGTAATGAGACTTGTATTGTGAGTTAAATCTCACCATAGATTTTTCCTCATTGGGTTTTCCACATAAATCTAGTGTTCTTGTGCATGTGTTTGTTATCTATTTTTCATTCTACTGATCTGGTTAGAAGTAGAATTGATATATCTTTCATTGTTCAACAAGTACTAAAGTTGCTAAGGATTCAAACTATTATATCATTCTTTGTTACTATTCTTCTTAAAGGTTTCTTGATCTAGTAAAGAAGGTTGTCTTGTGATGAAAGAGTTAAGTTCTAGAAGGGATTAAGTTTTGATAAGATTGATTCACCCCCCTCTTAGTTTTTGAAAGTGTTCAAAAATTTGTATCGAAGCCAAGTTCCTCTATAAAAGTTTAACAACTTGAGGCAAAGATCTAGGATGGCACATGATGGTTCATACAAGGGTCTTAGGTTTGATGGGACTAATTAATCCTTCTATAAAATGAGAATGGAAGGGAACCTAGAATTTCTTGGGTTTGGTGTGTGGCAATCAATCAAAAGTGGTTATACTACTCCTACTACTCCTCTTATAGATCGAGCTGAAATCAAACTATATGAGTGCAATGCCAAAGCTAAGAATGTTATCTTTTGTGGGTTGGCTGATTCAGAACTTTTGAAGGTGATGAATTGCAATTCTACCAAAGATGCTTGGGAAAATCTTAGTAGCATCTATGAAGAATACACTAAATTGAAGCAAGCTAAGATGTAGATCTATAAAAGTAGATTTGAGACTCTAAAGATGATCGAAGATGAAGACATTGCAAGTTATATGCTTTAGGTACAAGAAGTTTTCTCTGGAATCTTTGGACTTGGTGGAGAAGTGAAAGAAAGTGAAGTTGTAAAGAAGGTTTTGAGATCTCTTCCAAAATCTTACAGTCACAAAGTGTTTTCCATTGAAGAGTCAAATGACTTAGATCAATATTCAGTTGATGAAATGTTTGGTACTCTTACTGCCTTTGAGATGAGAGAGTTTGGTAAAGATGTCACAAAGAAGGAAGCTACTTTCAAAGCTAAAAAAAAGATTGAATATGAAGCTTTTGACCAAAATGATAACCTTGATGAGGTTGAAGCAAACTTTCTGAGAAGATTGAACAAAGGAATTGGAAAGTGCAAAGGTAAGTTACCATTAAAGTGTTTTAATTGTGGATGAATAGGTTATTTTGCATCTAAATACCCTTATAAAGAATCAAATGACAGAAATAAAAGAGATAAGGTTAAAAAGGGTCTCTATTCCAAAGAAAGTAGTGGTTCCCCTAAAGATGAGGAGAATGCCTCAAATGATGAAAATCTCTTTATGGTTTTCAACACAATCGACAAAAAGTGTAATATTGAGAAATGTAAGGAGTCTAACTCCTTAAGTGATGAAGATATGTTTTCCTCTTATATGCATCTAGAATCTATGGAACTTGAAGTCTAGGATTGCAATTCATATTATTGGGGAATAGACTTTGAAGGAAAACTCCAGTCAACTCTAGAAGACCTAAACAAAGCAAGGGGACTAAATCAAAAATATGAAATATTGCTTGCAAAATCAAAGGAAAAAAATGAAAAATTGAAAATAGAAGTTGAAAAAGGAAAAGAATATGAAATAAAACTAAAAGAGGTAGAATGTATGATCCATTATTTGAAAATAAGGGTTGAAGAAGGCAAGAGGATTGTAGATTTCTTGAATTTCAAGCTCAATGACAAAACTACTGAATGTTTAAAGCTTGAGGAGGAAATTGTAACTCTAAAGAATGCTCTAAAAAGAGAAAAGGGACAAATTGAAAAATTGACAAAGGAGAGAGGTTTGATCCTAAGTATAGCTCCAAAATATTTGAAAGGCTTGAAACAAAGGAGGAAAAAGCTTACACTAAAGAATCTAAAAAGAATGGCTCCGGAGATGCAAAGATTGTTCAAAATGGAAATAAAGAAAGTGGATCTAATCCTAATTGAAAGAAAAAAGGATTTATAAGTCCTCCATTTACAAGAAAAAATGCTCCTTCTAGGTTCAATAAATCCTTTCAAGGTTACTATTTTTCTTGCAATATTTTTGGACATAAGTTTGTTGATTGTAGCATTAGAAGAAGGAATGATAACTTGGGTAGAAGATAATTTATCTCAAAGAAACAATACTATTTTATTTCATGGATATTACTATTCTTGCAACAACTATGGTCACAAGGATTATGAGTGTAGATCTAAGGTGAAGAGAAACAACCTTGTTCTAGAGCACAACATTGTGTGCACTAAAATGCAATAATATGGGACATAAGGAAAACTACTGTAGAAATGGCTTTGCTAAGCCACCAGTTCAGAAAAAGATTGAATCCCATAATAAAAAGAAGAAGGGAAATGAAAAGGTCTAGAAAGAAGACCATGTGAAGAAGGATGATACTACACTTGTGCACTTTGCACACATTTCTAAGAAAAACTAAGATCTAGAGCATTATCTTTGTTAGTGTAATTAATTATTTATTACACTAGCATAAGTTAACTTAGGTCTTGCATCTAATTAATTAAGTCCTAGGTTGCATAATTAGATAAATCATTTAATAATGGAGTAATTCCCCCTTCCTTGTTTGTAGGAGATAAGATTCCTTCTAGAAGATGAGTTGTAATTCTAGAACTTATCTCTATCTTTTTATCATTTCCTATATAGGGTTCACATGTTGTCACATATAGTGTGATTTTAACACTTGGCAACATCTTACACATTTTAGGTTTTCAATCATGCCTATATATTCAGGGAATTTTGTACATTTGTAATCATGTCATATTCATTTTGGCATTCTTGCAACTTAATGATAGCATGATATTTCTGCCATTTCTCTCTTGTGGAAGTTATTTTGTCTTGCAGGTGATTCTGTGGTGTTTGAGGAGTTCACCTAAACTCCTACAATCTCAAGGGGAGATTTCACTTGCAAAATTTTTTTGCCCCCTAGAAAGAAATAGGTGTTAAAGATTTCAGCATGAATGATGATTTGAATCAAATCAATTAGTGTGTAGATTTGCTATGCATAAATGGACCTTCATTGAAGATCTTGGTGAAGGTAGATAGTGTGTGAAGGTTGGTACACTTTTTTTGATTGATGTCATTCCAGTTTGGTGTATTACACATAAAGATTAAATATTAGAAGAATACAAAATTCATGGTGCATTCTCTTTGTTGAAGTCAAGGTATTTTGGTCCGCTCCTCTTCATAGAAAAGGGTTCTATCTTATGGTTTAGAAGTTAAGATAATCAAGGTGTGAAGGTATTATTTGTAAGCTTTCAATTTTTTATACTTATTGAAGTGAAAGATAATAGTAGCAAAGTTCTAAACTGACATAATGAAGAAATGTTGAAGGCTTGTTGGAATGTTTTGAAATTCTTCTGAAAGAAAAGTTTTGTTCATACAAATTTGTGGAGATGTTTAGTGCATGTAATATTGATGTATGGGATGATTTAGTGTGTTGCAAAGCTCTATATGGCCTCAAGCAAGCTCCCAAATCTTGGCATGATAGATTGGATAAGTACCTACTTTAGCAAGGGTTCAAGAAAGGTAATGCAAATAGTAATCTATACATTAAGGTTTAGAAAGAAAAGTTTTTGTTCGTGGTTGTATATGTTGACATAATCTTTGGAGGAGACAATGATCTATGTAAAAAGTTTACAGAAGAGATGTAGAATGAATTTGAGATGTCAATGATTTGTGAGTTTTCCTTCTTCCTTGGACTACAAATATTCAACAAGAGGTGGCATCTTTATTTCTGAAGCAAAATATGTAAAGGAAATGTTGAAGAAGTTTGGGATGGAAGATTCCAAACTAGTGGGTACTCCTATGGTGACACAGTGTCACTTAAACAAATATGATGAGTCTTCAGAGGTTGATCAAACTCTCTATAGGTCCATGACTGGAGGTTTGTTGTATTTAACTACTTCTAGACCGAATACCATGCATTTATTATGTTTGGTTGCCATATTTCAAGCCAATCCTAAGAAATCTCATGAGAAAGCCATGAAAATAATCTTCAGATACTTGAAGGGAACTCCAGATTATGTCCTATGGTACAAAAATGATAAAAATTTCTTTGAGTGCCTATATTGATGTTGATTGGGTAGGTTGTGTAAGTGACCAGAGGAGTACAATTGGAAGTGAATTATTTTTGGGAGATAGATTAATCTCATGGTTCAATAAAAAGCAAGATTCAATGTCTTTGTTCCCTAGAGAAGAAAAATATATTGTTGCAACATCTTGCTGAACTTAGGTGATTTAGATGAAGTAGAATTTGAAGGATGTGAAGGTGGTTTATGATGAACCTATTCCTATACTATGTAACAATACAAGTACAATTAACATTTCCAAGAATTTGGTAATTCACTCAAGAACTAATCACATGTCAATCTAGTAGCACTTTCTGAGAGATAAGGTTGCAGAACATGAAGTCGGAATGGAGTATGTTCCTACCAAGGACCAAATTGTAGATATTTTCACTAAGGAACTTTCAAAGGATACTTTTGAGTATCTGTTACAAAAGTTAGGGGTTATTACCCCTCCTTGTTGTAATCAGATGAATAAATGGCTTATCTATCTAGGGGGAGAAATTCATGTCATATCCTTTGCTTCTAGATTGATGAGTGCTACCACTTACGGGGAGCTAGTAGTAAGGGGGAGTTTGTTGTAGTTGTAAAAATGTTGCTAGTCAAAGGGGGAGTATGTGTTGTTGCTTCAATAGAAGATCCTTTTTCCCTTTGTAACTAAAGTCATAACAAATTTTGTTTTATACAGACATATATGGCCCTTTTTCCTTGATATCAAAGGGGGAGAGTAAGCAGTGTATGTTGCCAACAATGCCAAAGGGGGAGATTTTTGGTAGTTACAGTTGTCATTGATATCAAAACTAAGGAGATTGTTGGTAGTTTTTGTCATCAATGTCAACACTGATTGTTGTTTTTCATTTATTCCAACACTTGAGAAGTAAGTTGTTAGTCATTTCTATTTGTTGTCACTATTATATTCAATTTGGGCTAACATTGGTGATGAAGTTCATGGTTGGATGCCATGTCTTACAAAGAAGAATTATTGAAGTTCATGATTGGATGTCATGTCTTATCAAAGAAGAGTTGTTGAAGTTCATGATTGTATTTCATGCCTTATCAAAGAAGAAATTTTAAGTTCATGATTGGATGTCATTCCTTATCAAAGAAGAGTTGTTGAAGTTCATATAATGCATTATTACTATTAGTAGAGTTAATTTCATAATGATATATTCATGAGGATTAGAAGCATGAATGTTTGTGGAGAGATGTTGTTGAAGGTCTAAAATATGTATTATTCTCTCTCCTAATATTCTTGATGAAGTATGTGTTTCCAAAAGGAAGTTTTGGCCCTCTGCAAGTTGCTTAAGTGTTTCTGGTTCAGGAAGCTCTTTGGGACAATGCTCTGCATTCCTTTTTTGTTGATGCTTTGGTCTTATAGTTTGGTATTCAATATAAATGTTCTATGGATGTTGCACTACTATATTATTAGGTCACTTGTGTTGTCGAGGAGATATTTGTGAATTGTTGAAGGTTAGCAATGTTGTTGGTTGTCTAGACTAATCCGGGAAATGATTTGCATTTCTCTTCATTGATGTCTCTACTCTCTTAGCTTGGTGAATGTGCTCTCAATGTCTACGTAGTATCTCAATTCCAATATTTTGTGTTGAAGTGGTATGCATGTTGTTCTACTAATGCTGCATCATTTGACTATATATTTTGTGCTTCTTGAATGAAGTATTATGTACCTAGTTGATATCTGATGGCTGTTGATGGCATGAAAATATGAAATAAGTGTATGGAAGTGTTGTTGGATGTTCAAGGAACATCCCCATGTAATCCACATGTTTCTAATTAGTTGCTTTGGTGCCACATTGGGTCTTGGGTTGGATTTTTGGGTTATTTGTGGATATTTGGCCAATAGGGTGTGTTCCTTTTACCTATCCTTCTTAGGACCACATCAAGTTAATTTAATAAGAAGTATGTCTATGGGATGACTGGTTAGGTGCTCAACATTTCATCCACATGTTTTCTTGATGACAACTTAGTTTTGTTGGAATGTGATGCTATTGATTGTTTTCATTAATGGTTGTCATTGATATCAACATATCTTGGTTGATTGAATAAGGTTTAGTTTTAATGCTTTGGTGATCCAGATTGATGTGGTTTTAGATGTTTTGTAATAATCTATCTTTGGTCTTATATGCCCTGGTCCCATTCTTTTTGTAACATAATGAGATACACTCTTATGGGTCTGGACCGATTTGGAAATTGGCTAACGTGCCCCAGAACATTGTTTGCATTGTAATGTGTATATCCTATTTTTTGGTTCCAGATATCATGGTAAAAATGTAGCGTGTTGATTTGAGTGAGGAGGTTCTATATGGTCCATGTTTCTTTCCTTTCCATTGTGTGATTGTTTTTGTGGTGACCTAATTCAAATTGTGTTTGGTCAATTTAGGAGTTTATGGAAGCATGGAATGGTATAAGTAAAAGTTGATTTTGTTTGATGAAAGCAAGTGTGGTGAATGTGAATATGAAAATCTAGACATTGTGAAGTAAGAAAAAGTATACGATCAGAGGCAAAAAATAGTGAGATTCTATCCAGTGTCATTGTTGGTGACAATTATTTTAGTAGTGGATTCCCTTTCATCATTCTTCTAGCAATGAGCCATTTTATGTTGGTAGTGAGCCTTTCTCTTTTGGCACTGAGCCTTTTTTAATCTTTGGTTGTAATAGTCAAGTAGTTAGCTCACCGACAATGAGCATTACTTGTAGTGAGCATTTTGGCAATGAGTCCTTGTAAAAATCACCTTAACCGGTGTCACCTTAATCAATGTTCTATAATTGAGAATTAGCATTCTCCGTGGTTTTTCCCTTCTTGGGTTTCCACATAAATTCTGGTGTTCATTATGCATGGTGTTGTTATGTGCTTTCATGTTCATATTTGTTAGATTATTATCTGATTGATTTAAGTTTACTCTAGATTAATTAAAGTCAAGAAAATTGTTTTATAATAACTGATTCACCCCCCTCTTAGTTATCTATGTTGGTGTAATTAATTATTTAATTACACTTTACATAAGTTTACTTAGGTATTATTTAATTCCTAGGTTATAGGTTGTTATCCTTATCTTGCTAAGCTATCTTTTTACTCAAGATAAGATTAGGGTTATGCATACTTGCTTTTATAAAGAAAATTATCTCTTGTAATTATTGTACTTCGAATATATCAATTTGCATATCTTCATGCAATCTCTTTGCTTTTTTGTGTTCCTCTTTGTGGAAGGTTATTTTCTGGTTTGCATTTTAGATTTTGGTTTCTAACATGGTATCAGAGCCTCAATTTGTAGCCCCTTCTCAGCTTTTTTGGAGGAATACATTGCAAAGCTCATTCGGGGTCCCTTGAGGGTTTCATTCCTTGAGTATATTTATGCAGTGTCTTGGATCAGATCAGGGTTTTCCATTGGATTCAGAGCGCTAGAAAAAGTTAGGATTGACTTCTTTATTTATTTATTTATTTTATTTTATTTTCTGATTTTGGTCACCATTTGCCAGATCTATGAGGGTTTCAAGCTCAATAATTTTTTTGAGAAATCTGGGGGTCGCCTAATTTTTTGGGTACTTTGGGCCAAAACGAACCTCACCATTGGATTCACAGCACCCCAAAACCCCTATTTTCATATAAAATTTGTCCAATTTGGACATTGACGACTGGGGAGGAAAAAAATTACTTGAGGGCCGTATGGCCCTAGGGCATGCATTCTGAGGTTCATTTTTTGAAAAATAAATAAATAAATAAATCAAAATCAAAATGTAGGAAAAATTCTTCTATTTCCATTTTAAAGGACCGCACCACTAGCCAGCCACCAAGCGGCCACTAGAGCTCAGTCGGCTCACTGCTCAGTAGCCACCTCCACTAGCCCGCCGCTCAGCCTTCAGTCAGTCCCCTGCGGGCCTCTGCATAGAACCCGTGGTCCTATTGGCACCCAGGAGCTGGGTTTTCAACCCCACCAAATGTTCAGCCCTGCCGGAGGTCCTATTGCGACCAAGAGCCGATATCTAGCCCCCGCGTTGGTCTGAGCCCCCAACCCTAGTCATATCGGCAACCAAGGGCTCCGTCACCAGCACCGTATCTTCCAGCCCCCTGGTCCGCCCAGGCGACCATGGGCTTATTTTTTTAGCCCTTAAGGGCTGCATAGGACCATATTGGGTAGTTTTGGAGCACATTCATGGAATCGGGTATAAATTTTGCATACAATTTCTTTTTTTTGCAAACAAGATATCATTGGAAAGTTGGTTCCGAGCTCTATGCAATGGTGTAGGTGTGATTTTTTTTTTCATTTCTGATTCCTTTTTCAGCTTCGGAAGTCACATGTTGTTTTCACTCCAAGAGACATATCTTTTGACTCGCTTATCTATTTTTCACCATTCAAGTGGCATCAGAAAGCTAGTTTTGGCCTCTATATAGATTTGAGGTCCTTTTAAGATGTACCTTTTTTTGTACATGCATTCATTTTTTTGTTTCGTACACTAGGTTTTCATTTTCTCTTCTATTTCTATAGTTTCTGCATGTTTTGCATTCTCTCCTTTTGCAATCATTGGGTATTGTAATAACAAACTGATATAAAGTTCCATTAAGGGGGGGTTTCTTGCATAATAATTTGCTTAGAGTGTGCATGCACTTTGATATCCATCCTTCATATTGGTGACAACTCGCATGAGCTTTTCTGGTTTCATGTTGTTTCTTTTATCCTCTTTCTTGCTTAGCTGGACACATCTTTGGTTTGCATTGGTTCACACTTCACATTGGGAGTTTATGGTTATTGATCCACATTGGTTCAGATCCTTCTTAGTTTGAGGGCCATGTTTTTATGGTTAATGTTCTAGAATCTTGATGGTACTCATCTTATGGGGCAGTTTTAGTTTCAGTTTGGCATCGACATCAAGAGACAACTTCCAGATTTTGTCATCATTATGGGTGGCTTCATCCTTTCATATATTGTTGCTTACAGATTCTAGTGTTGATCCAGTTTGTGATTTTTTAGTGTTCCTTGGCATCGATTCTACTATTGCATTTTTGATTCTGTTATGGTTTCTTGCAAACAGAAGTATCTTTCCTTGCTTGTCAGATTTGGGGTTCTAGTGTTGCTTCATCACTGTTCTTCCAGTGATTCTTTGCATGAGTTCATCTCATTGAGGGGGGCTTTTCCCACTGTTTTTTCTCTCTTTGCATTTGTAAATGGGTACCTGATTAGGCCTTTGTTGCCAAGACCCATCTCACATCATTTGCATAAAAAATTGCTTCTCCCTAACTTGCACTTATGGGGGGGTGTTGGTGTAATTAATTATTTAATTACACTTTACATAAGTTTACTTAGGCATTATTTAATTCCTAGGTTATAGGTTGTTATCCTTATCTTGCTGAGCTATCTTTTTTCTCAAGATAAGATTAGGGTTATGCATACTTTCTTTTATAAAGAAAATTATCTCTTGTAATTATTGTACTTTGAATATATCAATTTGCACATTTTCATGCAATCTCTCTGCTTTTTTGTTTCTCTTTATGGAAGGTTATTTTTTGGTTTGCATTTTAGATCTTGGTTTCTAACAATCTAGACTATTCAACAATTGGTATCAGAGCTTTGGTTCCTCAAAGAAGAGCTTAGCCACTTGAGGTAGATCCAATGGTGCACAAACTAACAATCCTTGTGTTTGATGGATCTGACTACAGTTTCTAGAAAGTGCAGATGAGAGGTTACCTAATTTCTCTAGGCTACAAAACTTGGAATGATGTTGAGACAAAATATGTTATACCAACAAATTGTCCTAATACTGTAGATGAGATTTCAGCCTATGAAGAAAATGAAAACGAAAGGCATGCAATATTTAGTGCTTTGTCTAAGATTGAGTTAACAAAAGTTATTTCATTGAGCACCGCTTATGAAGTCTAGGAAAAGTTGACAAAAATATATGAAGGAAATGATGGAGTCAAATTATCAAAGAAGTTGACAGCTAAGCACATATATGAAAACTTGAGAATGGAAGAAGGCAAGGATATCATAAGCTACTTTCAGAGAGTTGATAGTGCAGTAAATGAAGTCAAAAATCAAGGAGGCACTTTGACAGATGAAGATGTAATGGAGAAGATTATGATGAACCTACCAGAGAGCTATAGTGACAAGATCTCAGCTATTGAGGAAGTTTATGATCCGAAGAAATTCACCAGAGAGAAACTATTTGACACCTTGACCACATTTGAGATGAGGAAATTTGGAAAAAAGAAGAAGTATGAAACAACCTTCAAATCCACAAAGACAAAAGAAGATACGGATAGTGAAAGTTTAGATGAGTTGGAAGAAAAATTCACAAGGAAACTGAAGAAAGGTACCGACAAGTACAAAGGTATGTTACCTCTTAAATTTTTTAGACATGGAAAGATTGGTCATTTAGCAACTAAGTGTCTAGAAAAAGGAACAAGGAATTTTTTTAAAAATATTAATAAGAAGGCCTATTATGTTAATGAGAATTCTAGTATTTCAGATGATGAATCAGATCATGAGGATTGTTTGTTTTTGGTGGAAAAGGATGAACCTAGATTTGATATCTCTAATATTTTTCTAAAATCTAATGATAACATTGAAGCTGCATTATATGTTAAAAGAAACAAAGATGAATGGATGATTGATAGCGGATGTTCAAATCATATGACCAGTGATAAAAGTAAGTTTTTGAAGCTTGAGAAATTTGATGGAGGATCTATTAGATTTGGAGATGATAAAACAACATAGATTGTTGGAATTGGCTCTATTACCTTTGATGGGAAACATAACACTGACAATGTTTACTATGTGAATGGTTTATATCATAGTCTTTTGAGTGTTGGACAAATGTGCGAAAATGGCTATAATGTGGTATTTCAGGATGATGGTTGTAAGATCCAGAAGAGATCCAGAACTGTTATTGCAACTGGAAAAAGAACAAGTGGGAATATGTATCAACTAGAAGGATCTACAAAGAGATGCTTATTATCTCAGTCCAATGACAATTGGATCTAGCATCGAAGGATGTGTCACATCAACTTCAACAATTTGGTAAGGATAAGTTCAACAAGAGTAGTCAGAGATTTACCAAGACTGACCAAACTAGACAACACTATCTACAAAGGATGTCAAGAAGGAAAGCAGACCACATAAACTTTTCAAAGAAAAGAAGAATCATCTACTAGTTTGTTGGACCTTGTACACATTGACCTATGTTGTCCAACTAGAACAAGAATCTTACAAGGTGAGAGATATTTCATGCTTTTAATAGATGATTATTCTAGATGAACCTAGGTTGCATTTTTAAGAGAAAAATAAAAGGCTTTAGAAAAATTCAAGATTTTCAAGGCAAGAGTTGAGAATGAAGTTGACAAGAGAATCAAGTGTTTAAGATCTGATAGAGGAGAATTTACTTCTGATGAATTCAACAAATTTTGTGAAAAACATGGTATTAAAAGACAACTATTTTCCCCTAGAACACCACAATAGAATGGTGTAGTGGAAAGAATGAATAGGACAGTCTAAGAAGCAACTAGAACAATGATCATGGCAGTAGGTTTACCATAGGTCTACTAGAGAGAAGTGATACACATAGTAGTATACACTCTTAATAGAGTGTTGTTCTGGAAGAAATATGGAAAGACATCATATGAGCCATGGCATGGAAGAGCTCCCATAGTAAAGTACTTCAAAAAATTTGGAAGCAAATGCTACATTTGGAGAGATGAGGATAATCTTGGAAAGTTCGATAGTAGAGCTGACGAAGGCATATTTTTGGGTTACTCTACAAGAAGCAAAGCGTACCGGTGTTAAAACAAGAGACTAAACAAGATAGTTGAAAGTGTGAATGTGAAAGTAGATGAAGATGTTCAAAGAAATCTTGACAGGTATATTGAATATGAATCAGATGACTTAGATGACAAATGAGAAAAGGATAAGAAAGAAGAAGAAGAGACAAAAGAGGATTTGACAACTACAACTAAAACCCCAAGGTATGTACAGAGTAACCACTCAGAAAACCATATTATTGGAGATAAGAATAAGGGAATCATCACAAGAAGAAAAGCAGCTCAAGAGAAAATATTATTGTGTCTACTCTTAGAAACTGAGCCTAAGACTATGGAAGAAGCATGCAATGATTAGAATTAGGTGAAGGAAATGAAAGAAGAGCTTGATCAGATAGAGAAAAAATAGAGTTGGGAACTTGTGCCCAGACCAGAAAACAAAAAAGTAATTGGAACAAAGTGGGTATTCTGGAACAAGCTGGATGAAAATGGAAAGGTAATGAGAAACAAGGAAATATTGGTTTGCAAAGGTTACACTCAGATTGAAGGTATTGATTTTGAAGAAACATATGCCCCTGATGCTCGGATGGAAGCGATTCAGATATTATTAGCTTTTGTATCTGATAAGGATTTCAAAGTTTATCAAATGGATGTAAAATCAACATTCTTGAATGGAGAACTGAAGGAACAAGTCTACATTGAGCAACCAGAGGGATTTAAGTTTGGAAGTGATCTAGATGTTGTTTGTAGGTTGGAGAAAGCTTTATATGGATTAAAGCAGGCACTTAGAGGCTGATATGGTAGATTAGAAAAGTATTTGATTGGAAAAGGATTTATACTACAAAATTCACTTAGATCAAATGTTGATTGTTGTGGTTTATGTTGATGACATAATTTTTGGAGGAAATGATGATATGTGTAGAAAATTTGTAGATGAAATGTAGAAAAAATTTGAAATGTCTATGATAGGTGAGTTAAATTTATTCCTTGGATTACAAGTAAATCAGAACAACAAAGGAATTTTCATTTCTCAGTCCAAGTATACCAAAGAATTATTGAAGAAGTTTGGATTGGAGAATTCCAAACTAGTTTGTACACCTATTGTTACCGGATGTAAGTTGAAAAAAGAAGATGATTCACCTAAAGATGATGCAAGTATGTATAGGTCAATGATTGGAGGATTGTTATATTTGACTGCTACTAGACTAGACATTATGTATGTTGTTTGTTTAGCAACTTGATTAAAACAATAACCAAAAGAATCACATGTTCTTGCAGTAAAAAGGATCTTTAGTGGTGCAAGGCACCATATATTTTAATATAAAAATGTTAGGTTTTTGTTTAGTTTTGTGTTTCTTTAATGTAATAAGGTCTTTAAGACCATGATTAAGGTCATTGTATGTTAGTTTGGTTATTGGGAGTCAATCTTGTTAATGTGGTGAAAAGTTGAAAAGTTGTCAAGCAACTTTTGCACTTTTTCTTTTTCTTGGAAGTTGAATGGTTGGGTCCTCAAGAGTTAGTTGGATTCAATTTTTTGGGGATATTTAAGGCTTAAAAAGAATTTGTGAATGTTGGAACAGGTTGCTGATGATGTAATTTTGAAATTTGAATAGAAAAAGACTCCATTTTTCTACATTTTGGAAGAAAACTTGCTGCTACATGAGGTTGTACATCCTAGTACAAATTGTAGGAGAAATTTTGTGCATTGGAATCAATGAACCAGTGAATATTTTAACATTTTTAATTGGTTTTACTCATTGTCATTGAGTTTGAAACATTTTAGAGTATTTTCACTCAAAGCAGTCAAGAAACCCTTGTTTTGAGGGTTTGAGTGCAAAAAAAATGATTTGTGACCCATTCCACTAATGAAAATGCTTGATAATTGGTGGAATGGGTGTAAGTAGGTTGCTTGATGTGTTTTTTAAGTGGAAAGAGTAGAGTATGGTGGTAAGTGTGATTTTGTTGATGCCCTAGGCAGGGAAACTTCATGGTTTTAGGTGTAAGAGTTGCATAGATGTAGGGTTTTGTAGAAGAGTTGCTTGGAGACCATTCTAGGTGATGGGAAATGCATATGCAGACCTAATTTGATGTGTCTAAGGTTTTGGAGTGGAGTTTTTAAGTGTGAAAATAGGATTCCTTTGTGTTTCCTTGTTAGACAAGCATAATTAGGCCAACATTGCTATGTAGCAGTCAATTTTAGGGCATGATGTTACAAAACACCCATAGTTAATTTTTGGATATGTTTTGAAACTCTAAAAAGGGTATCCCGAATGGTGATTGTATTTTGGGTTGTATGTCTAGTTTGAAAATTAGGATAGAAAAGAGGTGTTTGTTGTGTTATAAGGAATTATGCAATTTTTGTAGAAAATCAACTTGTTTGATGTTTAAAGACTTTGATAAAAGATTGATTGAGTGAGTTTTGGTTATACCATCCTGCTCTGCATCAAATTGGTATAAGAGCATAGGTTTGATTTGAAGAAGGGAAAAAGGTTGAGTTGAAGAAGGAATAAAATGCCTCCAAAAGGGAAAACAATTGCTAGAGAAGTGAATGAGTTGAAGGACAAGCATGCTAGAGAGATGAAAGAATTGAAGGAGAGACTTTATGCTCTGGAAACAATTTATAAGAGAGGTATGGTCATGGGTGATGAGAGTGACTTTGAAGAAGAAGAAGAAGAGGAGAATGAAGAAGAAGAGGAAGAGAAAATGGATCCTAATGATCAAAGAATGGCTAAGTTAAAGAGAGTAGTCAAGGAAGATAAACCCAAGGTGAAGATTGATGTACCTAAGTATGGAGGTAATTTGAATGATGATGAAATTTTGGATTGGATTGTAGCACTTGAAAATTATTTTGAGTTTGATGATGTATCTAAGGAACAAAAGGTGAATATTGCAAAAAAAAAGTTGAAGAGTCATGCTTTATAATGGTGGGAATATGAGAAGACTGAAAGGACGAAGAGAGGTAAGTCAAAGATTGTTTCTTGGGATAGAATGGTGGCTAAGTTTAAAGGTAATTTCTTACCATCTAATTATGCAATTCAAATGTATAAAAAACTTCAAAGTCTAAAACAAAAAAATGGATGTCAAAGCCTATACTGAAGAATTTTATAAGTTGAGTATAAGGGCGGGTCACATGGAGGATGACATGGAGAAGGTTGTTAGATATTTGGGTGGATTAAGATTCAACATCCAAGATGAGTTAACTTTGGAAAATCCAAGGATGGTTGAGGAATGTTATCAAATGGTAATAAGGGTAGAAGGAAAACTTAAAAGAAGGCAATACATACAAACTAGGGGAAAAGGAAACAATAATAGAGGAAGAGGGACATTTTCTACGTAAAGGTAGTCCTATGAGAGTCAAGAAGATACAAGCAAGGAAAAAGAACAAGTTGTTGATCAGAGAGGTGGATTTAGAGGTGGTAGATCAGGCTTTAGAGGTAGATTTGGAAGTCAAGGAAGAGGCTCTAGTGGATTCACATGAAGGTGTTGATGTAGGAGCATCTAGTGGTGTAGGGAAATCTTGCATCACCCAAAAAAATGTTTTCTTTATTTTCTTTAGTTATTTTGAGTCCCATGATGGCATTTAAGGGGTATAAGACTATCAGGGGTATAAAATAATGAAAAATGGGAACTTACTATTTTTAGTAAGTCATCCTAAACAAGCTCGTATGGACATGAAAATGTACTCCAAGGAGCAGAGCTAAAAAAAAAATTGTTGTGAAAGAATCACCTCAATACCCTACATGGTTTGGGAGAAATTAAAGTTTCCGTCCCAAGAAATTTGTCCAATGTAGCTTCAAATTCAGATATAAAACTTTGGAGGCCCTGAAATAGCTCAAAAGATGGTCGAACCAACCTACGGTGGGTTCACATGTTGTAGATCTCTTCGAGAGCTTTCCAATGATATGCAATAACAACAAATCGAAAACCAAGATCAAAAGTTATGGCCCCGCAAAGTTGACCCTCTAAAAAGTGAATTTCATTAAATTTTCTTTCTAGGCTAGAAATCAAATGATGAGACTTTTGGCGCAAAAAAAAAAGGGGAAATTTGATATTTCTAGAACATTCTAGGGTGGTTATTGGGGAAAATAAAAAAGGGTTAAGTGGGGGTTGTAGAAGATGGCCTTGATAGTGTAGATTGTGGTTCTAAATTGTAGATTTTCTTTTCAGAGTTGATTTTGTTGTAATGAATCAAGCCCATGAGGTTGTAGCATGTAATTTTTGAATCTATAATTTCATTTTCTAAAAATAATTGAAAGTAAGTCATTTTTTGTCTCGCATATTCTATATTGGTATCAATTTTTGTGATTTATGTGGGTTTTGGG
This sequence comes from Sequoia sempervirens, assembly GCA_007258455.2. NCBI lineage: Eukaryota > Viridiplantae > Streptophyta > Pinopsida > Cupressales > Cupressaceae > Sequoia > Sequoia sempervirens. Next base: position 61,810,421 of record VDFB02058242.1, read on the forward strand.
CGGTGTGGCCCTCATCAAGTGGTATCAGAGTAGGAGTTTATGAGCTTGTAATAGAGTGTCGAACGTGAGGAAATTGCAGTAGGACCTATGAGTGTGGGTTGAATTCAAGATGCCTCTAATATTTTCCCAGTATGGCAGAGGTAGAGGCTGAGGTGGAGGAGGTCCACCTAGAGATGAAATTAGAGCCCTTAGAAGGCAATTAGAAATGTTGCAACAAGAGGTTTGAAGAAGAGATGTGCAATAAGACAAAGATGACAATGAAGACAAAACAAAAGAGGAAATGGAAGATGAAGAACAAGATACAATGGATCCTAGAGAAAGAAGATTGCTGAGAGTGATCTCAAGCATTGGGAAGAGACCTAAAATGGAGGTTTCAACTTTTAGTGGAAATTTGAATCCTGAAGAATTGATTGATTGGATCAATGACATGGAAGAATTTTTTGACAATGTATCCTTGAGAAAGAAGATTGTTGTGAGTGATCTCAAGCATTGGGAAGAGACCTAAAATGGAGGTTTCAACTTTTAGTGGAAATCTGAATCCTAAAGAATTAATTCATTGGATCAATTACATGGAGGAATTCTTCGAGTTTGAGGAGATTGAAGATCCTCACAAAGTGAGTTTTGCAAAGAAAAAATTGAAAGGTCACGCCAGTATATGGTGGAAAGAGGTCTAGTTAGAAAGAGAAAGACAAGGGAAAGATAAAATTTTCATATGGGACGGAATGGTGTCAAAATTAAAGAAATAATTTATTCCAATAGATTACGAATTGGAGCTGCTCAAGAAGATGTAGAGCTTGAGGAAAGGGACAAGGAAGGTGAAAGAATACACAAAGGAATTTCATAAGGTCTTGATTCAAATAGGAAATTTTGAGGTGAATAAAGATAAAGTTGCTCGTTATATTAATGGGTTGAAGCCAAGCATACAGGAAGAATTGGCACTGGTAAGAATGACCACCATTGAGGATGCTTATCAGTTTTCTCTAAAGGTTGAAGAATGACTAAACAAGAGATTTGAGAACAAACAATGAGGTGAAGGCCATGGAGGAAAGACTGGTGGATGATCATATGGAGGTTGAAATGAAGATCAAAAGAAGGGTGAAGGCTCTAGTAGTGGCCAAAACTAGAAAGGAGATAACACCTACTATCCTTGTGATCAGAATAATGGAGACCAAAGAGGAAGGGGAAGATCTAGATGAGGACTGAGAAGAGGAGGCTTTTGTGGAACCTATTTCTAGTGTGGAGAAGAAGGACATACAGCCTACGAGTTTCCTCAACATCAAGGAAGGACAAATAGAAGACCTGAGGGTAATGCACAAGCTGCACATGTTGATGATGATGTTGAGTCTTCACATTCTAAGGATGCAAAAAGAGGAGAGGTTCTTGTTACTAGAAGAGCCTTGCTAAATGAGGAGAATGAGCCAACTCAAAGGAATAATTTGTTTCGCACTAGATGTAAGTGTGAAGGTAAAGTTTGCAATGTTATTATTGATGGAGGTAGTACTGATAACCTTGTTTCAGAAGAAATGGTTAGTAAGTTGCAGTTGGAGAGAAGAAGGCATCCGAATCCATACCTGATTGCTTGGTTGCAGAAGGACCATAAAGCCTTGGTAAATGAACAATTTCTGGTAAAGTTCAAGATTGGAAATTACCATGATGAGGTATTATGTGATATTATGCCTATGGATGTTTCTCATATGTTGTTAGGTAGACCGTGGCAGTTTGATCAACAAGCAAAACATGATGGACATGCCAAAACCTATTCTTTGACAAAGGATGGAGTTCATCATTAGTTGAAGCCCTTGAAAGAGGCAGAGGAAAAGGTATGCATTAATGTAAGAATTTGTTTGGTTGATGGAAGAAAGTTCCTAGAAGGTATGAATCATGAGCATATGTGTTTTGCATTGATCCCTAGAGATGATAAAGAAGATATTACTGAGGTACCTGTAGATGTTTCAGATTTGTTGAACGAGTTTCAAGCTATTAATAATGTACTTGAAGGTTTTCCTCTAGTAGGAAAGATTAGTCATCAGATGGACTTGATTCCTGGAGCTAGTTTTCCAAATAAGGCAGCTCATTGTATGACTCTAGTAGAGAGTGAAGAGTTGAACAAACAAGTGCAAAAGTTGCTGTGAAAAGGATTGATTAGGGAGAGTTTGATTCCATGTGCAGTACCTATAGTACTAGCACCAAAGAGGGATGGGGAATGACAGATGTTTACACACTCTAGAGCCATCAACAAGATCACCATCAAGTATAGATTTCCCTTGCCAAGAATGGATGACATTATGGATTTTTTGAGTGGAGTTGAGTACTTCACGAAGATAGATCTGAAGAGTGGATATCACCAGATCCAGATTAGAGAAGGAAATGAATAGAAGACAACCTTCAAAACCAAGGAGGGCTTGTACGAGTGGTTAGTCATGCCTTTTGGGCTAACCAATGCACCAAGCACATTTATGCAGCTTATGAATGAGGTATTGAAAGAATTTTTAGGAAAATTTGTTATTGTTTACTTGGATGATATTTTTATTTTTAGTAAGACATTGGAGGAGCACTTGATGCATATTCGAAGAGTTTTTGAGAAGCTAAAGGAGGAGAAGTTGTTGATTAATTTGAAGAAATGTAGTTTTGTGAAGAGAGATTTGGTGTATCTAGGATTTTTTGTCTCAAGAGAGGGTCTTAAAATAGATCCAGAGAAGGTGAGAGCTATCATTGAATGGCCTACTTCGAGGAGTGTTACAGAGGTAAGATCATTTCATGGTCTAGCAAGTTTTTACATAAAGTTTATTAAAAATTTCAATAGTATTTGTGCACCTCTAACTAAAGTGATGAGAGGGGATAGAAAAGAGTTTAAGTGGACCATAGGAGCAGCCAAAAGTTTTGATATGTTGAAGAAGAAAGTTATAGAGAAAATTGTTTTGGCCCTTCCAAATTTCAATAAGGTCTTTTATGTAGATTGTGATGCTAGTGGCACTGCCATAGGAGTTGTTTTGACTCAAGAAGGTAAGCATGTTTCATATTTTAGTGAGAAGTTAAATAATGCTAAGAAGAAATATTTTTTCTATGATCAAGAGTTTTATGCTATTGTTTAGGCTTTGAAGAAATGGAGACACTATTTGTTTCCAAAAGATTTTTTTTTATATACTAATCACTAGACTTTGCAATATCTCAATAGTAAAGGAAAGTTCAATCAAAGGCAATTAAAATGGGTTGAGTTTTTGCAGAGTTATACTTTTGTTTTGAAACACAGGAGTGGAAGTTCAAATAGAGTTGCAGATGCCTTGATTAGAAGGAAAAATTTGTTGATAGAAATGAATATAGAGGCTATTGGGTTCAATGAAATCAAGAGTTTGTATCATGAAGATCTAGACTTTGTAGAAGCTTGGAAAGCTTGTTTGGAACCTGTTACATTGTATAGGAAAAGATGGTTGGATTTCTTAATCCAAGATGGTATATTGTTTAGAGGAAGCCAATTGTGCATTCCAAGGATTTCTATGAGAGAGAATATAATCAAGGAGAAGCATAGTGGAGGATTGGCTAGACATTTTGGTCGAGATAATACCATTTCTCTTGTTAGTGAGAATTATTATCGGCCATAGTTACAACAAGATGTGAAGAAGTTTGTAAAAATTTGTAGAGTATATCAGATGGAAAAAGTAAGAAATCAAAATACTGGATTGTATCTACCATTACCTATACTTGAGAGGCCATGGGAGGATATTAGCATGGATTTTGTTCTTGGATTTCCAAGGACACAAAGAGGGCATGATTCCATATTTGTGGTGGTGGATATATTTTTAAAGATGGAACATTTCATTCTATGTCATAAGACTAGTGATGTTGTTCATGCTGCAGAGTTGTTTTTTAGAGAGGTGGTGAGACTACATGGTCTACCAAAGAGTATAGTTTCAAATAGAGATACCAAATTTGTTGGTTATTTCTGGAGGACATTATGGAAAAAGTTGAAGACAGATTTGAAGTTCAGTTTTGCACACCATCCATAGACTGATGGACAAACAAAGGTGGTGAATAGGAGTTTGGGAAACCTTCTAAGATGCTTAGTAGGAGATAAACCTAAGGGATGGGATTTTATTATACCACATGAATAATTTTCTTATAATAATTTTTTCCACAGGAGCACTGGTAAATCACCATTCGATATTGTGTATGGAAGTAGTCCAAGAACTACTTCTGAATTGAGAAAGATGGACAAGGGGGAGAAGAGTAGTGTTGAGGCTGGAGATTTTGTTAAGCATGTGAAGAATTTGCATGAAGAAGTGAATAAACACATCAACAAGATGAACTCACAATATAAGGCTCAGGAAGATCAGAAAAGGAGGCATAAGGAGTTCTAGGTAGGAGATGAAGTCATGGCTCATTTGCAAAAAGAAAGGTTTCTAGTTGGTACATACAACAAGTTAAAGATGAAGTTTGGACCATGCAAGATCCTAAAGAAGCATGATTCAGGAAATTCTTATGAGGTAGAGTTTCCTAGTGGAATAAACATTTCTCCTGTGCTCAACATTGTTGATTTGACAAAGTATCATGAAGGTGATATAGAGGAGGGGCTGATAAAAGAATAGTGTAAAATTCTAGCACCTACTTTAGAGAAGGAAGAGATAAAAGAAATCTTGGATAGCCATGTGGGTAGAAACACAAGAAACATGCAATATGTAGAGTACTTGGTGAAATGGAGAGGAAGGAATGTTGAAGATTCATCATGGTTGACTGAGGCTGAGGTTAACTGTCTTGGTTTCCCTCTAACTCCTTAGAAGTGATAGGGTCACTTTTCAAATTACCCTGGGTGTCTGATGTAAGAGTATCCAATGGTGTAGGGAAATCTTGCATCACCCAAAAAAATTGTTCTCTTTATTTTCTTTAGTTGTTTTGAGTCCCATGATGGCACTTAAGGGTTATACAACTATTAGGCATAAAAAATAGTGAAAAATGAGAACTTACTATTTTTAGTAATTCAGCCTAAATGGGCTCGTATGGACATGCAAATTTACCCCAAGGAGCAGAGTTGAAAAACATTTTCAGTCGCAAAAGAGTCACCTCAATACCCTACACAGTTTGGGAGAAATTAAAGTTTCCATCCTGGGAAATTTCTCCAATGCAACTTCAAATTCAGATATAAAACTTTGGAGGCCTCGAAACAACTCAAAAGATGGTTGAACCAACCTATGATGGGTTTGTGTATTGTAGAGCTCGTTGAGAGCTTTCCAATAATATGCAATAACAGAAAATTAGACACCCTGATCAAAATTTATGGCCCCTCGAAGTTCACCCTCTAAAAAGTGAATTTCATTAAATTTTCTTCCTAGGCCAAAAATCAAACGGCGGGACTTCTGGCACCAAAAGAAAAGGGAAATTTGATCTTTCTAGAACATTCTAGGGTGGTTATTGGGGAAAATAAAAAAGGGTTAAGTGGGGGTTGTGTTGGCATATGATGCAAGTGGACGTGATTTTTGGCTTCTAGTATTGTCATTGATGGAAACTGAAGTCACCTTTTTGGTCCGCAGTTATGCATTCAGTCGCACCATTAGAGGAAATGAAAATTGTGTGTTATCGGTAGTGTTACCAACAGAACATGGCATCTGGTTTGATAGCTTCACTGGATCACCATTTTGGGTTGTGGATAAATGAATTTGTTTTTCAGGCATGTGGAACATTTTATTATTGAGTCTCATGAAGTTGTTTTTGTGGCTATATGGTTGAGTAGGTCCGGTTGGACATCTTCTGTCTATTTGCTTGGTGAAGCCAACTCAATGGAAATGATGTAGTGGATGTATAAAGTTGAATTATTTTAATTATCTTTGAGCTCAGATGTTTAATTATTGGTCCTAGCTATTTTTTAGCCGACTTGTTTAGATCCACATCAAAATTATCTATTGTTTGGGCCGACAAGTTGCAAATTTTATTAAGTTTTGTTGAATCTGATCTGTGGCGATCAATTCCTTGTGAGCAGATATATTTAGATGATTGGTCATATCATTTGGATGCATGTAGAAGTTGCGTGTGTGTATGTTGCAAATGTCTAAGTTGTATTTGAGCGATATCATGCACAGTTTCACTTGTGCTTAATGATTTTGTGTGAAAACTTGAGTAGATCAGAGTAGAAGTTCTTCATTAGTCATCAGGATAGAAATTTGACATTAGAGCTAAACTAGAACTATAATCAAGCATTGGTAGATGATATTATCTCAGTTCATTTTCTTTTGGATCTATTCCAAACTTTTGTAAGGGAAGTGAGCCCTATTTTGAGTAGTGAGCTCTAGGCAGTGAGCCTAAATGCAAGTGCATTCTCATTTTGTAATATTTCCTTTGAGCATACTCAAAACTTATTGTGGATTGGCCATCCATCGTGGTTTTTCCCCTTACAGGGTTTCCACATAAAAATCCTTGTGTTATGGTTGTGTGGTTTCTTGTTTTCTATTTTTGCATATTGATTTTGATTAAATGTGTTAAGTGGATTAAAGATCAGAATAAAAGAATTAATTTAAGTAGAACACTGATTCACCCCCCTCTCAGTGTTGCTTGTTTCCAACAATTGGTATTAGACTCTGTTCCTCAAAAGAAGTCTAATAGCTTGGGGAGATCTTGGAAAGTATATTCAATGGATATAAGCAGTTTGCAACAACTCATGGTGGCCTTGGATGATCTTGACCAATCAAACTCTGAGATTCAGGAACTACAAGAAAGTCTTGAAAATGCAGAAAAATTTATCCAATCATTGAAAGAAAAAATCAATGAATCAAGGGAGAAAAGAAAGGAATTATGTGGTCAGCTCAAGCAGAAGGACAAAACTGGTGAAGATGAACAACTCAGTCAAGCCCTAAAGGAGAAAATAGAAGAATGTGAATTTTTTTCCCAAGAGAATGCTTCCTTGAAGCGTGAGACAAAATCCATCATGATGAAGATGACCAAGGAGTTAGAGGACAAAAACAAAAATGAAGAAAAGCTTGCACAATCCTTGAGAGAAAATTATGAACAATGTATTCAACTAGAAGATGAGCTAGGACAAACCAAGAATAATGAAGAGGAGCTTGAAAAATAGCTTGATGATCTTAGAGATGAACTCGCTATAGCAAATGAGTTTAAGGAAAAATTCAAAGAAAGCTCAACCAAGCTTGATGAAATAATCAAAGGTCAAAGAAATGATGGTGATAAATGAGGTCTTGGATATGAAGGAGAAAACTCTAGATCTCGACACATGAGATTTGATCAAAAGAATTCTAGACAAATAAGATTCAAACAAGGAAACCAGGTGAATGAATCTAGGAGGAATATTGTAAGGAAAAACAATGCTTAAAGATTTAATGGATACTATTATACTTGTAAAAAAAATGGTCATATGGCTTCTCAATGTAGGAGTAAGACAGACACAAGTAGACCATCATTTCTAGGTCAATGCTTTAATTGCTACAAGTATGGTTATAAGTCAAGTGAGTGTAGAATTATGATGCATAATTTACATAGAGACATCAAATGTTATGCATGCAATAGATTTGGACATGTTGCTAACCAATGTAGATCAAGACAAAGCTAGTGGAATAATTGGATTAGATAGAGGAATGTTGTTTGCTACAATTGCAATAAATTTGGTCACACCTCCAAATTTTGTTGGAACAGAAGAGGTCCAGTAAAATAGAACATGCAATTGGATGTTAAGGGAAAATGAAAGATCACTATGGATGAAATCAAGAAGCAGATGCAGAAGAAATGGGTGAGGAATAACCCCTCTATAGACACAAATGGATCTGCACTAGAAGTCTCTTTTGGTAATGTCTCTGGAAACTAATTGTAGGTCTCTTCCATAGGGGGAGCTATCAAGAAAATATTCTAAATCCCCTACAAATGGTTGGCACTGGAATTCAGATGAGTCTAGTAGGAAATTGGTTATTCTTCAGATGTTGTGAAATGAAGTTGACATCAACAATGATTATTGATGGTCTGCACAAGAATTGTTTGTCTTGAAATATAATTTTTTTGAAAACCTACAGAATTAGGGAAAGAGCATTTATTACAAAAATACAAAGTTAAGTTCGATGACAATAAAAGAACCGTTCTTACTCTCATTTATCACATTGCATTCAAGTGAAAGAAGTCTGAAGTTCTCTAAGGTAACCCCTTCTAAAATGGAAAGGAGATTCAAGCTTGAAAAGGAATCTACGAATCGACCTCCATTTCGTCTCCAAAAGGTATTTATAGAAAAAACTTGTAAATTTGTGTTCTCTCAATCATGTCTACCCCACTGTTGGTTGAAGTCAAAGATAGGTTGCATACAAATTTTAAGTGGAATCCATACAAATTAGTAGACACTAAGCCCCTAGGTGCATTTTCCTCCATGTCGTATGGTGTTCTGCACATCGAGGATATTAGGGCATATGTGCATGCGAACATTGAAGATTTGGGTAGTGCTCAACTGGTGGAATTATACTCTAAACACATAGTGCAAGATGATTTCTCTGTGAAACTTGAATTTCAAACCCTAGTGGACAAGAACTTTGTGCAATACGTGAAGTTTCCCATATTTGAGGAGGATGAGTGGGTTTGGTACATTTTGAGTAGAGTGCATGATTAATTCATGTGGCTAGATATACCATTTAAAATCTCCAAGGAAGCTATCTATGCAGTGACGGGTTTAAACTCTTCTGGTAGACTCCTTGTACTGAAGTCCATAAAGAATGATGAAGTCACTAAAGCAAGTGGCTCTCATTGGGATAGAAGGGAAATGACCATAGATGACATTGCCGAAATTAATGTTAAATTTGCGTCCATGATCATAGGGTATAAGATCTATCATTTGAGCCAAGAAAATTCAGTGTATGGAACTGCATCTATACATCCTATGAGATGATTAAGCAAAATGAAGATTATGATTTATGCGAAGTGCTCAGAGGACAACTTCTTGAAAATTTGAAGAAGATCTAAAAGGACATAAAGAATGTCTTCAATTTTGAAAACCTATTGATTTGTTTTTATTTTTACTTCTCAGGCGAAGTACTAGGATTCGGTAAAGTTCACTAGAGAAATGATACTTCGGTAGCAGTAGAGATTTGGGATATACTATGCAATCTTAGAAACTGGGAGATCCACAACACAATTCTATGGGGTCACTTCAATTTTTTTCAAAAACAAATGCATGCAAGAGAAAGGATACCTGAAGTTGTAGAATAGTACGACTCCATATGATTCATGATTGATATTGATTAGTGTTACATGGAAGTTGTTGATCCTAGGTTAGTTTGGATCATGCCGATGGGATATGAGGTAGATGGAAATATTTTGAAGATGTATGCAGAACATCTATTAAACTCACCTCTAGATCCTAATGAAGAAAGGTTCGATACATATGCTAAAAAAAGTTTGCAAGTTCACTCAAATTTAAGGAAACCAGTGTCCATCAGGAAAGTAAGGAAGGAAACTAAAATCTTTGCAGAGAATATGGGTATTCCAGTTGAAAACTGAAAGAAATAAGAAGACAAAGGGATGAAGCTGAAGCTAAAGCAACAAAGGGGAAGGAAAAAGCAAAAATAGCTAGTCAGGAAACATCTTTAGCCAAAGAAACTAGGAGTTCCACTGCTACACAACCAAATAAGGTCGAAGCCTCTAGAAGAAAGAAGAAGAGCAAAAGCTCAAGAACTTACAAAGCTACATTCGTAGAAGAAGAAGAAGAAGAAGAAGAAGAAGAAGAAGAGACAAATTCAAAAGAGATATTAAGAGAATTGAAGGCTACTAGAACTTATGCAGTTAAGCTAAAAAAAAGGAAGACTTCCAAGAAAAGTGAATAAGCTCAAAAGAAGTCCAAAATTGTCAAGCCCAACATGTCTATGGAACAAGTTGAAAATGCAGTAGTAGTTGATGGTAATCTCAAGCCTCTCTGTGATCTATTTGAGACATTTGATGATTCTGGTAAGAAGATTCTTGAAGAAGCTGCAGTTAAGCATCTAAATGCTTTCAATAAAACTCTTATTGAGATTATGTTTGGCTTGCCTACAAGCCTATATAAAGCTTTGGAGTCAAGAAGAGAGACTGCAAGAACTAAGGAAGAGAACTTGAGAAAAAAGGTTCTTGCTGATCTATGTCTTGAGATGAGGATTGAAGAAATGGACTCAGTTCTTCTAAGAGTCAAACAAGAATTCAAAACCAAATAAATAATAAACAAACTCATGATTGGTGACACCAAAGCTATGATGAATGAGACCAAGGAAATGTTAGAGTAAAGGTGTTAACTTAATTATGTTAATTAAGTTACCTTTATTCCTCTCTTAAGATTTCACTTTAGTTTGCATATTGTGACATTTAATAATTATATTAATTATTAAATTTCTACCTATTAGGGTTTCTTTAGGGTTGCACAATCTCCTTTTGTAAGGATTGATCATTGTATTTTATCTATCTCTCTGATTAGTACATTTTCAGCTTTCAGAGCACCCTTGCTTTTTTGTCTTGAATGTCTTCTTTTTGTGATAGGTTATTTGCATGCAAGTGATCTTTGGGGTCTGTGAGGTTGGCTTTCTGAACTTCAACAAGAAATTTTGGAAAAAATTTTGTCAAAAGAAAAGGAAAATTTTGAAGAAGTCAATAATGAACAGACTAAAGGTCATGAAGAAATAAATGTGGAAATAAATAAATCAGAAGAAGGAAATGTAGATGAAGTAGTGAAAGAAGGGAATGAAGATGAGGAAGTAGAGGTGTTAGGAGAAGAAAATGAGAACGTGGAAGAAATAAATGTATCTGATTCTCTGGTATTTGAGGATACTTTGACTCCTCCCATTATTGAAAATGTTGAGACTCCTACAACAATTAAGGAACAAGTTGAGGAAATTGTTGAAGGTAGAGAAGTGCCTGCTGAAGAAAAGGAAACTCCAAAAACCATTCCAAAAGTTTAATTTGAATCTGACAAGGCTAAGCAGCCAAAAATTAGCCCAAATAAAGCAAATGAATCCCTATTGGAGCAGTACATAGAATCAGATTTTGAATTTGATGATAATTCAATCAATTTATCTACTTTATCTCCAATTCAGATGTTGAAAGTCACCAAAATAGCTCCAGACAAAGCAAATGAGAAAATATTGAAATACCACATCGAAGATAGTGAGCTATTAAAACTTTCCTCTAGAGTTCTACAGAAACTACTGCCTATACATGTTTTGGACCCATCAAGCTCCACCTCCGGTGAGTTAAAAAGATTAATAAACTCTGTTGATTCTCATTTCAAATCTTTTGAGGACTCAACCTTAGTTAAAGTGAGAAAGGAATTTAAGGAGGAAAGATTTGGAAGCTTAAACATGCTAATTGTAAGAGACAAAAAGTTGTTAGGAACTTGCATTCAATACATTCAAGGTGATATAACTCAAGGAGGAAATGCATACAAATCTTCCTTAATCTTGCCAAAGTTTATAGCTACAAATGAAAAGAAGATAAAAGACATTGAGTAGCAGTTGGCCATTATGTCCAACAACTTTGATCCCTTGGCTGACAGTGTGTGTTGTCAAGATTGTCAGGTAATATCCTTCCTTGACCAAATGAAGAATTTAAAGTTTGAAAATGAAAAATTCATTAGCAGAGTAAGTGACTTAAGGGGACTGATTAGTACAAAAATTGAGATGTTGGTGAATGCCTTAAAGGAAGCAAAAAGTGTTGTAACAACCCTTGATCCGGTAAGCTTGGAAGCAATAGATACATTATCCTATCTTCTCTGTGGTCACATCACCATTTTGGAAAGTCTATGGAGTATGTGGGACTCCACCCTTAGTGAATTGAAAAAGGTCTTTGAAGATATTTTCCAATTACTATAAGTCTTCGGATAATACTTATATAATTTTGTATCCCCAATTTTGTCATTGATATGAAAGGGGGAGAGAGAGAGTGTAGTGAAAAATGTCTTAATATTCTTAGGGGGAGTAATATTTTGCAGTGGTACATTATTCAGTATTTTGTATATCGACATTATGTTAATCTTGACACTTAGTCATTTTTCACTAAGTGTTGCCATCAATGCAAAAGGGGGAGATTGTTGGCATATGATGCAAGTGGACATGATTTTTGGCTTCTAGTATTGTCATTGATGGCAACTGAAGTCACCTTTTTTTTTCGCAGTTATGCATTCAGTCACACTGGTAGAGAAAATGAAAATTGTGTGTTATTGGCAGTGTTACTGACAGAACAGGGCATCTGATTTGATAGCTTCACCGGATCACCATTTTGGGTTGTGGATCAATGAATTTTTTTTTTAGGCACATGGAACATTTTATTATTGAGTCTCGTGAAGTTGTTTTTGTGGCTATATGGTTGAGTAGGTCCTGTTGCACATCTTTTGTCTATTTTCTTGGTGAAGTCGACTCAATGGAAATGATGTAGTGGATGTATAAAGTTGAATTATTTTAATTATAGATTCGAGTTCAGATGTTTAATTATTGGTCCTAGCTATTGTTTAGCTGAATTGTTTAGATCCACATCAAAATTATCTACTGTTTGGGACAAAAAGTTGCAAATGTTATTAAGTTTTGTTGAAGCTGACCTATGGCGATCAATTCCTTGTGAGCAGATATAAATAGATGATTGGTCATATCCTTTGGATGCATGTAGAAGTTGTGTGTGTGTATGTTGTGAATGTCTAAGTTTTATTTGAGTGATATCATGTGTAGTTTCACTTGCACATAATGATTTTGTGTGCAAACTTGAGTAGATCAGAGCAGAAGTTCTTCATTAGTCACTAGGATAGAAGTTTGACATCAAAGCTAAACCAAAACTATAATCAAGCATTGGTAGATGCTATTATCTTAGCTCATTTTATTTTGGATCTATTCCAAACTTTTGTAAGGGTAATGAGCCCCATTTTGAGCAGTGAGCTCTAGGCAATGAGCCTGAATGCAAGTGCATTCTCATTTTGTAATATTTCCTTTGAGTATACTCAAAATTAATTGTGGATTGGTCATCCACCATGGTTTTTGCCCTTACAAGGTTTCCACATAAAAATCCTTGTGTTATGGTTGTGTGGTTTCTTGTTTTCTATTTCTGCATATTGATTTTGATTAAATGTGTTGAGTGGATTAAAGATTGGAATAAAAGAATTAATTTTTTGTAGAACACGGATTCACCTCCCCTCTCAATGTTGCTTGTTTCCAACAGGTTGTAGAAGGTGGCCCCAATAGTGCAGATTGTGGTTCTGAATAGTAGATTTTCTTTTCAGAGTTGATTTTGTTGTGATGAATCAATCCCATGAGGCTGTAGCATGTGAGTTTTGAATTTGTAATTTCATTTTCTGAAAATAATTGAAAGTAAGTCATTTTTTTGTGTCACATCTTCTATATTGGTATCTGTTGTTATGATTTATGTGGGTTTTGGGCGGTGTGGCCCTCATCAAGTGCTATCAATGCGACAAATTTGGACACCAAGCATGGTAGTGCAATGAAGGTCAAGCTTCTAGTTCACATGGAGGTGAAAGAAGAGATCAATTGGTGCAAGAAGAGGATACTAAGAGTGTAAAATCTCCATCACAACATGATGCTCCTAGAGTTGGAGAATCAGCAATGGTAAGGAGAACACTCATGAAGGCATCAAAGGAAAATGAGCCATCACAAAGAAGGACACTCTTCAAAACCACTTGTAAGTGGATGGGTAAGGTATGTAAAGTTGTAATTGATTCAGGAGGCATAGATAAAATTGTTTTTAATGAGATGGTTGAGAAACTTAAATTTCCTAGAATACCAAATGATACTCCTTATAAAGTTTCTTGGTTGAATGAGGGTTAGTATGTTTTGGTAAATGAGCAAGTGTGGGTAAAGTCCAATATAGGAGGGTACAAAGATAAGATTCTATGTGATGTATTGCATTTGGATGTGTGCCATTTGCTACTAGGTAGACCTTGGTAATTTGATAGGAATGCTTTGTATGATGGGAGAAGAAATACCTATGAGTTAAACAAAGATGGAATTTCCTATACCTTGACACGCTGGAAAGAAGATGATAAAGGAAAAAATAAGCAAGCTAATGTGATGATTGTAGGAAGAAAAGAATTCATAAAGGTGGATGAAGAAGATCAGATGAACCTTGTAGCCAATTCAAAACTTGGTAGTAGTATGACAAAAAACATGACGAGTGATCATATTTTGGAGGGAAATGATATTGAGTTGGTCACAAAATTTGATTTGTTGAAGGTCAAAGATGAATTTCTTCTTGGGATTCAATATTGGCTTAAGGGGTATGTTGATATGATGATGGAAGGGGTGTTTTATTCATTTTTTTAAGAAGAGGATAGTGATCATTGTATTTCTGTCAAATTAGAGGTTAGTACACCTGATGAAGCAACAATCATAGGGGCAGAGCATCGGATGGAAGAGATGAAAGGTAAAGGTGAAGAGATCAAAGTTGTACTACAAAGGAAAAAGAGAAAATTCAAACATACACCAAAGAATAAGAACAAGGGAGTTCATTGCAAGAGAGGGAGAGACTTAGTAATAGGTAAAGGGATAGGTTCAACAATAGTTTCAAGTGGCAATCATGTCAGGGATCATCCAACAAGTAGCCCTCAACAGTTGGAGCATAACTTAAGTGGAAAAGAGTTCAAGAATGCAAAGAATAATGATAATTCTCAGTACTTGGTTCACTAGAAGGGTATACCAACTAGAGCTATCACTTGGAGGTCAAAGGATGCAATTTACAAGCATATATTTTGTGTGGTAGCACTGTCCTCAAGGGGACTTGAGTTCCTTTTGCCCAGGGAGTATGGTGTAGGGCACCATAGCTTTTAATATGAAAATCTTATGTTTTTATTTAGTTTTGTGTTTATTTTATGTAATAAGGTCTTTAAAACCATGATTAAGGTCATTGTATTTCAGTTGGGTTATTGGGAGTCAATTTTGTTAATGTGGTGAAAAGTTGCAAAAAAGTTGCAAAGTTGCCAAGCAACTTTTGCACTTTTGCTTTTTCTTGGAAGGTGAATTATTGGGTCCTCAAGAGTCAATTGGATTCAGTTTTTTGGGGTTGGTTAAGGCTTAAAAATAATTTTTGAACATTGAAACAAGTTGTTGATGATGTAAGTTTAAAATTTGAATAGAAAAAGACTCCATTTTCCTGCATTTTGGAAGAAAACTTGCTACTATAGGAGGTTGTACAACATGGTACAGCTTGTAGGAGAACATTTGTGCATTAGAATAAATGAACCAATAAATATTTTAACATTTTCAATTGGTTTGACTCATTTTCATTGAGTTTGAAGCATTTTAGAGTATTTTCACTCAAAATAGTCAGAAAACCCTAGTTTTGACGGTTTGAGTGCAAACAAAATGATTTTTGAGCTATTCCATTGATGAAAATGCTTGATAATTGGAGGAATTGGTATAGGTAGGTTTATTGTTCTATTTTTGAAGTGTCAGGAGTAGGGGATGGTGGTAAGTGTGAGTTTGTTGATGCCCTAGGCAGGGAAACTTCATTGTTTTGGGTGTAAGAGTTGCATAGAAGTAGGGTTTTGTAGAAGAGTTGCTTGGAGACTATTATAGGTGATGGTAAATGCATGTAAAAACATAATTTTATGTTTCTAAGGTTTTGGAGTGGATTTTTGAAGTGTTGGAATAGGATGCCTTTGTGTTTCCTTGTCAGACAAGCCTAATTAGGCCAACATTGTTGTGTAGAAGTCAATTGTAAGGAATGATGTTACAAATCACCCATAGTTAATTTTTGGATATGTTTTGAAAATCCAAAAAGGGTATCTTGAATGGTGATTGGATTTTGGGTTGGAGGCCTAGTTTGCAAATTAGGACAGAAAAGAGGTGTTTGTTTTACTACAAGGAATAATGGCAATTTGTGTAGAAAATCAACTTGTTTGATGTTTAAAGACTTTGATAAAAGATTTATTAAATGAGTTTTGGTTGTGCCACCCTAATTTGCATCATTAATATATTTGAAGGGTACAAGAGATATGGGGTTATGGTATCCAAAGGATTCATATTTCACTTTGACAGCTTATACTGATGTTAATTAGGTCAGGTGTGTTGATAACAGGTGAAACACAAGTGGTGAAGCTTATTTCCTTGGCTCCTGGTTGGTTTCTTGGTCAAGTAAGAAACAATATTATGTATCTTTATCTATTGTTGAAGCTAAATACATTGTAGCATCCTCATGTTGTACTTAGGTATTGTGGATGAAACAAATGTTGAAGGACATTGTCATATCATTTGATGAACTGATCTCAATTATGTGTGATAATACCAGTGCAATAAAAATTTCCAAGAATCTAGTACAACACTCTAGAATGAAAAATATATCCATTAGATAGCACTTCTTTGTTAAACAGGTGCAAGACAATTGAGAGGGGGGGTAAATCAGTTGCCAGATAAATTCAAACTTAAAAATTTATCACTTATCAATTCTTCTACCACACTATTTTGTTATTAAATATGAGCATGAAACACAAATAAAAAAAAGTAAATAAACACAATGAACACTAGATTTTTATGTGGAAAAACCAATAAGGGAAAAACCACATGATGAGGGTTAACTCACACTATATAGTATTTTCAAATAGGCTCATTACCAAAAAGGACTCACTGTCCAAGTACAAAGGCTCACTGCCTACAAAAAGTACTCACTATCCAACAAGGAGGCTCACTGCCTACACAAGATTATACAAAATAGAATAAGGCTTTACAACCAAAAATGAACTAGAAAGATGCACCTATCATGTGTTGATACATTTCTGGAGATGCTTAGTATTTAGATTTTACACCCTTTATTCTTCACTCACTTTCACATCAACTACTGCATTTCTAATCACCCCTTCACATTCATTACTCACTCACTATTTCTTCTATCTCTTCTCTACTACTCACCACATCTCTTCAAAAGTTGTCCAATATATATACCCGATCTTCATCGCAAGAATCAATTAGGTCAGCCTAATTAGATGCAATTCATTTATAAAATATATCAACTTGTTGGCCCAATAGATCAAAAATATTTTCAAAATGCAATTTAATCGTTAGCACGTTACATTATGTTGACTCGGACCAAGAAATAGATCGCACATAAGTTTTCATATCATATCAAAATTATCTTAACAAGTCGGCTAGAAATAGTTTTCAACGCAACCAACAAAATAATGTCACTTTGTCGTATGAGCACGAGAGCACGAAATAACCTGATCATGCATGCCTTTAACATTCATAAGCAATTCCCCAAAACTACAATAAAAAACTATCAACTGTGGAGAAATGCGAACTAGAATACCAGAGAGGCACCAAAAATACTAGATTCACCATTAGAGAAGATAAGTCAGATATACACACCGGTTTAGAGTACTAGACCAAGCTACCAACATGGTGACATCAATGACAACATATCAATAACCTTCCAACAATCTCCCCCTTTGTCATTGATGGCAACATGTAAAAAAAATTCTCTCTCCTTCAACTATTATTTCAACTTTCTGTAACTCTCTCCCATTATCTCCAACTCTCTCCCCATTTGACATCAATGGGAAAGGGCGCCAAAAATGAGTGTAAACATGGTGACATCAAAATTTCAAAATATTTTCAAAAACTTCAAAAACTTCCAACAATCCAGAACTTTTAAGCATACAGAAATTAAGTGAAGATGACATTCTTCACCTGAAATACCTTCTTATACCTTTCCTTGAGAACTGGAAACAACTTCTTCCAATTGAATACATTATACTCCAATCTTGTACATGTACATTCCAATAAACCCAATAGAGTAAAAGAAGGTGACCAATCTATAATAGAACATTGTTTCTCAACATCTTCTGCATCAATAATAATTCTAGAAAGATGCTCTAACTAGACTTCAGCAATTTCTTTAAGAAGCTAGAAGGTATTCATCACATCATCTCTTTGTCTTTGTGTAATGATTAGTTCAACTTGTAGTTCATCAACTCTTATTCTTTGATTCCCTTCTTTATCTTCAAATATATCAAAATTATTTCCAATGTTGTTCACTTCAACTTCAATCACTTCAATTTTGCTTCTAAAATTATCTACAACTACAAGCCACCAAAGACAATACTTGCAAACATCTAAAATTTCTTTAATACACTTATTTGTTTCCACAATCAGTCCAAATAGTCTCTGCTTAGCTTTTTCACATCTCCTTTCAACTAGGATTCCCATCTTATGTCCTTCCGGACCTTCAAGCAACATCCTTTCTTCAACAATCTCAATCATATTTTCTTGGGAAGAAATTAGAAACAACAGATAATTCAACACCTTTCTCAAGTAGATAATCTACCAGAGCATCGTCAATTTTTAGTTTTTCAATAGGGAAGGCAGCATTCCATAGTTCACCAATCTTCTTCATTTTTCCTTCAACTATCATAAACTAGATGTCATTAGGATTAGGGGATTCAATTCCAGTCATATATTCTTTCCCCTTCTCATCTAAAATGTCAATGATATCTCTAGTTATCTCTTTTTTCTTTTTTGATTCCAGAGGGGAATCACTGATAACAACCTACAATTCTCTTTTTCCAGAGGAAGAACCCACTTCAAATCGACTTGATGCAAATATACCGGAGTAAGAGCTTGCTTTAAAAGATGAGAAATATGATCTGCACATGTTTACATTATCTTCCAAAGACTCTAAATATATATAAATTTTCTTTCCAATAGGGATACCAGATTCCCATACCACATTATCTTTTCCTGGTAGAGAATTCAGAAAGTAAAACACCAAACACACTAGCAAGGATTTGAAACAAAAGGGATAATTCTCAACTAATGACATTTGAACATTTTCAAGAAAATTCTCAAGTAACAAGTTACATAAATCAAATTGTCTGTTCTCCTTAACCATCATGTGGGCAATATGTACGACAATAGCTGAAGTTGAACTTTCATAGTTTTTGAAATAAATTTTATATGAAATACCATATGCAACATACCTAATGATTGAATTAGCAAGTGTATCAATCAATAGTGCTTTAAGATCTCTATTGATGCCAGTCAGCTCCACATCTTTATACTTCATAGTTTTCTTTCCAGGGAGTTCTCCAATGCTGCATAATCTAGTGATCTCTTTGATTGATCCCTTCGAGATCAAATAGGGTTTTTCCAAAACAATGCTTCCATCCTTGAAATGATTCAACAAGAACAAGATAACCTCTTTATCTGTAATCCTCATAAATTCACTCCATAAATCCATCCCTAGGGTTTTTATGTTCTGTAATTCCACTTCACTCAACCCTAGTTCAATTCCTTTCATTTTCCTATGATCGTATTCTTCTAATTCGATGCTTTTCAACTTCAGAGGGGTAACATCACATGATCTACTATCCATAGCTATGTTTTCTTGAAATTCAATGAAACTTATTTGATTTTCTTCTTTCCTCAATCAGAGAAAAGGTTTCTAGATTACCTAATATAATTTCTTCAAATTCTTTCAGAAATGCTTCAAGGTCACTCCAAGATCACTCTAGGCTTCTATTCAAGCTCTTCAAAAGCATAATTTAACCAAAAAAAGACTTGAAAACTTCATCTTATACACCATCAGAGTTACCCTAAAACATATTAAATGCGGTAGACACCAAAAAGCTGTTAAAAGCAATCTTCTTATCACAAAAACCCTTATTCGGTCTGCAAATCTTCATGCCAACATATTTTCCTCCAGTTCTTTTTCCAAAACCTCTGAATAACCATTCTTCACATTCCAACCATGTGCCATACTCTAACATGCCATTCTTCTAGGTGGTTTTTTATAATCTTCTAATAATACTCCCCATAAGACCTATTATGCCTTGCATAACCACCCCACTTTGATCTAGATCAAATGGGGTCCCCCTTCTCTTTTGATTTCTTTACCTTTGTTATTTTCTTTGTTTTTGGGGTGCTTCTATTTCTCCATTCTTCATCTTTTGTTCTGTCTATTTTAAATTTGGTTCTACCTTAGTTGGAATTTGGGTTTTCTCTTGAGTTTGGGATTTTCCACCCCATCTGGATTTTCCTAGATCTCACTTGAACTTTGGCTGAGCGTTGTGGTTTGGGGATTTTCGGACTTCACAGAAATCCACGTGGACCAGATTTTCATAGATTTCTTTCTCCTCCATATTTTCCCGGATCTCGCTCAAACTCCGGCTGGGCGTTGTTGTTTGGGGATTTTTGGTCTTTGCGAAAATCCGCATGGACCAGATTTTTGCGGATTTCTTTCTCCCCTGGATTTTCCCAAAATCCATTGTCCCCTATTTGTTCTGGGTTTTCCAGAATGTCTTCTCCTTCACAGAAATCTGTCCCATGTAGATTTCCCCAAAATCTGGTGGAATGTGAAGAAGTATGGAGTAGTAAAGCTAGTTAATAAATGATGATGCATTTTATGAATAATTGATGCTATTTTGAGATCTCACATATTGTTCCTTGATTGATAATGAGTAGATTAAGTTTCTAATGGGTGTTTTCATGCTTATTCCACTGGAATCCACCTGGCTCAGAATTCTCCAAAATTCCTCCATGGCTTGGGTTTTGCGGGTCATCCTGAAACCCGAACTATTTGTATGATCATTTTGTTCAAAGATTTAATGGTACCCTACTAACATAGGATTCATTTTAATGATGATTTTGATTAATTAAATTATGTTTGTGTGATCTTTACTGTGGTTTTCTTTGTTGAATGTAGGATTAAATCACATACAGGATGATATTTGTCAAGGGAGCTCAGTTGGGGTGCATTCTTCAATCCAATTGGTCATGAAAATTAGCTAAGGCAAGGGTCGACAAGAATTTCCTAACATATTTCTGACTGGTGGCTTGGCTCTGTCTGCTAAGGATCCAAAGGGGGTGTTAGAACTGCACAATTTTGATGATATTACATATTTTCCATACTCGCAAAGTTTCCAGAAAAGTCCCACCATGAGCATATTTTCCCCATATCTAGCCCTGTTGCACTATAGATTCTATCAATTCTGGATACTCCACATTATAGGTCATATCACCATGAAATCTTCATGTCTCACCGACTAGTGCATACAGGCCTACACTTTGATGAGAGTTGTTCTCTTTAGTATGTGCTCCCACCGAACGCTAGGAGTCTTGCCGATGGGGAAGGGTCCATATATTGGCAAAGAAAGATCATGTCACCAAGAAATCTCAGCGAATGGGTGTAGTCTCAACGACAAGGATGTCTTCAGAGAGAGTGTGGGCATTCAGCGTAATGTCTCACTGATGAAATATAGTCATGGCGACTAGGAGCTACACTTCAACAAAAGGCTTGTCTTCGGAGAGATGTCTTGGCAAGTACATTTGGTCTCACTGACAGAGCACAAGGACAGTTCATGTCAACAGGATTTCTCTGGTGTCACAGCAATCAGAAATCATATGCAGGCCTTTACCGCCAAAAAACCATTCATCGTCTTAGCGACTAAGAGTTTCCTATCGGCGTAAGTTGGTCTTCGGGGGACTGTCTTGGTGAAATCTTCAAGTCTCGCCAACCGCTGTCAAAAGGATTCATATATTGGCATAAGGTTTTCTCCCCGCCAAGAGGTCTCAGCGAAATTTTCAAGTCTCGCCGACCGCCAACAAAGACACTTCGGCAGGACTCAACTACATCAGGGTAACATCTCACCGAGTGGCTCCAGTCACACTAACATAGCGCGGGGGATTCTGTCAGTATGTCTTCGAGGAGAGAATCAAAGGGTCTCGCTGAAGGGAGTTGTGTTTGGTGAAGGATAAAACCTTTGGCATAATGTCTGGCCAAAGAGTTGGGGTCACAGTGACAAAAATGACATCGAAAAGACAGAGTGGCTTTAGCCAAAGGTCCCACCGATGTGAGATTATCTCACCGAAAGGACAAAAAGATCTCGCCGAAAGATCTAAGGCTCGACGAGATGTCTCATTGATTAAACAAACTCTCCCTGAACTCAAATGAACACTCGATGAAGGATAAGACCTTTGTGTAAGGTCTTAGCAAAGTTCGAAGGTCTCACAAAAAAGAAAAGGATTTCAAGGAGAAAAGAGGGGTCGGGGAGACTTCAAATGAATGTGGTGTTTTCATGGTGACTTCCTGCTGACCTAGTAGGCTCCTGTCGAAAGGAGGATGAGCTTGAAGGGAGTTCATTGGGAGTTCTCACCAAAAGGTGGGTGTTTCACCAAAATAGAAAGAGCTCGAGGAGACTCTGAACAAAGGAACGGGCTCGGTAAGATGTCTTGCTGATCCGATAATGTCTCCCCGACACAAGGTGGATATCGCTAGGACTTCTCGCCGAGGGTCATGTTTTCACCATAAGGTCTTGGCAAAGGAAGGGAGTCTTGTCGATTGTAAGGGAAGGCTCAGTAAGAGAAGAGAAAATTGGGGTAAGGTCTCCCTAAAGCATTACAGTCTCCCCGACATCCGAGATGAGCCTGCCCAATGAGTCTAGCTTTGCCATGACTCTTGTCGATAGAATAGGTTCAGGGAGAAAATAAAAGGGCTCGGTGAAAGATTTGCATCCTCACCGTAAGGTCTCAACAAAACAAAGAAGTCTTGCCGATTGGTTTTGTGAGCTCGATACAGCTTTTTTAGCTCGCCGAAAAGTCTTTCCGACTATTTTGTGTCATGCCAATAACTGCATAATGGTGAAGTCACATCAGGGAGACACCGATGGTGTCTCACTGACATGTGATGTTGATCAAACCACCTTTGACTGCTTGAGGAGCTCGCTTGGCGTATGCCCAACCAATCAAAAGGAGCCAAAAGAGTGACTCATCGGTCCCTTTCATCGATTAACTGCCCCTATGATGAAGAACAACAAAATGCGAGGGAAATGGATTCCTTCTGAGATCCAAAGGAAATGGATCGACTCAGGTGAAAGGTTTAAATCTATAGG
Source organism: Sequoia sempervirens (assembly GCA_007258455.2). NCBI lineage: Eukaryota > Viridiplantae > Streptophyta > Pinopsida > Cupressales > Cupressaceae > Sequoia > Sequoia sempervirens. The sequence goes on from VDFB02058242.1 coordinate 61,833,231, forward strand.
AAGGCCCGATGGCATTTCCAGAAGAATGGTCAAATGTACAGAGAAGTCCAGAACAGAAGAAGGCCGAAGGAAAGAAGAAACTATGACTCATAGGGACAGCTGTAATGACCACTAGCAAGGAGGTAGATCAATATTAATGGAGATATTCTGAGCATTCAAGGTGACCCCAACATAGTTTGAAGATGGACACGTAGACAGGAGAGTAAAGGCTACAGCTGCAAAAGATCTAAGGTCCTCCCCGGAACAACTTTTCAGCATGGACAATAGGGCTTCACATTGAATGCAGTTTTGACTTTCCTCAGAAAGATCTGAGGGCTGACTCTCCTACAGTCTACAGATATTTTGTATACCCTAGTGCATGGGACAACACATTCCTATTGGTACATTCTGTATATAAGGCATTTTTTCCTCTTTGTAAGGGTTAGTACTTCTAGATTAGAACTTCTAGGGTTAGAGAACTTTTAGACTGAGAACTGTTTAGAGTTAGAACTGTTAGGAGTTAGTTAGTTAATAGAAGGAGATAGAGTTGCATCTTGATTCTCAGTAATGAGAGCTTCTCTTGTCTTCTTTTTTAGCAGTTAGATTTCGGTATAGACTCTAATGTACCTTTTAGTTTCCGTAGTGTAAATGAAAACAATCTGAAATCACAGATTATCTGTACACTGGTGATTGTGCCAACTTTGTAAATGTTTCTTATCCATTTCATCAATAGTAGAAGCAACTAGATTAAAATCTATTTCATATTGTGTTCCAAAATGATATTTGTCTTAAATTGATCATTTTATTTGTGAAGTCTTCAAGGAATGAAATATTATGTTGTGTTTTATTTAAATGGTAATTAAAATCTGTTATGTGAATTAGCACTATGAATGAAAGAGGTTATGTGTCAATCACAAGTTTACTTTGTTCTGCAGTTTTGGTTTACAAATTCCTTGAAGTTAACAAGTTTGGTTAAGGTTGGATGAACTATTGTTCTTTTCTGTTTCAAAACTCTAACTTATCTTTTTATATTTCTTTAAAAACCCCTGTTAGAGTAGGTTTTATTTCATGCTTGATCTTAGAACAATCTAGAAGCTCAACACTAGCAGGCCCCTTGAATATTACTGTTACATTGACCACTGAGTAACATAACCACAGTTGAGAACTAACTACAAAGACCTTGGGAGCTAAGGCATCCATGTGTTTCCTTTCTCTTTCAGGAAAAGCAGAATAGCAATATTCTTCTTGCATTGTTGTGGTGCCAAAATCGCCATCAACAAGACCATGCCAAGTCTAAATTCTGAATCAGTTATCTGTACTAGATGAGGGCATAGATAGATCAGGAATCTCAGGGCTTTCTTCTTCTTTCTTCTTCCATATCTTATCCATCTCTTGCTTCATCTCTTCTTTGTTAATCTTCTTTACTGGAGCAAACTTCTTTCCTTTCTTACTCTTGCAAAGTTTTGATACATTTCCAGGTTTGTTGAAGTTATAATAGACCACACTTTTTTGATTAATTTTTCCTCCATTATTCCTCAATCTACATTGATTTTCTTTGTATCCAAATTTATTATAGGTGTAGTAGTAGCCATTAAATAATTGATTCATTATGCCTTCATTAAACCTGTTCCTCATTACTCAACTGATCATTCTCACTTGAGATCTGCATTTTGTAGCCTTATGTCCAATCTTCCCACATTCAAAACATTTTTTAGAAGGAGAACCAGAAAACTAGTTCATCCTACTCCTGCATTCAGTTTCTCTATGACCATACTTGTTACAAGAAAAACAAACACCATCAAAAGAGGGGTACCTCTATGCATTAGGCTCTCTCATAGCCAGTCTTCTTGCAAAATTCCTTCTTTATTCCCTTTTTCCTTGATTCTTCTTCACATCTTTAAAAATTTCACTAGTAGCAACTCCCAAGCCATCTTTTTCTTTACATGGTTTCTATCCTACAAGAATTTCTTCAAGTTTATTGGAGGCTACTTCTACTCTTAAGTTTACTATCTCCTGCTCAAGTCTAAAAAATTAATCATACTTGTTTTGCACCATTGTATTCAGACATTCTTCAATCCTCTTCTTCTCTTCTACTGTCACTTTCAATCCAATTATCTCTTGTTTCAACTGTTCACTTACTTCTTTGTGTCTTTCCTTAAATTTCTTCAACTATTCCTTCAGTTTCTGAACATATTCATTTTCTTCATCAAGATTCTCTTTTAGGTCTTTGTTTTCTCTTTCCACTTTATCAAGATCTTCAAGAGCAGTCTAGAGCTCTCCTTTATCATCCATTCAAGTAGCCTTCAAGATCCTCCTCAAGTGGTTAAGCTCTTCACCAAGGAACCAAAAGCTCTGATACCAATTGTTAAACAGGCACAAGACAACTGAGAGGGGGGTGAATCAGTTGTCAAACAAATTAAAACTTAAAACTTTACCACTTATCAATTCTTCTACCACACTATTATGTTATTAAATATGAGCATGAAACACAAATAACATAAAGTAAATTGACACAATGAACACCAAATTTTTACGTGGAAAACCTAATAAGGGAAAAACCACGGTGAGGGTTAACTCAAACTATATAGTATTTTCAAATAGGCTCACTACCAAAAAGGACTCACTATCCAAGTACAAAGGTTCATTGCCTACAAAAAGGACTCACTATCCAATAAGGAGGCTCACTGCCTACACAAGATTATACAAAACAAAATAAGGCTTTACAACCAAAAATGAACTAAAAAGATGCATTTATCATGTGTTGATACAGTTCTAAAGATGCTCAGTTTTCATACTTTACACCCTTCATTCTTTGCTCACTTTCACATCAACTACTTCCTTTCTGATCACCCCTTCACATTCATTACTCACTCACTATTTCTTCTATCTCTTCTCTACTACTCATCACATCTCTTCAAAAAATTTCCAATATATATACTTGATCTTCATCACAAGCATCAATTAGGTCAGCCTAATTAGATGCAATTCATTTATAAAAGATACCAACTTGTTGGCCCAATAGATCAAAAATATTTTCAAAATACAATTTAATCGTTAGCACGTTACATTATGTTGGCTCAGAACAAGAAATAGATCGCACATAAGTTTTCATATCATATCAAAATTATCTTAACAAGTCAGCTAGAAATAGATTTCAATGTAACCAACAGAATAATGTCACTTCATCGTACAAGCACCAAAGCATGAAATAACCTGATCATGTATTCCTTTAACATTAATAAGAAATTTCCCAAAACTGCAATAAAAAATTGTCAACTATGGAGAAATGTAGACTAGAATACCAGAGAGGCACCAAAAATATTGGATTCACCACTAAAGAAGATAAGTCAAATATACACACCGGTTTAGAGTATCAGACCAAGCTACCAACATGGTGACATCAATGAAAACATATAGATGACCTTGCAACATTATTGAGAGAGAAAGTATTAGATAATGAGGTAAGACTTGAATATGTACCTACAAAAGAGAAAATTTCAGACATTTTCACAAAACCATTGAGCAAAGATACTTTTGAGTATCTCCATTAGAAGTTAGGGGTTTTTCCCCCTCCTAGTCTACAATAATTTGCACCAGGGCGTGCATTGGTCTAGGGTATTATATGTTCACTCTTTTCTAGATCAATGCTTGGTGGCTTCCTCATAGGGGGAGCAAAGTAAGTTTTTCAGGGGGAGTTTTTTTCGTTTGTCCTTGATGTCAAAGGGGGAGAAGAAAAGAAGGTTCTTGATGTTGTTGATGCTAAAATTGAGTTGTTTGGTTTTTTGTTGATGAATGTTGCCATCAATGACAAAGGGGGATATTTTTGGGATGTGATGTTGATTGTTGTCATTAATGCTTGTCATTAATGTCAACATATCTTGGCTGATTGACTCAAGTTCAGTTTTAATTTTTTGGTGATCTGGATTGATGTGGTTTCAAATGTTGTGCTATACTAATCTATCTTTGGTCATATATTTCTTGGTCCCATTCTTTTTATAACATAATGAGATACACTCTTATGGGTTCAAACCAATCTGTAAATTGGCTAACGTGCCCCAGAACATTGTTTGCATTGTAACATGTATATCCTATTCTTTGGTTCCATATATCATGGTAAAAATTTAGTATGTTGATTTAAGCGAGGAGGTTCTGTATGGTCCACATTTCATTCCTTTCCACCACATGAATTTTTTTGTGGTGACCTAATTCAAATTGTCTTTGACTGACTTACGAGTTTATGGGAGCATGGAATGGTATAAGTAAAATTTGATTCTGTTCGATGAAAGGAAGTGTGGTGAATGTGAATCTAAAAAATCTAGACATTGTGAAGTATGTGAAATTATATGACCGGAGGAAATAAACAGTGAGATTCTATTTGGTCTCATTATTGGTGACAATTATTTCAGCAGTGGATTCCCTTTCACCATTCTTCTAGGAGCAAGTCATTTTTTGTTGGCAGTGATCCTTTCTCTTTTGGAAATGAGCCTTTTTATCTTTGGTTGTAATAGCTAGGCAGTGAGCCCACTAGTAGTGAGCCTTACTTGTAGTGAGCATTTTGGCAGTGATCCCTTGTAAAATCACCTTAACCAGTGTCACCTTAACCAGTGTTATATAATTTAGAATTAGCATTCTCTGTAGTTTTTCCCTTCTTGGGTTTCCATGTAAATTTTGGTGTTCATTATGCATGGTGTTGTTATGTTCCTTCATTTTCATATCTATTAGATTATTATTTGATTGATTTAAGCTTGCTCTAAATTAATTAATGTCAAGAAAATTGTTTTATAATAATTGATTCACCCCCCTCTCAGCTATCTAGACTGTTCAACAAGTTTGATGTACACCTACATGTAAATAATTTTGGATCACATTGAAAGAAGTGTTAAGAGTATTTTTATTCCTCTCTATCTTCTAAATAGGACCTCATTATGTTTTGGTGGCTGACTAGTTAATTTCATTGTTTATCCTTTTCCTAGCTGACCTAATTGAAGTTTTCAAGTGTTGCGGTAGATATAAATGTAAAATCATTTTGGATGCAATAGGATTAAGAAGTGTACAAGACCAAAAAAGTTTGTACAAATTGTATTAAATATCTGGTAGTTATAGTGCTAGAGTGTGTGAAAGGAAATATCAATTATGCTATAATGCCCCAGTCAATAGAGTGTTGTGTTGGAAATCATTGTAATTCCTTCTAAATCATATTGTATTATGTTTTGAGATAGTGAATCTCATTAGATCTCTATATCTTGATCTTAAATTCATGTTGTCTTTAATTCAGCAAGTCCTATGTATCTTTCTTTAAGGAAATGAGCCTTTTTGTAAGCCTTTTTGGTAGTGAGCCTTTTATTGTGAGTTAACTCTCACCATGGTTTTACCTCATTGGGTTTTCCACATAAATTTGGTGTTCTCCCTATGCATGTGTTTTTTCTATGTTTCTCATTGTTGCTGATTTGGTTAGAAGTAGAATTGTTATATCTTTGATTGTTCAAGAAGTGTTGTAGTTGCTAAGGATTCAAATTGATATATCATTGTTTGTTACTATTCTAATTAAAGGTTTCTTGATCTGGTAAGGAAGGTTTTCTTTTTTTGAAAGAGTTAAGTTCCAGAAGGGATTAAGTTTTGATAAGACTGATTCAGCTCCCTATTAGTCTCTAGAAGTGTTCAATAGATGTGGAGCCCCATGTCCTTCCCTTTTGGGTCCCAAATAGAGTAGCTTTCCTTGAGACAATATGGAAAATGAATGAAATTGATAAGATTCACTTTAGAATCACAACAAAGGATCCTTTCTTCCACATAATCTCAAATTATCTAAGTTTACAAGCAATACCAAAGAGGACCTTGATCCCCTAGAGTCAAAATTAATGGAATACATAATATTGTTAGAAAAATTTCAAAAAATTGACCAAGAGCACTTCATTGATCAAACTAGAAAAGAAGTGGAGAGATCAAGGTATGAGCATCAAATTGATGAATTTGAGAACTTATTAGAAATTGCACAACTAAGGAAGAAATTGATAAAATAAGAATTGATTGGGTGATATTTCACATGGGTGATAAGAAAATATCAATCCTTGATGCCAATTCTAGATGAGAATTTGAAGATGTCAAAAATCCTATTCTCATAATGAAATTAATGCTAACTAATTTAGGAACTCTATGAATTGTACCCTCAACCATTTCCCATAATTTAGCTCATAAAGAAAGTTCCATAAAAGCCAAGCAACCTGCTCATCAAACTCCAACAAAAGGTGCTCTAGTGATTGGAAAAAAGAATATCCTTATGAATATGGTTTTGTTTAATAATGTTCCACCATTAGTTGATTAGAATATTACTAAGCCTAGTGGAAAAAATAAATAAGAATATGTTGCAAACTATTGTATCACACCAAAGGCCTATTCTTAATAACATTCATTTTGAAAGGACACTATTGAACCTCGAAGAAGGGATGTGAGTTATCGAATATTTTATGGTCTTAGCTTGTGAAAATTTCTTATAGATGACGAATTTATTAAGATTGATGAATTAAAAATGTTTTTAGTTAAATGAAAGACTGATGTAAACATACAGAGGATTAAAGATATGAAAGAGAAAGAATAAGAATGCAAACATGTTCCAAAAACATGTTAACTTTGATCTATGAAACATGACACTAAAGGAAGTGAGGAGAGTGGTGAGGAAAGTGAAGAAAGTAGATTGTTTCTACTACTAGGCTAGGAAATAGACTTTTTTATAGAATTAGATACTATTAGAAGGTAGGATGTTGATGATGATATTCTAGGAAGTGAGGAACACACCAAGGATCTCTCTTTGGTTCTAGATTTAGTACAAATTATGAGGCATTAGCCATTTGGGTATAAGCTCCATAAAATAACAAGCCTCAAGTGGCTCAAGATATAAATGAGCTAAAGGGAAATCTATTTATGAGGAGACAGAGTGAGACAATGGCTCCACAAGCTAATTTTTTAGTAGTAAGAACTACTTTATTTAGTGAATTTGTTTCTAAAATACTATAGGTATATTTTAATGAATTATAAATAGGCATAAAAAATTTGATACATGAGTATAATAAGGTTAAGTACATGGTTAGATAGTCTATGCTTATTTTTATTGGTTCTTCAACACCCTCTACTTCTTTAGATACCATGTCTCAATAGGATAGAGACAGTCTTATGCTTCAAATAAAGAGACTAAAAGAGGAGTTGAAGAAAAGATAGGATGTAGAGATTACAAAAAAATCACAAGGGATAAAGGAAGCCTCAAATTTGATAAGATTTTTTACCATAAAATCAATCATTTTTTGATGTTTGGGGTTGATATAATAAATTGAAAAGGGTGAAAGAATGCAAAATTTATTACAAACTAATTTTGAGGTAGGTTTTGAGTACATGGATACCAAGATTAGTAATCATGAATTCCATTTAGTGGCACACATGATATAATATTGATACTCCTAAGGAAATATTTGGTACACATGAAGCAACTATGGTTAGACTCATGTTGTCAAATGGAATTGTACCCTACTAAGCACAAAGCTCAACATGAGTACATGGATACCAAGATTAGTAATCATGAATTCTATTTAGTGGCACACATGATATAATATTGATACTCCTAAGGAAATATTTGGTACACATGAAGCAAATATGGTTAGACTGCTGTTGTCAAATGAAATTGTACCCTACTGAGCACAAAGCTCAACATGAGTACATGGATACCAAGATTAGTAATCATGAATTCCATTTCGTGGCACACATGATATAATATTGATACTCCTAAAGAAATATTTGGTACACATGAAGCAACTATGGTTAGACTCCTATTGTAAAATGAAATTGTACCCTACTGAGCACAAAGCTCAGCATTTCAATGAAACAATGGAAATGACCTCAAGGTGTGGGACCTTTGTGTGTATGAGGTCAAATCTTCAAAGAAATCCATCTTTCTTTTCAATCCCAGTGCAATGAATTGGTCCAACCTATTGAACATCCATAATACTAAGAGGAGGGGTGAATCAATATTCCATAAAACCATAGTAAAATCCATCTAAAAATTATCACAATTTTGATGGAATCAGCAAGAGTGAACATAAAAATAAGTTATCACAACCATACACATGAACACCAGGATTTTTACATGAAAAACCCAATAAGGGAAAAACCACGGTGAGGGTTAACTCAATATATTATATCCAGATACAAAATATTACAAGGCTCACTACCAAGACTCATTGTCCTTAAAAAAGGCTCACTACCAGGACTCACTATGCTTAAAAGGGCTCACTTCCCAAGTACAAAAGATGGATAACCACCAAGATACAATGATAGTGGCTCACTGCCAAAAGATTGAAATGATAGGATACACCTTCACACCTTCAATGTGTAGAGTTTAGTTCCACTGAAGATCAAAATATGAAGTACTAGATCACATAGTAGTCACTCAACAAAACTACACTGATCACAACTAATAAAGAATTTAGGCTTATATCTTCACACACCTTTTCCTTTTTGCATTTCACATTCAATCCATATATCCACTTCCACTGCATATCCTCATCTCATTCCTCAAACATATTATATATATACAAGTATATCTTTAATCATTAATTAGGTTAGCCTAATTAAATAAACACAAAATAATCAAAGCTTCCTTTTGTCAAAACCATATACGATTTAAACATTTTGTCCATGGAGTGCATTATACCAAGTCGGCTATCATCTATAAAGCATAACTAGTCTTCATGAAGTATTTCATACGCTAATTTGACCAAAACTAGAACAAAATTCTCTAAACCAACAAATAAAACTCAAAGAAAACACCTTCTGGATCTGAGAACATAGTAATTTCCCATCATACTACCAACATAGAGACTAACAAAAAAACCATAACATAAGAATGTTCACTTTAGTAGAATGCAGAGTCTCCCACACAGTATGCCAAGCAAGAAACAATAGTAGAATACAGATTTGAACTCTATTAGAGATAACTTTTTGTTCACAACAAAAGATGTCTCAAGATCCAAGATATAGTTTTTTGAATAAGTTAATAAAGCATGGTTAAGAGATTAGAGTCATATCAGATCTTGCGATGAATTCTAGACTCAATTACCAACACACTAATCCATCACAAAATGGTATTACCAACATAGAACAAATTCTGGTAAAGCAAGTAGAATTCCCATATAGTTATCACCATGTTGACATCAATGAAACATAGAAAAAACTAACACAAACTATCCATACTTCATGCTCATGTCGCAAGGCTCCCAACAATCTCCTCCTTTGGCATTGATGGAAACATACATGACAAAAATATTTTCTAATATACTCTGAATACTCCCCCTATCAAAATTGTTCTTCACAAAAAAAAATTCCTCTGTCTCTCTATCTTGTTGTGCATTTTTTCGCACACACGATCCATTGAAAGCATGGACACTCTTTTTCTTTCATTCCTAGTGTTTTGGCCCTTCAATTTTTAGGATTTACCTTGTTTCGACATGAGCTTGAATGTTTATCTTACCTACATTGATGATCCCTTTATGGTGTATATTGAAAACCTCAAGTTTTAGACTTATTTTGGGTTTATCACTGTTCTCGGGAAAATCCACTCCTGCCGGAATTCCCCAGATACTCTGAAAACCCGGTGGTAGCTACTTTTACATTGTGATCTAGAGATTTTGGTCCTTCACAGAATTCCATAGTGACTGGATTTCTTTGAAATTCTGTCATCTTATCAGATTCTCGGGTTTTGGTTTGGCCTGTCTTGTTGACTACATTAATGCTCATTTGTACAATTTTTGCGGAAGGTATTAAATCAATTTTGGGGAGTTTTATGCCATTAAGTTTTATCATCATTTTCTCTCTATTGATCTGGAGTGCTTGATCCTTAGTGCTTGGCTGCATTTGGTGTGTTGGATTTGTGAATTCTTGGATTTGGTGGTGATTTTCCTGGGTGTCATCTATTGTTTGCTAAGGTGCTAAAGATTGTTACCTGTAATTGTTGTAATTGAGTCTCACTTCATCAATCGTATGTATGCGTTTCCTTGCTTTTGATTGTTGAATGTGAGTGATTCTTTGGCATCCTGAGTGTGCTTGGAGTCCAAATTTTTGTATGTTTTGGCATTAAACATTTGAGGTTAGGGTTGTTTGATTCTGTTAGATTGATGATTCCCAAGTGAGTTTTTCAAGCTTGTTATTCGATTTAATTATGAGGTAGCTCGCTTGTGTAGGCCATAAAGAACCTTCTGTAAACCTAGAAAATGAGTAAGTTGAGCCCAAGCTTGTCCTATGCATTCATGGTGGAATTTTAGGGTTTCGATCTTAGGGCATCACCAATTCCTCTCAATTTAATTTAGGATGAGCCTCGAATTTAAAGAAGATCTATAGGAGGTTTAAATCGAGCTAGTTTCAAGCCCAAGATCCTCAAATTTGTGATCATTTGATCAATTTGAGTAAAGTCATGAGAAAACATTGACATTCAGTATTTCAAGCCTTCACAGAATTCCTTAACTACCGGAATTCCCTGACTTTCTATTTTCTCTTTGTTTTCCCGAAATGTGCAGTGATCTAGACTTATGCCTACTTCACAGATTTTTGTTCTCTCCGGATTTTACTGAAATTTCCTTTTTTAATTCATTTTCCCTAAATTCGTAGACTATTGTTGTTTTTGCGGATTTCTATCTTGGGTGGAATTCTCTGAAACTTTGTTGAAAATGAAGAACTGAGAGATAGCATGATTTATTAGCTAGTGATTATGCATTGTACGATCAATTTGAATTATTTAAAGATGTATCATGTTGTTTCTTAGTTAATGATAGTTTATTAAATGATTATTGGATGCTTTTATGTTTATTTTGATAAAATCTACCTAGCTGGGAATTTTTTGAAATTCCTCTCTAGCCTGGATTTTGTGGGAGGACTGAAAACCCAAACTTTGAGATGATTAATTTTATGAGGTTTTAGAGCATTTTTCTTATCTTGGGACTTATATTTGGGATGAATATGCCTTTTGTGATTAATTAACTTGTGTTCCATGTGATCTTTATTATAGTTTCTTTGTTGAATGCAGACTGAGTCAAGTAAGGCAGTGACAAGTGGAACCAAGAGTAGAGTGATGGATCCAAGTGCAGAGGGGTCTTTTGTTTATGAGGCAAAAAGAATCAAAATGGATATCAAGATCAGAATTCCTGAGAGCAAGCTTACTTCCATCTATTCAAAGGTAACTGATACAAATGTTGGAATATGGGATTATGAAGAGTTCAAGACAAGAATGGTAGCACATAATCTTCCTTTGTTGGCCAAAAGTACACTAGAATCAGGGTTGCTACATGTAGCTAGATTCCCTCCTACAGTACAGTGTTATGAGTTGGTGCTCGAGTGTGCTAGACACTATGACAGAGGTACACAAAGGATAGTTGGTTCCCAAGGGAGAATTGTGGCAAATCTAAATCCTGTGTCTATAGCCTAAACCTTTGACATGCTAGATAGGTCTCATGTGGTGGCTTTTGATATGGATATGGAAAAGAAGTTTTGTGAGGAAGATACCATCAAGTCCCAATAGGTCATCAATTCCTGATTGGAGAAGCCTAAGTCCCACTTTTCCAAGCTACCCAAGCAACTATTCAGAGCTAAATTCAAGAAGGAATACTATGATGTTATCACCCTTCTCAGTAGGGTGGCAGGGTTAAAGAGTGTAGGAGTATTTGAGAATTGGATGTTCCGTGTCATTGTGAGGATGGAGTAGAATGTTAATTATCATTGGGAAGGCATTATAAGTGCCATGATTTATGAACAGATGTGTAATTTCCTACAGACAAAGACCTTCACAATGACCTCCTACTTGGTTTATATACTTGCAATATTTCATCCATACAAAGGACTAAGTACAAGGGGTGTGTTTGGACATGATGTAATTTATGAGGTTTATCCACAACTACACCTGGGTAACTCAAGCTATAAGAGGGTGAATGATGTGTTCACCATATACATCACTAGGTTGCTCAAAGTTGTAGAGCATGTGAGGATATCTGACAATGCCAAGGAACTAATCAAAAGGTATTGGGATTGTTTCATATAGTTTCCCACCTTTTCATATATAAGTATAGATGGTTTTCAGAGGGCTCCATACAAACTCGCTAGATATCCCAAAGATCACATTATACTTTTGGAAGTCACACGGAAAATATTTGATTTTGATGCAATTGTGAAGAAGGATAAGCATAAGAATGGATTTGGTGGAGATTTTCCTATGAGGATAGGCACTGGTGAGGCATGCCCTTTTATTAAGTCAGCCTATGCTTATGAAGAATAAATGAGTACTCTTGGGTTATCCTTTCATTCCAAAAGATCTAGGTTTGATAGGATTGGTGAAGCATAGAAGAAGGCCAATAGAGAATATAGCCAAAAAGATGATATAGAAGACTATTGGGCGAATTGCAGTGATGAATTTGAGATTAGAAGGAAGAAGTTTTTTAGTCTACCTGTTAACTTGGTCAGGCTATATAATGTGAAGGCCATTCTAGATCAAGTTGAAGATGACAGAGATTTGATTCAGGGCCATGAATATGAGGCAGTGAAGGATAAACCAGTGGAAGAAATAGACTGATTGGAGGAAGAGAAAACAAAGTTAGGGCAACTTATGACTTCGGTGATTTAATATACAAAGTTGTGGCTCAAGCATAAGATGTGGGAGGCTGAAAGTGAAAGTGTGCAGTGAACCTATGATTTAATGGGAGACTTGGAGTCTCATTCCACTTTTGAGGAGTCAGCTGAACAAGATCCTAAGGGTAAGGGAAAGGTGAGATCTCCTTTTAAGATCAAGATTAAAGATGTTCAAGCGGAGGAAGTACAGGAGGCAGAAAAAAAAAGCCTATTGCAAAGAAAAGGAAACATATTTCAAGGCCAAAGAAGTCAGCAAAGGATGAAGCTGAAAAGGAAGATAAAGAAGCTGGTGCTTCTATGTCGAAGAGAAGAAGAATGGTGAGATTTTCGCAGAAGGAAAAGGAAAGCTCCAAGGCAGGGGAGGAAGTTGGCCCACCTGTGATAAATGTGGTGAGCTTGAGAGAAAGGACACTGGTATATACAAGGAGATCAAGAACTCCTTCCCCCAAGGACATTGTGTCAAGGATGCTCCTCTAGTCACTCCTGCTATAGAACAACATTATAATATTCCTCTTTTTCATGAAGCTCATGGTGCACCAGGTGAATCCAAAGAAGTAGAAAGTCATCAAGATCCAAAAGAAGAAGAATTTCAAGAAGGTGAGCTCTATAGTGCTAAGGAAGAAATAGAGAAGGTTTTGTAGTCTCCTCTGGTGACTTATGATGATTCACCTATTAGGAGTGAAGAAGATAGACCTCCTTAGAGAGAGGAAATGCCAGTTAGGACTCCATCACCGGTACATGAAGAAGAAGAGAATGATAAAGAAAAGGAAGAAACAATTGAGGAGGTTTCTGAGAAACAGGATTTGAGCAAAGATACACCCAGGGATCAACATGATGAAGTTAGATAGAGCAAAGTACAATCAAAATCTACTATTTTGGGTTGGTTGGATAAAGAATTAAAGAGTAAACAGATTGTTGTAGATGACACTCCTCCCAATTGGGATGAGCTATTGGAAAATATAGGAAAGGGTAAAGGAAAGAAGAAAGCCAGGGTCATTTCCAAGATTGAGAGAGATGAAGCAAATAACAGGGTGGTCCACAATGCTACTCCTACCCCTGATAACAATAGGGATGATGTGACTAGAAGGGATTACAATGTGCAAACCATCAACCTAAGGCCTACTTCCATGGAACAAGAGATTAAAGAATATGAGGGCTCTAGTGCTGTGATCTTGGGTAGATTGAGGAAAGAAGTATAGACCAAGCAGGAATTGAAGAAGGAAAATGATAAACTCAAGAGATATTTGCAAGACTTGATGAAGCCTTTGCAATCCATCAGTTCCTCATCATCTGCTGCAAGTTTCCTACCACAAGAAACAATATCAGAGTTGGAAAGAATGAAAAGCACCACACATGCTACAATCGGTTGGTTACAGGGGGTACAAACCAAGGGAGATGATTCTATCAAGGACATCCTTTTGACTGGAGGAGATGCAATGAGATCATTATATTGGCTAAGAAATGTGCTAGCACAAAATAAGGAAGATGTAGATATCCTGTTGCAAAAGGCTAAGACCATCATGGAGTATATTGAGGACAAATTGGTAAGTGATGGAATTCTTCCTTCCTCCAAAGTTGTCAAACCTTGGGAATGGTATGAAGCTTTGAAAATAAGGCATAAGGTTTTAAAGAAAGTATATAAATAGGGGAAACAGATTGAGGACACCTTGACTGAAATTTACAATAAGTGCATTTCTTTCTTTGTGGTGATGATAGTGAGAAACATATTTGTGCCAAAGAATCTTAGCTTGGAGCAGTTGAGAAAATGGTGGCAAGATGTGTATTCTCCAGTAAATGAGGGCCCTATCACCAAACATCAGTTGGATGATGCAACTACTTACATTGCAGTTATTGATAAATATCAAACAAATAAGGTAGATTGGGATAAAATGGTAAAACAATAAAGAGATGATATCAAGTCCATTGAGAGGAGAGTTAATATTTTACCTATGCCACATGTGGCTGACTTGGACAAGGTGTTTTTGATGGTATAGGATAAGATGGTGCATGCTAAGGATAAAGGTGGGGTAGTTAATGCAATGCTACATCAGAATTTTTTCTTCCCCATTATTTTCCTTCTCCTCTACATGCATTGGTCTATATTATGTTGGAGATTCCAGGCCAACCTGGATGTAATACATGCATTTAGTGCATATTTTATTTTATTTTGAATTCCTCTTGGCCGACTTGTTTTGTGGCCATTTATTATTGTAAACCTAATTAGGCTGACATATCTTGGGGGGTTTCTAAATATGGCATTCTGCCTCATTTGTAAGGGCTAGATAGTTTTGATATTGGAGTGAATTAAGCAGTATAGCAAGAGTTAGAGTTAGGAGTTAGTCTTATTTTCAAGCAAGCAAGTGCTGTAACAGAATAATGGAATTGTTGCTACTTTGGGTAATTTAATGCAAGTGAAGACATTGTTATTTGGTGCCTTTCTTGTGTTGAATTTTATCTAGCATGGTTCTTGTAATTCTATCTTTGGAATTGCTTAAGTTTATTTGATAGATGTGCTAGGTTTAATGTTAGATGAATTGATAGTGTTTATGATTTGATGCTTGAGGTGTTGCAGCAATCCTTGGTCCATACTTTTCGTAACCAACTGATTGTTAGTTGCTTTGCAAAGTTAGCTTGGACTTTTACATTCATTGTGCTTAGTTCAATTGTGGATTCTTGTTCATTTCAATTGCAATAGGATTGTTTTGGATGAGTATTCATGATCTAAAAATATTTAATGCCTTAGAATATTGCACTATTTCTGTAAGATTGCAAATCTAGCTAGGTCAAGCAAGAATTAGTTTATGAGGGATTGGTCCATTTCAAGTATTTCATCATTTGCATTGTTAATCTTAGGATTAGTGTTAAATTTAAGAATATCTTTGAAACCCTTATCTTTTTCTATTTTTTTGTTACCTGAGTTAGATTTAGGATTAAAAGTATCACCATCTTGCTGGATCTGATAAATTTAAGGATTCAGTATTTGCTTGTAGTAAGGCCCCTTTGTGATTACCAACATTTTCACATTTATCACTGAGTTGTTTATGCATTGTCAAGACATGACATTAGAGACCTTGGGGTTATCTCTTGGGGCTTGCTAATAGAGATTTACCTTATAAGAGAGATAAAATATCATATTTTGTCTGAGTTTTTGCTATGCAGAAAACACCATCA
Organism: Sequoia sempervirens; assembly: GCA_007258455.2. NCBI lineage: Eukaryota > Viridiplantae > Streptophyta > Pinopsida > Cupressales > Cupressaceae > Sequoia > Sequoia sempervirens. Next base: position 61,849,035 of record VDFB02058242.1, read on the forward strand.
ATAGATTGGCGCTAGAAGGAGGGCCTGAATAAGCAAGATGGATCAATTTATGTCTGCCATATCTCCTAAAAGATTCAGAAGAAGAACTAGATCTACTCCAGGGGAAGAGGAATTTCAAGAATTTCCAACCCCTACCAAGTCAAGAAGGACCAGAAGAAGGGGAAAATCATCATCCACCCAACCACTTCCATCATCCCCATCATCCTCATCTTCATCAAGTTCATCTTCATCTGATTTTGAGGACATTCCCATTCCACAACCTCAGCCAGCCATAAATCAACCATTGCCATCCCCACCTCCACCAATGGCTTTCCTTGCTAATAATCCATCTCCCTTGACCTTCAATAATTACAATGTCATGCCCAAGAACCCTAAACACTTTTGTTCAAAGTTCCATGTTAATGATCATAATAGAACTGCTAAGGAATACATCAACATCTTTCAGACCTGCCTTAAGGATAGAGGAATCAATCATGAGGATGTAGCATGCAGGCTCTTTCCTTATTCCTTAGGAGAAGGTGCATTCTACTGGTACAATCATTTTCCTACTAGGTCTATTCAAAATTGGACTGAATTGGAGACTGCATTTCTATAGAAGTTTAGGATTCCCACTAGTCCCAATGAGCTTTATCTTCAATTCACCAATGTTAAGAGAGAAGTCCATGAGCCCATAGGGTCCTTTAACAACAGGTTTCATCGTGCCTATACCCGACTATAGGCTCCCTATGTTTTTGATGAAGCCACTGCTTTAGAGGTCTATTATGAGGGACTTGAAAGTCTGACAACTACCTTTATGAAGTGGAGAAACAACCCTCCTACCACTCTACTTGATGCGTATGCAGAGACTGTGAAGGTTAGCACCACTTTAAGACAACATTTATTTGGTCCTTTACCGTCACTAGGACCCATTGTTCACCCTGGGAAAGTCCCAACTCTCAATCAAGCTCTCATCAATCACATTCCTATCATGAATCTGATAGCTCAGTTGCCTCTGGGTCCTCACCCAGGACCTCCTATGAGTCAAGTTCCACCTGCAATCATCTACCCTCAGCAAAATGTAAATCAACCTCTTCATCCACAGCCTCAGGCTAGTTTTCCCACATATCTGCAAAATTCTAAAGTATTGAACCAGTCACTGAATACTAGTACCATAGTAGGATATCCCTAAAATAATACGAATCAACCTCCATATAGAAATCCTGATAAGGAGAGACTGGATGAATTGACTAAACAAGTGAAGAAGTTGAATATGGAGGTAACTTATTTGACAAACCAAAATAGTCAGCTCCAGCTTGCTCAAACAAATATGCAGTCCAATCATAACAGAGAAAATTAGGAAATTCAACAAGGACAACATTTTGATAGAGGTCAACATCCTGAAAGAGGACATAATTATGATAGGGGACAAAATTATGATAAAGGATAAAATTAAGGCCAAAAATTCAATAGGGGGCAAGTTGGTAGACAAGGGTTTGATAGGAGACAACCACCTAGACATAACAAAACTTGGAATACAAGGCCCAACAATGGAGGTGTCTCGACCCCATTAGACTAGCCAGGAAAACAAGAAAAGCCTCCAAGTGGTGTATATTTAGTTGAGGTTGCTTTATCAGGATGGTGTAGGCTCCATAAAACAAGTCAGCATTCTGAATTAGACTATCCATAATTTCAGACAGTAGCTTCAATCTTCTAGTATGAGGTGGAAAATAACGCAAGTAGTCAAGAGATGGTGCCATCTACTCCCTATGATTCATCAGTATTGGTGCTAAATCATGCTCCTTTTCCACAGAGCAAGGAGAATGTGCCTGAAGAAGAATCAAACCAACTTAAAGAAGAGGCAGATCAGGTGTGCAATGGAGATGAGATTACATAGTTGTTCAATGAAAATCCAGTGAATGACAATGGCCCCATGGATGAAGAAGAAGCTTATATTGAAGAGGTATAGACATTCCAGCGGCCTGTTAAAAAATATGATATGAGGGACTTGCCACATAGGCGTCCATAGGTTGGAGGCCCCTTCACCACCTCTATTCCTCAAAAAAACTTCACCACACCTCTAGATCCCAATGCCAGTAATAATCCACTATATCCTCATGTTCCTAAATAGTACCTATCAAAGGAAGGACAAGCACAAGTTGATCCATCAAAAGGAAAGAGTTTTGAAGTAAACAAGGGCAGGGATGTGGAATGTCCCAAAGAGGCCCCTACTAATCTGAGTACAGAACAACTGGCCATATATGTTGCAGAAGAACTCAAGAAGCTAAAGGTAAGTCTCTTTGCATTTGAGTTATTGAGAGTTACAACTATTAGAAATGTAGTTTTAGGAGCTTACAATGTAGATTAAGTATCACAAGATAAATCAGTCAGTGAGAGTGTCAATAAAGCATCCAGTTCTCAACTAGTAAAAGGGAAAAATCAGATTTACAATTAGGTTCATATACCACCTAGAGATAAAGGGAAAGAGAAGGATAAAATTGAAGTTGCTCAGGTGGATACTCCTTTGACTCTGTTTCAAGGGAAAATAGACACTCCTCCATTTTTTATCTCTATCCGCATATTTGGTAAGAACCTGCACAATTGCTTGTTGGATTCAGGTGCTTCTACCAATGTAATGCCTTTTGGTGTCTATAGAGCCCTAGGTATTACTCATGTTGATTCCCAAAAGAAAGTTACTCAATTGGATAGAAATGAGGTTAATGTTGTAGGGGAGTTTAACATGATTCATATGCAGATTACCTCTGACCCTAGAATTCAAAAAGTTATTAATATATAGGTGGTAGATATACCAGATGCTTATGGTCTGATTTTGGGAAGAGACTTTACTAGGGCTTTGAATGGATATGTATCGACTGATCACTCTCATATGTGGCTTCCTTGGAAGGGAGTGCTAAATTAGATCAGGATTGAAAGAGAGCCTGAGATGAAATATATGATTACAAAATATCATAACACTTCAAATGAGATTATGATATCAGAAGTGAGCATGGGTAATTACATCCTTGTGACCCCTTTTGAGGAATCTGATGCAGAAGAAATCCTTATGTTACATGCTACACTTGTTGATCTCACAGCTGAATCCAGTGGTATTGGAGCCCTGGTGGAACCAATAAGTGATGATGTTCCTAAAGATAATCAGCTTAGCTTGTTGGATAATTTCTAGGAATTCATTCAATAGTGTATTGAAGATCAGGTTCAGTTGGGTAGAGGAATGAATTTTGGAGAACTACTCTTGCCGAATTGGTGTAGAGTTCTAACACCTCCCACTCTGAACTAGATTGCTACGTGTGCCAAACTGCAATGGAACAAGTGCAAAAATGTATCAACCCTATTCCAACAGTCAAAATTAGTATTCAAAATATTCAAGAGGATCCTAGAGGGAGGAAAGTGATGCTATCTAAGGAGCCCTCCAGTAGCAGCATTGCAAGAGATACAACAAGGAAGTTTGCAGCTACTGGTTGTTGGAATTTAAGATTTGATGGATCCAAATCGAAGAAAGGAGCTGGGGTAGGATTTGAGCTAATTAGTCCAAGAGGTAAAACTTTCTTTGCTACTCATAGACTTTAGTTTCATTGTATTAATAATGTAGAAGAGTATGAGGCTTTGATTCATGGGTTGCTTATGGCACTGAAGAAAAAGGTCAAGATTTTGCAAGTCTTTAGGGATTTTGAGTTAATGGTTAATCACGTTAGAAGGAAGTACTCGTGTCATGACAGGAGGATGACCAATTATAGGCATAAAGTATGGGACCTTATTGAAGGATTTGATGCCTTCAACATTCAGTTGATACCACGTAATAAGAACCAAACAATAGATTCCCTTGCCCAAGCAACTAGTACATTGCAGCCTTTGTCTCTCTCTGGACTGAAGAATTTTATAGTGGAATTGACCCCAATGCCTTCAGTACCTGAAAATGTTACCAATTTCCAAGTATTTGAAGATGATAAGCATATTTTGGATTTTATCACAAGCTCATATGTCTTTGCTTCTCAGATTATTGATGAAACTGAACCCCAAGAAGCAGAGATGGATTTAGAAGGGGTGATTAATTTGAAGACTAAAACTATTTGTAGAGGAATGGTGCAGCTAGAAAGGATTTTTGATCTAGATAAGGTCAAAGATCAAGAGCAATATTCCAAGAAAGATTCCATCAGTGGATAGTTTGAAATGTACAATATGGGGGCTCAAGATGATGTCAAGAATGTCTTCATCAGGAAAATATGTACTCCAGAGGAGAGGAAAGGAATAATTGATGCATTACATACATATTAGGATGTGATAGATTGGATTTATGAGGACTTGAAGACCTATGAAACATCAATTATAACTCACACTATCCCTCTGAAGCCAGGAGTAAGACCCTTTAGGTAGAGGAAAAGACAGATTAATGCCCTGTTGGAGCCTGTAATTCAAAAGGAAGTACAGAAGCTGCTATTTGTCAGAATCATATTCCCAGTTAGACATTCAACCTGGGTTGCAAACCTGGTTCCTGTAAGAAAAAAGAATGGTGAAATCAGACTGTGTGTGGATTTTAGGAACCTTAACAAAGAGCATCAGAAAAGGACAATTATCCAGTACCCTTGCTGGATGAAGTACTTCAGATTGTCAATGGATCTCAAATTATTTATTTTCTGGATGGCTACTCTAGATACAATCAATTTATGGTACAGTATGAAGACAAGTATAAAACTACTTTCACCACCAAGTGGGGTACTTTCTCTTATAGGAGGATTCCCTTCAGTTTGATTAATGTTGGAGCTACATTCCAGAGAGCTATGGATATTGCTTTTAAGGATATAATCGGTAAATGCATAATTATTTATATGGATGATTTGATAGTCTTTTCTAAAAAGAGAGGTGATCACATAGCAGACTTGTGCAAGGTGTTTCAGAAGTGTAGAGAATTCAACATCTCTCTCAATCCAAAGAAATGCATCTTTGGAGTTACTAAAGGAAAATTGTTAGGACGCATTATCTCTAAGAAAGGAATTTCCATTGACCCTGAACAAGTGGAAGCCATACTCAAAATCTAGCCACCTGCTAGTAAGAAGGAAATGAAATCATTCTTTGGAAAAATTAATTTTGGAAGGAAGTTTATCACAAGATTTGCATAAATAGTCAAGCCACTGAATGCGATGTTGAAGTAGGAAGCTAAGGAAGCATTTGCATAAATTAAAAGGGCCATTGTTGAAGCTCCAGTTTTGGTGAGTCCTGATTATGTTAAGCCATTTTACATATACTCATTTGCTTCTGATCACTCCTGTGCTGGCATGCTGACTCAAAAGTCTGATCAAGGGAATGAACACCCCATCGCATTTATGAGTGCACCATTAAAAGATGCAGAAATAAGGTATCCAAGTGTGGAGAAACAAGCCTATGCCTTGGTTAGAGCTGTGAAGAAATTTAGGCACTATATTCTTAGGAACAAGGTCTTTGCAATAGTTCCTAATCTTGTAGTCAAGCTGTTGTTGATGCAAAATGAGCTTGGAGAACATCGAGAAAAGTGGGTGACCATGTTGCAAGAATATGATATTCAGATTCAACCCATGAAGCTGGTAAGAGTGCAAGGGCTTACAAGAACAATGGAAAAAATGGGCCCTGACCTTGCAGCCCAACATAATAATCTTGAAGATGTTTCTCCAGGGGACTGGTATGATGATATCATTTACTATCTCCTAACTCAACGGTGTCCTGAGCATCTTAATGCAGTACAAAGAAGGGAATTACATTTGAAGAGTGACAGTTTCATGTTGAAGGGAGTTGTCTTATACAAAAGGAAAAATGAAGGTGCATATTTAAGATGTTTGGGACAACAGGAGGCCGAAAAGGTCATGACCAAATTTCATGATAGATATGGTACTGGCCATGGATCTGCACCTTCCACTACAAACTTGATTTTGAGGTCTGGTTATTATTGGCCTACATTGTTCAAGGACACACACAATCATGCCAAAACTTGCCACATGTGTCAAACTGTAATAACTAGGGAAAATATGTAGCTTTTCCACTTCAACCAGTCTTTGAGGTAAAACCTTTCACACAGTGGGGAATGGACTTCATAGGTCCAATTAATCCACCTTCTTCTATAGGCCACAGGTATATTCTCACTATCACTAATTATTTCACACGATGGACTGAGGCTCTTGCATGCAAACAATGTACTTCTAAAGTGGTAATCAATTTCATTGAATCAGGTATTATTAATCGTTTTAGATGTCCTATGTCTTTAGTTTGTGATAATGGTCCTACGTTTGCATCATTGATTTTTTCTAATTGGGCCTTTGATCATGGAATTTTAATAAAGTTTGCATCCAATTATTATCCACAAGGTAATGGTTTGGCTGAGTCTTCCAATAAAAACCTCTTAACAGTCATCCATAAGTTATTAGAGAAGAATCCCAAGGATTGGAATACTCAGCTTAGATTTGCTCTATGGGAAGATCGTATAAGACAAAAGACTTCCCTAGGGACCTCTCCTTACCATGTTGTGTATGGTCTGGAACTTGTATTTCCTATTCAATTGAGGATCCCCACTTTGTAGTTCATTAATGAATATTATGATGAAGAGAACAGGCATGTGGCCTACCTAGCAGAGTGGTTGCACCTTGAAGAAAGAAGAGATGAAGCTTTAGAAAACTTTGCCAAGCATCAGGGTGTAGTTAAAAGATGGTTTGATAAGAGAGATAAGGTAAAATCCTTTAGGATTTCTGACTTGGTTCTTTACTAGGATAAAGCACATGACCGAAAAGGGGAGCATGGTAAATTTGAAAAACTTTGGCTTGGCCCTTATCAGATTTCAGAGATCCTTGGAGATAATGCTTTTCACTTGAAAACCCTCACTAAGGAAGATATTCCACTGCCTGTCAATGGGTAGTACTTGAAGCATTACTTCCAATATTGAGCTGTTTACAACTCCTTTCTTGTACATAGTTAGAATAGGTTTCCTTTTTATTTTCTGCTTTGCTTTTGGTCTGTTTTGTTTGGGTTTGCTTGTTGTTTGGTTTTTTTTGCTCCGCTCTTGCTTTGTGGTTTTTCTTGTTTTCTTTTGGGTGTGTTTCCTACATGGCAATCATATTATTATCTAGGATTGCTCTGAATATTTTATTTACAAACTTCAAAAAATTTTCCGGAGTCATTTGGTGAAAGTTCTCTATTTGGTGTCATATGTATTAAGTGTTTTGAGTGGATAATCTAGGGGATTAAGTTAAATCTGGAATGTATTTGGGTCTTACATTTTACATAGATCTTTTCAAATTCCAAGGTTGCAAGGGGTTTCTATGAAGCTTGTTTAGGTGAAAAATATTATATTCTACTTCAGCGCCACTGTGATTCCCAGCCCTAAGTATGAACTTCATTGTTCATAGGTTGATACAAAAGTGAAAAGAAAAGAAATATCAAAAAGAAGAAAAAGAGAAAATGTTGAAAATAAAAAGAGAAAACTCAACTTATCAGGAGTATCCAAGTATCTCTACTGGGGCTATGGATTCCTGGCTGGCAGTAGAGCTATGCTTGGGTGGAATCACAGTGATAACCTCATTGGGGCTATGGATGCCTGAATGGCAGCAAGGCTCTATCCAGGTTGCTTTTGGAGTTATAATCTTTATGTATCTTGGTTAGACCAAATTTGATCCTCATTGCAACCAAGGAAAATGGGAATGAATCCATATGCACACACTTTGACCCTAGTACAAGAATGGTTTTCTTACCTTTGAGTTTGAAACTATGCTAGATTGATGACCTAATATAGGGACTAAAACCAAAGATTCTGGGTTCTTGGTTCAAGTTTTTCACTAAAATTCTCTGGAGCATTTCCCCAATAGAGTCGCCATTTGTTGTACAATTTTCCGCACACACGCCTCGCTGAAAGTAGGGACCCTCTTTTTCTTTCATTCCTAGTGTTTTGTCCCTTCAATTTTTAGGATTTACCTTGCTTTGGCATGAGCTTGAATGTTTATATTACCTACATTGATGATCCCTTTATGGTGTATATTGAAAACCTCAAGTTTTAGACTCATTTCAGGTTTTTCACTATTCTCGGGAAAATCCACTCATGGCAGAATTCCTTGGATACTCTAAAAACCCAGTGGCAGCTGCTTTTACACTATGATCTAGAGATTTTGGTCCTTTGTGGAATTATGTAGTGACCGGATTTCTCTGAAATTCTGTTGTCCTGTCTAATTCCCGGGTTTTGGTTTGGCCTATCTTGTCGATTACATTAATGCTTGTTTGTACAATTTCTGCGATAGGTATTAAATCAATTTTTGGGAGTTTTATGCCATTAAGTTTTATCATTTTCTCTCTATTGATCTAGAGTGCTTGATCCTAAGTGCTTGGCTGGATTTGGCATATTGGATTTGTGAATTCTTGGATTTGGTGGTGATTTTCCCAGGCGTCATCTATTGTTTTCTAAGGCCCTAAAGATTGTTACCTATCATTGTTGTAATCGAGTCTCACTTCATCAATGGTATGTACGCATTTCCTTGCTTTTGATTGTTGAATGTGAGTGATTCTTTGGCATCTTGAGTGTGCTTGGAGTCCAAATTTCTATATGTTTGGGCATTGAACATATGAGGTTAGGGTTGTTCAATTCTATTAGATTGATGATTCCCAAGTGAGTTTTTCAAGATTTTTTTTTATTTCATTATGAGGTAGCTCGATTGCGTAGGCCATACAGAACCTTCTGTAAACCTAGCAAACGAGTAAGCTGAGCCCAAGCTTGTTCTGTGCATTCATGGTGGAATTTTAGGGTTTCGTGCTTAGGGCATCACCAATTCCTCTCAATTTACTTTAGGATGAGCCTTGAATTTAAAGATGATTTGTAGGAGGTTTAAATAGAGCTAGTTTCAAGCCCAAGATCCTCAAATTTGTGATCGTTCAATCAATTTGAGTGAAGTTGCTAGAAAATGTTGACATTTGGTATTTCAAGCCTTCACGAAATTCCTTACCTATCGAAATTCCCCGACTTTCTGTTTTCTCTTTGTTTTCTTGAAATGTGCAGTGATCCAGAGTTATGCCTACTTCACGGATTTTTGTTCCATCCGGATTTTACCAAAATTTCCTATGTTCCTTCATTTTCCCAAAATTTGTACATTATTGTTGTTTTCGCATATTTCTGTCCTGGGCAGAATTCTCTGAAACTTTATTGAAAATGAAGAATTGAGAGATAGCATGATTTATTAGCTGGTGATTATGCATTGTATGATCAATTTGAATTATTTAAAGATGTATCATGTTTTATCTTAGTTAATGACAGTTGATTAAATGATTATTTGATACTTTTATGTTTATTTCGCTAAAATCTGTCTGGCTGGGAATTTTCTGAAATTCCTCTCTAGCCTGGATTCCACAGGAGGACTGAAAACCCAAACTTTGAGATGATTAATTTGATGAGGTTTTAGAGCATATTTCTTATCTTGGGACTTATATTTTGGATGAATATTCCATTTTTGATTAATTAACTTGGGTTCCATTTGATCTTTATTATGGTTTCTTTGTTGAATGCAGGCTGAGTCAAGTAAGGCATTGACAAGTGGAACCAAGGGTAGAGTGATGGATCCAAGTGCAGAGGGGTCTTTTGTTTTTGAGGTAGAAAGAATCAAAATGGATATCAAGAGTAGAATTCATGAGAGAAAGCATACTTCCATTTGGTCAAAGGTAACTAATACAAATGTTGGACTATGGGATTATGAAGAGTTCAAGACAAGAATGGTAGCACAAAATCTTCCTTTGCTGGCCAAAAGAACATTGGAATTAGGGTTGGCAAATGTAGCTAGATTCCCTCCTATAGTAAAGTGTTATGAGTTGGTGCTTGAGTGTGCTAGACACTATTATAGAGGTACACAAAGGATAGTTGGTCCCCAATGGAGAATTGTGGTAAATCTAAATCCTGTGTCTATAGCCCAAACCTTTGACATGCCAGATAGGTTTCATGTGGTGGCTTTTGATATGGATATGAAAAAGAAGTTATATGAGGAAGATACCATCAAGTCCCAACAAATTATCAATTCCTAGTTGGAGAAGCCTAAGTCTCACTTTACCAAGCTACCCAAGCAACTATTCATAGCTAAATTCAAGAAGGAATACTATAATGTTATCACCCTTCTTAGTAGGGTGGTAGGGTTGAAGAGTGCAAGAGTATTTGAGAATTGGATGTTCCATGTTATTGTGAGGATGGAGCATAATGTTAATTATCATTGGGAAGGAATTATAAGTGCCATAATTCATGAACAGATGTGTAATGTCTTACAGAAAAAGACCTTCACAATGACCTCCTACTTGGCTTATGCACTTGCAATATTTCATCCATACTAAGGACTAAGTACAAGGGGTGTGTTTGGATAGGATGTAATTTATGAGGTTTATCCAAAACTACACCTGGGTAACTCGAGCTCTAGGAGGGTGAATGATGCATTCACCATGTACATCACTAGGTTGCTCCAAGGTGCAGAGCATGTGAGGATATCGAACAATGCAAAGGAGCTAATCAAAAGGTATGGGGCTTGGTTGATATAGTTTCCCACCTTTTCATATATAAGGATAGATGGTTGTTAGAGGGTTCCATACAGACTCCCTAGATATCCCACATATCACATTATACTTTTGGAAGTCACAAGGTAAATATATAATTTTGATGCAATTGTGAAGAAGGATAAGCATAAGACTGGATTTGGTGGAGATTTTCCTCTGAGGATAGGCACTAGTGAGGCATGCCCTTCTATTAATTCGGCCTATGCTTCTGAAGAATAAATGAGCACTCTTGGTTTATCCTTTCATTCCAAAAGATCTAGGTTTGATAGGACTGGCGAAGCACAGAAGAAGGCCAACAGAGAATATAGCCACAAAGATGATATAGAAGACTATTGGGCCAATTGCAGTGATGAATTTGAGATTAGAAGGAAGAAGTTTTCCAGGCTACCTGTTAACTTGGTCAGGCTATATAATGTGAAGGACATTCCAGATCAATTTGAAGATGATGGATATTTGATTCAGGGACTTGATTATGAGGAAGTGAAGGATAAACCAATGGGATAAATAGACTGGTTGGAGGAATTGAAATAGAGTTAGAGCAACTTATGACTCTGGTGATTAAATGCACAAAGTTGTGGCTCAAGCATAAGATGTGGGAGTTGGAAAGTGAAGGTGTGCAGTGCACCTATGATTTAATGGGAGACTTGGAGTCTCATTCCACTTCTGAGGAGTCAGCTAAACAAGATCCTAAGGATAAGGGCAGGGTGAGCTCTCCTTTTAAGATCAATATTAAAGATGTTCAAGTGGAGGAAGTACAGGAGGCAGAAAAACAAAGAAAGCCTATTAAAAAGAAAAGGAAACATATTTCAAGGACTAAGAAGTCAGCAAAGGATGAAGCTGAAAAGGAAGATAAAGAAGTTGGTGCATCTATGCTGAAGAGAAGAAGAATGGTGAGATTGTCGCAGAAGGAAAAGGAAAGCTCCAAGGCAGGGGAGGAAGTTGTCCCACTTGTGATAAATGTGGAGAGATCGAGAGAAAGGACACATGTATATACAAGGAGATCAAGAAATCCTTCTCCTAAGAACAGTGTGTCGAGGAAGGATGCTCCGCTATTCACTCCTACTACATAACAACATGATAATATTCCTCTTTCTAATGAAGCTCACAGAGCACCAGGTGAATCCAAAGAAGTAGAAAGTCATCAAGATCCAGAAGAAGAAGAATTTCAAGAAGGTGAGCTCTATAGTGTTGAGGCAGAAATAGAGGTGTTGCAGTATCCTCTAGTGACTTATGATGATTCACCTGTCAGGAGTGAAGAAGATAGACCTCCTCAGAGAGAGGAAATACCAATTAGGACTCCATCATCGGTACATGAAGAAGAAGAGCATGATAAATAAAAGGAAGAAATAACTGAGAAGGTTTCTGAGAAACACGAATTCTGAAAAGATACACCCAGGGATCAACAGGATGAAGTTAGACAGAGCAAAGTACAATCAGAATCTACTATTTTGGATTGGTTGGATAAAGAATTAAAGAGTAAACAGATTGTTGTAGATGACACTCCTCCCAATTGGGATGATCTATTGGAAAATATAGGAAATGGTAAAGGAAAGAAGAAAGCTAGGGTCATTTCCAAGATTGAGAGAGAAAGCAAATAACAGGTTGGTCCACATTGCTACTCCTGCCCTTGATAAGAATAGGGATGATGTGACTGGAAGGGATTACAATGTGCAGGCCATCAACTTAGGGCCTACTTCCATGGAACAAGAGATTGAAGAATATGAGGGCTCTAGTGTTGTGATCTTGGGTAGATTGAGGAAAGATGTACAGACCAAGCAGGAATTGAAGAAGGAAAATGATAAACTCGAGATATTTGCAAGACTTGATGAAGCCTTTGTAATCCATCAGTTCCTGATCATCTGCTCAAGATTAGTTAAGGACTCTACACCATCTACTAAAGTATTTGGACTAAGATTAATCTCTGATAACTCACCAATATAGCCAAGAGCATTAGAAACAAAAGTATGTTTGAGTTTAATCATGTCTCTATTTGCCACAAACTTCTTGATAACATATGTCTTTTGATCTTGTAGAGAAAATAATTTTTCCTGAAGCTGCACAACATAGGACCACCTCTGATTATCTTTATCTTCTGCTAACCTGTATGTATCTTCCTAAGTGCTCATCTTAGACTCACTCATCCTTATCTCATTTCTTATATCCATTGTACTACAAAACCAATCTAGGAAAAAAGAAAGTAGTTCCTATGCCTCTTCTTCACAAAATTGTAGTCTTCAGTTCCTTTATCACACAACTATGTGCATTCACACATTTTTCTTTGATATCTTCCAAATTTCCTTCATCATACCTAATTCCATCAGGCACTTCAAGTTCAGAGATGTAGATCTTCAAAGAATCAATCATGCCATGGAGATTTTGCACAACAAAAATATATGAATCAAAATTAGCATTAGGAATAACCTTTTGAAATTCTTCCAAAGCTCTCTGAATATGTATTCTTTCATTCTCATGTTCAAGCTCACTTCCTTCTGAAACTTCTTGCTTAACAATACTCTTCCTTTTCTTCCTTGTTCCAGTCGCACTACCGAAGGTACCTTCTACATTGAGATTCTTAGGGCTTTCCAAAATAATTTTAGCATAATTTCAACTTCAGCCTCTAACACTTCATAGTCCAATACAGATATCCAAAATAACCTTGATTCAAATGCTTCCATGTGACAAAATTCTGTAGATACAAGAAAATTAAAGCTTCCTGAGTACCTTTCAACAACACTTACTAGAATCCTATACCTTTTAATCATCCTCATCTGAAATGTTCTAAAGAATTCAGCAAGGGTAGTCTCTTGTGCATCCAAACTACCAAGATTTATCATGAATTTCTTGATTTGATAGGCAATAGGCTCTGAATTTGACCATTTTAACCTTCTTGTTACTGATAACTCTCTCAAAAAGTAAAAGACCGAACAAACAACCACATTTCCATACCATAACGTATTCTTCTTACTCTTCTTGATTTCTTTTAAATTCTTCAATAGATGTATACAAAGTAATTCACACAAGTGATAATCCATACCTCTTTTAACCATATCAATAGTTGTATGTACAACAACAGTAGAAACTGTAAGGTCATTGTTAGGAATACAAACTTTGTGACAGATGACCTTAGTAGCATACCTTATTATCAGATCAATAATCAATCTCTTTCCCTTCAAAAATCTCACCAATAACCACAATTATCTCTTTCTCATCCATAGCCTTCAGTTTGGGAACTGGTCCAGAGGAACACAAACTGGTTACATCTCTAATAGTTTCTCTAGTAATCAAATGTTCCTCATCAATCCACAAAGATTCATCATGAATTTTTCTCAACACCATCCAAATGTACTTCCTCTCAAATTCAAACAAGGGAACTTTCCTCCAAAGATCCAACTTCTTCTCAACTAATACTCTGTAGGCATCATGGTTCTCTTTCAATTCATTTTCCCAAAGCATGCTCAACTAAAATAATGACATCTCTTCTACCTTACTGTAAACAAATGCATAGATATCTTTTGTGGGAAACACTCTCGAAGAGATGCAAGAGAATGCACCGACAAACTCTTCTAACACATTCCTCAAATATCTCTTCAACCTAACTTGCACTTTATCTGCACTATTCACAACCTTTGAGTTATCCATAGCAACAAAAATTAAAAATAGGAATACCTTTGTAAATTCCAACAAGAAATGTATAGATATCCTGCTTTCAGAGCTTACTTCAAATCTACTTGATTTCCTCTTCAAACCTTGAAACTATGAATTTCCTTAAACTTCCTTTGCACGCTTCTCTAAAAATACATAAGATTTTAGAATTATATAAATTTATTCCTTCCATTCTGAATGATTTTTCAATAAATGCTTAAACTTGTAGGTAGATTGCCTTGACAATTGTGTATGCCTCCATTCTTTCAAATTATGTGGATTTCATCCTTCACATGTGTGATTGAGAAAATACCTTAATCTTGTTACCAAATTAAATATACTTATGTCAAGATATGAAACAAGTACTGATGAGGTGGTTTGTTAGATTTTCTAATAATTGCTCCCCCTTAGCCATTTCTTTTACTTAGAAATTGATGGGAGTATTTGCACCAGAGGTCAACATAGATAAGACTGGTAATTTCGATTCCTTTCTCCAAATCCTTTTTATTTCCTTTCTTGCTTCTTCTAGATCAATGATTTGATCATTCTTCTTTGCGTTATAATTATTTTTCTTTCTTCTACTCTTATTACTAGAGTGTTCTAGATTTCTGCACTTACAACAAGCAACATTCTTCTTTCCATTTTCCCTTTTATTCTTAGAACACTTGCTAGAGAATGATAAATAATCATTCATTTTAATTTTGTAGTCCTTTGCCTTATCACCAAATTTCTTGTAGGAATAACAAACACCATTGAAAGATAAATACCTTTTAGCATCATGTCGCTTGATAGGAGTTTTTCCAAAATTGCTTCTTAGATCCTTGTTTTTCTCATTTTTGTACTGATTCTTCTTACCAGTTGATTGCTTCAATTTAGAACTCTAATCTTCCTCAAACCCTAAACCACTCTTATCCATTTCTGATATTTGAGAGGTAATAAATTCATCAAGCATCATCAAGCTTATCTTAAATTTATCTTCAAAACTTCTTACCTTTTCCAAATCAGATCTCAAGATTTCTACTTCTTCTTTTAGCTTTATGCATTCATCCATCTTCCTTTGAATTTCAGTTTCTTGAAATTCTTCAGTTCTTTTCTTCTCATCCAATTGTTGCAGCAGGCTAGAGATAATTTCTTCTCCCTCAACCAATAGATCACATGCTTCAATACTTTTACTTTGTAACTCTTCAATGTACTCATTCACTTTTATCAACTTGTCCTTCATATCTTCCATTTCTTCTGAATATTTAGCAGAGACCACTTCCAAAGGAAAAAATTTCTTATATTCAAATTTTGGGACCTTCCTCAAGCTATTAGGCTTCTTCTAAGGAACCAAGCTCTAATACCAATTATTGAACATCTAGAATACTGAGAGGGGGGTGAATCAATATTCCATAAAACCATAATAAAATCCATCTAAACCTTATCACAATTTTGATGGAATCATCAAGAGCGAACATAAAAACAAGTCAATGCAACCATACACATGAACACCAATATTTTTACGTGGAAAACCCAATAAGGGAAAAATCACAGTGAGAGTTAACTCACAATATATTATATCAGGATACAAAATATTAAAGATCTCACTACCAGGACTCACTTTCCTTGAAAAGGCTCACTACTTGGACTCACTATCCTTAAAAAGGCTCACTGCCTGAGTGCAAAAGATGGCTAACTATCAAGATACAATGATAGTGGCTCACTTCCAAAAGATTGAAATGATAGGATACACCTTCAATGTGTAGGGTTCAGTTCCACTAAAGCTCAGAATATGAAGTATTGCATCACATAATAGTCGCTCAACAAAACTGCACTGATCACAACTGATAAAGCATTTAGGTTCAGATCTTCACACATCTTTTCCTCTTCACATTTCACATGAACACTCCATATGTCCACTTCCACTACATATCCTCATCTCATTCCTCAAAACATCTTATATATGGAATTATATCTTTACTCATTAATTAGGTCGGCCTAATTAGATGAACACAAAATAATCAAACCTTCCTTTGTCAGCACCATATATGATTTAAATTTTTTGTCCATGTAGTGCATTATACCAAGTAAGCTATCATCCATAAAGCATAACTAGTCTTCATGAATTATTGCATACACTGAGTCGGCCAAGACTAGAACATAATTCTCCAAACCAACAAATAAAACTCAAAGAAAACACCTTATGGATCTGAGAACACATTAATTTCCCATCATACTACCAACATAGAGACTAACAAAAAAACTACAACATAAGAATGTTCACTTTAGTAGAATGTGGAGTCTCTCACATAGTATGCCAAGCAAGGAACAAGAATAGAATACATAGTTGAACTCTATCAAAGATAATTTTTTGTTCACAACAAAAGACATCTCAAGATCTAGGATATAGCTATTTGAATGAGTCAAGAAAGTATGGTTAAGAGATTAGAGTCATATAAGATCTTACAGTGAATTCCAAACTCAATTACCAACACATTGATCCATCACAAAAGGGTATTACTGGCAGAGAATAACTTCTAGTAAACCAAGTAGACTTCCCATATAGTTATCACCATGTTGAATTCAATGACAACATAGGAACAACCAACACAAACCATCCATACTTCATGCTCATGCTGAAAGGATCCCAACACAACCCAACACATGAAATCCTACCACTAATAGCTCACAAGGAAAATGGGAGAAGGAGAACATGAAAGGGAAAGAGAATTGATACACCAAGATAGAAAGGTTGCTTCTTCTTGGCTAAAATTTTTATAATGCATCAAAGAAGGGGACCAAATAACTCACACAACTCTCTATTTGATTTATTTTAGAGGCAAACATTGAGGTTAGGGTTTGACAAAGCCTTGGAAGGAAAGATAATTTCTCAACACAACATTTGCAAAAAATTTAACACAAGCATGTATACATAAAAATGAAAGCAATCACTCAAACATGAAGGTAATAACTTACTCATACATAAAAGAGGAGAGAACCAACAACAATGATCATCTTAATTAATGTAAAGGCATATAGACAATCTTTACAATGGTAGAGTGTAAAATACAACTTGCAAAAGAAAAAACCCAGAGGAGCTAGAGGAAGAAGAACCCTAAAAATGAATACATTTTTTTCCTTTATAGATTAGACATAACTGAGAAACACCAACCGAACCCTAACCCTAACCAAGGTTAGCAATGAATCCTGTGCATGCAAAATCTAAGCTATCTATGAAAATAGTGACCTAGTGCATGGATCCACCAAAAAGTTAATAAAGAGCAATAAATGGGCATGGGCACCCATGAAATCCAACTGCATAAGGTAAGGGATGCAATAAATGTCATCCTTGAAGCTCAGGAATCAAATCTGGGTGCTCAAAAGTCAAATTGAGCCTCAAAAATGTCACCCAAAAAACACATCAAAACATAGGAAGGTTGAGGTGTTGGGCCCAAAAAATCACCTATACAAGCCTAAAAAAAATGGTTTGAAGCCCCAAAAATGCATTTGTTGGGCATTGGTGATCAGGCTATTGGAGGCCAGGCTTCGAGCGTACCTCTTACTACAAGCTTGAAAGAAGGAGGAGAAGATTATGGAGAAGGAAAATTTTGGGGTAAGAGAGGAGTCTTACCTCTAAAAGTCAAAGGTAAAGGGGAAGGCTGAAGGCCGAAACCCAAAAAATCAACACTTAGTCAAATTTTCAAAGAAATGAATGAAAGTGAGAAGGGGAAGGAAGAAAGTGAAAGGCTCTTCCCACAATACTGGTTTACAATTTTTGGACAAACTGGACACTGAACTAATTTTTTCTAACTAAATCTTCACTTTCGGACACCTATAGTGGCTAAACTGTGAGGAATTTGAAGATTATGCAAACTAGTGATTTGTGAAATTTTGTCTATAGATTCTAAATATATTTTTTTCAAAATTTTTGGAATTAGATTACACTTCTTTTTCCATCTCCTTTGGTTTTTTTCAGTAAACGCCATTTTAAGGAGTGATGCTCACTATATACAACATAATTTTTTTTCCATGAAGGATAAAATTATATTTTTTTTGAATTTATATTTTTAACTATGATATCTAGCAGTTTCATTTGGATTCATAGTGTTTTATTGATTTTTTTTCCTTTATCAATTTTTGAAGTCAAACCAATTCCAATTCAGACATAGGCGGATTGTATACAACATAAATTTTTTTGTATGTATCAAAATTCAATTTTATTTTTTTGTTGGATCAAGGACTTCAATATCTAGTGCACTGATATTTAAAAATAAAATAAAATGATAATTTGCAATTTTTTCACATGTGCAGAATAGAGAGCTTGATTTTCAGTGAAAAACCTACATTCACAAGAAATAAAAAATAAAAATAATAATTAAATTAAATTTATTTAAAATTATACTTTTGGGAAGCTTATAATAGGAATATATATAAAAAATGAATTTTAGAATTAATTCATTTGATCCCCTTAAAAGGCAAATCAAAAGTGGTTTTTATCAGCATTTTGATCGGTGTAAAGGAGACTCTGTTATAGGTATGGTTTAAAACTAGCGGGGTTCTATCCAAGGGTGATTTGATCTAAGGTGGTTCAATCAAACCCTCTTCAATTGGAATCCTTTAAATGGAAATTTTCAAGGCTTAAATCATTATATTTTCTAAAAATATGTGATTTCAGCAAAAAATAAGATCTCCCAAAAATTATAAACTAGTATTATGGGATCACCCTTGAAGAAGACTTCAGAAGCAAGACCTTAGACCGTCGGAGATTGGAGGTTGGGTCAAAGCCTTACCTATTACCTAAAGAAGGTAAGAGGTAAGAGGTAAGGGTGAAGGCCGAAGGCTGATAGAATAAATGCACAAGGGAAGAGGAAATATGGAAAGACGAAGGCCGAAGGCTGAAAGGAGAAGGAAGGAAGAGGAGAGGGATGGTAAGGGTAAAGGGTAAGGCTGAAGGCTGACACCTAAAATACTTAGAAGAAAAAGGGGAAGGAAGGGAGCAATGAAGAAAGCATGCAAGGTAAGCGAGTAAGAGACAACCCAAAAACCCAAAATTTGGGACTTAACAAAATTTAGGAACCTCAAGGAAAAAAAATGCAAGATGGCCAATGGGGGATCTCTCAAATCGGTTATTAGTGATGGGACATCAAAGGGGGGCATGAAATGTCAAAAACTCCTAAATGATGTTTCTTTATTCCAAAATAGATTTCACTTGGCACTATAAGAGAAAATGGATAGTTTGAAGATCTTAGAAGAGTTCCAAATACCTTTAGTATGAAGCATCAATTATGAAATAAAATTATGATATGGATGGAAGCTATAATTTTAAGGAGTCACCCTAATTCTAATTTTTTTAGTCATTCAAGGTGACAAAGTTGATCCAATTTTATGCAATGCTAAATTAGGAAAATTACTATTTTTTTAAAGCAAAAGGCGGGGGGCCTGAAGATATATTAATAATAATGAAAATTTACAATAGGAAATGGTTTATATGATCCCAACAACACCTTTACAATGAAGAGCTATCTGCTAGCCCTAAGTTTACTATTGAAAATGGGCTGATTATACAAAATATTTAGAAATCCACAACAAAACTTGGTTTTTCAGCATGAAGAAATTGAACTAAGCACCCTTACACGGCCCTTGGACAAAATTATCCCTTGGTGTTGGTATATGGAGCCTAATTAGACTTGGAGGTTAAATTTTCCCCACTTTATCGGCACGGTTTCCCCCCAATTATTTAACAGGGTCAAGGGGTAGTGCCCCTTGCACGGGTTTGGGGGAAGTGCCCACAAGACGAGGTCAAGGGGCAGCACCCCTAGCATGCCCCTTGTCATGATACAGGGCAGGGTCGAGGGGCAACGCCCCCAAAACCTCTCATGATTTTTTATTATTTTATAAAGGTGATGGGTGTTATTTTTTCTATTGGCTTACATAAAAAACCCTAATTTTGTAACTGACATAAGTCTTGATAAAAGGCCAAGGGTTTAGGTTGTATTGAAATTGTATTGTAGCATTTGCAATGGTATTGAGTTGCAAGGATTAGTAGTTGTAATCGATTTGATTTACTGGATAATAATATTGGACTCTCTGTTGGTGGATGTAGCCCAAGTTTGGGTGAACCATATTAAATATTGTCTCTTGTTGTTATTATTTATGTTTTTTTCATTCCTTTGTTTAATCTTTATTTGCATGTAATTGATATTTTCTACATACAATTCCTAACACTTGGGTCTTCTTATGCTATTAAGATCATATCTAGGATAGGACACTGCACCCTTCTTGCTCAAGCCAAATCTAATCTAATTTTTTTGAATTTGTTGCTCCAAAACTTAGTGCTCTGGAAACTGTTACTCTAGATATTCAACCTCGACAATCTCATTCTTCTTACCCTTAAAATACTCAATATCAAAATCATAAGCCTATATCTTACGGATCCATTTCTATTGTCGCTCTTTAAGGGATTACTTCTCTGATACCATTGAGATATCTCTAGGAAAATCTAAATTGTGTTTTTCTATTGCTCTGAAACTTGGTGCTCTGGAGACTGTTGCTCCATAATTTCATCAAAAAAAATTCTCGTAAGCTTTTCAATTGTTGCTTGACTTGGAAATGTCAGTCAAAATCTATAGCAAGGTATGTATCAGAATCAACAATCTGTGAAGAGAAATGATGAACGTCTATGTATTGAAGAAAGAAGCAAAAGTCTTTTGGATGCATTTCTTGACATAAGGAGATATGAAGGAGAAGATAAAAACTCTTTATACAACAAGATGAAAAATATCTATATGCAATTACCTTCTCATTGTTGGCCTACAAGACCCATGTTTGTTGCACAGTTTGTAAAAGCATGGAAGCCTAAATTAGTTTATTGGCTAGAGTCATCAAAACAACATGCCTTTGACCAAGTGAATAAATTTATTGATGCCATACAGGAGATAGGGTATATGAACACTGTCGACAATGAATTGGATGATCAAACAATGCAATAAACAAAGGAAACATGTGCAATTAAGATTTCCAATGAAAATTATTCAGATTTGGAAGATGATGATGATATGGAAGATCAATCATACATCTTGGATGAGGACTACAATGCTAAGGATGTTCTCGAAGATACACTTCATGAGGAATACATTGGTGATAAAGCAAGTGAAGATGAAAAAATAGCACCTACATTTTTAGATCAATGCCATGGTGACACAATTAATAATGAAGAAGAGTTCATGGAAGATAGCTTTTATGAGAGCCAAGATGAAGAAAATGTAGAAGAGGTCAATGAAGAAGCAAATAAACTTGACAAAGAACACATGACACATTCATCTATAGCTGATAACCATGAGGACATGATTGATGAACAAGAAGATTGCACACATGAAAGTGGTTTTGAATTTTTTTCAAAACCATTGTATGATCAAATAATAGAAGGATCTCAAATGGCATCTTGCCAAGTTGAAACAAAAGGGGATTGTCTATCATTCCAGAATGAAGAAGAGTTTGAGGACAATCATGTGAATCTTGATTTACAACAAGGAGATATTTTTAGCTCTTATGGAGATCAAGAAGAGGGAGAAATAGTGGAAGATATAGATGAAGAAACATGTTCACTCAGCAATGAGAAAATTTCATATTTGCTAACTCTTGAATACCAAAGTTGTGCACACAAGGATGATTCTAAAGTTTTGTGTCTAGTCTACATTTTCTTTGATAGTTAAAGTACTTTGTGCAATGATTCATATGAATCCATGTGCATTTCTCAAAGTGATGGAGAAAACTTTGAAGCTGATCAAGAATCTGTATCTATTCAAGAAAAGATATGTGAGTTAGAAGTTTTGGGCTCATGTAGAGAAGACATTTATTTGCATACCATGGATGATAGAAATCCAACACTGATTGGTTTAGATATGCATGATAATGGAAATATGAATCAGAACTTGGTGTCATCTCCAAATGGTGATATGGAAGATATGCAAAATGTTTTAGATTTTTTTGTCTCAAACAGTGTTGATATGATACAGCTTTCATATTTGTGTGATAAGCATTCAAATGTTGAGATGAGTGACATAGATGATCGTGATTGTTTCTCTTCCCAGCTCATGAAATTTTTGTTTCTTGGTTGCATAAATGGCCTCATAATGATTGCAAATTTCTTGTGCAAATCAATCTCAGCTATATGATGAATAATGAATGTTTTTTTCTTTCAAATCAACAAGGCTATCATTTCATGATGCATGACCCAAATTAGAATGGTGGAAGGAGTTGCAAGTATCTTTATGACAAAAAAAATGGCAAGGAAGATGACATGAATACTTTCAAGGGGAGTTCACTAAGCTCAAATAAGAATAAAATTTATGACAGAGGGAAGTATATATTTTTCTTTTTTGGTGGCCTAGTGCCATCAATTATGGTGTGATCTTCAAATCATACAAATCATGGACAGAGGCTTGTGGTCTGCTCTCCCAGAGGTTTGAATTCTTTCTATGCCCACAAAGGGCATACATCCCCAGATGGAGCCACTATTGGAACCTTCAAATTTTGGGAAAATTTTAAGGTGCCATGTCAAAAATTTAAATATAGCACTCAGAAACTCAATTGAAAAATTTGCCTAAGTGGCTCACTTTGAAAAAACACAAAATGAAATCAGTACAATTTCAAGAAAAATCAATTTGCAGACGTGTTTATCTACCACATATGAGTGTGCACACCAGTTTTTAGCTTCATACGATTTGATTTGACAAAGTTGCAAAGTGACAAGTTGAAGGATTTTTGAGAAAATTTGTTGTCAATACAGTGAAAATTCTGTTAAAATGGTCAAATTTGAGGGTAAATATTAAGCAAATGGATGAAGATCATAAAAAAATGATTGGTGCCTTCAATTATCTACACCAAAGTGTACCTCCATGCTAATTTTTAGGGTTGTAGCACCTAATTTGATATTTTTCCAAAGCCAAAACCAAACTAATTTTGCACTGGCATTTCTAGAAAATTCTCACAAAAGGAGCAACTTTGACAATTAATAACACATCAAAGAAGTGAAATGGGAAGAAATCCTCTTGTACACATGTTTTTATATCTAAAATGAAGTAATCTAAAAATTTATAGCTTCTCAAAATCTGATTTGGTATCTCTACAAAATGGCAAGTTGGCATGCTTCATATAGTTTTCATAACTATAGTTTCAGAGAGTTTATTGAGCTACTTTAAAAATAAAAATCTTTAAAATTTGATGACTTCAGGCCAAACCTTTCTGCAAACACATTCCCCTATCATAACTCAACCTACTGGTGAAATTTCATGGATTTTGGAGATCATCTGATCATTTCTTCAAAGCAATTCCAGAGGCTACTTGACTCATTTTGGTCACTGTGCAAAAAAGAAAAATTACATCATAGAGACCAGTCGTAGTCTCAACGATATCTGCAAGAGTGGTCCGTAGTCCACCGATCTACAAGATTGGTCAGTAGTCTCACTGATCTGCAAGAGTGGTTTGTAGTCTCACCGATCGGCAAGAAAAATGCTATCAAAGTGAGATTTTCAAGTTAGCCCGAGCATATATGTCACGCCAATGTAATTTTATTGGCAAGAAATTCACTTTGTCTCACCGATAAAGAAAAAAGAAACATATCAGGGAGATGTGCTATTGGAATGAGTTTCAAATATCTTTCTGACTTCATATGTTACACTGATTGACAAGAGTGGTTTGAAGTCTCACCGATCGACAAGAATGGTATGAAGTCTCACCGATATTTGCAAGAATGGTATGAAGTATCATTGATTGTCAAGACTAGTATGAATTCTCACCGATATCTACAAGAGTGATTTGAGGTCTCACTGATATCTGCAAGAGTGGTTTGAGGTCTCGGTGATACAATCTTCCTACAACAATTTGCATCAGAGAGACTCTCTAATATTGATGTAAGATAAAATATGTCTCCTCGATGTCATATGTTACCCCGATATAGTGAATGCATATGATCATAGCGTAAACAAAAGATTAATAAAGTATGACTATAGTGGAAAACAATATTTCACATTTTCACCGAGGAGGTAAATGCAAAGGGAATTTAAAATTGCATAATTATTTTACCCAGGAGAGCATAACAGGTAAAATTTATAAAGACATTTTTCACCAAAGGAGATATGAGAGTGGGTAAAAAAGTGAAGATTTCCAACAAAGGAATTAAAGTTTATTGTGAAAAAAAATTCACGGGAGACCAAGATAACAAATATTAAAGTATTTTAATTTTTCGAAGGAAATTAATTAAATTATAATGAGTTGTAGCCGACACAAAGTGAAGGATCACAACTAGTGAAGATATAATGTATATATGCCAGATGAAATCTAATGGACTGGATTAGACTTAAGAGTTAGGTAGGAGATGTCTAGGAAATACTTCTAAAATGTTTACCATATAGATTACACGGTTGAGACCATGATGCATGTATAAATTTTGGAGGAATCAATGAAAGAACTCTGATTTTGTGGCGTCATTCTAGTATCAGTTGTTTGTTGAATTAATTGATAATATTATCAAGTTATCTCCAAGGCTGATATTTCTTTGTTATTTAAATTAATATATCAAGTATATATTCAATTTATCGATGCACATTTGTTGTACTCGTGTGGTATGATTAGTTGGTTCTTTCAAGTAAAGATTAAATCCTTCCAGTCATTCAGAGTAATTTGGGAGTATCATCTAGATCACTAAGAAGAACTTGGTAATTACATTCTTGCATGTTTATACAAGTTATAAACTATTATTTGTATGCCAAACAATTAGAATTTCAGCCAAATAGAAGCCATTCATCATAGACTTTCATCTGACTCTGTTTTACCCAACAAGGCACTGGTCTCACCCATTTTATTTATTTAGTTTCATTAAACTCATTTCAAAACTTCACATCTGTTAACTGAAAATATTAAATTTTACCTTGATATTGCCTCTACAATTCATACCAAATAAGTTTTTATCTTTCCACTTCCAATTGCCATTGTGGATAGATTACTTGAGTAGGAAGCACATTAGGTTAAGTCTACTCTATTTTCATAGGTATACCCACCTAGGTTTGGCAGAGCCTGAAGAGAAGGTTCAAATTCATTGTTTGGCCTTGTACATTAGCCAAAAACATTGTGAGATCTTAGCAACCGCTTGTGGTTCAAACCTGCATTTTTGAGACCTAGCACACACAAGATTTATTAATTATTCATTAAGGGGATAATCATTAGCACAATATGAAAATAAAAAAATACAAGCTAGTAGATATGGCCATAATGGTCATAGGATTTCTTGTTGAGTTTCTAGCCAATTAATCTAAAGAATTTCAAAATTATGTGAAGAAGTTATTATAATGGTTGCAAGATGTTACCATTTTATTTTTGGGTTACCTAGTCCTTGGAAAATGAAAAAGAAAAGTTGGAAAAGACTAAAGTCTACAAACAAGATGCATGCAATTGGAATGAAAGCAATTGAAAGCAAACTGATGTTAGCTGGATACTCATCACCAACCACTTGTTTACCATGGAGGATGCATATGTACCCATGAATGGTAACTTTCCAAAACTCCACAAACCATCAAAATTTTGAAGAAGGTTGAAAAATGGGGACAAGATAAGGAACATTGGTCCTCATGGTAATGGTATGAAAGTAGGAGGACCTACTCCTATTGGAGAAGGCAACAAGAGTGTCAAAAAAATTGGGAGACCATCTCTTGTGGGACCCACACTTAGTTTGGAAAGATACAAAAAAATGAATTTCATAAGGATACCAAGATATCCCAACCTTGTTCTAGTTTAGGTGAGATCTAAGCTAGTTAGATTTCAAGGGAATAATGTTGTATCAAGCGAAAATCATCAAAGGTCCTTTAATAATATAATAGATGAATTTAAAATCAAGGAGGAAGATGTCCTTATGAATATATTTGCTCAAATTTTGGATGATGTAGCCAGAGGATGGTATAAAGGTTTTCCTAAATATAGCATTGATTCTTTGGTAGAATTTCAAAGGGTTTCAAAGAATAATATGGTGACAAGAAAAATTCTAGATCCATAATTGATGAGTTCACAAATATTTCAAAAGGGTCTAATGAATCTTTGTTTGAATTTAATATGAGATTTATAGATTTATGGCCAAGATCACTACATACTTAAGACCAAATGAATTTATGTGTCTCATCTTATATATAATGATTATGATACAAAGATGGGATATATGTTGAGAGACAAATATCACCATAGTTTGAGGGATGCTTATATAATTTAATCAATAATAGAAATAAATTAGAGAGCCTCAAGAAAAGCTCAGAAGATAAGTGACATCAAAATTCTACCCCATGATTAGGGGAAAATAGTGGTCTTTCATAAGAAGATAAATTGAAAAAGGTAATGTATTCCTTAAATGAATTAAGTTATTAGGTCACTAGAGGTGAAAAGGGGGTGCCCAATGCATGATAGAATTTTGGAAAGAAATAAAATAATTCAAAATTGTTTGATTATCCATATAACACAACTTGGCACAATCACAAAAATGTTCAACATGGTCGTAGAGGAACACCAAGTAATGATACACATGATAATCTAAAGAAGATAGGTGTGCGTAATGTTGAAGACACTCCTTAGTGTATGGCATGGCTTATAAAATGCCTCATTCTCACCTACAATGTGTTATATCATTGCCAATTGTTAAATTACAAGAGCCCTATGATTAATGTAGTGATCTAGGCTATAGCTATAAAAATGACCATGACAACCAAAACATAAATATGCTATCATCACAATGGTGAACAAGTAGTGATGAGTATTTATTTGTTTATGAATGTGGACTAGAATTGGATGTTGATTAGAGAAGGCATACATAGAATTCATATCATCAACAAATATTTTCAAATGATGAAGAAGAGGTGCACCATGTCAACAATGTTAAATATAATTCGCTCAATCTTAAGTTTAGAAGACCATATGACAAGGAAATTAAATCTCTAATAAGAACTTCCATTTCTTAGACTGAAATTGTAATAAAGGAAAATGGGGGGGGCTTATGTTTAATATGAAAACCTAGGGTTAATTAGCTTATGAAATGGTGGAAAATGGGGGAGATCTTAGGGTTCACAAAAATGGGACACCTCAAACACACCTTTTCCCTAATTTCATTAGAAAAAGAGATCTCCCAAGGATAGGATTGAATTTCAACCTTGAGGCGAGGAAACCCTATTAGGAAGGTCTATTGTTTTCTTATGACAAAAATGATGGATTGGTTGTTTTGGGAGATAAATTTAAATGAATTAACAAACTCA
Organism: Sequoia sempervirens; assembly: GCA_007258455.2. Lineage (NCBI taxonomy): Eukaryota > Viridiplantae > Streptophyta > Pinopsida > Cupressales > Cupressaceae > Sequoia > Sequoia sempervirens. Next base: position 61,876,466 of record VDFB02058242.1, read on the forward strand.
ATTGTATGACCTAACACCTGAAATTCAAATTATTATGATAACAAAAAAAGAAATAAGTTACAAGAAAATCTGAGAAGGGTAGGGTAGTATGTACCTGACACCAAAAGTATGTTTTCAACTCTACTGAAGGAAAAATTCACCCTAAGGTGAATGGGTATCTGTACAAGGGTCCAAAATATGATTTTTTAGTCCTCACATCCTAGATCTGATTATGATTTCTCTAGGTTTGGCTATCATAAATCCAGAAATAAAATTTATAAGTGAGTTTTCACAGCTTGACAACAATGATGACAACTTTACAAAATTTCTCTTTTGATTGATTTTTAGTCCTTCTTCACCTATAAATATACATATACAAAGAGATAAGAAAAAATGTTTGTTTTTGGGTGAATAGGGGTTTGCCTTGGTCAAACCCTGGTTTGGTAATTAAACCTTGATGATAAAATAATGATAAATGGAAAGAATTGATGAATGAAAAATGCTATGACACAACTCACCAAACCCTTAATAGCTGCCCTTAGAGGACTAAAGTTTAACACATCACTCCAAGGATCTTGATCTTGCATGAATTGGGTTGAATGATTGATTGATTTGATGCTTGAATTGTTGCTTGAATGCTTACCTACATCACAATGTTAGATCCAAAACATGACATGAAGATGCATACAATTCGAAATGATGATATGATCTTTATTACTATTGTAGATGACTGATAAATTTTTTCTTTAATTCTCTTGACAATAATATTTTCTCTTATGAAAGTTGAATTATGCAACTTATTTCTAGTTAGATTTGAATTGATAAAATAACTATGTATTTATAGGGGTTAAACTAATTTCTCAAAAATTAGATTCCACAAGTCAACATTTGAAACTTGAATTTGAATAATTAAAACACCACCAAAAACATATAAAAATTGGGTCCTAGGACCTAAGTCCAAAACACACAATTTCCAAGGTATTTTAATTAATGTTAGCAATTTTTTAATATAGGTTTCCCTTTCAAAAAATAGGAATAATAGGGCTTTGGAAAGCATAATTTAGGTAATTAGAAGCTTAATTGATTCCAATTAATTAAGGGGATGCCAACATAGTGTGAAAATGTAAAGGAGTACATTTTTCTACACTACTTCCTTTTCCAAAATTACATTAGAAGGGAGATCAACAAGGTGAATAGATTGACTATCAACCACAAAGGTGAGTCAATCATACTTGGATATCCTTTCTTAGGTCCTTGAGATTGGATTGGAAATCATTTGGAATGATTAACCTAATTGAACTATATGACGTAATTTGATAAATGCAATATTCTAGAAACACACAAACAAAAATGATAAACTGTTGATAGATATGAGAAGTACTAGAGATTGTGTACTTGTCATAAAATCTTAGATCTGATAGGAAAATGAGTACATAGATGCTTAGGGGCAAATGGGTGGTGCAGCCATAGATGGAGGGTTCAAAAAGAACAGTCCAAACTATGCAACTTAGGGTCAACACAACGTAAATAACACAAGAAACTATTTTTCAAATATGTATCTTTATTGAATTGACAATATTACATGCTTCATATGCCTCATGGGTGAATAATCAAGGCCCACAAGCCTGTTGCAAGGGAATTCAATATTACAACTAGCCAAAGGCCTTATTATAGTCTGAAGAATGGAAATCCTAAATTGAAAACTTGAATCTAAGAACTACTTAACTAACTACTAAATGAATGATCTAAAATGAATTAAAATAGTCTTAAATATGATTCTCTAGCTCCAACAAAGGTCCATGTCGGCCACAAGGGTTTGCAAAACCCGATGAATGATCAAGTGTGTAGGTCAGCCTTAAAACATGAAAGATAATCCTTTATGAAATGAAATGAACTCTAAATCTCCAAGATAGATCCCATTGGGCCAAAAATTCTTGTATGATGTTATATTAAGCTCCAGATGATTTGGAATAGGTTCACACTAAGAAATCTGGACCAGGTTGGCCCCAAATGCTCTGACAATAAATTGTAGCGAAGTTTTGAGGGAGATAACTTTCGTTAGAAAAATGTAAACAATCTTAAATTTGGATATGTTGTGGATGACCTCATGTAAATTCTATATCCTACTCTGTGACTTGAGAAATGACAATGTGTTGAAATATGGAATGAAATGTTGAAATTGCTAAAAACTGAAATGCAAGAAAATATTTTTTTTTGGTTGATACAGGATTGCTTTATAACTAAGGATGCTCCTGCATCAGACACCTGAGGTTGGAAGAAAAGTGAGTCCATCAATTTCCAAGAGATAGAGGAAAGCCAAAGTGGTTCACCTCCATCTAAGAAATCGACGATGAATCCTCCATTGGTCTTCCTTTCCATTTCACTAGATATTATTTTTACTCGTTGTTCCTAGTGCTCATTCCAGTTTTGGTATCCAAAATTTGTTCAATCTCCTTTGGTGGTTGATGTGGTAACTACTCCTTCAAATATACTTTATTTCTACTATCACTTGACTATCCTTCATGGTACTCATATATATCTACAATATTAAAAAATATGTGATATACCCAATTTCCCTAGTAACTCCACTTCATATGCCTTGTTGAAATCAAACTTCCTAAGAATCTTACAAGGTCAAAACTTCCTCATCTTCAGCTTATTGTATGTTCCAAGTAGAAAAATCTCCTTCCTCAGATATACCATCGCTTCATCTCCAAAAACAAATTCCTTATGTCTCCTTTTCTCATCTTCCTTCTCCTTGTACTTATTGTTCATGTCTTCTAAATGCTTCTAGACTTGATTATGCAATGTATTTATGAAATATAAAAAATGTTCTACCTCTAAAATCCTATTGTTCTCCATATTGATGTCTTTGAGCTTTGTAACTCCTCTAGGATGTATTCTGGTTACACTCTCAAATGGTTTCTTTCCTATACTCCAGTTTACTGAATTATTGTATGCAAATTCTACTTGCAATAGAACTATACCCAATTTCCTACCTTATCTCCAACAAAACATCTCAAAAGGTTGCCCAAACTTCTATTTACCACTTGTGTTTGTCTATCTATCTATGGGTGTTATGTTGAATTGAACTTTAGGTTTATCTTCATCTTCTTCCACAAAGTTATCCAAACTTATCTAATAAATTTGGTGTCCCTATCTAAAACAATAATCTTAGGTAATCCACACAATCTCACAATCTCCTTGAAAAATAAGTCAGCAACATGCACACCATCATTATTCTTCTTACAAGGAATGAAATGTTCCATCTTAAAAAATCTATCCACTACTACCATTATAGAATCATAGCCTCTTTGTGTTCTTGGTAATCCCAATATGAAATCCATACTTATATCTTTGCAAGGTCTCTCCAATACTGTCAAAGGTTTGTAAAATCTAGTATTTTGACAACTTCCTTTTCCTACTTGACAAATTCTGCAACTCTAGACATGCTTCTTGCCATCCTTATATATCTACAGCCAAAAGTAATTTTCACTTACCAAAGCTATTGTCTTATTAACTCCAAAATATCTTGCTAATCCTCTACTATGCTTCTCCTTAATCAAATTCTACCTCATTGAATTCTTTGGAATACAAAACTAATTTCCTCTAAACAACATGCCTTCTTGAATTAAATAGTCCAACCATTGGCTCTAGTCTATCACTATTGGTTCCTTACATGCTCTCCAAGCTTCAACAAAATTTGGATCATCCTCATATATGTGCTTTAATTCTTCAAAACCCAATACTTCTACCCTCATCTCTATTAGCAAATTCCTCCTTCTGCTTAATGCATCTACCACTTTGTTTGACTTTCCACTCATATGCTTCAACAAAAATGTATAACTCTGCAAGAAATCAACCCATCTCATATGTCTTTGTTTCAACTTCTCTTGACTATTCAAATATTACAAATCTTGATGATCAATATACAAAAAAAACTCCTTTGGCAACAAATAATGTCTCCACTTCTTCAAGGATTGAATTATGGAATATAATTCTTGATCATAAACTAAATATCTTGTTTTGGCATCATTCAACTTCTCACTAAAACAAGCTACAAGTCTTCCTTCTTGAATCAACACTACTCCAATTGCATTTCCACTTGCATCACAATCAACTTGAAAGACTTTGTCAAAATCAGGTAATTCTAACACTGACTTCTCTATCACCATTTGCTTCAACAATTCAAAACTTTTTGTGCTCCAAATGTCCACTTAAATTCTTTCTTGTCTCCTCTCATTGTTTCTATCATAGGTGTACAAAATCTGCTAAATATTCTGATAAACTTTTGGTAAAATTTTTCTAATCCATGGAATGATATTACTTCTCCAATGTTCACTAGTGTAATCGACTATTTCTCTTAATTTCTCAGGTTCTAACTTCAATCCTTTAGTAGAAATAACAAAACCCAAGTATACCAACTCTATTTTCATAAAGCTACACTTCTTGAGATTAATCAATAACCTCTCTTCTCTCAACCTCTGTAGTACTTTGGATGTGCCACAAATTTTCTTCTCTAGTCTTACTGAAAATTAGAATATCATCCAAGCAAAAAATGACAAACTTACCCAATAATTTCTTCAATACCTCATTCATCAATCTCATGAAATTTTTCAGTGTATTGATCAATCCAAAAGGCATCACTAACCACTCATGCAATCCTTCATTAGTTTTAAATGCAGTCTTCCATTCATCTCCTTATTTGATTTTGATCTAATGGTATCAAATCTTGAGATGAATATTTGTGAAATAAATTTCTCCACTCAAATAGTTCATAATGTCATCCATCCTTGGAAATCAGAATATATACTTGACATTGATCTAATTGATTGCTCTTGAGTTTATACACATTCTCCACTCTCTTTCTTTGGTGCAAGTACAATAGTTGTCACACATGGGCTTAGGCTTTCTCTGATTAATCCTTTCTTCAACAAATCTTGTGTCTACCAGTTCAATTCTACATTTTTTTTTGGTGTCATTTTATGTGCTAACTTGTTTGGAAAACTTGATCTTGGTATTACATCTATATGATGACTAATACTCTAGACTAGCTATAAGCCATATATTACATTCTCTGATATGATATCTTCATACTCTATCAACAGTTTTTCTACTTCCTCATTCTTTTTGGTAGGGTTCTCTACCTCTGTACTACCACCCTACATTGGAATCAATGCAAAACAAATGTTCTCATGCCTTAATCAATCAAAAAAATTCCTTCCATCTACCAAACACATTTTGGTAGTGCTACAAACTTCACTCTTGTCCTCTTCCTCCAAAGGTATCAACTTAATTCTCTTTCCATTTTAAGTCACAATATAAGTATTTCTTCTTCCATCATGAATTTATTTCTTATCATATTTCCATGGTCTTCCTAATAGTAAATGACATGCATCCATTGGCATAACATCACACAATACTTCATCCCTATATGATCTTATATGAAATTTCACCAAACATTTCTCATTCACAAATATCTTATGTTCATCTTTAATCCATGCTATCCTATGGGGGTTTGGATTTTTCAATCTCTTCAAATCCAACTTGGTTACCATCCCTTCTAAGACTAGATTATCAATGTTACCACTATCAATGATAACTTTACATACCTTTAATCTATACTTACCTCTTGTTCTAAACAAACTCTTCCTTTGCGGTGGTTCCTCAATCACTTCTTCATGCGTCAAAGCTCTCCTCATCACCAATGATTTTCCTTTTTCAAGTTTCCCAACTGAGCTAGGGGATTCAATAAGTTCTTCATCCACATAAATTGCTCTTTTGATATGCTCAATCTTAGTTTTGATACTTCCTTGATGAAACTCAAATGCTCTGTGTCCACCTCCATAATTGAAATAGGTTCCTTTGAATTTTCTCCTCTCAGATCTTCCTTGTATTGTAGGTATGAGTAAGTTTTGGTGGTGTTGTCATTAATGTTGTCATTGATATCAACACAGTTCAGTATGTTGCGAATTGTACACATATAGTTGAGATGTTGTTGAGATGTTGTGAGTACATGGAGCTATCTTTATGGTATTGTAGATGTGTTGGTTTGATGAGTTTCCAAGTGCTTTTGGGAAAATTAATAAAGAAAAGAAGTTAGAATGATGAAAGTGTTCAAAATGTGCTCTAGTATGTGCTCTTCATTTCTCATGTGTTGATCCTATGCTTGTGTGGATCTGGAGGATTGATAATGGTGATCTAGTGGTGATATCTCCTGAGTTTTAGCTTTTGGTTTTATGGTATGTGAAAGTTACGTTCACCAGTATGTGAACTATTTTGGCAGAGTTGGTCTTTTGTGGACTAGGAGAAATATTTTTTGCTCTACAGTCCTCGTCTATTTCATTTCAAAACTTGTAGATATGGAATATTTCTTGTGAAGGTCTTTTCTGTGCTCTGGAAAAGAAGTCTGAAATTTGGTGATCCATAAGTCATGTTTTAGTGTTTTAGTGTGAGTTTATATAGTCTATATGGGTTGATGAAATGTGTTCAATGTTTGAAGTGTGTTGCATTTGTTGTGGATGTATCTGGAAGATTTTGATATGTATTCTCATGCATTATGAAGCACGTTGTGGTGTCCACGTGTCATCTTCTTGTTGGGAATCTTGTACATCATTGTTCTTTTGTGTTTTCATTAGGTTTCGTCGACCTGGTGTTTACACTTCATTCAAAGACTACAATTTAGTTAAGGAAGCATGTGATCGATTCAAGATATTATTTTTGATCTCAAAATTTTTTTTTATTGGTCCACTTGCATTCCTTTCCACTACAAGAATGTTGAGTTGCCGACCTAATTTGAATTTATGAAATAAGGTATTTGCGGTTGACCCTAGAGAAAGTTTATAAGGTTGAGGATGGTATAAAAGCAAGTTGAATTGTCAAGAGTTGTATGACAGTGTGATGCAAAGTGATGAAAGTGTGCCACAAATCATAAGAGAAAAAGTGTGTGTGTGAGTGAGTTGTGACAACAGTTCTTCATTGTGTTAGATTCTTGAAGGTAGTGAGCTAAAGGTTTCTGCAATCCTTATTCAAGCTACGGATGTGTGTTAATTGTTGTGGTGGATCTTTTTTTCTCTTTTGTATTTATAGGTAGTGAGCCTCCCTATTGGACAATGAGTCCTTTTTGTAGGAAATGAGCCTTTTTACTTGGACAATGAGTCCTCTTTTGGGTAGTGAGCCCTTAGTAGTGAACCTTTGTATTTAGTTTTATAATCTTTTATATTGTGAGTTAACTCTCACTATGGTTTTTCCCTTATTGGGTTTTCCACGTAAAAATATGGTGTTCATTGTGTTGATTTACTTTCTTTTCATGCTAGTGTGGTTGTGGAATTAATAAGACTTGAAGTTCTTAAGTTTGAATTTTGTGACAATTGATTCACCCCCCCTCTCATTTTTCCTGCACATGTTTAACACCTTCATCTCTCTAGTATCCATCATTGTGGTATGAATTATGGATTCCTTTGTCACTTTGGTAGAAATTTCTATCTTCTCTTCCTCTACGATATGAATTAAAATAATTTTCTTCACTTTGATAAGGTTTCCCATCCTTGTTTTGATCTGCATAAGGTCTTTTCTCTTTGGATTGTGATCCACACCTCTAGAACCTTCCTTTTTCACTTCTCTATCTTTGTTCAAACTTCTTGTTCAACTTCTCTTCCACCTTCAATGAAAATTGATATGTTTTTTCAACTGTTTTCATCCTTACTAAGCTTGGTTCTTCTTGGATGTTCATTCTTAGTCCATTGATATATATTGCAACATTTTCTTTGCTTGCTTCACTATGAACAATTTTGATGATCATCTTGTAGAATTCTTTAGTATATTCCTTCACAAATCTCTACTTTTGTCTTAGGTTCTGCAATATTTTCAACAATTCAAGTTCATAGTCAATAGGAATAAAATGGTTCTTCAATTTTGTCACCATTCTATCCAATTTTATGATTTTCTCCTTTCCTATTCCATTTCTATGCAATTGGACTTCTTTCCACCATAATGCAACATGTCCCTTCAACTTTATTTTTGCAAATCTCACTCTTTCTGGATCTTCAATTTCTTCATATTCAAAGCATTCTTCCATTTCATTGATCCAATCAATCAACTCTTTAGGGTTTAAATTTCTTGCATAATTTTGAATTTTAACTCTAGGTTGCTTACCAATTTTTTGAAATGGATTTCAACATCTTCATCTTTTTCTTCTTATTCTTCTATGGTTTTGTCAATTTGATTCACAACATGATCTAGGTCATCATTTTTTTCTGCATGCCTAGGGTTTGGACCTCACCTTTGATCTTCTTCAACAAAATCTATTCAGACTCACATTGATCGCATCATTTCCAAATTTTCATCCATTCTTCTAGTGACATTCACCATAGCAAGTACTCTCCTCAGTGACATCTCTCCCCTCAAATTTGGTGCAACTGCCTCAATTCAACAATATGGCTACAAGGGTTTCAATTGCCTCATAGTTGGTGATCAATTGAAAACACCTGTAGTCTAGTCCAAGTCAATAATATATTCACCTTAAGGAATTCCTTTAGGACTCACAAACTCACTTTGATACCACTTGGTGCAACCACAGATGGAGGGTTTATAAAGAACAACCCAAACTATGCAATTTAGGGTCAACACAGTGGAAATAACACAGGAAAGTATTCTACAAATATGTATCTTTATTGAATTGGAAATCTTACATGCTTCATATTCCTTATGGGTGAATGATCAGGGCTCACAGGCCTGCTGCAAGGGCATTCAACATTACAATTGGCCAAAGACCTTATTACAATTTGAAGCTATGAAATCATAAATTAAAAACTTGAATCTAACAACTGCTTAACTAAATACTGAATGAATGATCTAAAATGAATTAAAATGGTATTAAATATAATTCTCCAGCTCCAACAAAAGTTTGTGTCAGCCACAAGGGTTTACAAAACCTAATGAATGATCAAGCGTGTGGGTCAACCTTAAAACATGAAAGATAATACTTCATGAAATGAAATGAATTACAAATATACAAGATAGATTACATTGGTCCCAATACTCTTGTATGATGTTCCATTAAGCTCCACATGATCTAGCATAGGTCTACACTAAGAAATTTGGACTAGGTCATCCCCAAATTCTCTTACAGTAAATTGTAATGAAGTTTTGAGAGCGATAACTTTTAGTAGACAAATGCAAACAATATAAAATTTGGATATGTTGTAGATGACCTCATGTAAATATTATATCCTACTCTGTGATCTGAGAAAAAAATGTGGTGAAATTCAAAATGAAATGTTGAAACTACTACAGACTGAAATGCAAGAAAATAAATGTTTTTTGTTGATACAGGATTGCTTTACAACTAGGGATGCTCTTTCATCAATGGGTCTTTGTAGGGGGTCCTAAAATTGATTTTGGGGTCCTCTAGTGCTAGATCTGAGCTTTTAATTCTTGGTCACAAAGTTGATGGAATGTTGTCAGGTAATTCTATAATTGAGTTTCCATGGCTTGACAACTTTTATGAATTTGAATGCAATAATTGACAATTTTCCTTTAATCCTTCTTCAATCCTCTTCAAACCCGAGATATTCACATTCAAAGAGATAAAATGTTGGGAAATTAAGGGGCTTGCCTCAATAAAACCTCATGTAATTGTTTCCACTTCCACAATGGAAATTTCAATTATAGGAATGATAATTGAAAGGAAGGAATGATGAAATCATAAAGTTGTACAACTTGCCACCCTTCAATGGCTTCCTTGAAGGATTGAAGTCATGCACATCACCTCAAGGATTTTGATTTTTCTTGCTTGAATGATTGAATGCTTTGGAGGCCTACAAAAAGGGTTAGCCCTCACAAAAAATGAACATGAACACACATAAACTTTGACATGATGTTGGATATTAAATTGCTGCAATAATCTCTAAAAATGTTGTGCTTGACTTGATCTTGAATGCTCTTAATCATAATTTTTCCAATACATTTTCTAGATTGATCTTGTTATATTTGAAATGATGCAATAACTAGGTATTTATATGTAATTGTTCTAGTTTACCAAAAATTAAATCCAAAAACTGACACTTGAAATTTGAAATTTGAATGTTAAAATGTCACCAACAACATATTAAAAATTGGACCCTGTCAAGATAGGGGGACCCATATGCCCATGGGTGTATGGGTCCTCTCCCTATATTTTAGGAATTTCAATGTAGGGATCAAGACATTAATTTTTGGCATTTACTCAATGCTTGCAATCCTCTAAAAAGTGGTAAATATAGGCTTTGGAAGGCATAATTATAGGAAATTAGGGACTTAATTAGGTCCAATAAATTAAGGGGGGCAAAGCATAATGTGAAATTGTTAAGGGTGAAAATTTATGACACTATATTTATCTACCACTTTAGTGAGAATATGAACTTACACTTAGAATCACACTAAAGTAGATAAATATATGTCAATAGGGGTCTGATTGTCCAAATGTTGAAGAGATAGGATGACAAAGAATATAGGGAGGTTATCAAGACCCCAGGATCCAAGATCCCATTGCAAACCAACATAAGAACAAAGGAATACACACGTGCATGAAATGTAAAAAGACAACATAAAATAATGTACATGTTAGAAAACATGAAACAAACACGATGAATATATATGACACAATGGAACATAAAAATGATAAAAACATTAAAACAAGCACTATGTAAACATGATGAAGACAAAAAAAAAAGAAACACAACAAAAACATAAGGTTAGTACTAAAATATTTGAGTCGGTAAGGTAAAGAAATCTCAATCTTAAATTATCTCAAATGAAAAATGTCATCCATCAAATAAATTTTAGCTCCCATGAAGACTGAAGTCATACACATCATTCATGGAATGCATGGATCCATTGGAAAACAAGATTTATTATGGCAGGTGGCCATGTTAAAAAGGGGTGCTAAATTTCATGACCTAAAAAGCTCCACTATGATGAATCCATGAACTATCTCAAAAAAACTCACCTCAAGGAGTGCATAAAACTCACCTCAGGGGGTGCATAAACTCACCTCAAGGGGTGCAACAAAACTCACCTCAAGGGGTACATAAAAGTCACCTCAGGGGGTGCAGAAAACTCACCTTAGGGGGTGCAACACAACTCACCTAAGGGGGTGCATAAACTCACCTCAAGGGGTGCAACAAAACTCACCTCAAGGGGTACATAAAAGTCACCTTAGGGGGTGCATAAAACTTTCCTCAGGGGGTGCAACACAACTCACCTCAGTGGGTTCATCAAAACTCACCTCAGGGGGTGCAACAAAACTCACTTGAAGGGGTGCAACAAAACTCACCTCAAGGGGTGCATAAAACTCACCTGTGAAATGACACTCACCTTAGGGGGTGCATAAATGATAATAAGATAAGGTTAAAAACTCAAGGGGTTTTGTATCAACACCACCACAAGAGACAATAACAATGGGGATTTACTTAATATACAAAAGGTCACACCTTAGGGGATATCACTCATGACATCACCACCAAGAGAGGATGAGTCATCAAAAATGAAATTTTATCCTTAGGGAATACTATCCATAGAATTACCACTAAGGGGAACATCATATTCCAAGAAAGGTCACTCTCTTAAGGGATATCAAGCCTAATATCACCACAAAGGAGATACCAATCATAGATCAAGAAGGGAACACTTTGATCAACAAGGTCACACTTCCCAAGATATGTATGCTATCATCACTAAGAAGGTACTATTCTTATGCAAACAATGAGTGGGGGAATTATGTGTCCCCCTTAAAATGTTAGTGTACTTGGTACACTAATGTTTTGAGATAAAGAGGGATCCTTGCTAGGAGGAATGCACCTAAGACAAGGCTACCTAACCCTATGCCCCCAAGTTTAGGGACAAAGGTGAGCCAAATACAATACTCCTTCCAACTGAAAGATGAATGGATAAAGCATATTTTATACCCTCATGAATGGTAGTGAGTGTTATGACACTACAACTGCCACATGGCAAGGAGCAAAGAATAATGAATGCTAACAAATTATATGTTCAATTTAATCCCCATAAGGATAAAATTCACTCAATTTCTTCTTTAAATCACAAAATTCATCAGTAAGATGTATAAGTGTTCTATGATACACACAATAAGACATGTTTTTACTATTTCCTTTCTTATCTTCTAATTCATGGATAAATGGAAATGTAATATGTCCTAGTTTGAGAAGTAAGGCTAAGGCTCTTTTAGTTTTGGTTATAGGATGTAGGAAAGTTAACTTCTTAAGTTTATATTTATTGGTTGGTGGAAAAAATGTTTATAGTAAAGGTATAGGATCTTGGTAACCTAGTCCTTTGGTATCTTCAAATGGTGCTTGTTCCAAGAGGGAATGGAATTCAAGCCCATTCTTTATGTCAAATCCTTGTTTTCTTAAGAATCTAAAGCCTTGTCCATAAGTTTGTTCCAAGTTAAAGGGTATGTGTAATTTTATGCTCATATTAGGGAGGGTTGGCTGATGTGATTTCATTGTGATTGATATTGATAGGTTTCTCAATGCATGTTGTTTGAGTTTTTCCTTGAGATTCATTTTTCGAAAGTAAAAAAGTGAATGTTTCAAGTAGTAACATGGTAGGATATTGTTTGTATGGGGTATTAGGCCATTTCATTGAGGGATAAACAACCATATTATTCTCAATATTACACAAGGATTTTTGTATGAACTCATTCATTCTCTCTTTTCCTAGACTTAGGACATCAAAAAGGATTTGTAATAGGAGATGTAGCATCATGGATGCCATTATTAGGATTTAAATCATCACCAAAAACAACTTTAAACATATTTCAAATATTTCAATAACATCCAAATTTTACCAAAACATTATCCTAATGATGTGAATAAATGTCTTGTACCTGGTTAATTCACTTACTAGGGACTTAGGGGACATATTCAAATGTTAAGTTTACTTAGGATTAGAAGATTCCTTCTAGAAGGATAAGTTGTCATTTCTAGAATTTATCATTGTTGCAAGTATGAACAAGTTGTTGCAAGGTGTTGTCATTGATGTCAATTGATCAATTGGTTATCAACTGGTTGTTGTTGTCATTAATGTCATGGATGTAGGTTATTGGTTGTATATGTCAAGGATATTGAGAAAATTGTATTAAAGGAAGATTGCAGGTGTTCAATGGTTGCTCAAGGCTTTGCTCTGGGATTTGATCCTATGGTTGTGTGGTTCAGATATGTTGATCATGGTTGTTGGAAGCTACTATATATAGATTTTTGGCTTATGATTCATTGTACAGTTCGAATTATGTTCACTAGTTGTGAACTATGGTTTTTTGTGTATCTGGTTAAGGTCCAGGAGAGATTTTGTTGGTCTGGACTTCTCTTTGGTTAAGTATTATGACTTGTGGTTCTAGAGTTGAGTTTTTATGTTCGTGTTGAAGTAATTTTGGTATCTAGAAGGATTGTGCATAATTGTTGTATGTGCTTTACACTAGTTTAGCCAACCTTGTGTTAAATACTACCTTCAGAATTGATGAAGCATGTTGGGACCTATTTGGGTCCTCATCGATCATGTTTTTGGGATTCATTCTAATTCCACCCTAGGATGTTTTGGTGCCAACCTAATTTGAATTTAATGATGGATAGCTAACTTTAAATATGTTTCAAAGTTGAATACGATGTAAATACAAGATGACTTAATGGTGAAAGAAAAACAAAGAGATAAATGCAAAGAAATACATCAGATAGATGTGAAGTAGATGTGAATCGGTGGATGTATGTAATGTGAGTGTGGTAGATCAGTGCGAAGCTTAAATGCTTAGTTTTCGGATGCAATGAGTTGAAGGTGGTCTTTATCATTCATGCATGTTTGCAAGTGGTTGAGCAAAATTGTGTTGGATTTCTATGTTGCATTGAGATTGTATTCTCTATGTAACATATTTATTCTATCTTATTTGTATCTCTATGGTAGTGAGCCCTCCAAGTCGTTAACCTTGTTAGACATGTTGATGGGTTTTTTTTCACTTCTCAACATAAGCAATGCACAAGTGTGATGCCTCTCTTAAAAGGTGAAAATCTACAACTAAGTTTTAGAAAATCACCCCAAGGTCTTTTAGGTGTCAAGTCATGACTTTTTAAAAATAACTCAATTGGTTGATGTGATTTGTTGGTAATCACAAGGGGCCTTTATGGTTCACAAAGCATGGAATTTTGTGTCTGCAAATGGAGTTTCAAGGTTCTAGAAATGAATAAATAGTGGATTTTGATGTAGAGTAGGGGAAACAACTAGACAATTGATACCATATTTCACAACAATGGATTCATTTCTTTCTCAAATTTCAAAGACAATCATGTTAGGGTAGACTTCTTCACAAGGGTAAACATTTGATCTTCAAAGAAACAAGTCATTCAAGGGTAAACACAACCCAAAATCACCCACAAGGACCCTTTGGTCTTTAACCTATCAAAATCACTTAGAAAACCACTCACAAGGGCCCTCACACATCAACCAATGACCTTTCCTTCACTAACTGCCCCTTTACCCTAGTAGCCTTTCAAACATGGTTTTTCAGAAATAACTTGCAAGTAATACATGGAATTCAATATGTGATCACATTTCTAGATACCCTTTTTTCCATTTACAAACATATCAAAATTTTAGGTAAGGTTTCTTTGTATGGAGATGGTCCAAAATTGACTATCCTTCCTTTTCACTAGACCTAATTAGGTCACTAGGCATGAAAACACTTAGCTTAGGGTTTCATTAGATCTTTTAAAGTTGTGGAACAAAATTATTGCACCAAGGAAACATGGTTTGATGTTGTGGGTGACAACATAGACCTTTCAAAAGGTTTCTAATTCTCCAAATGCCATGGAAGACCTAAAGGTAGCAACATATAATGGGGTAGTCTAATCCAAACTGTGAACAACCTTCCACACCTGATAGAAGCATCCAACCAATAGTCTCTCCAAGGTGTTATAGCAATTTCAGACCTGAATCAACCCTCACCAAGTGGCAAGTAATGTTACAATGCCAAACTTTGATATTCAAGCACAATATAAAACTCTTGACTGTAAATCAGACCATGATACAACCTTTTGTCATTTGTTTCCTCCTCCACACATGCACACCTAGGATTCAAAAATTGCAAGTGGTTATCAAACATAAAAATAGAATTAATCACAAATTTTCATTTCCAGGTCATGGAGGAAACACAAGTAAATATATTTTAAATGCTCACTGTAACCCTAAGTAGGGTTCCTGGAAAGTTCCACTAAAAAAATGATATCTTCCTCCAAAATTAGTGAATCTTGATCAAATCAAAATCATATTAAAGGTGAGACTTCCCTTCACATAAAAAAAATATTCAACCTATATAGTGCATTAAATGTCCATACAACGTGACAGGAATCAGAGAAATGCAAAAAAATACAAATTTCAATGTGCAAGCATGGTAGTTCTCCTTCCAAAATATTCATCCAACCTATTCTTCAATGATACAAGAAATTTTAAGGAATTTCAAACCATCACCCAATAGTTACAAACCAATTTTCAAATTAATTACTAGCACAACATCATTATGTTCACTTTTATGACAAAATTGCAAAAGTTGCATTTGACAACATTTGGCAACATTGCAATATTTTGCACCTAGACCCTAACCCAGACCTAATGACTCAAAATCAACTCAAACACATATGAAATGGTCTTATAAGACCTTATTACATGAAAATAACTCAACCAACACAAAATATCAACTTTTGACCCCCCTTGGAGGCATGAAGACCTACGGTGCCCCTGCACTATACTCTCGGGGAAGAAAAGATTCAAGTTCCACTTGAATGGAGGGTAGCAACATGAGAACCATGTTGTAAATCACTTGTTTGATGTCTTTAAATCTCTGCATATTGTCTTCTTTGAAACAATCCCATACTTGTCTTATCTTCACTTTAGGTTTCTTGAACACTTAGCAAAGGTATTTGAACTTCTAAAAATAAGCATGTCCCCCATCCGCACCTCTAACTTCTTTCAACATTTACTTAACAATTGAAACAAAAGCTCTAATGTGTGTATGTGAAGCATGAAACTCAAGATGCTTGGTTTCTTTGACTTGAAGGTGTTGGATGTTGTAGTTTTGTTGCTGATATGTGGTTGTCATTGATGTCAACACCACAACCTCCTATGCCATAACCAACTTTCATCAACTTGAGCAATCAAACAACTTTTACTAGTAGCACTCAAGTGAAAGATATTACCTTTTGTCTTTGTACCAGATGCAATTTTATTTCTGAAACTCAATATTCTACACTTTCCATCCTTGAACTGAAGATTGTATCCCTTATCAACCATTTGACCAACACTCAAAAGATTATTCTTCAAGCCTTCTCCATACATAATATCATCGGTATTATGCTTACCATCAAGAGAAATGTAGCCTCTTCCATGGATCACACCAATTGTATTATCACCAAATCTCACAACGCCACCATCATAGTTTTCCAAGCTTACAAACTTACTTTTATCTCCTATCATATGATGTGAACATCCGCTGTCAATCACCCATTCATATTTTTCTTCAACTTGAGCAACTAGGGCTTTTTCCCCATTAGTACAACTAGTAGATTCAATAGATACGAGACTGTTTTCCTTGATAGCAATAAATACCCATTCATAATCATTTCTATTTACTTTATCAAATTCATCATCTGTCACACCTTCATCAGTAGCACAATAACACTTCTTCTGAAATCTAGGCTTGTTATGTTTTAGTTTAGCAACTCTTTCTGAACACCTTGATGCAAAATGACCTATCTTATTGCAAGAAAAGCATTTAAGAGGCAATTTTCCTTCTTACTTACCTTTTCCTCTCGGTACCCTTTTGACAATAAGTGCTTCCAACTCTTCTAGTTCTCTTTCTTTTTCTTCAATCTATCTAATTTCATCCTCATACTTGAATGTATTTCTAGATGAACTCTCACCTGGATCATATCTTTGGAAGTAGTAGCCTTGAATGCAGTTTCAACCTTAGGAAGGGAATCACCAAATTCACTCAACTCAAAAGTAGTCAACTTACTAACCAATGCATCTCTAGTTATGTTTGTTACAGTCTGGAGCTCTTCAATAGCACTAGCTTTGACTTTGTAAGAATCAGGCAAGGATCTAAGCACTTTAGCAAAAATATCATATTCATCTATCTTTCCACTAGCACATCTAATGCCACACACAAGTTCATTCACTATTTGCATGAGAGTATTAATGTTCTCATCATCACCCATTCTCAACCTTTCATATTTCCCTTTCAAACTCTACAACTTAGCAATCTTCACATTAGAATCACCTCCATATAAGGTTTCCAACTTTTTCCAGATCTCATAAGACGTCTTTAGATCCATAACATTTGTCATCTCAGAATCAGTAAAAGCACTCAACAAAGCTTCCTTAGCCTAAATATTATACTCAACATATGTACTATTCGACAGGATAACATACCTTTTACTTGTAATGCTCCAGTAGGGTTCACCAATGCATCTCAGATGACACTCCATTCGAGTCTTCCACAAAGAATAAATTGTTCCATCAAATCTCAAACTATCCTTCTTGTAACTTTCCATCTCAGATCACCTCAAGCTATTAAAATTCTTCTAAGGAACCTGCTTTGATACCAATTGTTGGCAATACAAGGTTAGACAACTGAGAGGGGAGGGTTAATCAGTTGTCACAAAAATTCAAAACTTATTCAACTTATTAACCTTATTCTCAGATCTGATAATTAACCATGAAAACATGAATCAACAACAAATCAAAAACACACATAACACCAAGATTTTTTTACATGGAAACCCTATTAGGGGAAAAACTTGTGGAGGTCATTCCACAAGATTATACCCTATTAAAATTATAATGAAAATGAAATATGGGGAATGCACATGCATTCAGGCACACTACCTAGAGCTCACTGCTCAATTACAAAGGAAGACATGTTGTCTTACAAAGAGATTCAGATTAAATCCATCCAAATTTTGAACTAAGAAAATAGCATATGCTAATGCCTGATTATAGTTCTAATTAAGCACATGAACACTTTTCTTCAGTCTTCTTCACACTTCTTCACAATTCTTCACACTCCCTCTTCCTTCAAATGATATTCTCACATACACACACACTCAGAATCCATTAGCATACATTCACACTTCAATTCAAATAAAAAATCACTCTTATATACCCACAACATGAAATTTCATTGCTACAAGTCGACCACAAAGAAATAATAAAAAGAATATAAATTGTTGGCCCAAATCATTAAATATTATCAATACAAATCAACCAAAGTTGGACACAACTTAGCGAGGACCCAAAATAATATCTCCAACATGAAAACACTTCAATTAATTACCCCTCAAAGATCCACAACATGCTTCAACACCATGTTGGCCAAGGACAAGAAAAACATGAACACACAATAGAAAATCCCCAACCATGATCACAACAATCAATATGGATGTGCAACAAAGATACAAAATGATCTAGAAACATCCACAAGCAATATGAATCACCAGAGAAGCATCCACAACAACTAAACTAACTGAAATAGTATCATCCTCAATTAGGAACACTGAATGAAGAAACATAAAAACTATTTGAATGAAAATCTTCATAACTCAATCAAATCTTCATGTGGATCTCTGAAACTCGATGTGGATAAACTAGATACACTCAGCAACAAACCTTTTAGTCCACAACCTCTGATCATCAATGTACAAAACATATTGACAAACTGAACTTCACTTTACCACTGACAACCTACAAATACAGCTTCAGATGCATTTATGATAGTATCATGTTAACTTTGATAATATTGTCAAGATAAGTTTCACTAAGGCTGTGAGATATCTACCTAAGTTGGTGAAACCTACTAATGAAATATGCAAGGAATGTCAATTGGGAAAGCAAACCAAAATCTCATTTCAAAGTAAATAACATTGTTCAAATGAATTGTTAGAACTTGTGCATACTGATCTGTGTGGTCCCTTTAAGGTCAAAAGTTTACAAGGCTATAGGTATTTCATGTTACTCATTGATGATTATTCTAGAATGGTATGGGTTACCTTCTTAAGGGAAAAATCTGAAGCACTGGAAAAAATCAAGATCTTTAAAGCTATGGTTGAGACAAAGATAGGTTTGAAAATTAAATGTCTAAGATCAGATAGAGGTGGTGAATTCACTTTCAGTGAATTTATTTCTTTCTGTGAAGAGCATGGAATAAAAAGACAATTATCTGCGCCATGGACCCCTCAGCAAAATGGAGTTGTGGAAAGGAATAACAAAACAATTGAAGATGTTGCTAGAACTATGATGCTAGAAGGAAATGTTCCTCATATCTATTGGAGAGAAGTTGAGTATTGTTGTGTACACACATAACCAAGTACAAATCAAAGGTGATACTGGTAAGACCCCTTTTGAGCTATGCACTGGTCAAAATCCTACTGTTAAATACTTCAAGATATTTGGAAGTAGATGTTATATTAAGAGAGATGAAGACATAGGAAAGTTTGATGCTAGGAGTGATGAAGGTATCTTTCTGGGTTATTCGACTAAAAGCAAGGCCTACTGTTGCTATAGTAAAAGATTAAAGAAAATGGTTGAAAGTGCATATGTTAAGATTGATGAAGACTTAGGTGCACCATCTAGAACCTGTGGATATGACTCTGATGATCAGAATGATAGTAAAAATGAAGGAAAGAAAGTTCAGACTACAAATCAAGTGCAAATCAATTTGGTAAATCAGGAGAATGAAGGAGAAACTGGTCAAGGAGCATATGAGAGATCAAAAGAGATTTAAGTTGAAGGTGTAGACATCCAAATTTGACCACTTCCATATGGTCAAACTTTTCTCCTTATTCATCCCTTTACTCATCTATTTCATCCTCTTTGTCGGTATTAATTAAATCACTCATTTAATTATTATTTCATTGTTTGTATAAGGTTCCTAAAGTATTTAATTCAATAATTAAATACTTTTACCTTTTACTTCTTTCCTCTCTAAATTAAATAAGTACATCACTTTATTTAATTTAGTCATGTGACCTCTTTGAGTTTAAGACAATTTTTAATTCCTTTTTTTCTCTCGTTGTCACATCCTTCATAACCCTCTTCTAATCCAGGTTAATTTAATTAATTCTAGATTAGGATGTGCACACATTAATTAAAAAATTAATGTCACATCCTCATATCTTCCAATTTCTTCTTAATTTATCATTAATCTTCTTAAACATGTGTTTACACAACCTTAATCAAAGTCATTTGACACATTTAACATGCCTTTTTAGTCAAACTTTTCATTTGTATTTCTTAGCATTGACCCTCTTTCCTATGTGAATTTAAAATTCACATTTATTCCTCCTAGAATCTCCTTTTCCCTTTCATCTTCTAGAATCTTTGACTTGTCACATCAAGTCACATGTGGAAAAGTGCTTCCCTTTTTGGAACCTTGTCTTGTCCATGAGATTCTTGCAAGTATGTGAATTTCTAATTCACATTTATATCTCCAACTACTTTCTCATTCCCCATGGAGATTTTTGAGGAATTCTAAAATTCCTCAAAAGTCACTTTCATTCCCAATTGGGGACAAGAAGCTCCTTTTTGAGGAAATATTCTCATCCCCCAAGGTACTTGTAAGGTACTTGTCCTTCCTCCACATCATGTCCCCTCCTTCCACCTCACTTACACATCATCATTTCTAAGCCACTTCACATTCCACATGTCAAGATATGAGGGCTTGTGAGTCCTCAACTCACCATAGCCCTTCATCTTGGCCTTGTTGGTTTAATCTCAACCATTGAATTCTCAAGAGAATTCAAATTTCTCTATAAATACCCCCTCTTTTCTCTCATTTAGGGAGATTAACCATTTAATACCAAACTCTTTCCAATTTGTCATTTGAAGAATACTTAGCCAATTTGCACACTTTGCCTTCATCACAACATTTGAATCCATTACTCATCCATCTTGTATCTCATTTTAACATTTTTTTCCATCAAGAGGAGCATACACAACATCAAAGATCAAAGGGTCAACCAAGGAGAAACTTAACAAGGTATAATTGTTACATTTGTTGAGTTTACATTTTATCCAATCTTGAGGTGTTAGATGTTTTATTTTTGTTTCTTGCATTTTTGTTATTGTTGCATGTTTTCTAACAAGGATTTTCACCTGTTCACATTTCTAGCACGCCCAATGGGACCCACAAGCGGGTCTCTTTCTTTCACGTTTTCTATGTTTTCACTATTTGTAGGTCCAAGTTACAGAGGGGTGGACCTGCCCTAGTAGAGAGGCAGAATTTCCCATCCAGGGTTAGACTTTCCCACCCAGGGGCGGACCTGCCCTTCCAGAGGAGGACCTATCATTCTTGGAGACCAGAAACAACTTTTTCAGACTTTTAGTAGAGGGGAAGATCTTCCCTCATCCAAGGGAAAACTTGCCCACCCAGGGGCGAACCTACCCAACTAGGGGCATTCTTACCCATCCATGGGTAGACTTTCCCAACAAAGGGGCAGACCCACCCAAAACAACATTTTCCATAAGGTAAAAACTATAGTTTAAGCATCGTTTTCTACTGTTTTGAATATTTTTGACCCCCCAACGTGTGTTGTTTGTGTCTGTGCAAGTATTTGATCAACATTTGGTGGAAAACAAAAAAGAAATTACTAACAAGTTTCTTGTAGGGCCATCCATTTTGAAAGTTTTATCAGTTGTTTTCTTATCATTTTTTGTTAATTTAGGCACATAACTTAACTAGGGGGGTCAAATTTACCTTGTGTGTTGTGCTTGTGGTAAGCTACTGACATATCCAATCCTCTTATGCCATTTGGCAATCCTGGGTGACAAGAAATCGTAGCTTACCAAGTCCTTTGAGTCACCCTTTTTGCTTTTTCTTAGGGGACCTGCTTGGGGATTTCATCACCCCAAGGGATGATCCCAACCACGCGTACCAGTGGGGTATACAAAGGGGGGAGAGCCAAAGTTGTACCCCAATCCAACCATGTTGTTATTGGCAAAGCATCAGGATGACGTGGAGAGTAGGTTTGAGCCTTTAGTATCTCACTAAGGTTCCCGACTCACGCTTGTGACGGGCTGGTGTTCATAGTTTGGGCCTCATGTACTAGGTGTATATCGAGGACTCCCTAGCAACCTTGTTTATCCTAGAATAGAAGACTTTGTTGGCCATACCCATTCTACTAATCTTAGGATTGTGTTGCTTAAACTATTTTCTTTGTGCAAAACCAGTGATTGTCTGTTCAGTCAAGTTAGCCTTATCCTTTGATTTTTGTTTGTTATGTTTGGGTCCTTTTCCATAGTCAATTTTAAAAAAAACAAGTCCAGACTTGTGCAAAGGAGCGGACCTTCCCTCTGTCTCAATCCCTTTTTAGCCTATTTTTTTTAGATTTACCCAACTTTTTGTAAAACAGGCGTACCTTCCCTAGTAGGGGCGGACCTTCCCTTCAAGTAGTCAATTTTATGACCCATTTCATCATCCCAAACACCTATTTCATCTTTCCAAGTGTCTGTTTCATCATTCCAATCACTCGTTTCCTCATTCTAAACACTCGTATATCTGTTCCGAGAATCCATTCCCTATCCCGACCACTCATCCTCTTCATTCAAACATCCATTTCCTCATTTTGTGCATGTATTTACCTATTCCGAACAACTATTTTTTCCATTTTTCACTCAAACAGGCATACCTACCCTAGTAGGAGTGGACCTGCCCTAGGAGAGGTGGACCTTCCCTCCAAACAGTTGTTTTCATCCTCTGTTTGGTCATTTCAGGTGTCGTTCCTTCATTCTAACTAACCGTTTTCCTATTCTGAGTGACTGTTCACCCATTCCAACCATTCATCTCCCCATTCTAAAGGTTAATCCCCCCAATAAAACATCCATTTACTCATTTTGAATCATCATTCATCCATCTCAAACCTCTGTTCATCCAAAATTTCTTTCACTCTAGGTTGTCATTCACCCATTACGATAGTCGTTCTCCACGTTCTGGGTGTCGTTCATCCGTTCCAGGTTATCATTTTTCCACTTTGAATTTCTTTTTATCTAATCTGAGCATTTTTTCCCTCTTTCAGAGTGTTGTTTACCCATAGTTGGTCATCTGTCCTGATAGTCGTTCCTTCATTTCAGGCTCCCCTTTCCTCATTCTGAAAGGCCGCTCATCCATTCTGGATTGCCTTTCATCTATTCTAGAAATCATTCTCCCATTCCACTAAACTTCATCTGAAGTAGTTATCTGAGTTGACTTAGGTGTCTAAGCTTGATCGTCATCCTTTGAAACTAGCTTATGATTGTCATATGTCCTAAGTTGGTCATCCTCATCGGCCCTACCAATCCACTTCCATGTCAAGTTGGATTTGGCGCCGTCATCCATCCATCCATCCTTTAATCGATCAATCAACACCTTGCATTACCTAGGGTAATTTCTAAACATGGTTTTGAATCCTTGTCATCATCCTAATTTGTCTTACCATCTAACCTTATCAATCACTTATCAATCTAATCCAATCTGGTTAATCATTTCATCAATCATCTTGTCAATCAATTCAATCCAATCCAATTTTTCCAATCATTTTATCAATCCATCTAATCTAATCTCATCAATTGTTTATCAAACAATCCACTCTAGTCTTATCAAATCAAATCCTATCAAGTCACATCCTTGTTGGCTAATCCATCATCTAATCAGGTCAGTCCTCCAATCATTATCTTGATCATCCTCACATCCTAATCCACTCCACCATCTTGCATGCCTGTTCAAACCCAGTCACAGGCAAAGAAGATGGTCAAGCAACAAAACCTTGGATCCCAATCTAATGCAGCACAAGGAAATCCTCCTGTCAACGGGGGGTCATCACAATGTAACACTAAAGATCAGAACAACTCACCACATGGTGAAGAGATTATGGTCAACCAACCCGAACTCACACTTAAGGAACATTTTAGTAATCCCACCAATGAGCAAATGACAGATTGCCTGCTCGAACAACATGGGGAAGAGATCTTGGACCACCTAATTGAAAAAGGTGTCAAACCCTGATCAGGTGTTGACCTATCCAAATATGGCAATTCCACACCCAACATACCCCAAAGTTCACAAAATGCACCAGGTGATTCATACATCCCCAATATTCCTCCAATGGAGGGTTGGTATCAACATGAATTTGGCAACATCATCCTTTACCACATTAATAATCCTCAAGTATCTGATCCCAATAACCCTTTCACCTATAGCATGCCACAAAATGTTTCGCAACATCTGCCATTGATGTTGACTATACCACCCCTTTCGAATCAACCTCCAGTAAATGCTAGGAGGAACCCTTTCACTGCCTTGCCTCCACCTCCTAGGACCACAAATATACCACTTCCTCCATTCACATCTCAATAGCCTCCTCAATCTAACATATCATCCCAATTACCTCCACAAGGTACATCCCAACCAAATGTTCTCATTGTCACCCAACAACCTCCTTTGCAAAATGCCTCCACATCATCTCAGCCACCTCATCAACAACAACCCCTGCATAATCCTTTGATTTCATCACAACAACCGCTACACCAATTACAAGGAAATCTATCTCGACCTCCCATCCCAACCATATCCTCATTTCTTTCATCTATTTTAAATCTATAAGCTCAACCACAACACAACATCCCATCTCGGGCCACACAACAGCCGATGTCACATCAAGAACCTCCCCAGTACTATTTCTATCATAATCAGCAATAGTTCCAGCAACAACCACCCTATATGGCCTCCAAATATTCACATCAGTATCCCTAGTACCAGAAGACCAATCCACAACACTCCATTCATGCTCCTCAACATTATGTCACACATCCTTATATGACAAACCCATACTATACCTTGCAATAGTAGCCCCCATACTAACAAACACCCTTGGCATACCAGGAAGGGACATCATCATCTTGGTATCAAAATCCATGTATCAACCTTCAAACAATATCTCAATAGGATCCTATGTCATCCTACCACCCATATCCATCCAACCCATCTACCTCGACTCCTACACCATTGGTCAATGCAGATTTGTTAGAAATCA
This sequence comes from Sequoia sempervirens, assembly GCA_007258455.2. Lineage (NCBI taxonomy): Eukaryota > Viridiplantae > Streptophyta > Pinopsida > Cupressales > Cupressaceae > Sequoia > Sequoia sempervirens. The sequence continues at coordinate 61,901,548 of VDFB02058242.1, forward strand.
AATCTACTTTGAAAGATCTCCAAGCTGGGACTGGAAAGCAATCCTTCAAATTCAAAGATATATGTCCGTATCCATTCGACCCTTCCATCTCATTGATTCCCTTCTTGAAACACTTCATGATACCAAAATTTGATAGATACAAGGGAAACAAGGATCTTAAAGCCCATCTGCAAGATTTTTACTCCCAGTATTAGAAGGTTATGCACAACGACAACTACCTCTTGTGTCTATTCCCATGGAGCCTGAAGGGGAATGGCCTAGAGTGGTTCATGGGTCTAAAGCGGGGATCCATCAAATCCTTTGCAGATCTTTTAGAGAAATTGGTTTCCTACTTCTCCTTCAATCTAGAGAAGGATATTGATACCTTAGATCTCCTCAAGGAGAAGCAACATGAAGGAAAAACATTTTCCAGCTACCTCCAAAGGTGGCGTGCATTGGCAAGCTGAATGAAAACCCCTCTTAAAGAGAAAGACATGGTCACTCTCTGCATTGAGAATTCACATCCTGACATGGCCCATAACTTCAGGTTGCATTGTGTCACCACCTTCGACGAGATAGTGGACAAAGGACCCATCCATGAACAAGCCCTTATTACTAAAGGGTATGTTAAGATACACAATCATGACAAAGAATGATCATCCAAAGATAAGTCATGCTACTGGAACAAGAACAAGAATGATGTGAATGATGGTGTCACTGACACTAAGCATGTTATAGTAGCTAGTACCTCTCAAAGGAAATAGCCTACCTCTAACCAACCATCTGCCCAAAACATCATATTAGTACTGCAGGGGGAACCTCGCTCCCCTCAATAGTTAAACCAGAACAGTCAAGGGAACAACAAATTCTAGTTCACTCAATTAGGAGAGCCCCTCAATGTCATGTTCAACAAGCTCCTACAAGACAATTATCCAATTACATATCCTGTAACCAAGCCACTAGATGAATCTAACCTAAACTAGCTTGGTTTAAAGAAAATGAATATTATGAGTTTCACAAGATTAAAGGGCATACCCTAAACAAGTGTCAGAGTCTAAAAACATATATCCAAGATCTTATAAATCAAGGAGATATTCATGTGGATGCCAATCGAGCTTCATCATCTAATGCTCAACTACAGATTTACCAAAACACCTTCCCTAACCATAATCAAGGCACAAGCAAGTCCAATAACAACCCCCAAATAAATAGTACAAATAACATAAGTTATAAGAATGTGCCCCTCAATTACAATGGCATTGTCCATTACATTGAATACATGTCAAAGCAAAAGATCTTCAATGTGTTGTTTCTACCCAAAGATCCCACATTACTATTCCTACAGCCCCTGCATCGGTCCAGAAAAATCTTGTGAATTCACAATCTAACATTCTTGATCACTTAGGAAAGACTCTTTCTCAGATCTCAATTTTGGATCTACTTAAATCTTCTCCCATGCATCAAGAGATTCTGAACTGAGCTTTACAAGAAACATGAGTGCCTAACAATATTGATCTGATGCAGTTCCAAGCTTTAGTGGGACATCTGGCTCTATCTTACTAAGTACACTTTAGCCAATATGGCATGCCTAACAATGATACCAACCATAATCGTCCCCTACACATCGAAGTCTTGGTTTCCCGTCATAAAGTAAAAAGGGTCCTAGTAGATAATGGCTCTGCTCTTAATCTATGCACTCTAAAGCTCATAAAGTAGATAGGGTATACTTAAGTGGACCTAAGTAATCAAATCATTACAATCAAGGCTTATGATAATGTGGAAAGAGATTCTTAAGGAATTGTCAGTCTTCCCATCTAGGTTGGACCCGTGATTTAGTACACTACATGTCATGTCCTTGATCTGAACTTACCATACAACCTCCTCCTCATATGCCCATGGATTCACGCCATGCAGGCCATCCCCTCCACATATCATCAATGCCTAAAATTCCTAGTTAATGGACAAGAGATCACCATTTACACTAACCCACAACTATTTGAGTACTGTCACACCTTAGAAGCTTCCTTTCCCCATTTGCATTATTCTCTTGGAGTCGAAATGGGGGCACCTCAGTCATCATTCTCCAATCGATCATCCGCCACACCAGCCACTCCATCTTCCACCACCGATTCCACCATCACTAAAGTCTAGATCATTGACAAGGGTTGTGGTGAATAAGAAATGCATACAGCTCTGAATGTGGCAACCATGCCACCATCACCACACACATATGGTTAACCTTTATAGTTTGTACCAAAGGAAGAAAACAAGACCATTACCTTCAGTGCTAAAAACATACCTACTAGAACTTTTCGGTCCCCTGGTTGAAGGACAAATGCACCATAAGATGATATCAGTCAATGGATATATCATGAAGAGCCCCAACCAAATCCTCCCCTTAAGGAATATTTTCAAGAAGTATACCCCTGGCCTGCTAAATTCACAAAGAAGTATAACTATCAAGGTGGGGGTCTGGGTTAAGAAGAACAAGGGCAGTTGCAACCTATTGATGCACCAAAGCGTCCATGGAATTTAGGCCTAGGGTATGAAAAAAAGAAAAAAGGCCTTGTGAAATCATCCAATGCTTCCAATAGTGTTAGTGTGGACAATGGTCCCTTAGAAGACATACCTGAGGAAGAGTCCATCATTCATGTGTACGATGATGTGGATCACACAAACCTTTCGTCCATGTTTGATTACCTATCCATCTTTACCATTAGCCTTTCCCTACGTCATCTCGAACTTATTGACTGGGACCTACCTAGTAGCGCACCTATCAATGTCTCTATGGATGCATATTTCAACCTTATGGGATTGGGGAAAGATGAATGCTTTAGTCACAAAAGTAAAAACAAGAAAAATCAGAAACGGTCATCTAGTGAAAACCTCCCCGAGGCACTTCTTGACCTAGAAAAAATAAAAATAAAGGACGCATCTGACAATGAAAACCTCAATGAGGTGCTGGAGGATGGAGATGTTCATCTTCCCTTGGTGGGAACTCAATTATCTACACGATCATTTGTCCTAATCAAAGAAACTCAAGAAGTCAATCTGGGTACTGCAGAAACCCCGAAGATCACCTATGTAGCCAAATCATTATCGGAACAAGAATATTTTGTTATTGTCCAGTTGCTCAAAGATGGAATCATCAACTTTTCTTGGTCATACTTAGACATGCTAGGTCTTGGCCCTGCTTTAGTAGTTCACCATCTAGATATTCACCTAGATGCCAAGCCTATCAAACAAAAACTTAGAAAAATGCACCTATAAGTAGCACTGTTAGTCAAGAAGGAATTGGAGAAATTATTGGATGCTGGCTTTATTAGACCCATCGACTATTCTGACTGGATCTCCAACATAATGTCTTTTGCTAAACCTAATGAAGGCATTAGGATTTGCACAAAATTCTAGGATCTCAACAAATCTTGTCTGAAGGATGATTTCCCATTGCCCAATATCAACATGTTGGCTGACCTCACTACAGGGCATGATATGTTTTCCCTCATAGAAAACTTATCTGGTTACAATTAGATTCGAATTGCACCTGAAGACCAGCACAAGACCACTTTTACAACACCTTGGGGTACCTTTTGCTACAATGTTATGCCCTTTGGTCTTAAGAACATGAGGGAAACATATCAACGAGCAATGACTGTTATCTTCCATGACCTCATCCACATTATTATGGAATACTATGTTGATGACTTGTTGGGAAAGTCTAGAACTAGAGCAGAGCACCTTCCCATTCTGAAAAAGATCTTTGAGTGATTGGAATAGTACAAGCTAAGACTAAATCCGAAAAAGTGTGTGTTTGGCATCACGTTTGGGAAATTTTTGGGCTTGATAGTCTCCTAAAGGGGCATCGAGGTTGATCCCACTAAATTAAAAGCTATCATGGATATGCCTCCACCTCGAAATCTGAAATAGTTAAGAATCCTTCAAGGAAAGCTACAATCTATCCATTGGATTATAGCCCAACTTGTAGATAAGTGTCAGTCATTCACCCACCTTCTGAAGAAAGACACCACCTTCAAATGGAATCAACAGTGTCAGTTGGGTTTTGATAAGATCAAAGAGTACTTGGCCCACCTGCCAATCCTGATGCCACCTATTCTAGGAAAACCACTCTTGCTATATATCTCTGCCACTTTAGTCGCAATGGGGGAATTATTGGAACAACATTACGAGTCTACAAAAGAAGGAGAAATCTATTAAATTAGTCGTACACTAGTTGGTTATGAATTGAATTATTCACCAATGGAGAAAGCCTGCCTCATAGTGGTTTTCAGTATGCAAAAGTTCAAACATTATATGCTCAGCCATCCTGTCAAACTAATAGTGAAAATTGATCCACTGAAATATCTGTTGTCTAGAACCACCTTAACTGGTTGCATGGCTAAGTGGGTCATGATCTTGAGTGAATTTGACATAGAATATGTGGATCGAAAAGCCATAAAAGGACAAATTATAGCTGATCAGTTGGTCGATGCACCCTTAGTAGATGCTTACCCTTTGGTCATAGAATTTTCAGATGAAAAAGTCTTTGCAATTGTAGAAGCATCCACTTGGATACTGTACTTCGACTGATCCTACACTCATAATGGATCAGGGGTAGGAATTCTATTTGTTACCCCTCAAGGAGAGTACATCCCAAATTCATTCAGATTGGAATTCACGTGCACCAACAATATAGTTGAGTATGAATCCCTCCTCATAGGCCTCAGAATTGCAAAAAAGTGGCACATAACTCACCTAAGAGTCTTCATCAATTCCTTGTTGGTCATTAAGCAGGTTAATGATGAGTTCCTGACAAAGGATGACAAGTTGCTACCCTACAAACGCATGGTGGATAACTTCAAGAAGTATTTCACCACAATACAATTTAATTAGATTCCCAGGGTACAAAACTATAGACACCTAAAAATGACCTAGGCCTGCAAGCTTCATTTTTATCACTTTCATCCTAGCATAAATGTGACATTTAATTATGTCCTTGGTCCACAGTCGACTATTAATTAAATAATTTATAATTGTTTAATTAATTCATGTCCTTTTATTCTTCATGATTAGTAAATATATAAATGTTATTTATTTATTCAATACGTCTTTAATTGTCTAAAGTCTTCCTTTAATTAAATAAATTTGTTAATTTATTTAATTACCTTTCTTCATTAATTCTTCCTGATTATTAAATAAATGAATTACATTTATTTATTTAATATGTCACTAACTGTCTTAATTAAATAAATTGATTAATTTATTTAATTAATTAGTCTTATATGCTAAATTAAATAATTTAATTTAATTATTTAATTGCCAATTTGATATTCCTCTCATTTTAAATAAATTAATTATTTAAAATGTCATCACAATCTTAACTAACAGTTCACTTAGGTAAATAATTGGAAAATCAATTATTTATTATTTCACAAAATCATTATTTTGAATTAATTTAATTCAAAATAGTAACTAATCTTCTAAAAATCAAGTAATCGGGCAGATTCTTCATTTTTCAAATTTGATCTTTAGTCCAAATCTTATCTTCTTGATTTTTCGAATCTCACAAATCAGGCAATCTTATCTTCTTGATTTTTCAAAAATCTTTATTTTTCTAATTGATTATCTCATTTATTCTCCACCGTCGATCCAATTATCTGAGATATTATCTTGACCGTTCGATTAATGAATTTTTCCTAACCCTAATTAGGGATTATCAAATTTAATCAGGACCTCTTATTCTAGGTCTTTCTTAGAATTTGATCTCACATGTCCATTCAAAATGATATTTTCTATAAAATGTCATTTTCCTCTCACTTTTCGATTATGCACAGACACATTACATTTTTAGGCATTTGCACACTTAGATTTCATAGCAATTTCAACACTTATTATCTTTATTTGATCGAGTCTTAGCATTGTTTAGGCATAGACATTGGCAATCATAGTCATAGGCATAGGCATTTAGACATTGCATAAATCCTTCAAAGCTTGGTGTAGGACTTAGACATTTGTAGATTGCTCGTACTACGGATCTAAGGGAAAAGCTTTATCCAACAAGTAAGAAGGTACTATGGAGGTAATCATGGGAGTTTTGAGAAACAGGTATAACTGTTCTATCATTTGATTTCCTTTGTACTCGATAGGACTTTGGGTTTTTGTCTTTTACAGTGATTGATCTAATCTAAATCCAAAAAATTACCCTCAGTTACATTGGTGAACCCGACTCCATTTTTCTGGTTATTTTTGTACATTTTTTTTGTGTTTTCTATTGTTTTGCAGGTACAAGTACGAAGCGACGCAACTGCTTTTTTTTCGTGACGCATCTGATGCGTCGCGACGCATCTGACTATAGAAAAGCTGCAATTGCTCTGTCGTGATGCAATTGACCTCGAGAAAGCTGCATTTGTAATATCGAGACACATCTGATATAAATAGCGACACAATCACTCCGTCGCGATGCAATCGTCTGGTAAATTTTTTTGTTATTTTACATTCGATTTTTTGTTGTTTTCTGCATTTCTTTTTAACTTGTTTATTTCCTACATTCTACCTAGCATAGGATTTCTGTTACTAATCGAGATTTGCAGCTTGTTGGTGGTTACTCTTCATGGGTTGAAGACAAACACTAAACTACTAATGGACTATCTTGTAGGTTCACTTGTCAAAGGCCAAACAGCGAAACAATGTGTTTGCATTTTTAGTAGTGTAACTCACATTTTAGTTTTGGTGCAATTAAAATGAACCTTGTTTTCCATGTCTGAATGTGTTTGTAAAAAAATAGGGGAGTATGCTCTCACCTTGTGAAAACTTGGTGATCAAAAACCTAGACTCATTTTTATTTGTTCTTACCTAATGACTTGGTATATCGGAGTATCCTCTCCCCTTGTGCTTTCGAGCGATCTTGGGTGTAAGAGAAATGGTTACCAACTCTAGAAATTGGGCCTGCCTGGGGATTTCATCACCCCAACGCGACTCAAACTGGAAACGGAGCTAAAGCCAAGCTACCCCCGACCGGTATATAAATGTAAACATTAAGGGAAAACCTAAGATTGCGAGTGTGGATGTGTCATACGGATGGAGTTGTACTCCCTTAAACCCTGTTGAGCTTAACCTCTTCAGGTTGGAGTGCCACCTTAATGGTGATTAATCTCTTGCCCCATGTATGGCCACTTGAACGGGGGTCCCAAACTAAAAACCTTTGTGTAGTAAGCCAAAAACCCTCTATTTGCTAGCACAACATCGGTCGGTGTGAAGGCATCCACATTTTCACAGTTTGTAGTAGAGGTGATCAATTTTCCATGGGAGTTTCATGGGGGTTGGAAGCTTTGTTGGCCTAAGAAGAGAGTGCACTATAAGGGGGAGCCCGTGCAGCCAAGCTTCTGAATTCACACACTACAGATATGAGGTTGGGGAAACCCACGTAGAATCTAGCGAATACTGTCCTGGCCTAACCTAGGTTTGTGATTATCTGATGTGTGATTGGTTACATTCAAAACACTATGTTTTTCAAGTGCTTTATGGTTTTATCACAGTTCTAAACAAAACATCCAACACCAAACAAATCAAACTTACCATCAAAACGACAAGAAAATCAATTTGAAGCAAAACTGTGTCGCATCTGTTGATCTGCAATCAATTTTCTGCACTGCAATTGATCTATTAAACCACATTTGACATTTAATATGCTACATCTATATGCGTCGCAACGCATCTGAACACTGTAGAGCCGCATATGCGAAATTGAGTAGTATCTGACGTGAAACCGAGTCGTATCTAACGGTCCAAAAGCTGCAATCACAAAAACAAACCACATCTGACAAACTGTGATGCATTCAAAGCTTCAAACGAAGCACTTTCCTGTAACAATTTAAAACTTCATAAAAATTCAAAACCTGAAGTCTTCATCTTGTCAACCATTTGTCAAACACTGTTTCCAAGGAGATTTTGTCAGAAACCAAATTTGAAATTGCTTAAAGTTTCAACCATTACTTTGCATTCGTTACCATAGGTTTCATCCTTCATTATTTTTAGTTGCATGCATTTGGCATTAGGTTGTCCCTAGGTTCACATTTTGCATACCTAGGATTAGGCAATCTCAGCACAATTTGCAACATCATTGCTTTCGAAACTAGGCTCTTTTGGACTAAGTTATCAAACCTTTTTTTTAGTCATTGTCCTCTTTTGTGAGATTTTTCCAACTCAAAAGTCTAGTTAGGAAAACTCACTAGTCATTTAGACCTTGTCACCTTGTCATTTTCAACAAAGTCCTCTAGTAATCGAGATCGAAAACAAAGTTTGAGCTTAGAAGTGCTTAGGTACCCTTGTCTTAAATTGCATTATAAGCCTGCACATTGCATATCCTATTCACAAAAATCCAAAAACATTAGTCATCCTAGTCATCATTTTGAACTTAGATCTTGCATAATATCATCATTATTAGTTGTCATTCCCATTTGAGCAATCTCATTTATGGTGGAAACTAGACTCCAAAAACAACAACAAATGGAAAACTTTTGACAAGACCCCACTTCCACTATCGACAATCCTACAAATGACCCAAACTAGACCTTTCACGATCTATTTTCCAATTCAAACAATCAACCTCCAATGACAACACAATCCTCATCAAATAGTCCATTTGAACAATTCTTACCAAAAGATGAATATGGTCAAATACTTGAGGAAAACTTAGAGGCAATAGCACAAGACCCAAAGGCTTCTCAATTCGTTGAAACAATGGTCCGTCACGACAGAGACGGATACTTGGCTATACTCTTGAGTGAAGGAGCCAAATTACCTCAAGGATTTGACATTACCATGATACAATTGACACCTCCTGACCCTAATGTCAACAACATGCATAACATGTCACATAGTGGTCAACCTCCAAACACTATGAGCAATACTTTCGTTGACACTACAACAACAGTGCATGCCACTCCCAACGTCCCAAACACCTCCAACATCCCAAACACCCCCAACACCATAAATACCACGACAGTACATGCCATGACAGTAAATGCCACGGGGGCATCATCAAGTCACAACAATCCCCCCTTGACAGCTCCATCTACTACCATGAGCACAACTTCGACATATCCGCTTAGTGGTATTTCACAAAATCCTTCAGGAGGAGGCACAAGACGTATCTTTATCCAAGGACAACAACAAAACATTAACACAACAACACAGTCAGATGTCATTTCCTCCCAAGGTGCAAACACAAACATTCCTCTTAGGCAAACTCAACAATTTACACAAGGTGGCCCAATAACACAACACACGGCATCATTAACACATCATAACATTCATGGTCATCATATCCCCCAAATAATGACACACATGACTGGAGGACACATCCCAACCTACTCATCCCACATTCATACTCATCAGCATGCACCCAATCATAACCTTCAATACCAACAACACGTCAATCCACACACGTCATACATATCACAACAATCCATACCGCCACAATACACCAATATTCATGCACAACAAATGGGAACCTATGGTGTACCAAGTATTCCAACGTATGGAAACACAAATGACCCTGTTATAGATGGCCTCCAAACAAGATTGATGGGTTTAGAAAAAACTATCCAAAACATATACATTTCAGGCAAGAAATCAGAAATATCATATGATCTAAATGTATACCCATTCGACACGAGCTTATACATGCCTCCATTTCCGCTAGGATATGTGTCACCCAACTTCACAAAATATAGAGGCAAGACAAATCCCATTGAACATGTTCGTGAATTTGCAACCAATTGTATGGACATCGCCTATGAACAAACATACTTGATGAGACTTTTTTCTAAAAGTCTGGCAGGTCCTGCCCTTGAATGGTTTTCCACCCAAAAGGATATCCAAACATGGGATGAGCATAAAAAAAAATTCATAAGAAATTACGTGTACAACATCGACATGGATACCTCTATCACTAGCTTGTGCAATCTCACGCAAGAGGATGCTGGTGAGACATTTATCCCATTCTTTCAAAAATGGAGAAGCCTCGCTAGTCGATGTCACATTGGCATCCTCAAAAGGGAAAAAGTTGACATGTTTGTCCAAGCACTCCTTGGGCCCCTAAAATATGCATTGCAAGTACATTGTTGCACAAACTTCACAGACTTAGTTGAAAAAGGGGTCCAAATTGAGAAGGCCCTTATCGCAAAGGGAGAACTGAGGTACGGTCCCAAAAACACAAACGTCAATCCACCCGCCGACAAAAACAAATATTGGGTTAAAAATAAACACATTACAAATGACGGTGTTGTTGATGCCAAGACTACAAAAATTGTGGGTCTTGTATTGGCCCTAAAAGGGGTTCAACAACAAAACAAACCAACAACAACATTGAAACCTCCTCCCAATATTCTGTCAAACAACCCAAGTGGTCAAAACAATCAGGGACAATACTGTCAAATGAGACAATTTCCTAGGGGTCACACATACACTCCTTTGGGTGAACCCATTGAAGAAGTCCTTAGGAAATGCTTCTAGCATGGGGTCATCATACTTCAAGAACCAAAACCATATGACCCAGGACAATTCAAACCAGCATGGTGCATTGACAATGCATTTTGCGAATACCATCGAGCAAAAGGGCATACTACCTCTAACTATCGACAGTTGAAAAATCTAATATAGGATCTTATTGAAAGTCACACCATCGAAGTATGTGGATCTCAATTCACCTCCAATTCAGATCATACAATCCATAAGAATCCATTGCAGGACCATGGTTCTCATAAGGCCTCCACTTCAGGTCCACAGAATCAAGCTAACTTCGCTCGAGCCAAGTACGATTATTCTAGTGGACCAATTATAGATAATGTCTGAACTGACGATGAATACATCAATACCATTAAGGTCAAGAGAGCATCCCAATGTAATGCTACTACTCACAGTGGCACAGTCACTATAGCTGGTCCACCTCCCGCTAGACAAGCCAAAATCACCATACTAGGCCCATCTGCTAAACAGTCACAACCTATCTCGACCATAAAGCAGTGGAAACCCAAAAGTCAGTTCAACCTCATTGACTAGTTAGGAAAGACTCCCACGCAAATCTCTATACTCGAGTTGCTTCATATCTCTCCCGCACACAAAGAGATCCTAGATAAAACTCTGCTAGAGTCATCGGTCCCCAAGGACATCGATGTCAATCAATTTGAAACCATGGTGGGATATCTCACTACGCCTCACCACGTTACCTTCTCAGAGCAAGATTACTCATCACCTAAAACCAACCACAATGATGCATTGCACATAGAAACTTTTATCCACAAGCACAAAGTTAGACAGGTTTTAGTAGATGGCAGAGCGGGATTGAACATATGTTCCCTCAAACTGGTTAAGGCTCTAGGGTTCTCTGATGCGTGCGTAGATCCAACAAAAAGTATAGTGATCAAAACATACGATGACGAGGAATGCTCTTCATGTGGCGTTATATCTCTCCCTATCAGAGTGGGACCGGTCATTGTGGACACAACCTGCTAGGTCCTAGATTTGGAACTACCATATAACATCTTGCTTGGCCGTCCATGGATTCACACCTTAAAAGTCGTTCCGTCCATATATCACCAATGCCTAAAATTTCCATTTGACGACACGGAAGTAACTATATACGGAGACCCTGACCCCTTCCAATATTGTACAAACTTAAGGGGTATATCTGAAAACTGAGTACCTATTAACCGAGAAGCACTTGGCTCCTTGTCATTCAAATACATCGACCCATCCAAACTCACGCCATCTTCCTCATCCGCTCCATCCACGTCTTCCGCCATACCACCAGCCTCCACCAGCCCTAAGATTGAATCCACTATCAAAATCCAGGACCTTGGCTGTAGAGAGTTCAAACTAAATACATCATATAGCATAACAACAATACCCAAGTCTCCAAAGATATATGGTCGGCCATGTTTCAGAATGGAACCCCGGGAAACTTTCAAAGTTCCACCAAAAATAGTTTTTATCAAGTGGGGAGACATGAATAATGAAGACCTTGTTGACATTACAGGATGGATCTATAAGGATACTGTCACACTACCCCCATTACCAGTTCAAAGATATGGCAAGGGTTATGACATAATGAAGGCTAAAGGCTATGATGGTACTAGTGGCCTAGGAAGAAATAAAACTGGCTGAAGGGAACCCATAGAAACTTTTCAAATTCTGAAGTATCTTGGATTAGGGTTTGGATCACCCGACAATGATGATCGACATACCTTTGGTCTTTCAAATGAGCGAGTACATGCTTCAGATAGTGTCGAGACTACTAGGGAAACCCTCACTGAAACAAACTCCCAAGAGTGAGAATTTGGCTTAAAACGATCCCTAAGTGATTGTTGTCTTGATGATTTGTTTGTCGAACCAGGGGAACTGACCTTTGAACAACAGTTTTGGCAAACATTCAACATTGAACAGGAACCAAATAGTCAAAGTCCCATTACCACTTCCCATGACATACAACACCCATCATCTGAACCCCCTTAGTCCAATCCATCCAAAGTATCAGACAACATTGACAACCAGGGCTCTAAAACCTTCACCCCTTATTTTGACAATGAATATGACACTAGTGAAGGAGAATATTGGATAGAATCTGATGTAGAGTTGGATGATGATAATCTCATCTACAACATCACTGAATCTATCTGCATGCTGTCTACATCCTCACCCCAATTCACCAGCATTGACGATGGCATTTCTTTAGTTTACCCTGAGCTAGTCAATTGGGACCAACAAGGACCGCCAGTCCTGGACACATTTCAGAATGATGAGGCAATTGCTAAATTCATGGGATTATAAGAAGGCATACCCAGTGGGGACCACAAATTAGGATTCACCATTGATTTAGACTACACGACATACTTCGGCAAGACTGCTCCGTCCTCTAGTCACAAAAGTAAAAATAAAAATAAAATAAAAAATGAAACGTCTCTAGGTGAAAACCGAAAGAAACCTTTTGATGATAAAATAGTAAAAATAAAGGACGTATCTGTGAGTGAAAACCTCTCTGAGGTGCCCAAAGATGGAGGACTGGACTTTCTCCCTGTGCAACAGGAAAAATCGGCCATGCTTATTGAAGACACAATAGAGGATAACATATCATCTATAGAAGATCCCAAGATGGTCCTCTTTGCTGCATCATTGACCGAAGAAGAGAGACCAGAATTTCATAAATTATTTTCAAAACGAAAAATCAACTTTACATTGTCCTATGCTGACATGCCAGGATTGGACCCAGAATTGGTTCTGCACCATCTGCCACTATTACCTAATGCTAAACCAGTCAAGCAGAAGCTATGCAAAATGCACCCTCAAATTGCTCTATTGGTCAAGGCCGAGTTAAAGAAATTGTTAGACACCGAATTCATACGGTCTATTGACTACACTAAATGGATTTCTAATCTGGTCCTAGTCACAAAGCCAAATGGGCTGATCCGTGTTTGTACAGATTTCTGGGACCTAAATAAAGCATGCCCAAAGGATGACTTTCCTTTTCCAAACATTGACATCATAGTTGACCTAATAGCAAGATATGAGATGCTATCCCTCATGGATGGTTTCTCCAGCTATAATCAAATCTACATTGCTCCTGAAGACTAGCACAAATCTGCATTTACTTTCCCATTGGGTACATACTATTGGAACGTCATGCCATTTGGTCTCAAAAATGTAGGTGCCACATATCAAAGGGCTATGACCATGATCTTCCATGACATGATGCACAAAATAATGGAAGATTATGTAGATGACCTATTGGCCAAATCAGCAACCAGGAAAGATCATTTGAAGGTGCTCGACATAATTTTCAAGAGACTTGAAGAGTACAAAGTTCGGCTAAATCCTAAGAAGTGTGTTTTCAGGGTCACATCAGGTAAACTATTGGGATATATAGTTTCCTGAAGAGGCATAAAGGTCGATCCGGCAAAGGTCAAAGCCATCATAGACATGCCTCTACCTAGAGGAATCAGTGAACTCATAACTCTACAAGGCAGGGTACAATCTATTTGGAATTTCATAGCCCAATTGGTAGACAAGTGTCACCCATTCCAATATCTATTGCGCAAGGGTATCCCCTTTGTATGGACAAATAAATGTCAAGAAGCCTTTCAGCAAATTAAAGATTACCTACTTTCAACACCAGTCCTCATGCCACCCATTCATGGAAAGCCATTGATCTTATACATCTAGACTACTAGTTCAGCACTGGGGGCATTGCTGGCACAAAATGATCATGAAGGAAAAGAAAGAGCCATCTACTACATTAGTGGCACACTGATAGGGTATGAGTTGAACTACACAAACATTGAACGTGCATGTCTTGCCATTGTCTTTGCATCCCAAAAATTAAGACACTATATGCTCAGTCACCCAACACAGCTGGTCGCCAAGATTGATCCACTGAAATATCTCTTAAGTTGGGTGGCATTAACAAGCCGGTTGGAAAAATGGGTCATGATACTAAGCAAGTATGACATACAATATGTCGAGTGTAAGGAAATAAAAGGACAAGTAATAGCAAATCAACTAGCGGATGCACCGATTCAAGTCACTCATCCACTAGTAACTGATTTTCTCGATGAGTCCATTTTTCATGCAGAACTGGCAGTACCATGGAATCTTGTTTATCACACCATAGGGGGATTCAATTCCTAAGTCATTCTAGATTGCCTTCCCTTGTACAAATAACATTGTCAAATATGAAGCACTAGTCACAAGTCTCAAGATGGCAATTAAATGGAAAATTTAGACATTGCTTGTATTCAGGTATTCCCAGCTCGTTATCAACCAAGTGAATGATGACTATGAAACAAAAGGATGAGAAGTTGCTTCCCTACAAGAGGATGGTAGATAGTTTCCTAACATACTTCCAAGTGATTTCTTTTGAAAAAATTCCCAGGACACATAATAAGGCAGCTGATGCAATGGCTACTATTGGTTTTCTCTTGGACATCCCTAAAAATGTGTCACAATTTGAGTTCTTGGTAGAATAGCTTTTGATACCGGCATATGATATCCCAGAATCGGAAATGGTTTGTGAACCTGTTGGTCCCAACTCCCCCTGGTATCGGGATATTTATGACTACCTCAAAGCTCAAGTCCTTCCATTGAACCTGTCCAATAACCAAAGGAAGTCCTTCATCCGAAAATCTGCAAGGTATGCCATTGTCAGTGACACCCTTTACCGCCATAGTTTTGACGACACCTTCCTTAGATGTCTCGACACCAACGAAGCATGTACAACCTTATGCGAAGTGCACGACAGTATATGCGAATCTCATTCGAGTGGTCCTACTCTAGCCAAGAAAGTAATGAGACTTGGGTATTATTGGTCGACCATGGAAAATGATGCAATTGAATATGTCAGGACTTGTCGCAAATGTCAGATTCACAGTGATTTGGTCCATGCTCCAGCATAGGAACTTCGACCAATCACTTCTCCTTGGCCCTTCACTCAATGGGGACTCGACCTCATGGGAAAGATTCATCCAACCTCCTCCAATGGCCATAAATTTATCATTACCGCCACTGAGTATTTCATGAAGTGGATCAAAGCCATCCCATTGAAATATATTACTGGCAAGCAAATATCCAAGTTCATCCTTAACTACATCATTTTCTGGTATGGCCTTCTGTAATCCATCATCACTGATAACAGACGTCCATTTAAAAACCAAGACATTCGGGAGTTATGTGAGCGATTTCATATCCAACATCACTTTTCATCCCCATACTACCCACAAGGAAATAGTCAAGTTGAGGCATCAAATAAAACCATTGTCAAAATCCTCAAAAAGACTGTCAATGACGCTGGCCGTGACTGGCACATACAACTCAACCCTGCTCTGTGGGCTTACCAAACTAGCATTCGTACACCTACAGGGGCCACCCCATTTACCCTAGTCTTTGGCACTGAGGCCATCTTTCCCATTGAGGTTGAAATTACTTTGCTACGAGTCTCCTTGAAGGGTTTAACTAATGAAGAGGAGTATCAACAATCACGCTTGCACGAGCTAGAAATGCTGGAAGAAAGAAGGCAAAACTCACTGAAGCATCTCCAAGCATATCAACACCGTCTTTGTCACAGCTACAATAAGAAGGTTATGGTCAGAAAGTTTGACATTGGTGACCTAGTTCTCATGTAGAACCCCAAGAACCAAGCTGACAGAGAAAAGCTAGGAAAGATTGAACCAAACTGGTTGGGTCCCTACATTATCATATATTCTTTCAGTTCTAGAGCTTATCAGCTGGCCACACCAGATGGAGAACAACTGAAAGAGCCCATCAACAGTTTACTTCTCCGAAGGTTCTACGCATAGCATCAGAGGATTGAGTTGACAACCATAAAATACAAAAAAATTGAAAAATGATAAAAATCGTCACCCTAATGAAAACCTAGCAAATAGGCATCTTGGTGACACCAAAAAAATCAAAAAGTCAAGAAAATAGTAAAGAGAAAAATTTCATCCAACAGGTGAAAACTTGGCAAACAGGCACTTTGGATAGGTACCATGGTGAAAACCTGGCAAACAGGCGCCATGCGTAATCGATCATTGCTCTGCCATCTACTGTCACTTTGTCTACCTTGGCCTAGGATGAAAGGTATTTCTGCCATTATTACGCAAATTTCCATCACATTCTACCCTACTTGTCATAGTGGATAAACGATTGACATCAAGTCTTGACGACCGTCCATCTAGTAAACCAGCAGTATCATGTCCATGTTCCTTAAAAATGGCTAAGTCTTAGACCTAGTTGGGGGAAAAATGTTTATCATGCAACTGCAATGGATGTCACACATGATCTTGGCAATTGGAAAAAAGTCCTGAAAAAAGACAAAAACATTGGCAAACAGTCCTGAAAAAAGACAAAAAATATTGACAAACAGTCTTAAAAAAAAAAACATTGGCAAACAATCCTGAAAAAAGGAAAAACATCATAAAAGTCCGAAAAAGACAAACATTGGCAAAAAGTCCTAAAAGACAAAACATTGGCAAAAGTCCTAAAAAAACAAAAACATCACAAAAAGTCCTGAAAAAAGACCTAAAAATCATAAAACGTCCTGAAGAAAACCACAAACAAAACATCAGACTGCTCGAAGAATGCAAATGCAATGTCATCTCTTGTCAAAGTTAGTTAGGTCAATCAGTCTTTGTCATTTTTTCGAACTACGTTACCTTTGTGCACTTGCTACGTAGGCAAGACTCACATTTGAGTCCCCGAGACATTAGGTTAGTCCATTTAGGTTCGTCGAAATAAAATCATGATTCAAACTTCTATCCTTTGGAAAAAGTCATTGGTCGTGTCGAACTACGAGGTCTCTGAGTGTATGGCATAGGCAAGGCCATCTTTCGATGAGCCCCCGAGGCCACACTAGGTTAGTCCATTAGGGTTCATGACACTACACTAGCACACACATCAAAATATCTTCAAGGCAAAGCGAATCACTCCCAAAGGGGTAAATTCCTACATGTAAATCATGACAATCAATTATGTCAATATGATAACCTCATCAACAGGTCAATCATATCATCTTGACAATATCGGCATATAGTCAAACACAAGTCAAACTCGGTCAAAACAAGTCAATTCATCATAACCCGTCAAACTGTCAAATCTCAGTTAACCTTCAAATGTGTCCTTCTGAAAGATAACCTCTGTCATTCATGCCTTAGGATTTGTCCTTCCTAGGCATCATCACTATCATTCAACATTTTGAGGGATCCTCTTGACATCTAAGGATCACTCCTCTCGACATCAGTATTTTTCAGATGTGTCCTTTTGAAGAACCAACTGTGTCGTGCATGCCTCAGGATGTGTCCTTCCTAGGCATTGTCATTATCACTGTCACATGACATTTGGAGATCAATTCTCTTGGCATTAATATTATTCAGGATGTGTCCTTCCTGAATTTGGAAAATTTGGACATTTATCGTCAGAACATCGTCAAAGCTTTAACACTCGGGCATCTCATCATCATTAAACCTGACATCTTGACATCAGAACAATGGATATTCAAACGCACTTGGCAAACACTTGACAATTGTCTTTTGGTTTTTTATCATGTTATTAGTTTTTTAGCGAGATCCCACTAAGCAAGATTTAGAGAAGCAATGACGTATCATGACGATTGACACGCATGACTACTAGTTTCTCAGCGAGATCCTGATTCAGGGATTTAGAAAAACAATGACATATCATGGTAGGGGCTCTATTTTTGTATTTTGACAATCATGCCGCTAGTTTCTCGAGGATGTCCTGGAAACAGGATTTAGAGAAGCAATGAGGTTTCATGATTTGTCGTTGTCTTTTTCTGCTTGTGGTTGATTATAAAAAAAAAAAAGACTAGGGCATTCACGCTCTTAGTATGAGTCATGATCATCCTTGTCTATGACTGCTTGTCTTACGTAATGGTACAACCTTACACACATTGATCTATGTTATATCCTGGTGTTTGTTGGCCATTACAACAGTCCGCCCAATGATGATTAAGAGCAATAAATATTAAAAGTCCTATAGTAAAGCTTTCAAGGATTTGGTATAGGAATTAACATGCATCTTCGTTGGTCTCGTCGTCTTCTCCTCTTTGGTCTTGTCATCTCTCATCAGTCTCGTCGTCTTCTCTTGTCCATCTCATGATGATATCCTGTGGCATCCAAAAACATAACTGCATACATGATCATATAAACATTGCATTAGGTCCATACATACATCATCCATAGCATTAAATCATATACATAATCACAAACATTGCATTAATGTAATCATCAGCATTGCATCTTTTACTAAATACATTATGCACATCATTATAATTATCACCTCATATAAAGCATGGCATCATCATGGAATTAAAATCACAAATAAGCATCATAGGACATACATGATACATCATAAATCAACATCATACATATCATAATGCATAAATCAAAGAACATCACATAAACACATGTAGGCCGCATCAAAACTGGATCATCATATAGTATCATCTCAAAAATGTACAATGTCATAGGATAAAGTTAGGAGATATCCCAAAAATGGAGCTCGCAGGCTCAATAATCTATACATAGTGTGTCATAATAACAAAATGCCCCTAGGGTAGACTCTCATCATCCCCTTGTGGTGAAGAATGTGGTGGCTGCAGCTCTAAACCTGGCACTGAAACGATAGGTGGATCTGTAGCAGCTTTTGTTTGTGCTACCGGTGGAACTGAGAAGGAAGGTGTCATCTCCACGGTAATGAACATCTGTGATGTCACTGCTGTCGGAATCTGAGAGGTAGATGGATCAGCAATTGGTGGCTATCCCTGTATTGACCTCTACACTGAACTAGTTGACCCATGACTGTGACTCAGGGTGTGCCGATGTGAGTGATGTGACTTATGCCCTGATGTGTGCCCTGTCGAGGTAGACCCTCCGATGGTGGTATGGCTCTTGCTGCCGCTGGAACTGCCTGATGTGTGGCCACTGCCTGTCCTCGTCTATGACTATGACAAGGTAGGATCCCATCGCTCAGGTGGCACTGCCTACTCATATAATGTCTGATACTGTCCTAGTCTCGTGGTCACCCTGGCCAACTTGTGAACCATATCCCCTGTAGGCCCTGTGCATAATGTTGCAAACTATTTGCACCACTGAGTCGTGTCCTATTGGCAGATCACCGCCTGATCTCGCTCTACCCTGGCTACCTCCAGTGTTGACTGCAATGATCTGACCTACGCCATGCTGTCATCTAGTCTCTGCTGTAGGTCTACCACCCTCTGATCTGTCATGGCATCCTAGGGCAATCCTGAGGTGGATGGTATCTCCTCCTCTCCCTCCACCATCTGCCATCTGAGAAGTCTCTTGGCCTCATCCATAGCATCATCCTCATCATCATCGTCATCCACCACATCCTCTGCCACCTCCTCTTCCTGTCCTCCCACCTCCACCTCCACCTCATCATGCCTCTCCACCTCCATCTCCTGTCCTCCCACCTCCACCTCCTCCTGTCCTCCCACCTCCACATCCACCTCATCCTCCTGTCCTCCCACACCCACCTCCACCTCCTCCTCATGTCCCCCCACATGCACCTCCTCCTCGTCTCTCCTCACCCTCTCCCTCCTATCTAGGCTGCTCCTCTCTCTCCCCCTCCTCCCCAACCTCGGGGATAGCATCTAATGCTACCCTTGCCACGTGCTATCGCACCCTACAGCCCTGTCTCTGACTGCCTCGCCTCTACCTATGGCCATCTCCACCATCATCTCCTCCCCTGCCTTCGTCTCCACCCCTGCCTCCATCTCTGCCTCTGTCTCCATCCCTGCCTCCATCTCTACCCCTGGCTCCATCCCTGGCTCCATCCCTCCCCTGGCCTCTGCCCCTGTCACCACCTCTGCCTCCTCGTCTGGCCCTCGACACATGAGGTATCACTGACCGCCTATCTATAGGTGTTGGCCCATCAGGATTTGTCAACGGCACTAGCATGTGTGCCTGCCACCATAAGTCATAATCAGCTGTGGTCCCGAGATCAGTTGCTCCTCCTCTCCATCCCCATGCCTGGGCTACTAGCCCATCAATCTGCTGCTCTGCGAAGGCCACTAGAATGGCTAGTCCCCAGGCATACTCTCTAGAAGACTGGGCATACTCAGCTGTCCCTGCAGGTACACCATGCTGCTCTCTGAACTGCCTCAGAACACGCTATGGTAGGTACATCTCAATAATCAATGATGTCTACACTGTCCTACCAATCAAATACTTGTACTGTCTGCATAGGCTAAGGTGCTCATCCTCATCATCCTACGGCTCACAGTCTCGGTACGACCTCCAGATAAATGTCACCATGGTGTCAATCCTGTACTGCCACCAACCGGTCTCACCCATCTGAGTCTGCTGTAACACACCCACATAGTAATAGGCATAGGGCATCCCCTCAGCCAACTATGGTCTCTAAATAGGAGGATGAAATATGGCAATGTGCTCCCAAGCCCAGATCATCATCAAGGTAGTCCTGTAGGAGATACTCTCTGCCCTCTTGTAGACAACATCGTGCAACTGATGGTAAAGAGTCCCCAGCAAACAGGGACCCCAAGCATAAACGGTCATGTCCCGTCTCATACCAACCAGGACGTCTCCCCAGCCAATCGGGAATCTGTGTCCCCGACGGTCGAGAACCAAGATACCTACAATCAAAGTCGCTAGGAAGGCATCAAAGTGACCATAGTGCTTGGCCATGAACTCCCACCTGATCTCATAACCTTGGATGCCCAATCCTGCACCCTGATCTTGGTAGTATGCTCTAAAGGTCTGCTCACCATGACGAGGGTCGTAAACAATCCACTCCCCTCGAATCGACACTTGTAGAATCTGATAAACATCCTCTAAAGTAATTGTGGCCTCACCTATCGGTAGGTGGAAGGAACAAGTCTACGAATGCCACCGCTCGCACAGCACAGTCAGTAATCCCCTGTTCGCCTGAATGGTAGGCATGTAAGCAGCATAGAATAATCCAAGTCGCATCAATTGTTGCCGCTCCCGCGGGCTTAGGTGGTCGGCAAACCGAAATGTGGTCGGTCTGCTCTCTCACATGTAGATAGGGGTAAGCTGCCTCTACAAAAAGATAAACAATATATCAGTACTTTCTAGACAACAGTCAGCATCATCAAAAGCATTCAGGGTTTCACAAGTATCACAATCGGTCTCAGAAAGGATAACAACCAAATGCGTCATGTTATAGCAGTTGCATCGCAAATATTTGAATGCGTCTCTAAAATACTCAAATGCGTCGCAACATGATAGTTGTGTCACTTGGTTTCCCAAGGGCATGGCATTATGGCAATTGCATCACGAATTCTAGCAATTGCGGTACAGCAAGGTGAATGTGTCGCTCAAATGTGCAATTGCGGCACAAGATGACAATTGCGGCATTCCAGCCCTCATATGCGACTCACTTAGGCAAATGTGTCACAATTTTTATCAAATGCATCGCAACTCCTCGTCCACCCTCCTATTATCTTGTCATTTGCATCGCGACGCATCATATGCGTCGAATGCACAGACAATTGTGGCTTACGCGAACGCAGTTGCGTCGCGGCGTAGTTGTTGTTTACCCTAGAAAGCTAAAATTGACACACAAAACAAAAAATTTACAAAGAGGGACCGAGGTACATACCACTAGCTCTGAGCCCTTTGGCCGCCTGAATGTCCGCACGATCTCCTCGCAATGCTCTGTGACTAGAATCACCATCCTCGCTGTGCTCTTTTTTCGCTCTGAGCTCTCAAAATTCGCAGGGTAAATAGTGAAAATGAATTGACTTTTACCCCTTTTTCAACCTATTTATAAAGTCAAAATGACATTTTCTCAACCAAGGTTAATACTGGAAGCTCATTTGACCCGGTTTGACTACTTCGTAGGTTGTCTTAAACATGTCTGAATCCAAAACCGATTGCACCGTTGTTTTTTTGGTCATTAAATTCATTTATCGGGACCCTTTACAAATTTTTCTGTCCTCGACCCAAAATTTGAAAAATTTCCCGAGGGGGAAATGATACTCCGTACCTTTACTGGGGCATATCTCTGACTTGTTTTCTTTGTCACAACGCAACAAGTGACATTATGACAAAGAGGGGAAAAATGTAGACACCTAAAAATGACCTAGGCCTGCAAGCTTAATTTTTATCACTTTCATCCTAGCATAAATGTGACATTTAATTATGTCCTTGGTCCACATTCGACTATTAATTAAATAATTTATAATTGTTTAATTAATTCATGTCCTTTTATTTTTCATGATTATTAAATAAATAAATGTTATTTATTTATTCAATATGTCTTTAATTGTCTAAAGTCTTCCTTTAATTAAATAAATTTGTTAATTTATTTAATTACCTTTCTTCATTAATTCTTCCTGATTATTAAATAAATGAATTACATTTATTTATTTAATATGACACTAATTGTCTTAATTAAGTAAATTGATTAATTTATTTAATTAATTAGTCTTATCTGCTAAATTAAATAATTAAATTTAATTATTTAATTGCCAATTTGATATTCCTCTCATTTTAAATAAAATAATTATTTAAAATGTCATCACAATCTTAACTAACAGTTCACTTTGGTAAATAATTGGAATATCAATTATTTATTATTTCACAAAATCATTATTTTGAACTAATTTAATTCAAAATAGTAACTAATTTTCTAAAAATCAAGTAATCGGGTAGATTCTTCATTTTTCAAATCTGATCTTCAGTCCAAATCTTATCTTCTTGATTTTTCGAATCTCACAAATCAGGCAATCTTCTTGATTTTTCAAAAATCTTTATTTTTCTAATTGATTATCTCATTTATTCTCCACTGTCGATCTAATTATCTGAGATATTATCTTGACCTTTCGATTAATGAATTTTCCCTAACCCTAATTAGGGATTATCAAATTTAATCTGGACCTCTCATTCTAGGTCTTTCTTAGAATTCGATCTCACCCATCCATTCAAAATGATATTTTCTATAAAATGTCATTTTCCTCTCACTTTTCGATTACGCACAGACACATTACATTTTTAGGCATTTGCACACTTAGATTTCATAGCAATTTCAACACTTATTATCTTTATTTGATCGAGTCTTAGCATTGGTTAGGCATAGACATTAGCAATCATAGTCATAGGCATAGGCATTTAGAAATTGCATAAATCTTTCAAAGCTTGGTGTAGGACTTAGACATTTACAGATTGCTCGTACTACGGATCTGAGGGAAAAGCTTTATCCAGCAAGTAAGAAGGTACTATGGAGGTAATCATGGAAGTTTCGAGAAATAGGTATAACTGTTCTATTATTTGATTTCCTTTGTACTCGATAGGACTTTGGGTTTTTGTCTTTTACAGTGATTGATCTAATCTAAATCCAAAAAATTACCCTCAGTTACAAGAACAAAGTAGCTGATGCCATGGCTACTATTGGCTCCTTGATCGACATGCCTAGGGATTGAATAGAATGTGAGTTCTTCGTTGAAAAAATCATAATCCCAACATATGACATCCCTAAGACTGAAATGGTGTGTGACATCGTAGGTCCCACTTCCCCTTAGTACTAAGACATCTATGCTTACCTACATGATAACATTCTACCCCTAGACCTTACATGAAACCAACACAAATATTTTATCCAACATTCATACCAATACATCATCATTAGTGATACACTTTATCATTGTGGGTATGATGGAACCTTCCTCAAGTGTCTAGACGAGACCGAAACCCATACTACACTAATGGAAGTACATAGTGGTGTTTGTGGGGCCCATTCAAATGGTATGGCCCTGGCTAAAATTATTCTTTGAGATGGATATTATTGGACCACGCTAGAACATGATGCCTATGAGTTTGTAAAGAAATGCCTCCCATGTCAGCAACATGCAGATCTGATTCACACCCTGACAATGGATCTTCAGCCTCTTCTCGCACCATGGCCCTTCTCTCAGTGGGGCTTTGAATTGATCAGAAAGATATACCCGCCATCCTCTTACAGACACACTTTCATTATTATCACCACTAATTACTTCACCAAGTGGATGGAAGCAATGCCACTCTTACAAATCACTGGTACTTAGATTTCAAAATTCATCCTCTACCATATTCTATGTAGATATGGTATCCCATCCACCATCCTCTCAGTTAACGGAAAGCCTTTCAAAAACAAGGCCATGAAACAACTTTGTGATACCTTTCATATTCAACATCATTGGTCAATGCCTTATTACCCCCAATGGTCAAGAAAAATCTACCAACAAGATTCTGATCTAAATCCTCATAAAGGTCATCAATAACATTGGTCAAGATTGGCACCTCCACATTCATCCCACCCTTTGGGTATATCGCACTTCCATCCATACCCATACCTGTGCCACCCCATATTCCCTTGTATATGGTGCCAAGGCCATCTTGTTGATCGAAGTTGAGATCCCATCACTAAGAATTTCACTAAAGAATTTTATCAGTGAGGAAGACACTTGTGTTGCAAGGCTCACCTAGTTAGAATTAATTGATGAAAGATGGATCAAAGCCTATGATCATCTTCAAGCTTATCAAAACTGTCTCAAATGCAACTACAACAAAAAGTTTCATCCTCGATAGTTCCATGTTGGTGACCCTATCCTTAAAGAGAACTAGCACACTTAGTAGGACCAGAATAAGAAAGGAAAGTTTGAAGCAAACTAGTTGGGTCCCTATATCATCACCACAAAGTATGAATCCGGGGAATATAGACTCGCCACCCTTGAAAGAGAGCCGCTAGAAGAGCCTATTAACATAATGCATTTGAAAAGGTTTTATACCTAAGTCTTCTTGGTGACCCTATCTATGCAAAATCCAAAAATACAAAAAGAAAAAGTAAAAAATTCAAAAAAATCCAAAAAATAGTAAAGAGAAATAAATTCATCCCATGGTGAAAACCACCCTTGGTGGCACCTTGGATAAGTACAGGTGGTGAAAACCTGGTAACAAGCGTCATCCATAGAGAGATTAATCATTATCTACCTTATGTCCTACTTTATGAATTCATCCATCCTATCCTAACATCCTCTCCCATCCCATCCTTGGATGCTTGGTATCTTTTGATTGAGCATTGGACGATTATACGCTATCTATCATCCTGAGCTTGCATCCTAATCTAAGCTTATGTAGTTAGTTTGGTCATCTTGGTCTATCTCCATCTAGGGCCCTTCATTGTGTTGGTCTCCATTTACATAGCATTTAGTCATGTTAGTTTCTTTGTTCTTAGTCGAACTACGTTACCCCTACATTTTCACGTAGACAAGTCTGATCATTTGATCTGCCCTCGGGGCATTTTGACCATCCCATGATGATCGTTCATCAGCTATCTTCATCGTCCCCTTTCCACTTTTCTCCATCGTCGATCATTGTTTGTATTTTTTAAACTATGTTGCCCCTACATTTTCACATAGGCAAGGCTGATCATTTGATCCACCCTCGAGGCATTTTGATCATCCCATGATGGTTGTCCATCATCCGTCTTCATTGTCCCCTTTTCGCTTTTATCCATGGTCTTTTCTTGAACTACGAGGGCTCTGTGCTTTCATGTAGGCAAGGCTAATCTTTGATCATCCCTCGATCCCCTAGGTATTTAGGGTGTGTTAGTCTTGTGTCGGTCTTTTATTCGATCTCTCGTGTCGTGTTGTCAAGAGTGCCCTTATCCAACTAGTTCTTCACAAAGGAGATCCTCTAATGTTAGAAGATCTAATTAATGAAAAAAATCATATGTCATCTAGGTCATTTTTAGTTTAGTATCCATCATCAGTCTCAATAGGATGCATCCTTCCTAACAGACCACATCAACCCCATCCATCCTCATGATCCTATGGCAAAGGACGTTTAGATTTGATTGTGATCTTTTAATGTTTTTGGATTTTGTTTATTATTTGAGATCCCTATTACAACCAGTCAAGGTAGCCATAATCCATCATATTATGGTGTGTTTTGATGGGTTAACATAGGGGCCTCTCTTGATCATTTATTGTTGTTGTCTATTGGGTCATTCCTGCATAGTACCCACCAAGGCCTCCAAGATCATGTGTTACATTGGGAACATCCCTTTGTGCTTGTGGTTATTCCAATACCTAGCTTGACCAAGGTCCCCGTGACTTTGGGGTGTTGGGATAACAATGTTTGTTGTGTTTTTTTCATGCATTCGATGTCAAATCACCTTGGTTTCATATACCTCGACCTCTAGTATCCTATGCTATAGCAAAATTCAATGCTCCAAAGATGGAAAATTGCATTCATGATTGAATTATATTTCATTGCATGTACCCTTCATCCATCCTTGTTCCTAACCTATGACTTAGGACTTCGGTTGTGCAAACTTTGATTCTTTTCCCCTTTTTTCTTCTTAGGATACTAATGGTTCTTGACATGTGTAGTATCACACCCACACTATGCCTATCATCTACCCACATTCGCAGGAAAGTCCTTATTGACACTTATGTTTGCATTGTGTTTCATGGAGGAGTCCATTTTCCATTCATATTGCATGTCACATCATAGGTCTAGTATACTTTATCCCATATGCATAACAGACTGACTAGATTAAGCATCTTAGGTTCATTTTAATTCATACATTTCCATAATCACATTTATACAATACATACATCACCACCTACAAAATACATTGTTAGGTCCATAATAATTACATATCATACCAAAAATTCATCCATCATAATTACATCAAACACACAACGACATCAACATAAATGAATCAAAATCAACATCATGCATAATCACATCATCCACATACGCATAAATCATCATCAACATCATCCATAATCAAATCATCCACATAAGTATAAATCGCCATACACATGTGCATACATTGGATGATCCATAATAAGAGCATAAAAATATAATCATATGCATAACATAAATCATCCATCACATAAACATAACGCATAGTGTTAATGAGGACTATTGCATATCATAATCAAAATAATACAATGTCCATCTCATCATAATGTCTAAAACATAATCAAATATATATCCATCGTATAAAGTACAAATCTAGGGATGAAGATCACATCTTATCTCTGCTGATATGTACATCTCCATCCTGCACCTATCAAAAAACCTGTATCATGTCACCTGCTCTGCCCACTCTACTGTGAGCTGCCCACGTTTGATCTCTAAGGAGAATCGGGCATTAGCCCTCTGTGTGTGGGAGTCCCCTAATAATCATGGCTAGGAGTCCCCTGATAACCACCATAGCGATGAGTCTGCTAAAAGTCACTATACCCTATGGTATGTGTCCCTAATTACTGGGATGGTGCCAACATCTGAGGTACCTGCCTGACATAGTGCATTGTGCGCTACGCCAGATTTGGAACTACCGGTTATAAGCACACCTCCAGTAGGTCACCTCCTACATATAATCATCTCTCTGCCCAACCTAATATCTAGCAACATTCTGCTCATGCCTGTATCTGTCTTAGTCCCCACTAATGACTCTCTGCTCTTGCTCCCATGCCTCCTATGTCGACCTCAGTTGTTGTACCTACTATGTGGCCCTATCCCTCTCAGCCTGTGTAGCCTCTAGTTGTGCCTGCAATCCCTATATGTATGCCCTTGTCTTACCACCCTTAGCCTGAGCTGTCAGCCCCTGAGCTACTGTTGTGCCCCTATCTCCCTGTAGTGTCTACATCCGCACCTCTGCGACATCTCTCTCCCTCTGTGCAACCTATGCTTGAGCCACCGATGCATCCCTATCCCTCTATAACACCTGTAGTCTCAACTCTACTGCATCTCGCTCTCTCCGAAGAGTTGATACCTGTGGCACTGCCTCATCCCTCTCTCTCTAAAGAGACTATACCTATGCCTCTACCACCTGCCTCTCACTCTGCAACACCTGAACTCATGCCCAAGCTACATCCCTCTCGACCTCCATGGCTTGCACTTGTGCTTGTGCTACATCTCTCTCTGTCCACATCACACATACCTGAACCCTCATCTCATCTTCTCTCTCATGCATCAACCCCATATCTCTAACTTTCTGCTCTAAACAATCCACTTTGTTCTGGAGCTCATCTCGCTCTTGCTACAGATCTGCTCTCTCTCTCCCTAGCCACTCTACCTACCTCCGCAAATCCTCCATGTCTCCTGCTACCTCTACCCCAATCTCTGTAGGCACTTACCCTATCCCTGCTCCAGCATCTCCCTATCTTCTAGCCTGTCATATCACCTCCTCTGTCACTAGATGGTCCCTCTCCCATCTTGTGACATCTTCATCCTCATGCTCCCTGGCCATATCTACCCACAACTTGTCTATCTCTACATGTAGATGAACCACCTCATCTCGTGCCTCATCTCTCTCTCTCAACAGACTCCTCTCCATTGCTATCACTATCGTGGAAAGATCTAAGTAATCCCTTTTGCTCACCTCTGCCTCTAATCTACTCCACTCTTCCTCTGACTATTGTAGCCACTGGTTGCTAAGCCACAATCTCTCCAAGGCCCCTCTTAGTAGCACTGTTGGATCCTCTCCTATAGGTGGTGCCATGGATAGTGGAGGGATATCATGTACCTCCATGTCAACATCCATTGCCTCTGGCTCCTCTGGCTCATCCTCCCCATCCACCTCTGCCTCATCCACATCAATCACCACCGAGGCTCTCCTCCTCATCCTCCCTACCACCCTCTCCTTCTCTCCATTTTCCTTGGCCTCCTTTTGTCTCTGCCTCTACTAGCCTCTTGTGGTTGAGCGATCCTCTTGTCTCTCACACTGTTGCCCTCTTATGGTTGTGCAAGCCTCCTATTTCTTCTCCCTCTGTGCCTCCTATCCCCTATCCTATTGATTCGTGGCCCTAGCCTCCTCCCCTCCCCCCTCTGATCCATCCCCTCCTCATACTCTCTTTCCTCATCTCCTCCTCTTGCCCACCCTCACTGGCTCCTCTGCTACTCTAGCCACTCTTGTCCTCCTCCCTGTCCTCTCTATTGTCCTCGTTTATGTTGTCTCCCCCTCTTGGTTGCTAGTTATCTCTCATTCTCTAACCCAAAACCTAGTGCCTCCTCAATGGGCACCACTAGAGTAATCTGATGAGGCAGATGTCGGCAAAACCATTGACCATACCAATTTGTCATCTATGCATCTCTCAACCCATATCTCCTACTTGGGTATGGCAATAACCGCAGTGTCTCTCACTCCACCCTTGTAGACTTAGGATCAATCTCATCCCCCCATGGCCACTCTCACATAATCCACCGGAACATCACTTGACCCTATGGAATATCCTGCCTCACCCCAAACTGCCTCCTCACCCAGTTTGGTCTGTGTAACTCAACTAGATGTGGATCCTTCCTGAAAATATAGCATCTGGTGTAGAAATAATCCCTATGTCTCTCCTCCTCCTCCCCCCATCCCCTAAATCATTGCAGCATGTACAGTTTCCACACTATCATCTATGTTGGTAGCTCATCAAATAGTCTCCTCCAGGCATCCATGTCTCTGAACCCCTCATAATGCAATATCACCCTAGCCTCTGTCCCGCACACCCAGGCTATTGGTGCTTTGTCATCCTACTCTCCTTCTCTCACCATGACCGCCCTAACAATCTTGATATGCTCCTAGGCCCATACCTGTAGCAATGTGAGGTGTGTCACACTCAATACCTCCCAATAGCATATCACATGCATATGCCTATATAGTTGTGCTAATAAACAAGTCCCCCATGCAAACTACCCCTCTTGGCCCTCTATAATGTGTTGAATCACCTCCACAAACCTAAGATGTAGGAATCGACCACTCCTATCCAGAATCAAGATCTCGTTGATCAATCCTGCTAGATATAGTGACAATGTTGGCACCCTATAAGCAAGACATTTTTCCACATCTAGCTGTTGTCGTTGAATCGGTAGCTTGTCTCCCTTGAACATGACCCACACGGACTCGTCCAGTGCCTCCTCCTCTACATGACACTCGCTGAGAAGGATGCCCACTATGGGGAGCCTCAGAATCCTCTAGAATCCTCTAAAATCACCATTATCTCTCATGTCGGTAGATGAAACATTGACATGGTTGAATCCCAACGCTCTATCAATGCTATCAACATAGCCTTGTAGTCCTTAATAGTCAAGTAGGATAACATGTGTAAAATTCTTGCCTGCGCTAGTGCCTCATGATCCATTCCATCCATGGCTGCTATGCAAATCTTCAACACCTTAGACCATCCCTCATGCGTCTGTAGTCTATCAAAGTGTTGCATCCATGTCACACCAACTATGTTAGTCATTCTTTCCTCTTTTGTCTTTCTTCTTTCCCTTTTTTTTTCCTTTTTTCCTCGGTCCTAAGTCCCCTTTCCTATCTTTTGTTTTCCCTTTCTTTTCCTTCTTCCTCACCTTGTTGGTTCTACTAGGCTTGGGGTGGACCTACCTAGCCGCAGGCCAACCCTTCCCAGCTACAGGTAGACCTGCTCTCATCTACAGATGGACCCACTCAGACATGGGCAGACCCACCCCAATCGGCGGGGCAGACCTACTCCCGTGTGCGGGTGGACCTGCCCATCCCTAGGCAGACCCTTCGTGCACGAGCAGACCCATCCTAGGCCTGGACGAGCCCGCCCTATCCCCAGGCGGACCCACTTGGGCCACGAGTGAGCTTGCCTTGCCCTTGGGTGGACCTGCCAGAGCATGGGCAGACCCACCCGGGCACAGGCGGACCCACCCGGGCATGGGCGGACCTGCCCTCATGCATGGGTAGATCTACCTGGGCACTGGAAAACCCACCCCGGCCACAAGTAGGCAGACCTACCATTCAGATGGTGGGTATGCCCCTCTACGAGGGGCCCAACCAAATTTCTCCCCCTCCCCTTTTTCCCTTGGG
This sequence comes from Sequoia sempervirens, assembly GCA_007258455.2. Classification (NCBI taxonomy): domain Eukaryota; kingdom Viridiplantae; phylum Streptophyta; class Pinopsida; order Cupressales; family Cupressaceae; genus Sequoia; species Sequoia sempervirens. Next base: position 61,932,910 of record VDFB02058242.1, read on the forward strand.
TGCGCTCGCCCTCTTCTGGGGCGTGTCCACTCCCTCCCATCTGCCCATTTAACCTAATAGGCAATTCTACCCACCCCTTCAGCGACATCTCATATTCATCGACTACCCATTTTTCTAACCTATCCCCCCAACCAAACCCTTATTTCCTTATTTTCAAATTTTACTAAACTCAAACAAATGATAAAAATCACACAGTTGGGTTTGGGGCTAACCTGGTGTGGAATGACGCACTCACTGTAATACCGCCACACCTTGTCCACCCAGTGGATAATATCAGTGTCGTAATCATTCAGCATTGTGTCCTCTGGTCCTCTCCCTCTCTTCTCATCTCTTCCTTCCTCAACTGACAACTGTTCAAATGAGGAGAGGTAATATATAAAATTACCTTATATAACTTTCCCACCTTTTTTACCTTTTTAAATGAAGGGTATTTTTTACTCCTTATTAAAAAATCTTTCCTCCAACTAATTCTTCCATCCTCTATCTTCATGAGGCCGCCATTTGCAAATTGTGCATATGTTTTCCTCCATTCAAAACCCAATCTTCTCAATTTTTTGTGCTCTCTCCAACGACATATACCACTCTATACTTTCAAGAAGTCGTCAGGGACCCCTTTTCCTTCCCCGTTTGCCTCCTCGAGGGGGCATACCCTACCATTCTCCACCATTCCTCTGTCATGGGTTTTCTCTATTGAGACTGAGGAATCCCCTTTCATTTCCCTCTGTTTGGGCAGCTCACACAGCCTCTCCCATGCTGGGGCATCTCTTTTCTGGTTGTTTCCTCTATAGAGTCATCTAAATTTTATTTTCTTCAAAACCCTATTATCCTAACAGTGTTTCGAAGAGGGGAAAAATGTAGACATCCAAATTTGACCACTTCCATATGGTCAAACTTGTCTCCTTATTCATCCCTTTACTCGTCTATTTTATCCTCTTCATCGGTATTAATTAAATCACTCATTTAATTAATATTTCATTGTCTGTATAAGGTTCCTAAAGTATTTAATTCAATAATTAAATAATTTTACCTTTTACTTCTTTCCTCTCTAAATTAAATAAATACATCACTTTATTTAATTTAGTCATGTGACCTCTTTGAATTTAAGATAATTTTTAATTCCTCTTTTAATCTCTCATTGTCACATCCTCCATAACCCTCTTCTAATCCAGGTTAATTTACTTATTTCTGGATTAGGATGTGCACACATTAATTAAAAAATTAATTTCACATCCTCACATCTTCCAATTTCTTCTTAATCTTTCATTAATCTTCCTAATCATGTGTTTGCACAACCTTAATCAAAGTCATTTGACACATTTAGCATGCCTTTTTAGTCAACCTTTTCATTTTCCTTTCTTAGCATTGACCCTCTTTTCCATGTGAATTTAAAATTCACATTTATTCCTCCTAGAATCTCCTTTTCCCATGTATCTTCTAGAATCTTTGACTTGTCACATCAAGTCACATGTGGACAAGTGCTTCTGTTTTTGTAACCTTGTTTTTTCCATGAGATTCTTGCAAGTATGTGAATTTTTTTATTTCTCCAACTACTTTCTCATTCCCCCTGGAGATTTTTGAGGAATTCTAAAATTCCTCAAAAGTCACTTTCATTCCCACTTGGGGACAAGAAGTTCCTTTTTGAGAAAATTTTCTCATCCCCCAAAGTACTTTTAAGGTACTTTTCCTTCCTCCACATCATGTACCCTCCTTCCATCTCACTTACACATCATCATTTCGAAGCCACTTCACATTCCACATGTTAAGATGTGAGGGTTTGTGAGTCCTCAACTCACCATAGCCATTCATCTTGGCCTTGTTGGTTTAATCTCAACCATTGAATTCTCTAGAGAATTCAAATTCCTCCATAAATACCCCCTCTTTTCTCTCATTCAGGGAGATTAGCTATTTGATACCAAACTCTTGCCAATTGGTCATTTGAAGCATACTTAGCCAATTTGCACACTTTTCCTTCATCACAACATTTCAATCCATTACTCATCCATCTTGCATCTCATTTTAACATCTTTTTCCATCAAGAGGAGCATACACAACATCAAAGATCAAAGGGAAAACCAAGGAACAACTTAGCAAAGGTATAATCGTTACATTTGTTGAGTTTAACATTTTTGCCAATCTTGAGGTGTTAGGTGTCTGTTTTTGTTTGTTTTATTTTTGTTATTGATGTATGTTTTCTAACAAGGATTTTCACTTGTTCACAAAAGGAAATCCTAAGAACACTCTGAGGTGTGTAAGATTGAATCAGTTAGAAGATCAGATTATTGGTGATAAGAATAAAGGTTTCAAGAATAGGAGAAAGATTGCAGAAGAATATTGCTTGATTTCAAAAACTGAGCCTACCAATGTGAATGAAGCATGTAAAGATGAGCATTGGATTGAAACAATGAAAGAAGAGTTAAAACAAATTGAAAAGAATGATACATGGATTCCTATTCCTAGACCTAACGATAAGAATGTAATTGGAACTAAATGGGTCTTTAGAAACAAACTAAATGAGCAAGGTGAAGTTGTTAGAAAAAAAGCAAGATTGGTATGTAAAGGATATTCGCAGATGGAAGGAATTGATTTTCAAAAAACCTTTGCCCCTATTGCTAGAATTGAAGTTGTAAGATTAGTTCTTCCCTATGCTGCTCACAAGAACTACAAAGTTTATCAAATGGATGTTAAATCATATTTTCTAAATGGTGAATTGGAAGAAATGTATGTTGAGAAACCTGATGGATTCCAATTGACTGATAAAGAAGATATGGTGTGTCAGTTGAAGAAAGTATTGTATGGACTCAAGCAAGCCCCTAAAGCATAGTATGCAAGATTGGACAAATATTTGTTGAAGCTTGGATTTAACAAAGGTATTGTTGATAGTAATTTGTATTTCAAGATTGACCATGATGAAGATTTTATTGTTGAAGTCTTTGTTGATGATATTATTTTTGGAGGAGATGATGCTTTGTACATGAAATTTGCTAATGAGATGTAGAATGAATTTGAGATGTCTATGATTGGTGAGATGAAATTATTTTTTGGATTGTAATTTACTCAGTTAGATAAAGGTATTTTTATATCTCAGTCCAAGTATGTGAAGGAATTGCTGAAGAAGTTTAGTATGGAAGATTCAAAGCCAGTTGGTACACCCATGGTGACTGAGTACAAGTTGAAAACAAAATATTATTCTCCAAAAGCAAATCATACAAGATACAGATCAATGATTGGTGGATTGTTGTACTTAACTCAAGCTAGGCCTGATATCATGAATGTTGTATGTATTGTTGCAAGATTTCAAGCTAATCTGAAAGAATCTCATGTGACTGTTGTGAAGAGAATTTTCAGATACTTGAAGGGAACTATTGATCTTGGCCTATGGTATCCTAAAGATGATGATCTTACTTTGAGTTTGTTTACTAATGTTGACTAGACAGGAGATGTGAGTGATAGAAAAAGTACTAGTGGTGGAGCATTTTTCTTGGGTAAGAAGCTAATCTCATGGTTAAGCAAGAATCAAAATGTCATTTCCTTGTCTACTGCAAAGGCCAAATAAATTGCATTTGCTAATAACTGTACTCAAGTACTATGGATGAAGCAAAAGCTGAAGGATATTAGAGTTGTATATGATGAGCCTATTGCTATATTCTATGATAATTCAAGTGCTATTAACATTTCAAGGAATCTGGTGCTACATTCAAAAATAAAACATATATCTATCAAGTTTTACTTCTTGAGGGAGAAGGTAAGTGAAAAGGAAGTCGGATTGGAGTATGTTCCTACTAAGGAGCAGATTGCAAACATCTTTACCAAGTCATTGCCTAAGGATACTTTTGAGTATCTCAGAGGGAAGTTGGGGGCGATTACCCCTCCTAATCAAAACTAGGATGTAATGCAATGTGTGCATTAGTTTGTGCATTTCACATTCATATCTTGTTTCAAATTGATGCTGTGGTGGCTGCTACTCAGTGGGAGTAGTAAAATGTTTAGAAATTCAAATATGTGGTTCAGAGCTTAGAAAAATTTGTCATTGGTGTCAAAGGGGGGGAAGAGTAATGTGAAAAATTGGTAATTATCTAAAAAGAAGAGTCATGTGAAAAATTGGTAATTATCTAAAAAGAGTCATGTGAAAGAGTTGAGGACAAAAGAGTCAAAATCTAAGGGGGAGTATGTGCTAGGAGTTAGTTGCATTGATGGTTTTTTTCACATCATGTGTTGCCATCAATGCCAAAGGTGGAGATTGTTGTATGTTGTGGTTTTATTGTTGATATGTGGTTGTCATTGATGTCAACACTACTAGCATAAATGCATTTGAAGTTATATATGTAGGTTGTCAGCGGTAAAGTGAAGTTCAGTTTGTCAATATGTTTTGTATGTTGATAATAAAAGGTTGTGGACTAAAGGGTTTGTTTCTAAGTGTATCTAGTTTATCCACGTTGATATTTAGAGATCTGCATGAAGATTTGATCAAGTTATGAAGATTTCCATTTAGATAATTTTTTTGTTTCTTCGGTTGGTGTTCCTGATTGAGGATGATACTATTTCAGTTAGTTTAGTTGTTGTGGATGCTTCTCTAGTGATTCATGTTGCTTTTGGATGTTTCTAGATCATTCTCTATCTTTGTTGCACATTTGCATTGATCTTTGTGATCATGGTTGGCAACTTTCTCTTGCGTGTTCATGTTTTTCTTGTCCTTGGCCAACATGGTGTTGAAGCATGTTGTGGATCTTCGAGGAGTAATTAACTGAAGTGTTTTCATGTTGGAGATATTGTTTTGGGTCCTCACTAATTTTTGGCCAACTTTGGTTGATTCGCATTTATAATCTTTAATGATTTGGGCTAACAGTTTATATTCTTTTTATTATTTCTTTGTGGCTGACTTGTAGCAATAAAATTTCATGTTGTGGATATATAAGAGCAATTGTTTATTCGAATTGAAGTGTAAATGTATGCGAGGGGATGTTGAGTGTGTGTGTATGCTCAAATATCATTCAAAGGAAGAGCAGAGTGTGAAGAATTGTGAAGAAGTGTGAAGAAGAGTGAAGAAAAGTGAAGAAGTGTTCATGTGATTAATTGGAACTATAATCAGGCATTAGCAGATGCTATTTTCTCAGTTCAAAATCCAGATGGCTTTAATTTGAATCTCTTTATAAGATATTTTGTCTTCCTTTGTAATTGAGTAGTGAGCTCTAGGAAGTGTGCTTGAATGCATGTGCATTCCCCATATTTCATTTTCATTATACTTTTAATAGGGTATAATCTTGTCGAATAACCTCCACTGTGGTTTTTCCCCTAACAAGGTTTCCATGTAAAAAATCTTGGTGTTATGTATTTTTCTAATGTTTTTTTTATTTATGCTTTCATGGTTAATTATCAAATCTAAGAATAAGGTTAATAAGTTGACTAAGTTTTGAATTTATGTGACAATTGGTTCACCCCCCCTCTTAGTTGTCTGCCCTTGTATTGCCAACATAAGGGACTGAAATCCACTTACAACTATTGATAACCTTGGACAAAACAAATAATAGTGATATAAACTATGTTGCAATTTACTTGCCAAAGATACCTTGTGCAATGACAATTGGAATTGATTAGTCTTCCTAGAAGATTGATGATACTCTTCCTCCTACACTTGGATGATAACAATGTTAACATTATCCTTTGTAACTACTTGTTTAGCACCATCACCAACTATGTCTTCTTTTCCTTGCCTCTCACACTCTCTTAGTGACCCTTCCAACATGGCAACATCTAACTAAAGTATCTCAACATGTAAATCCACAATGGCAACTTTATCTTCCCCATAAACAGTCCTCTCTACTATCCTAGTAGTAGACATAAAGCTCTTTTCATCCTCAAACTCAAATGGAATATGTTTAAGATGGTGAACTAAATGGAAAGCTCTATTCTTGCAGCTTTACAATTGAAAATATGAACCCTACACTGTGTTTACCATCAACTCACCTTGCTCCACTTGCACATTAGACTCAAATTAACTCTCTAAAAACAACTATGTTTATACTATCCTTCAACATGTTTTGGATCTCCCATGGAAAATCATAAATGTCAACTACTTTCATGACAGGCTGGGGTTTGATCATGGTTTCAAAATCCACCTTTTCCTCCTTCATGGACTGTGAGAACTCTTTTTGACTCATCAACATCACCTTGGACCCAAATTTTGGATCTTTTTCTTCCTTCTCTATTATTTGTACAAACTCCTCACTCACCAACATAGCACTAGAACCCACTTGTGATTCATGACCTTCCTCTTTTTATGGTGTAAGGGTGTAGCCAACTCCATCTTTTTCTATGACATATATTTTTCCTACCATCATGTGTGGCATTCCTATCATATTTACAAAGCCTCCCTAAAAGAAAATGGCACACATCCATTGGTATTATATCACACAAAACTCTCTCCTTATAACCCCCTATGTGAAAATCTACCCAAATTTGTTCATTCACAACTACTTGTTGTCCCTTGTTTAACCAAGACACCTTGTAGGGAGTAGCATGAGGAATCCTTTGTAATCTAAACTTCTCTAACATTTCAAGAGAAATCAAATTGTTTGTACTACCAGAATCAATAACAACCTTGCAACACTTACCTTTACTATTACATGTAGTCCTAAAGAGTGACTTTCTCTATGGTGGTTCCTTCTTGATTGGCCCTTTCATTAGAGTTCTTCTCATCAGAAAAAAAAAAAAAACTCCATTCTTTGGTTCTTCAACATGTAGTGATTATTGCACACTCTCAACATCATCTCCACCTTGTGCAATCTAATTTCTTCTTTCTCCTCCAAATGAAGTAGATGGCTGCTACTCAATACATTGCCAAACTTGATGGCCTGCAAATTTATTGCACTTATAACATTTTCCTATAAATCCACTTGATCATCCTCTTTGGCCTCCAAATTTTCCCCTAGAATCTAATCTTCTTCCCCTAAAGCCACCTCTTGAATTTTTAATTTGATCTTGAACTCTACTTGTCTATCCTTGAATCTCATATGACTGTCTTGAATCAGCAAATGTACCTCTTCCTCTAGAATCCCTTCCTCTACTCTCGCTTTGTTTTTCTTATCTTCTCCTCAACTTATCTTCAGCCTTGATGGCCTATTGATAACACTCTTCCATTGTTCTTGGATTTGTTAGGCTTAGTTCATCCTAAAGGTTGTATCTCAACCCATTGAGATATCTTACCACTTTTTCCACATCCTCTTCTACATGAACTACCCTTATGCTCAATTTGTAGAATTCCTCTATATAGGCTTGTACATCCATATCCTTTTTCTTAAGGTTTTGAATCCTTTTGAACAACTAAATGTTATAGTAAAAAAGTAGGATTTTTCCCTTGATTTTAGCAACCATCCTATACCAAGAGGTGATTTTATACTTTCCCTTCTTCCTCCTTTCATGTTGTACATAACCCCACCAAAGAAAGGCATGGCCCTTCAACTTTGTCTTGGCCACCTTCACCCTTTGTTCTTCAAGCACATCTTCATATTCAAAGTAGTTATCTAATGCTCTTATACAATCTAGGAGTTCTTCACTATCCAATTTTCCTCCATACATGGGTAAATCAATCTTAATATTAGGACCATTTCCTTTGACTTCCTTCAACAACTTTTCCATCCTCAAGTCATTAGGATCCATCTCTTCCTTAGACCCTTGGGAACTTTCCTCCTCCCTTTCTTCTTCTTCTTCTTGGTCACTCAAGTCTCTTATAACCATTCCTCTTTTCTAACTTGATTCAACAACAAGAAGCCTAGATTCAAGGGCTTTTGTCAACTCCTTCACTTGTCTCAACTCTCTTGCAAGTTTCTCCTTCAATTCATGCACCTCTCTAGTGACTAGATTCCCTTTTGGAGGCATATTTATTTCTTCTTCTCTTCAAAATTTTCCCTCTTTAGATCAAACCTGGCTCTGATACCAATTTCATGCAAAGCAAGGGCAACAACTAGACAACTGATACCATATTTCACAACAATGGGTCCGTTCCTTTCTCAAATTTCAAATACAATCATGTTAGGGTGGACTTCTTCACAAGGGTAGACATTTGGTCTTCAAAGAAACAAGTCATTCAAGGGTAAACACAACCCACAATCACCCATAACGACCCTTTGGTCTCTAACCTATAAAAATTACTCAAAAAACCACTCACAAAGGCCCTCACACATCAACCAATGACCTTTCCTTCACAAACTGCCCCTTTACCCTAGTAGCCTTTCAAACCTAGTTTTTCAGACATAACTTGTAGGGAAGACATGAAATTCAAGATGTAAGAACATTTAAAAATACCCTTTTGGCCATTTACAAACATATCAAAATTTTAGGTAATGTTTCTTTGTACAAAGAGGGTCCAAAATTGACTGCCCTTCCTTTTCACTAGACCTAATTAGGTCACTAGACATGACAACAATTAGCCTAGGATTCATTAGACCTTTTAACATTGTGGAACAACATGAATGCACCAAGGTAGTATGGGTTTATGTTGTGGGTGACAACACAAATCTTTCAAAAGGTTTCTAAATCTCCAAATGTCATGGTAGACCTAATGGTAGCAGCATACAAAGGGGTAGTGTAATACAAACTGTGAACAACCTTCCACACCTGATAGAAGCATCCAACCAATGGCCTCTCTAGGGTGTTATAGAAATTTCAGACCTGACTCAACCCTCACCAAGTGGCACATAATGTTACAATGACAAACTTGTATATTCAAGCACAATAAAAAACCCTTGAGTATAAATCAGACCATGATACAACCTTCTGTCATTTGTTTCCTCCTCCACACGTGGACACCTAGGCTCCAAACCTTGCAAGGGGTTAGAAAAAATGAAAACATAATTAATCACAAAGCTTCATTGCTAGGTCATGGAGGAAACACAAGTAAATATATTTTAAATGCTCACTATAACCCTAGGTAGGGTTCCTAGCAAGTTCCACTAAAATAGTGATATCTTCCTCCAAACTTAATGAATCTTGATCAAATCAAAAGCATATTAAAGGAGAGACATCCCTTCACATCATACAAACAATATTCAACCCGTACAATTCATTAAATGTTCATACAATGTGTCAGGAATCATAGAAATGCAGAAAAATATAAATTTCAACGTGCAAGAATGGTAGTTCTCCTTCCAAAATTTTCATCCAACCTCTTCTTTGATGATACAAGGTGTTTTAAGTCATTTCCAACCATACCCCAATGGTTACAAACCAATTTTCAAATTAAAGACTAACACAACATATGTTTACTTTTATAACAAAATTGCAAAAGTTGCATTTGACAACATTTGGCAACATTGTAATATTTTGCACCTAGACCCTAACTCACACGTAATGACTCAAAACAGACTCAAACAAATATGAAATGGTATTAGAAGACCTTATTACATGCAAATAACTCAACCAACACAAAAGATCAACTTTTGACCCCCCTTGAAGGCATGAAGACCTATGATGCCCTTGCACCAGCTTCCCACTCAAAATAGCAAGTTGAAACTCACCTCAATCACCAAATTTGACATTGTTATGGTGCTAGGAATCCTAAAATAATATGGAACTAAAAGAAATATCAAAAGAGGAAAAGGTTGAGAGAAGAATTATAACTCTAAAATAGAATGAACAATAACAATGGAGGATGCTATAATAGATAGACTCCCACAAAATTGAGTGTTTCTTAACCAAGAGAAACCTACAACTACACAAAACTAGTGCAATCTTCAAGGGATTTTTTCAAATTTTCAGGTTGTGTTATTCACCTATTTAGCATGAAAAAAAATTTGAACTTGAGTGGAGAAAATAAACATGCTGAAACTAATTTTGCACAACAAATTTTCATCAACAAATTACTAAAAGTATGAACTAGGAGTTCATCAAATACTGTAAGAGCAACCACCATTAAAGCCATTGAAGAAACCAATAAATAGAAATAACATGGAGGCTGAATCATGCATGCATATTGAGAAAAATCAAAGTAAACACCCAGCTTCAATGCAATGCTTCCTTCCATTGCTTCAAAATTCCCCTTACAACAATTCACCACCACCTACAAATGAGGAGCAAGCCCCTCTATTTGATACCATACCCTATGCCTATAGTTTGCTAATCTTTTATCATGGAATGAGTATAACTTCATAACTTTTTTAACAACTAATTCTGAGTCCCCAAAGATTTGCAACATTTTGACTTTCTTTCTTAACACCATTAGTAACCCATGCACCAATGCTTCATATTCTGCTACATGGTTAGTACAATAGAATTGTAATTTGTGGGCAACAAAATACATCTTACCTGTAGGAATGATGAGCTCAAATCCCGCTCCAGGTCCCTGTCATGACTTGGATCCATCAAAGTGCAATGCCCAAAATTTGGAGGGACTCTTTCCTTTGAAGTTGATGGAGTATACATCTTCTCTTGGTGGCACTTCTATTTTTGCACCTCTAGGCGGTCGCTTGTACTTGTGTTGGCCTTGATCTTGTTGTCTTTCCATTCCATATCTTGGGGTGATCTACCTTTGATGTGTTCCACTATTGTTTGTCATAGGCAACACTCAAATTCAAAATGAGCTACATTGTGCACTCTACACTAGCTAGGCAACAATAACTCTTTTAAATCCATCTTAGCTCCTAAAATGAGTTGGTCTTGCACACACTTTTGCATGAATTATTGGAAGCCATCAAGTAACCCAAGGTGGCCATCTTCTTGGAATTCTTCATCCTCAGACTCGATTAGTACTTATGTGTTGTCAAGAAGATGGACCAAATTAGTGGGAGTATTGCATACCACCAGGACCTCCTCTGTTCCTTCTTCTTCCTTGTTTTGGTGGGTGATGGGGAAGTAAATTTCCAATCCTACTTCTATAAACAACACTTCATTGGTATTGTCGTATTCAGTTATCATGAATCTCATCCTGGGTTCTCAATCAATGCAAATCTGATTAGGTAGCCCTTTCTAGGGTAACCATAAGTGGGAGTAATCAATGGTGGCATGACCATTCAAAGATCAAGTTAAATCTCTTCCCAATATCATACCATAATGTATGGGATGTCAGCAACCTAAATTTCGATGACTTGCTACACTTGTGGGTCAACTATGACCTGCATAGGGATCCTGTTCAACTCCCCCATTATGTTCACCTTAGTCTTATCTAATTGAGTCACTTTACGTCTAGATGAGGTTGGAGTTATCCCTAATGCCTAGCATACTATAAGGGGAATGACATTAGCTGAGGCACCTGAATCAAGTAAGAAATTATGTAGATTTTTCCTGAATATACAAATTGATAATAAGGAGGAGTCTCCAATCTTCCTTGAAATAGTCCCACAGAGACATATTCCTGGGCTACTTGATCCTTATCATTGTCATTGTTCTTATCTCTCATCTGTACTTTGTCTTTGGTTGGTGGTATGTCTAATGGTTGGCTTTTATTGGGTTGCTAGTTCAAGGACTGATCGAGCTTCTTCCCTATGATTTCTTTGATCACAAGCTCATTGTTGGAGGTGTCATATGAAACTCTCTTTGCGGGTACCTCTTGAGCATGTTTTGATGAGGTAGTTCCATTTAATGATCAAAAAAAGGAATTTCTAATAGTGGACACCCTTAACAATTCAAAGGTTGATAAGCTCACTTTGACTTTTTTTAGTTCTTTCACTACATATTCACCCATTTGTTCTAATTATACCTCAGAGAAAGTGTGTTGGGTAGCATTGGCGTGTTGATTTTAAGTTGGATTTGGCTACCTACTCCTATTGGAATATTGGGTGGGCACCTCGGGATAGGTCAAATTATTGTTGGTGTTAGGATCAGGTGGGGTATTAAAATTGTTAGGAGGGGTAGAGGTTGTGAAAGGCCCACCAACTTGTTTATTTCTTAAGTTATAAGGGGTTTCTCTTTGGTGGAACATATGCACCTCATCCTCATGTTGCTCTTCTTCATCTATAGGACCATTATCTACTAAATCAAAGAGCTGAGATAAGGGACTCTCAGTACTTACCTCTTTCACTTATACTTTCTTAGTTGTGACCTCCTTCTCACGTATGTTGCTACCACTTTGCGAGAATAGAGCTTGGTTAACCAACAACACTAAGGAATCATATGGTTTAGATGGAACAATATCTCTATAGCTCGCATTTTCGATGACATTTTGGACCTCCATTTGAAATATTTCTGTAGCAGTTTGAAATTATGGATAGTCCAACTCAGAATGCCTATTCGTCTTATGAATTTGGCACCATCAGGATAATGTAACCTCATCGAGGTAAACTCCACTTATTGATTTATTTGTGCTACTCAGTTAATTAAGAGGTGTGGGCATGCCTTCATTATTTGGCCTGGTATTCCATGTTTTGTTTTTCCTTTATGATGGCCTTCTTTCAAAGATATGCCTTGCATTTTGACCTCTTTCATAACTCTGTCCTGAAGACGTACCTATATCATGATTGTGTCTTTGGAGGTTGGCTTGAATGCTTCTTTGGGAAGCCTAGAGTTGTTTTTTTTGGTTCCTCAAATGAGTCATCTCAATGGAAAACTTCTTCACTAACTCAGTCAGCTCATTGATCTAATCCTTCTCTACATTACTTTGAGGAGGCACTGAATTTTGAAGGAAAATGGGTTGCAATAGGGGTTGGTTTTGTTGGGTAGCTAGGAATTTAGAATTCTACAAATGTAAAGGCACCTGAGATTGTTGAGCATAAGCCTATTGTTACAAAGGCTGCAAGTAACTGTTGGTGTAATTAATTATTTAATTACACTTTACATAAGTTTACTTAGGCATTATTTAATTCATAGGTTATAAGTTCTCATCCTTATCTTATTGAGCTATCTTGTTGCTCAAGATAAGATTAGGTTTATGCATCTTTTCTTTTATAAAGCAAATCATATCTTGTAATTAATTGTACTTCAAATATATCAATTTGCACATCTTTATACAATCTCTCTAATTTTTTGTTTTTCTCTTTGTGGAAGGTTATTTTCTAGTTTGCATTTTAGATCTTGGTTTCTAACATGGTATTAGGGCCTCGATTTGCAACCCCTTCTCATCTTTTTTGGAGGAATACATTGCAGAGCTCATTTAGGGTCCCTCGAGGGTTTCATTCCTTGAGCATATTTATGGAGAATCTTGGATCAGTTTGGGGTTTTCCATTGGATTTAGAGCGCTTTTAAAAAATGGCTTTTATTTCATTCATTTTGGTCACTATTTGCCAGATCTGTGAGGGTTTCAAGCTCAGTGATTTTTCTAAGAGATCTGGGGGTCACCTAATTTTCTGGGCACTTTGGGCCAAAATGGACCTCGTCGTTGGATTCATAGCACCCAAAAACCCCTATTTTAATATAAAATTTGTTCAATTTGGACACTACCGACTAGGGAGGCAAAAAAAATTGTCTGAGGGTCGTACGGCCCCTAGGCACGATTTTCGAGGTTCAAATTTCAAAAAAAATATTTAAAAATTCAAAAATTTAGGTTGATTTTTGCGTGGCTCATTCAAAATAGACTACACCACCCCTGCACCACCATAGTACCTCTCCCATCGGCTGCACTGCCCACTCCACACCCATCTGCCACCGCCATCAGTAGTTCCACCTTCGAGCACTGCTGACTACCAGTTTGGCCCCCGCAGGCATAGGTCTTGGTCCTATTGATGACCTAGAGCCGCGAGCTCCAGCCACCGCTGCCTAAAGCACCTGCCCCTGTCATATGGGCGACTAGGGACTCGGCCCAAAGTGCTTACCGCCAACCCCCTAGTTCGCCTAGGCGACCAGGGGCTTTTATTTTTTAGCCCCTAAGGGTTGCGTAAGGGCTTATTGGGCCTCTACGGAGCACTTTCATGAAAACGGGCATAACTTGGGCATACGATGTCGTTTATTTGCAAACAAGATATCATCGAAAAGCTAGTTCAACACTCTACAAAATGGTATAGGTTTGATTTTTAGGTTTTTTTTTTATGCCTTTTTCAGCCTCGTAAGTCACATGTTGTTGTTTTCACTTTGGGAGACATATCTTTTGACTCGCTTATCCATTTTTCATGATTCAAGTGGCATCGAAAAGATGGTTTTGGCCTCTATGCAGATCTGAGGTCCTTTTCAAAAGATGTGTATGCAGTAGTTTTTTGTTTCATGCACTAGGTTTGCATTTTTGCTTCTATTTTTGTAGTTTCTACATGTTTTGCATTCTCTCCTTTTGTAATCATTTGGTATTGTAATAACAAACTAATATAGAGTTCCATTAAGAGGAGGTTCTTGCATCACACTTTCATATTGGTGACAGCTCGAATGAGTTTGTCTAGTTTCATGTTGTTTCTTTTAGCCTCCTTCTTGCTTAGCTGGACACATCTTTGGTTTGTATCGATTCACACTTCACATTGGGAGTTTATGGTTATTGATCCGCATTGGTTTAGATCCTTCTCAGTTTGAGGGCCATGTTTTTATGGTTAATGTTCCAAAATCTTGATGGTACTCGTCTTATGGGGCAGTTTTAGTTTCAGTTTGGCATTGGATTTGAGGACACAATTTCCAGATTTTGTCATCATTTTGGGTGGCTTCATTTTTTTCATCTACTGTTGCTTACAGATTCCAAGGTTGATCCATTTTGTGAGTTTCCAATGTTCCTTGGCATCGGGTTAGTTGTTGCATTTGTGATTCTGTTATGGTTCTTGCAAACAGAAGTATCTTTCCTTGCTTGCTGGATTTGGGGTTCCAGTGTTCCTTCATCAGAGTTCTTCCAGTGATTCTTTGCAGCAGTTCATCTCATTGAGGGGGGGCTTTCCCACTTGGTTTTCTCTCTCTTTTCATTTGTAAATGGGTACCTGATCAAGCCTTTGTTGTTGGGACCCATCTCACATCATTTGCATAATAATTTCCTTCTCCCTAAGTTGCACTTATGGGGGGTGTTGGTGTAATTAATTATTTAATTACATTTTACATAAGTTTACTTAGGCATTATTTAATTCTTAGGTTATAGGTTATCATCCTTATCTTATTGAGCTATCTTGTTGCTCAAGATAAGATTAGGTTTATGCATATTTGCTTTTATAAATCAAATCATATCTTGTAATTAATTGTACTTTGAATATATCAATTTGCACATCTTTATGCAATCTCTCTACTTTTTTGTTTTTCTCTTTGTGGAAGGTTATTTTCTAGTTTGCATTTCAGATCTTGGTTTCTAACAGTAACTTGGTGTTGATGGAGCATGATTCAATGGCTTCCCTAGATGTGGCATGATTGGAAACAACAAAACTTGGTTCAACAATGATGTTTGATGAGCCAAGGTATGGGTAACCCCTTAGATTTGAGTTGATCTGGCAGCTAGTCCCAATGAGGGCAGTGGACCCATAATGTGTTGTCCTAAATCAATACTTTCTTTCACTACCACTACATATCCATCCACCAATCTTCTAGGTGGTTGGCACATCCTTTTAACCAAAGCAGACGTGAGATTGTCCAAGGTAGCATAGTACACCAGTCTGGTTGAGGGATCATCAACCACATAAGGTGGTTGTAGCTTCATGTAGGCCCTATGAAATAAGCCATTAAATGATCTAATAAGCTCATTGACTTCCCTCCTTACCACCATAAATTGCTGATATAATTAAGTGGGACTAACAGGGACTTTAAATTTTTGTATGAATGTGTTCTTTATCTAATCCCAAGAAGTGATAGAGCTTGTAGGTAGATGCATATACCAAGAAAATGCTTCTTCCCCCAATGAGTAAGGGAAGAGCCTATAGACTATGGCTTTGTGTTTGATCTGCAGATCCTTTAATGTTGTTTGGAAGATCTTGATATTGTTCTTATGCTATTCTTTATGGATCACGTGGATGAAACTTGGTGCAAAAGCCTTCTAGATTCTTCGGCATATCATGATAATCATTAAAGGACAAAGGGA
This sequence comes from Sequoia sempervirens, assembly GCA_007258455.2. Lineage (NCBI taxonomy): Eukaryota > Viridiplantae > Streptophyta > Pinopsida > Cupressales > Cupressaceae > Sequoia > Sequoia sempervirens. The sequence continues at coordinate 61,948,799 of VDFB02058242.1, forward strand.
ATGGGTTATTTCCTAACCAATCCATTTGGAGAAGTGGAGGTGTTATTGGCTATGCTACAACAACTTGAGGTAGAGGTAGGGAAGCTGCTAGGATAGTGCCTTGTGAATGGGGTGTGGGGGTGAGGATAGCACTTTGGATGCGGGAAGTGAAAGGGGAAAATGTTGTTTGAAGTGAAGGAGAAGGTGGAGATGGAGGAATGGAAGGAGTTGGAGGGGATGGAGGTCAAATGGGTGGGGTTGAAGTTGATGCTTCCCCTTTCTTGGCTCTCCAAGCCTTAGTAGGGGTCTTTAGCTCTTGGAATTCTCCCTTGTCTAGTGTGAACTTGAGTACTCTATGAAACCTTTGAGGGGAGAAGGACCCAATTCGATATAGCTTATCCTTGCCCTCCTTCTAGCACCAATTCTATTGATGGGTGTTTTTACACTTTCTCAACATAGACAACATCAAGTATGCTATCTCTCTTGAAAGGTAATTTCTGCAACTAAGTTTTAGAAATAACCCCAAGGTCTCTTGGGTGTTAGGTCATCACAATGCAAGAACAACTTAGTTGATTGTTGTTATTTTCTGGTAATCACAAGGGGCCTTTATGGTTTGCTAAGTTTGGGGAATATGGGTTTGTAAATGGAGTTTTATGGATTCTAAAAATGAATGAATAATTGCTGCAAGTTCAAAACAACAAGCTAAAATTCCTTATGTCCATCAGATTTGGCTTTACAATGATGCTAGAACTTTGTTTTAACTTTAGATTTTAAATAAAAGTCAAAAGGGGAAAAGGGTTATAATTTTCCTATACCTACAAATAATGATGAACAATAATAATGGAGAATGCTACAGTGGATAAACTTCCCAAAACAAAGTTCAACATAACCAGGGACAACCCACAGTCTCATGAAACTAGTGTAATCTTCAAAGAATCATTGCAGATTTTTAGACTATTCATTCACCATTAAAGAATGAATAATAATTGAACTTAAGTGTAGTAACATAAACAATGCTTAGAATAACTTTACACAAGAATTTATCATCAATAAACAATAAAAATTATGAGTTGGAGAGACATCAAATACCATAGCATACATCACCATTAAAGAACAACATGAACTAGTAATTAAAAGTAACTTAAAACTTGAAATAACAAAGCTAAAATCTACTACTTGGAGATAGAATCATGCACACATGAGAGAAATAGACAAGAAACCATCAAAACAATGCTTTTCTCATATATTTTTGCAACAACATGTCTTTACAACAACTCATCTCTCTGTTTGAAAATGAGAGGATGCCACTATTTATAGTTTTCAAAAGTGAAATGAATAGACAAGATTCATTTACAATGAGTGGCCAAGATTTATAAACACTAAGGGTTTCACCTACCCCCAAATATATTACAATATAAAATATAATTTTGTCTTTTTCCCTATTTTGTCTTTTAGTCTATTTTGTCTTGTAGTTACTTCCAGCTTTCGCAACTATTTCAACAAGTATTCTTCATCTATGATAGGATTTCTAGCCTCCTTTTGTGTTGTTGCATACTCTACAAACCTGTTGATCATGGCAATGATTTTCTTCTCTTTGCATAGCTTGGACTTGAGGATCTAAAAGGATATCTTCTTGAATTTTTCAGTGATTTGATCCTACTGTTTGGTGCACTTGGGCGTAGCCTTGATAACCTATTTCAATTGAGTGAAGGCCCTTGCAAAAAAATTCATAAAATCTAGCAATAGTGTGTCACTGGTTCCCTGCTCCATTTTCTTATGAAAGAATGGCTTGATCCTTTCTAGATCTAGATCCAGAGTAGGCATCTCATAATCTGTCATCATCTTTAGGTAATCTCCGCTATCTATCCGATGTTTTGTAACCCATTCATGATCAAGATCCAATTCTAGCAAGGATTTTTCCAAGATCTCTTTCCTATAATCGAGATTCGTTTGCCACATCTCGACTAGCCAATGATATTCCTTTGGAAGCTCCAACTCCTTTTCCCATTTTTCCTAGGAGAGCTTGAGGATACTCTCCAGCTTCGAATAGGTGATCCGATATGACTCGAGGAATTCTTGGTAGGTATTCATCATTTCCTCTACTTGTTTCTGCAAACCCCAAAATTTATTGTACATCCTAATTGCATGTTGTATGCCCATGTCACCATTTTATATCACCCTATTGAACTAGTCTACAGTGGACTTGGTCCAATTCTTCATCTTTTCCATCTTATGTATTTCTTCCTTGGAGAGGATAGCAAGCATAGACAATTTTGTTGGGGTTTCCTCCTCTATGGATGTCCATTGTTGGATTTAGGTAGTGAGATATGCCACCTATGCTTTTAGCTCTTCTTTGGTGGAGTAATCCTTATTCATTTGCTGGATGATAGTGGACACTGATCCTTGAAGGTCATCCATCTTCTGCTCACGAGTTGCTAGGCCCAAATTAATAGTGGATATATGGTATTCCTGGCCCTAGATGGTGCTAACATCCTTATCTTTTGTCAGAGTGGTAATTTATAGTGTTTGAGACCCAGAAAAATCAACCATGATATGGAATCTGACTTTTAGCTTCTTCTCCTTACAGGTCCTTATTTGAGCTCTAGCCAATATGGCCTTTAGTCAGGCCTTTGACTCAGCGACCACTAGAGCCTTCTTCTTTAGTTGTTGTTCCAACCATGCAGGGACCTCTATTTGATGTTTTGGTGACTCATGATCACCTTTCTTTTCTTTTTCCTTTTAAGGCTCATCCTCTTCGTCACTAAGATCCTCTTCATCATTCTTTTTCTCCTTGTCTGGATCCTTTTCTTGTGTAGTCTTCCCTATATCAAGCTTGGTAGAGAACAACATTTTCCTCTTGCAACACTCTCTCTTTATCTTCTTCATGTTCAACCCTGACATTGTGTTCAAGCTCATTTCCCTTCTCTCTTTCATCATCTTCTTCTTCTATGTTCCTCTCTCCCTCCCTCTCTAGAGGTACTTCTTCTTGTATCATGCCCTCATCTTGGCTATTTTGTGGAGGCTCTTCAAGTATCTTCACATCAACATTTGTGTCCCTTTTCTCTCCTTCGAAGTGATGCTCCTTGGGGATTGCTTCTTTATCCTCCTCCTTATTGGAGGTCTCAACTTCATACTATTCATCAAGTTTATCGTCACCCTCCTCTTCAAACCTTTGTGACCCTTCTTCATCAAAAGCCACCTTGTCAATGTTTATGCTCAACCTGCCTTCAGGATGCTCAAAGTAATCATCCTTATCAGAGTCCTCTAGTTCATCAGCAATTCCTCTTGCGGCCTCTTTAGTTCACTCTACACTGAGCCTCTCCATTTCCTTAGAAATATGCATTGTGGCCTCCATTTTTGGTGGCTCAGTCAATGGCAGGGGAAGAGGTAGAGCGGCAAAAAAATGAGCCATTAGCACTTGGACTTTGGGATCAAGAATCACCCCGAAGAGCTCAACAGGTACATTCTACATGTATGCTACAAAAGCTTGTGGAAAAGTGGGTAGTGCCATAGATATTGATGGCATGGATGATGACAAAGAGGACAAAGTAGGTAGTCGAGGTGGTAGTGAGGGGGATGAAAATTGGTAAGTGGTCAAAGAGGAAGAGTCCAATACCATTATTGGAGTAGTCGGCAAGGAAGAGGTGAGGTTGACTAATATGTCTATAGTGGGAAAAGATGAGACAGGAAAATATTTAGGAGTGGAAGATGAAGGAGTGGTGAAAACAATAGTGGTAGTAGGAACAAAAGTGGTGGGTGGTGAGTGAGGCTGCTCAATTTCTTCCTCTTCTTCATATTGGTATTCCTCTTCCTAAATGGTTGGCATTTTGAGAACAAAAGTTCCCGTTCTTTTTTCCCTTTTGGATGACTAGCCATTTGTTTCCTTCTTGGAGTACACCTTTTTGTTTGGGTTTGTGTTCAAGTGTATCCTTCCTTTTCTTGGACCTGGCGATGGGTGGGGTTTTGGGAGCTTCACCCAATGAGCCCATGGTCGCACCATTGTTAGCTTCACTCTCAATTTTATCCTCGAGCTCCCCATATGTAAGCTCTACACATTGCTCTTTTAGTTGAGCTTTGTCCATCCACCCATTTCCTTGTTATGTGTTCAATAGGATGGGTGAGGATGTCTAGGTTAATGACCTCTTCGTTAGTCCAATCAATGATTGGCAGGGCACATCAACTAAGGAAATGTATCTTTCATCTAGAATGCTTTCATCCTTGAAGATTTGATTAGGCACTAGAAATATATTGAAAGACTTCACAAACTAAGGGCCCATTCTCATGTAATTTTGCATATGAACCTCCTTGTCATGCTCACAGTTTTCCTAGAAGTCTTCAACATGAGGTTGGTGGGAATATTGTCTTCCAATTTGTTTCCTTAGCTTACCATAGGGATCTACACTTCCTCTATCTATATGTAGGTCCAAATGGCACTCATCCAATTTCTTTTTAGAGTATTCAGCACATAGGGCAGCAAGAAAAGAGTGCATTCCTTGCCCAAATGTGAGGGGATATGGGACCCCCACTTGTTGCTTGTCACTTAATAGTGTATGGGTAGTCTGTAGCTGCCAAGTGAGTTCCAATAGAATGATCCAATCATTGGGGTAGCACAACAAGCAGTAGGGTTTTCCTAAGAACCCCTCTACATGGATGTAGGTAAACTTTGGGAATTGGATAAATAGATATCCAAAACTCTTGACTATTGCCTTAGCACTATGTGTCACTCTTCTTTCTAGGTCTCCCCCTAAGAGTCTATTTATATGCCTGATGAAGGCATCATTCACTCTTTTGTATTCCCTCTTAAAATTTCTATACTGCAATTGAGAATAGAAGTCATACACTTTAAGTTCTCCTCTCTTGGTCCCCAATGTTCTAGCATAAAACAGTCCTTTGTATGGTAATTTGACTTCTAGGAGATAGACCAGATATAAGGTAATGTAGAATTGTGATGTTTTCTTCACTACCATAAGCTGATCATGTAGATTGTTATCATTTTTGCATAGTGGAATTGAGTTATGCCTCAAAGGATTTCCTCCACAAAGTAGAACATCCATTCTTCAAAGAATGTAGCAGTAGGTAGGCCCATCACTCTGCTCAAGTGTGTGGCTACATCATGATATTCTTCAAAGAAATCACTCCTATATAACTTTTGGGGCACCTTATTTTCACTACCCTCTTGTCCTTTAACCATGATTAATTGATTGTTCTTTCGCATCTAACGGGATCCAATTGCCATAATTTTTGTGCATAGCCCTTTTCTACCTCCTCCATCTTTTCAAAGGTTGGAATGCCAAATTTCCTACCAATAGATTTAGTAGATAATTCCACTAATACCCTCCCATCTTTAGCAATTATTTTCTTGGTACCAACGTGGTAACATTCCATGCAGGCCATCACTAACTTTGGAGCAACCAATGCAGGAGGGAAGCTGACTGCCTTTACAAGACCATTTTCCCTTATCTTTCAGGCATCCTTTGTGGTTGGGTTGACCATCACCCTATATTTGAATTCATCAATGTTCACATGCTTGAGGTCTAAGCCAGAGACTGTGTCCCAATTGGATGTGAGCTTAGAGGTGCACTCTACCCTGTGAAACTGGTACTTAGTTTTCTATTTTTCATCTTTTCCCCTTGGGGTTCTTGTACGCTTCTTTCCTTTATTATTTTTTCTCGTGGGCTTCTTTGATGGTCCCCTAGCAAGTTCCATAAATCCTGCACCCAAAATATGCAGTAAGTTCTTTTACATATAGAGGTGGAAAATGTTAGTCAAATCCTGCAAGTTCAATGTTAGATGCACTCATATACCTTCAAAAGACCATAATATCCATCATAGTTCAAATTTTGGAGCTCATTTTGGTCATTTGTGCAAGTGGAGGCCTAGAGATGTAGGTTTCCCCTCAACGAGAGCCATTGCGAAGAAATTTGTTAAGGAATGGCACAAGGAAGGGGGAAATCCATAGGTGGCCACCCGCATGGAAATTTCTGCATGGTATGTTTAATGGGTAAATACAAGGTAAAGTCATTTGGCACATGCGAATATAGGCGATGAGGCACTTGAAGCTGTTAGAATAGACTTTGGTGCTTTTATAAGTTTGAAAGATGCGGGCACCATGGGGCAGAAAGCCCTTAAGGTTTGGATGCTAATTAGCGGCATTGGGAAAATGGCATTCTACATGTGGAATTCCATATAGCGACACCCACGTTTGTTTTCCCTCATGAACCAGTTTACATTTTCTAAGTTGGAAATTGTTGTTAGGTTGATCAAGCTAAAATGACGGCAAAAGGTTGATGTCCTCCTGCATGCAGAGTTTTGTATGATGGAACTCGCATAGTTCTTTTTCTTAGTCAATTTGGTTGTGAGCCCTTTTTATAAATGAGATATGTGTAGTAGAAGGTTGTCAAGGCTTTTCCGTTAAGTAGTGGCTCTGTGAGAACGACACCCCAACAATGGCAGCCCGCATAAGCAGGCTTGCCGAGGTGGCCTACCTCAAGGCTTGTGACTTATGATTTTTAATACCAAAATTTCCGATAGGTTTAGGACCTACCTAGTAGAAAGGTGTGTTGCTTTTTCCATTAAAGAATGGCATCAGGGTGACAGCTACTCAATGGCAGACACCTGCATGGGTGGACCTGCACGTTCATGTTAGACTTAGTAGTTTGTCGAAGACTTCGAGTTTTAGTGTGGAGTTGGTGATGTAGAACAATGTGGTATCTGTGTCATTAAACAACAACAATCGGGTGTCAGAGAGCTGCACAAAGCAACCTGCACGACAGTTGGGACTTGGTGAAATTTCCAAGTGTAGGGTGCAGTTTTCTTGTAGCAACAATGAAGATGGAGCCCACATGGTGGGAGGATGCCAAGTCTCAACCACTAATGGAACTGCAATGAGATGGGGTCTACCCACATGCAAAGTCCTACATGGGGATTTCCGCATGGGATCGCAAACTTAGTCATTTTGTTGTGCAGGAGCACCTAGGCTAACCTCCATTTTGTTAATGATCAATTTTGGCTTGTACCTGACCTTAGCCAAGTCAGGGTAATAGTGTGTTTATTTTGGACCTTAGAAGGTCTTGCTTGTGTGTGGAATAAGTGAATTAGTCATTAGGACTAAGGTCACCGTAGCTTAGTCTTTGTTAATTATCTTTTGCTTTAATTAACTTAGTAGATTGGATTGAAAGTTGAGCCTTAAATGTGTTCTAAACACATCTATGTTGTTAGAAGATGCCAAGAGGCAGTTAATGGTGTTGGTGGCTTGAAAACAAGGAGATAGAGTTCCTAGAAGTTAGGAAGAGGACACAATGATGGGAAGTTGCAAAAAGTTGTTGCAAAGTTGCATGCAACTTAGTTATCTTGGATCCCCTAAAAGGTAGGAGTGTGGGATCGACCAAAATCCCTTGAAACATGGTAAAAGGCATCTATGTAAGGTAATGGCTCGAAAGAAAGCAGAGAGTCTATTGTAATCAAGTTTTTGTTTTGTGTGAATAGAGAGAAGTCTGAAATTTCTGAGTTCACCGTGTGTTTTGAAGAAACAGTGATATCAAGTGGATTGTATATATTGATTTGGCTTTAGATTTGTGCTCATAGTGTAGTTTCAAGCATTTTCCATTCAGTGATTGGATTGTTTTAAGCTAAATTAGTGTTGTGAGTTCATAGATTAGGATCTAGAGGGTTTGTTGTTTCTATTTTGAGCAGTTAGTCTTTTCATGGCTCCCCCATGAAATCTAGCCACAGGAATTTCCTAAGAATGGATGGATTTGTTAGGGGAGTCATTTTTCTATACATAGGTAGTGGTAGGAGTCTTGAAGAGTCGAGCAGTAGAATGTATTAACAAACCTTAGGTGAGCTAAAGGTGCTCGGTCAGAGGTTTGGCAGTGAAAATTTGAAGAACATAGGCAGGGGAAGGAGGTACAGTACGGAACAGGTATGGTTCCAAGTAGGGTTTAGTCACATCTTGACATGCTAGAAGTATTGTGGCCTATCCAATCCATTTGTGTGAGAGAGGAGCAAGAAATTAATGTAACCCTAGCAATTAGGCCTATTAGCCCTATTTGCCCTAGATTGTAGGAACCCACTGTACAGAGGAGTCAGGGGTCTAAAACCCTATGAATATTTTAAAGGACCAAAAAGGGTGTCTGAAAGTGCAATTTTTTTGCCAGGTTGTTTAGAGAGTTTTGGCAAGAAAATCAAAAAGGTCACTGCCAAGGGCTACAAGGAATTAGGCCTTCTCAAGGCAAATTCTTGAAATCGGTAAGTGTGAAGATTGAAGGCCATTCAATATGGATCTAATTGGATGTGAAATGCATGTTTTCAGTGTCCCTAACACCCCTGCAAGTAGTTCAATGTTTTGTGTGATATTGGCACTTAGAGTCTTCTAAGTGTAGGAGAGAGCTTTGCAAGTTCAAGTGGTGTCAGTCCTCTAAGGTGAAGCACAAGGAGTGAGGCTCTTGTAGAAGAGTTGAGATAGGACTTAGCTAATAGTCTAAGCCTAGCAATAACCTAGAAAGGGATTAGGTTCCTGGATGAAGACAGTGAAAAGTCTTTTTAATTGATTGTGCAAGCAAACCAAGGAGCAGCTCACACCATTTTGACTTTAATATTCTCGAGTGATGCTAAAACAAGAATTGCAGGGTTAGTGGGGTGGGCCGCACAGGTTTCATCATTGAGATAAGAAATGGATAAATAGATTCCTGCACAATGCTTCATGATTCAAGGGAGACTCATATTTTGTAAAAATGCTAAATGTAGAGCCAATGTGCATAGGGTCACTAGCGTCTAGTTCAAATATTATTTAGTGAATACCCCAAAATCAATTTTAACAATGAGTGACTTTAGGGTTTGATGGATTTTGATTTCAAATAGTTATAAAATCCTAACTAAAAAGCTTCCTCAATAGTTTAAATGTGTGACAAAGGAGAGGGATATGAATTCATACCTCTAAGCATCACAGGAAACTAAAAAAAAAGGCTTGAATCCTCTGGAGAACCTTATGTGCATGGGTGTCTTTTTCTCTCTTTTTGAATTCAAAATACAGGGTGAAAATGACAACCTAAGTGTAGTCTATTTATAGATAATCTTCCATTAATTCCCCCTATTAATTGCAGGTACGACGAGCCTCAAGTAGGTGAGGTGTGGAAACCTGTGTTAGTGCAACTGTATAATAAAGACCTAGGCGACAAAGGTGGATGTAGGACTCACCATGTGGGTAGACGTTAGGAGTTGCTCGCTATTTAGTGGAAAAATGAAAGTGGTGGTCTACATAAAGCTACCTACAGATGTGGGTCCACAAAGCCTGATGGACGCAATGGTGAATGGAAGATGGAGACTCACAAGCTAAGTTCTGCAGATATCCGAAACTTAGTGAAATTTGAGAGGGTGGAGTTGGTCAAGGGGAATTTGACGACTTTAATGCATGTGACCCATTTAAGCTAAAAAATAGGGACACACAAAATGAGGCAAGAGAAAAACAACTTGGCGAAAGAAAAACAAGGAAAGGGGGTCCACAATCTAAACGGGGCTTGTGTGCTATAGGCATAGTAGAACACTAAGTCCTTTTTTTGGTAGTGAGCCTTTTTTTTCTTAGGCAACGAGTCTTTTATAATTGGTTTTGATATTTTATATAGTGTGAGTTAATTCTCATTATGGTTTTTCCCTCATTAGGTTTTCCATTTAAATCTGGTGTTACTATATTTGTGTGATGGTTTTTAGTTTATGCACTTGCACTTAATGTTTAATCATTTTAGTAGTGTTAAGAATTGCGATTGATCTAAGTTTTGGTGAATGTTATAAAAGTGAAATTTTCTACAACTAATTCACCCCTCACTCTCATTTTTCTTATTCAACAATTGGTATTAGAGCTTGGTTCCTTGGAGAAGAGCTTAACTACTTAAGGAAGGTTCGGGATGGTTGGAAAAATTACTCATGGTTATCCGAGGTTCGATGGAACTAATTATGCTATTTAGAAACTAATGATGGAATAATATTTGGATTATTGTGGATATGATGTGGAGAAAGCTTACAAGAATACTTACACTCCTCTTGCTAATAGTCCGAGTACAACTGATGAGATTAAGGCACATGAAGTGAACAATAAGAAAAAGTAAATTTTGAAGAATAGTCTTGTAAATTTTGAGTTGATTAAAGTTTAAAATATGAAGATTGATAAGGAAGTATGGGATTCTCTAGAAAAGGAACATGAAGGTGATGAAAGGGTCAAAGAGGAAAAATTGCAAAAATTGGAGACACAGTTTGAGCTCCTACACATGTCTGAAGATGAGAATGTTAAAGCTTATGTATAGAGATTAGATGAGGTAGTAGCTGGAATGCAAGGACTTGGTGCTATAATAGATGAATCCAAAATTGTAAAGAATATTTTTAGAACTCTCCCTGATGCTTACAACAAAAATGCATGTGCTATTGAAGAATGTATAGATTACAAGACTTATAGTAAAGATTAGTTGTTGGGAACTCTGACATCTTACGAGATGAGAAATCCAAATTTGAGAAATGGATCCAAATCAGAGACTACTTTTAAGGCTACAAAAGCTAAAGATCCAGATGAAGAAAATCTTGATGAAGTAGAAGTTAACTTTGTGATAAAGATGAGGAAAGGCTCTGGAAAGTATGAAGGTAAGTTACCCTTTAAATGCTTTAGTTGTGGAGGAATAGTGCATTTATGTTGCAAGGTGTTTGGAAAGAGCTAAGAGGAATAAACAAAGATATGAAAAGGAAAAGAAAGGTAAGAAGATAAATAGAGATTATTACGTGAATGAAGATTCTAGTATATCTGATGAGGAATCTAATTATGGAGATCTTGGTGACAATGAATGCTTGTTCTTGGCTATAAAAGATGAACCTACTTCTACTAATTCTAAAAAATAGGTGAAGGAATGACCTCCGGAAAATGAGAAAAATGAAGGTACCATAATCTCTTCCCTACATTCTAAATAGGAAAAGAAGTATTGTGTTGTTGACAATGGTTGTTCACATCACATGACTGGTGATAAGAGTAATTTTTTTAAACTTGAAAAATATTATGGAGGATTAGTTATGATTGGAGATGATACTGGTGCTAAAATTTGTGGGATAGGTTTAATAAGTTTTGATGGAAAGCATAATATTGATGATGTCTACTATGTTAAGGGTTTAAGGAATAGTATTTTGTGTGTTGGAAAGATGTGTAGTAAAGGATATATTCTTGTATTTGATGATGAAAAATGTTAGATCAAGAAAGGATCTAAAACAATGATTGTTGCAGGAAAGAAATCTAAAGGAAATATCTATCAACTTAAGGGTGCTGATGGATGATGCTTTAGAGAATGTGTCATAGGAATTTTGATAACTTGGAAAGGATTAGTGTAGTTTAGGCAGTGAGAGATTTACCAAGGATTACAAAGCCTCTTAATGTTATTTGTAGGAATTATCAATTTGGAAAGCAAGCAAGAAACCATTACAAATCAAAGGAACCATCTACTACTAGACTAATGGATTTAATTCATACAGATCTCTATGGTCCTACAAGAGTGAGAAGTCTACAAGGTGAAAGGAACTTTATGCTTTTGATTAATGATTATTCAAGATATACACGGGTTACATTTCTTAGAGAGAAATCAAATAAATTAGATAGATTAAAGATATTCAAAGCTATGGTTGAAAATGAAGTAAATTTCAGGATAAAACTCTTAAGGTATGACAAAGGTGGTGAATTCACTTCCCATGAGTTTAATATGTTTTGTGAAGTTCATGGAATAAAAAAATAGTTATATGCTCCAAGAACTCCTCAACAAAATGGAGTTGTTGAAAGAAAGAACATAAGAATTGAAGAGGTTGATAGATAAATGATTACTAAGGCAGGTCTACAAGAACTTTACTAGAAATAAGCTATTCAAACTACTGTTTATGTATTCAATTGAGTTAAAGCAAGATAAAATAGTACAAAGACCCCCTATGAGCTATGTTATGTAAGAATTCCTATTGTTAAGTATTTCAAGGTATTTGGAAGCAAATGTTATATCAAAATGGATGAAGAAAATTTAGGAAAGTTTGATGCAAGAAGTGATGAAGGAATTTTTCTTGGATATTCTACTAGAAGCATGGCTTATATATGTTTCAACAAAAGACTAAGGAAGATTGTAGAAAGAAAAAATGTCAAGGTAGATGAAGTAATGAAGAATTCAATTGATGTTGATGGATATGTATCGAATGAACCTAATTGTGTAAGGATTGAAGAAATTATGGAAGATCAAGAGAAGGATGAGTAAGAGAAGAATAATGAAGAAGAAGAAAAAGAAGAAGCTCTGGTAGTGTCACCTAAGACACCTAGATATGTGCAGAAGAATCATTCAAAAAATTATATCATTGGAGACAAGAGAAAAACAGTATTTACAAGAAGCAGAGTTTCTACTGGTGAAGTAAATTTGTGTTTACTTTCTGAGATTGAATCAAAGACTATAAGTATGTAAAGATGATCATTGGATAGAAGCTATGATGGAAGAAAATATGTAGATTGATAAGAATCAAACTTGGGAATTGGTCCCAAGACCAAAAGAAAAAAACATTATTGGATCAAAGTGGGTATTCAAAAATAAGTTGAATGAGAATGGAGAAGTGGTTAGGAACAAAGCAAGGCTTATGTGTAAGGGTTACTCACAAGTAGAAGGCATAGATTTTTAGGATAATTTTTCTTTGGTGGCAAGAATGGAAGCTATCTGAATGTTCTTGGCATTTTCTGCTCATAGAGATTCCAAATTCTATTAGATGGATATCAAGTTTGCATTTTTGAATGGTGAGCTATAAGAAGAGGTCTACATGGAACAACCAAAAGGATTTTAGTTATTAGATCAACCGGATATGGTCTACAAATTGAAGAAAGCTTTATATGTATTGAATCAAGCTCCTAGAGCTTGGTATGCTAGGTTAGACAGGTACTTGATTTGGAAAGGTTTCAACAAAGGTACAACAGATAGTAACCTATACTTTAAAGTTGCAAATGAAAAAATCTTGATTGTGGTTCTATATGTTGATGATATTATTTTTAGAGGAAATGAAACTATGTGTAAGATTTTTGTGGAAGAGATGAAAAAAGAATTTGAAATGTATATGTTTGGAGAGATGAATTTCTTTCTTGGGCTGCAAATTAATCAAACAAAGAAAGGAATCTTTATTTCACAATCTAAGTATGTGAGAGAGATATTGAAGAAATTTGGGATGGATGGTTCCAAACCAGCATGCACTCCTATAGTGACTTGTTGAAAATTAGGTAAAGATGATGATTCACCTAAGGATGATCAGAGCAAGTATAGATCTATGATTGGTGAACTATTGTATTTGACTACTACTAGACTAGATATCATGCATGTTGTTTGTCTTGTGGCTAGATTTCAAGAAGATCCTAAGGAAACATATGTTGTTGTTGTTAAAAGAACATTCAGATATTTGAATGGCACTCTTTATTATGGCATGTGGTATCATAGAGATACTAAATTTACACTAAGTTCTTATACAAATGCAGATTGGGTTGGATGTCTAGATGATAGAAAAAGTACAAGTCGTGGTGCATTCTTTCTCGATTAAAATAGTATGGATCCTCATACTAGACATATTCTTTCTTGGTTAAAATAGTAGAAATCCATGCTCTATTGACATATGGAAATTTATCCTTAACCTTTACATATTCAACTCATTTGGCCTTCTTCTCCTTCTTAGATCCTCTCTCAAACATTCTCCCATCTTTCTCTTGCTCGCAACTCTCTTGTTTGTTACAATAGTGTCAAGCTCTCAAGCTTTTATAACACCTTTGTGTTCTCGCAATGCCCTCTACAACACTCTTGGCTCTTGCAGCTATCTTGGTCTCCCTCTTGGCTTCCTTAAGCCTTGTAGTTGATATCTCCCTTATCTTGTGCTTGTGAGCATCCTAGGATTTCAAACATCCCTTATCTATTGCATCTTTTGTGATATGGGTTCTCCTCCTTGAGTGGGTATTACTTTTATCACTCCATATTTTCTTACTTTGTTGACTTTCTCTATCTATTTGGTTGTCTGTGGAGGTGGGAACACCAAAATGGGGGTTTGACTAAGGAAAACCCCTATACAGTCCCAACATTTAATGCATGTAGGTTTTGAAGACATTCATTTTCTCAAGACTCCATTACTTGGGTTTTTGTGAGTGTCTTATGTCTCTCATTCTCTTTAACTTTATCATTTGTACTTTACCTTATTTTAGTTCTATCATATTCTATTACCTTCCCATGTTTTGTAAGTTCTTAGCAATCAGACTACTGCTAGTTGCTTTGTTTTTTTTGGTGATATTCTCATTCTCTAGTCCATATGAGATGCTAGCGTGCCTCTAGGATGCCAACGTGTCGCATTGTCATCCTTATTCTGTGATGTCGTATTTTGGCTAAGAGTTTGTTAGTCTTTCCAAAAAACCTCTGTGATTTACTCTTTCTAATTCTAGAACTCTTGCTTTGTTCCCTAAGGTAGTTTAGGGTAGCTCACCCCTTGGGAATCTCTTGATAATAAAGAGACTCGTGAGTAGTGAATCCCCCTTCTCTATAAGAATGTTCCATCCTTTTCTGGTAATTTTTTACATGCAAAAGATTTGGTCATATCATCACTTTCAGCAATATTTCTCAATCTTTTGTTAAAGAATTTGTATGCTTTGCTAGTAGTAGAGTATCCAAGAAAGATTCTATTAGAACTGTAAAAATATGATGTGTTTACATGTTGTTCACTCTCATAAATTTCCAGATTGGTCTTACCTTGTGCGCAATTTTTCCCTCTTCATGAAATTTTGCTTGCATTTTTTCCCTATTGCCTCTTTGAACCCATCGAATTGTGCATTTTTCATATTGTGGTCTATATCGACATAGGTTTGTCTAGGTCTCCCTGACCTATGTTGCTTGTTTGCTTGCTGTAGGTAATCGACATGACTTTTTCATTGTTGCAGCAACTGGCATTTACCTATGGGTGGCTATCGGCATGACATTCATGTTGTTTCGACGACCGAGGGTGAACTTTTCGGTGTAAGATCTTTCATTGGTATTGGTCTCAGTGAGTGACCTTCGGTCTCAGCAAGTGACCTTCGGTCTCGCCGACACTACACATGGGGTTTCTATCGAGTTGCTTTCAGCAATAGGTTTTCCTTCATTATAATATCTTGGCGAAGTCTTCTTGTCTTACCGATCGGTGGTGGAAGGATTGACTTATCAGCATGACAATTTCTTTGTTTTGCCGACCAGAGGAAAATAATACATCATATCGGCATGAGTTTGGGTATTTGGTGGGATGTCATGGCGATCTCCATATGTCTTACCGACTTTGCACAAGTGATCACTTCGGCTTGAGTCATAATTTTTAGTATTGTGTCTTGGCGAGCTCGTCGGGTCTTGCCGACAATAGAAAATGGATTTCTTTCAGTGAAATGTTGGCGTTCTCTTGGAAAACAGGTGTGTGATCAGGGCTTTCAGTATAACAATATAATCTACAAGATGTCCCCCCGACGGCGATAAGTTACAGTGACATACATGGGGCAGATAGACTTGTCAGCGAGAAAGGATTTTTGTCACGATGGCCATATTGTTTCATGTGGACTTTTGATATAACAAAGGATAATCTCTATAGCTTCTCCCTGATGGTTGAAGGTCACGGCGACTATGAACGAAGCCAAAGGAGCACATCGGTGAGAGATATCCCTGTGTGTCAGTGAATGATTGGTACATTATGAGAAGCATATCAATGAAACATTGTGTTTGCTAAATGACATCTCCCCGACTCAGGCAAGTTACGGTGACAGTGATTGAAAGCACGATAGAATGCATCTCGGGGAAACATAAAGAAATCTATGTGACATCTCTTCGACTCTGTTTGGTCACAGCGAATGCAAGCATAGTGAACATGGGATGATTAGTGATTGAATTGCCTTCGGCATAGCTAATGATATGTCTCACTGATTGTCTCACTGATGAATAATAGAAATTCAAATGTTGTGGCCGACATGTAAATGTTTAGTTTCCGTTGCAGGCCAACTTGAGTGGAGCCCAAATTTTGTGGAGGGCCGACATGTGATTTCAATATGATATTTTTTTCTCATGCTGGTGTATAAATAGGAATTTTGTAATTGTAAAAGAGGACTAGTTATTAGATATTCGATACATTGCAAGTAGATACAGTAGAGTAAAATTATCAGATCAGAGACTATTGTTGCATAATTTTAGAATGGAGGTATTTATGAAATTCAGTTGATGTTGCTACATTTCTCTGGTGTCAATTATTTGTTGAATCTAATGAGAGTATTGCTAAGTTGTCTCCAAGATGGATTCTTTCTGACTGTTTAAATTGATATAACAAGTTTATACCCAATTCATTAGTACACATTTGTTGTATTCGTGTGATTAGTTGACTGGTTCTTTCAAGAAAAGATTAAATCCTTTTAATTGATCACAATGGTCTGAGATATTCATTTAGATTGTCCAAGTAGAGCTTAGTAATCATATTCTTGCATGTTTACATAAGTTGTGAACATAATTTATGCCAGATAATTTGAGTTTTCTTCAGAGAAGTGTTGCTCATCTTGATCTCATTTGACTCCACATACCCAACAAGGCACTGGTCTCTACATTTTATCATTTGAATTCTTTCTACTTCTTTATTAAGCATTTTAGGATTTAGTTTTAGAATATTGTTCACTTCCATCTGCCATTGTGGACAAATTATTGCATGAAGGATAATCATAAGACAAGTTTGCTCAATCCAAAAAGGTATACCCGCCTGGGTCTAGCAGCACCTTAAGAGTAGAAGGTTGAGTTCTCTTGACCTTTTCTGTTACCCTGAAACGTATCAAGAGATTGGCAGCCTCTTGTGGCTTTCAGCTTGCATTTTTGAGAGCTAAAAAATTGGTGACTCTACTGGGGAATACATTCAGAATCAAAGCCTTAATCATAGAGTCAGGAACTTTATACAGACTCCACTGGGAATAAAGAAACATCAAGTTTTCTCATTTTTTTTTGATAAAAGTGAGTGGAAACTTTGACAGAAATTTTGTAGCTATTCAATCATGAATGGAAGAAGATCTCAATACATGGGAGGTCATACTGGAGCTCCTACTGGTAGTAGTAAATCGACACACAAAGATGACAGAGTTGTTACCCTGAAATGTATCAAGAGATTGGCAACCTCTTGTGGCTTTCAGCCTATGTTTTTGAGAGCTAACAGATTCCTTCATCACATCTAGCATCAAACTTTCCAAGATTTCAATCATCTCTTTTAATATAGCATCTTCTTCCAAATACCTTGAAATACTTCACTGTAGAAGTCTTACCAGTCCATAACTCAAAAGAAGTCTTACCAGTCCATAACTCAAAAGAAGTATTAGTGTTGTTGTGTCTGATCTGAACTCTATTAAGACCATAAACAATAGTATGTATAGCTTCTCTCCAGTACACATCTAGTACATTTGATTCTTTCATCATGGTTCTAGAAGCTTCCAATATTGTCCTATTTTTCCTTTCAACTACCCCATTCTGCTGAGGGGTCCTCAGAGTAGAAAACTATCTTCTTATGCCATGTTGTTCACATAATGCATTAAATTCACCAAAGGTGAATTCTCCACCTCTATCGGATCTCAAACACTTTATTTTCAAGTTTACTTAATTTTCCACTCTTGCTTTGAATACCTTAAACCTATCCAAAGCCTGATTCTTTTCTCTAAGAAAAGTAACCCATGTCATTTGATTGTAATCATCAATAAGCAACATGAAATATATGTCACCATTCAGGCTTCCAGTTCTAGTCGAACCATGGAGATCAATATGAATTAACTCCAACATTCTGATAGTAGAATGTTCTTTTCCCTTAAAGTTGCATCTTGTCCATTTCCCCAATTGAAAACTTCTGCAAATAGCATTACCAAGTCTTATGATTCTAGGAAGTCCTTGAACAATCTCTTTTGCAATGAGCTTGACCAAGTTATCAGAATTCACATGTCCCATTCTCCGGTTCCATAACCAACTTTCACTAATTTGAGATACAAGGCAATGACCATCAACTCCTTTCAACTAATAGATATTTCCATGAGTTCTTCTTCCAACAACAATCATATCTCCACTCCCAGATCCTTTTCTGATTTCATAGGTATTACTCTAAAACACAAGTTTTAAACCATTGCTACACATAATATACATCATTAGTACTATGTACTCCATAAAAACTAATTGAACCCTTCCCACAAATACTTGCTCCTGAATCATCACCAAACATAACTAAACCACCATCATATTTCTCAAGTTTAGTGAATTTACTCTTATCTCCAATCATGTGATTAAAAAATCCACTATCAATTACCCAATAGTCTTCATCCTATCTTGCATGAAAAGTGGTAACCAAAGTACCTTCCATCCTATTTCTCTTACTCTCCGGAGCCTTCTTGCTTACACAATTTCTAGGGTTAGTGGATATAGATTTACTTTCCAAAGCTAAGAATAAGCATTCACTATCATCAACCTCATTTTTAGATTCATCATCAAAAAAATTTGCTTCTTCTTTGACATAGTACAACTTCTTAGATTTCTTATCCTTCCTATCCTTATCCTTATAATCCCTGTTCTTCCTATGCATAGCTCTATTCAGATATCTTGAAGCATAATGACCAATATTACCACAACTAAAACATTTAAAGGGAAACATACCTTTATACTTTCTGATTCCTTTCTTCAACTTCCTGGTGAAGTTTGCTTCCAACTCATCAACACCATCACTATCTGGTTCCTCTTCAATCTTCAATGCCTTAAATGTCATTTCTATCTTTTCTTCTATCTTGTCTTCTTTCCAAAACTTTCTCATCTCAAATGCTTGCAAGGTGCCAAACAACTATTCCAAAGTGTAAGTGTTAGGATTATATACTTCTTCAATGACTAAGATATTATCATTGTAGCATTCCGGTAAGGTTAAAAAGATCTTATCAATTATATCTTCATATAATAGTTTTCCTCCTTGATTTATAACTTCATTTGTAGTCAGTTCAACTCTCTACAAGAAACTTGTAAACTCTTCACCTTCTTCCATCTTCAGATTCACAAATTTGTGCTTCGTCGCCAACTTCTTTGTCAATTTCACTCTTTCATTTCCTTCATACATATCCTCCAACTTCTTCTAGACTTCATATACAGTTTCCAAAGAAGAAACCTTCACTTGCTCATATTTAGATAAATCACTGCAAATAGCATAATTTTCCTTCTCATTTTCTTCATAAGTAGAGATCCCATCTGAAGTAGTAAGACCACCAGACAACTTGGGTGTATACTTTGTCTCAACATCCTTCCAAATATTAAAACCAAAGGAGATAATATATCCTTTCATCTATCCCTTCCAGTCATTGTAATCAATTCCATCGAACATAGGGATCGCCAACTTATGCACCATCAGATCTTCCTTAAGTGGTTAATCTCTACAACAAGGAACCAAAGCTCTGATACCAATTGTTAAACAGGTGCATGAGAACTGAGAGGGGGGTGAGTCAGCTGTCACATAATTCAAACTTAAAATTTCAACACTTATTAATTCCACAACCACATTGTTATGTTATTAAGAGCATGAAACACAAATAACAGAAAGCAAATCAACACAATGAACACTAGATTTTTACATGGAAAATCTAATGAGGGAAAAACCACAGTGAGGATTAACTCACAATAAAAAGATTATAAAACAAAAGGCTCACTACCTAGAAGAGGACTCAATATCCAAATACAAAGGCTCGCTGCCTACAGAAAGGAATCACTATCTAATAGGGAGGTTCACTACCTATAGATACAAAAGAGAACAAAAGATCCACGACAACAATTAATGCACATCTACGAGATTTGCAAAAACCTTCAACTCACTACCTTCAACACATTGAAAAACTGCTATCACAACACACACACACTTTTGCTCTTATGATTTGTGGCTTACTTTCGTCACTTTGCATCACACTATCATACAGCTCTTCACACTTTGACTTTCTTTTATTCCATCCTCAACCTTAGAAACTTTCTCCAAAGTTGGCCACAAATACCTCATTACATAAATTCAAAATAGGTCGGCAACTCAAAATTCCTGCAGTGGAAAGGAATAAGAGTGGACCAATAAAACATTTAACCAAGACCAAAAAATTATGTCTCAGATCAGTCACATGCTTCCTCAAATTAATTTTATTCTTCGAATGAACTATAAACACCAGGTTAGCCAAACCTAATGAAAACACAAATAATCATTGATTTACATGCTTCCCAACTAGAAGATGACACATGGACACCACAACATGCTTTCTTAAGCATGAGAATGCATCTCAAAATCTTCCAAATACATCTGTAGCAAAACAATAGACTTCAACCACTGAACATCTTTCACCAGTCCATCTGGACTGTATAAAATTCACACTGAACTACTAAAACATGACTTCCAGATCACCAATCTTCAAACCTCTTTGCTAGGGCACAAAAAGGTCCTTCACAAGACATATTCTAGAACCACAAGATCTTAAATGAAATAGAGAAAAATTGTAGAGAAACAATATTTCTCCCAATCCATAGAATACCAAATCTGCTAGAATATTTCACATACCGGTGAACGTAGCTTTCACATACCATCACACCATAAGCTAAAACTTAGGAGATATCACCACTAAATCACTATTATCAAATCTTCAGGTCTGCACAAGCATAGGATCAACACAGTAGAAATGTAAAGCACATACCAGAGCACATTTTGAAAACTTTCAACATTCTATTTTCTCTTCTTTATTTAATTTTCTCAAAAGCACTTGGAAACTTATCAACCCAACACATCTACAACACTATAAAGATAGCTCCATGTACTCACAACATCTTAGCAACATCTCAGCCATACATGTACAATCTACAACATACTGAACTATGTTGATATCAATGAAAAAATTAATGACAACACCACCAATCTTGCTCATATCTGTAACACTAAGAACATGACTCCAAACAAGGAAAATGACATTTTTCCCTCCTTGACAACTTTTTGACATGATTTGCAACTTTTACTTGTGTTGCCCAAAATGACTCAAATAACCACAAAACCCTATAAATGGCCTTATCATGGCCTTATTACATTGAAATTACCCAAAAAACCTAAGACCTTATCACTTAACCCAACTTACCCAAAATGACTTGGTGCTCCTGCACCATACAACTCACCTAAAAAAAAATCATGTCCCATGAGGACTATACTTCCTTGAACCTTGCTCTTTCACAACATCTCTTTATCCTCCAAATAATCCTTGGTCTAGAAATCTCCTCCATGGGATCAGGTACTACAACCTTGCTTTGTTCACTACATTAATGGACTCCTTGCTTCCTAGTATTTGCTTCTTTGCAACTTACCATGTTGACTGTCTCTTCATGTTTCCCTTGTCATTAGTTGATGTTACACCTTCCTTGGTCTCTACAACCTAACCTCTAATTTTCCTCTCCCTCATTCTTATTGTATACTTAGGATCATTCACTTGTCCTTTCCAAGCATCCCTACTCCCTGTACCTTTACCTTTGACCTCAGTCATTAGGTTCTCTATCCTTTTGACCCCTATGCCATCAGGTTCATTAGCCTCTAAAGCAACACAATTGAACTATCATCTTCCCTCTTTTGCATTCAATGGACAAGGTATTTTCCCCACCATAATCCTAGCATGCTTCATAAACCCATCTTGAGCCTTCAACACAAATTCACCCTTGACCTTTCCATGATCAAATTTCATTAGCAACTCACCATCCTTTCTCTTCAACATGGCACCATTTTGCAACCTCACTGTCATGGCTTCTTCCATCCTTGGGGTAGCTATAACCTTCATCTCCCTTTCATCCTCAACTTGCACAAACTCTTTCTTACCCATCATTATTACTTTTGTTTCCTTCGTCTCCTCCTTGACTTCCTCTTACAATGGAAGTAAAGTAAATGTGTTCCCATCATGTTCAATCTGATATGTATTAGCCCTTCCATCATAAAGTGCATTTTTTTCAAATTTCCATGGCCTTCCAAGCAACAAATGGCAACATTCCATTTGTAGAACATCACAAAGTACCCTATCCCTATACCCTCCAATCTAAAACTCAACTAAAGCTTGCTCATTGACTAGAAGTGATTGATCATCATTTAACCATGACACCTTATAGGGTGTTTCATGAGGGAATTTCACCAAAATTAACTTATCTACCATTTATCTTGATACTATATTATCAATGGAGCCTGAATCTATCACTACCTTGCATACTTTACCTTTTCTCTTGCATGTGGTCTTGAATAGATTTCTCCTTTGATTGGTTCCTTCTCCTTGGAGGCCTTCAAGAGTTGTCTTCTCAACATCAAAGCTCCACCCACCTTTGGTGCAATAACATGACTTGGATAATTGACACTTTCCTCTTCATCTTCTTGCACAATTTGGACTCTCTTTTCACCTCTTCTTCACTAGTACACAAAGAACAATATATGACTAAATAAACTACTAAAAATTGCATATAAATGACTAACCTTAGTCACTTGACTATTAGTGGTTTATTTGTAGTCATTTATAACACAACTAAATTTATGACTAAACAATTTGTCATTTATTTAGTCATTGATTTTAGTCATTAATTTGGTCATTGATTTAGTCATTTATTTAGTCATATATTTAGTCATTAATTTTAGTCACATGACTATTTTAGTGGTTTATTTGTAGTCATTTATAACACCACTAAATTTATAACTAAACTATTTTAGTCATTTATTTAGTCATTGATTTATTCGTTAATTTAGTCATTTATTTAGTCATGGTAGTGATTTGTTTAGTCATATATTTAGTCATTGATTATTGTTAACTGATCATTTATTTAGTCATGGTAGTGGTTTATTTAGTCATATATTTAGTCATTACTTTATTCATATATTTAGTCATTAATTTAGTTATATATTTAGTCATATATTTAATCATTAATTCAGTCATGTATTTAGTCAATAATTTAGTCATTACTTTAGTCATACATTTAGTCATTACAAATAAAATATAACTTAATTAATCTTCACAAATTTATACATATAAACTTCAAGTATCATAGATATTCAAATGTTAAAAAACACCATGAAATGAAGACTAAAATGCTTGAACAAATATGATTGATCAGAAAAACAAAAACAAACAGATTACAAATCAAGAGGAGCCACAACACAATATTTATGAGTGGAGAAAAAACCACTCTGAAAATTTACTTCATTAAGCCTCATTGGCAAATCAAAATCTCATTGGTTACATTCAATGTCTCAGTGACACTGTACAACTTACAAACACTATATAAACATAATACTCCTATTTTCATATACTTATACTATTTTCCCCTTCCTTAACTGCAGTCCTTCTGGAAGGATAGTGACCTCATAGGGGCTTGACCCATTTAATCCCCTTGCAAATCCACAGCTTTCCCGTTGCTATTGGTTTTGGCTCCTCCAAACTCTTCCTCGATGGTATTCACCTTTCACTTCTCCAATTTGGAGCTGCATCCTGAAAATAAGGTTTTGAAATTTGCACATCCAAAACTTAGAAAAGTCAAATACAAGAGAAAATTTTTCATTATTTCTTTGCATGGTGTTGTTTTATTAAGATAGCATGTTATTGAATAATTGATCTAATAGTTGATTTTTGTATGAATGCAAGTATTCTTGTATATTCCACACCTTGTAAATTTTCCACAATTTATAAATAAAGGGAAACCTCCCCTAATGATTTTAACAAAAACTATAGGATGTTGCACTTACCTGAAGTATGTCCACTAGGTCAAAATATTTTGTGGCCTTCCCTCATGACATGTTCATTTCCATGACACTCAACCCTCCTTGTAATGTTATCAAATTTCTGGAATAACCTCATACCACTTAGAAGGCTAATTTGAATCATGAATGATAAAATAATAATAACAATAAATAAAGAGCTTGCCACCAAAATGATCATTAATCAGGAAGAGAAGAAAAGCTAAGACTAAAGTTTAGTACTAGAGGTTGATAAGTTGTTCTCAACTGATATGCCATTTGGAAAACAACACCAAAAAAAGTCAGGGCAAGGTCAGTCAACTTCATCTTTCACAACATCAATTACAATAGTAGTTACAAGTATTGAGAACAAAAGCCCTGTCATAGAATTAGATCAAGAATTTCAATTTATCAATAGCTGTCCTAAACCAACTAAAATAGAAAACCATTTATACAAAGACAAAATGAAAAGCAAATAAGAATGTTACCTAGAATAGCATGGTGGAACTCATTAATATTTTTGTGAAAAAAATAGTAGATACAAATTACAATGGATGGTACAACTACTGCAAGTATCTAAGAACAGTTAACACCCTTCTTGAGCACTCGATCTGTTTGTAACCTAAGATGATTCACTATTCTTTGGCTATCTTCTTGTTATATTCAAGCAACTGGAGAATATCTGTAGAATGTGCAACCTTGGTGTTAACATAGACCCAAAAATTAGCTTCTAATACCATCTACAATCTACACTTTCAAGGTGTAAAATTGGAAGTACCTTTAAGTTGATCACTCTCTTTGAGACTAATACTAGTCATTTTTTGCATCTATTGGAACACATTGAAATTAAATAAATCAACTGAAAAAATAATAGAATAACAACCTAACACAAGTGTGGATCAACAACACCCTAATAACTAGTGTAATTAGGGTACCTATAACCATTGATAGGTCCAAGATACTTAAAATCATTGATGTAAGTGTATTGAAATATTTTGGTAACTCCCTCACAGGTAATGGTACATTCCAATCATCGATGTAGAAGATCTCAGTTGTTGTGTTTTGATATCATGTTAATCTATGGTCTATGGATTGCAATATTGCAAGATATGCACAAAATGGATTTGTTGAAAAGGATTTAGAAACTTTCAAGCAAATGCAATTGGCAAGTGTAAAGCCATATTCCACAACCTTTGCCAGCATACTCCTTGCCTGTAATAAAACTCATCAAATGGTTTATTCTTAGCATCATAATATTGAAATAGATGATTGACCTGAAGCAAAGAAAACAATTAAAATAACACAAAGTGAATGAGACACGAAGAATTGTTACAATTAACATTTCACTTGGAAATTGGAATTATTGTGCTGCTTTCACAATAGAGAAACATGTGATAAGGGGTTCTCCTCATAAAAACTTTGAACTCAACCATCCATGAAATAATCTCAAAGCATTTCCCGCAAATCACTACAAAAGATACATGGCAAATCCTTACCATAAATCATGGATTTTGTGTTTTAGTAATGGACCATTTTTTTCTCAAGGCCACACCATTTTGTTGGAGACTGTAAGTAGTTGTGGATTCCTCTTGGTCAATTTATAGTATGCTCCCATTTGAATTGAGACTAACCACCATATTTTACAATATCAAATGGACCACCACCTTTGTTCTCTCTAGGAGAGGAGACCAAGGAGTATTTTTTTAGTGTCATGTCTACCATGAAATCCATGGGAGGCACCAATTATTATATCATACTTACCAAACTCATACTTAACATAGACATTGGGATCAACCTCAAACTCAACATCCAAACTCAGCACTAACTAAAAAATTTGAAAAAATCATGATATATAGAGATTTTTTAAGGTACATATTTTCCTATGCGTTCCTCCCTAAATCAATTTTAAAAATTATAAAAGCCTAATCAATTGCAAGCTAATTTGAGTACAAAATGCCTAAAAGAGATGTCATCTTATGGAATACGATGATTGTGGGATATGCACAAAATGGATTTGCTAAAAATGCTTTAGAAGCTTTCAAGCAAATGAAATTAGTAGGTGTGAAGCCAAACTCCACGGCCTATGCCAGCATCCTCCCTGCCTATGCCAAAATGGGAGCTTTGGAGCAAGGTATGAACATCCAACAACTCATAATCAAAAGTGGATATCAACGTGTATGCATATACAAGGCACATGAACTATTTGACAAAATGCCTCCAAGAAATTTGTTTCTCGTGGAATGAGATGATTGTAGGATATCAACAAAATTTGTTGAAAAGGCTTTAGAAACTTTCAAGAAAATGAAATTAGTAGGTGTGAATCCAAATTCCACAACATATGCTAGCATCCTCCCTACCTGTGCCAAAATGGGAGCTTTGGAGTAGGGTATGAACATCCATTAGAGCATAATAGATGGGGGATTTTTGTCAGATATTATGGTTGGAAATGCTCTATTAGACATGTATGCAAAATGTGGAAATGTACAAAAGGCACGTGAACTCTTTGATGGAATGCCTCAAAGAGATGTCATCTCATGGAATGCAATAATTGCATGATATGCAAAAAATGGATTTTGCAAGGATGCTCTCAAAATATTTGAATTAATGAAGCACTCTGAAACATATCCTAACATTGCAAGCTTTGTTTGTATTATCGGAGTATCAGAGGGATTGAACTTTTTTTCCCACCGAAATTTACTTCTCTCACCGATGAATTATGTACCTAAGTTTTATCAGTGTATTGAAGGGACTAAACTTTTTGTCCCACCGAAATTTACTTCTCTCACCGATGAATTATGTGCCTAAGTATTATCAGAGTACCAAAGGAATTGAGGTTTTGTCCCGCTGATATTTGTTTCTCCCTCTGATAGAATCTTCAATCATGTGCTCTTTATATTTCACCATATCGGAGAGACCGCACAATGATTCCCACCATTGTGCCCATGTTTCTCTGATGAAGTCTTTCCTGATATCTTTTGCCACATTGGTTGGTAGGGTTTATGTTTTATCTTCTTGCAGGATGCGAGCAAGCCATTTTCACATCTTGCAAACCATGTTTTTTCTTCTTATTAGGTTTATTGGATGGTGCAAGACCATTTGTAGGAACAAAAGTGAAGAGTTTGTGCTAGTGTTAATATCGTAGCTAATTAATAGTTTTTCCATTCTTCTATCTTCTATCTCTTTTCTATTTTCTAATTTTAGAGCATTTAAATTGTTCAAGTCAAGTCATCCCATGCACATTGTCACATTGTGACAAGTGTAAGTACATTCCAAGAACCTTTCTTAATTTATAGGTTTTGCATGGTTGAATATAAAGAGATGCAACAATCTTGAAATTTCTTGTGCAATGCCCCTACTCTGTTGAGACTATTGGTTCTCTTTCTATTTGACATGTTCCCTCTGGGTTTCCTGATTTTCAGGAATCACACCGACTCTAAAATTTCATTCCCTATTCTATTTTATTAATCTTGCTTTAATGCAAGGGAATTTGAATGATAGTTATATGGTATGGCTTAGTCTAAAGAAAAATTCTTGAGAGGTGTGGAGATAATATCCCTGTTTGGGGAAATCTAATTTAAATTATTCTATTCAAGGGTACTCTCCCTACTGTAGGTATCAAATATATTATTGAAGGAAAGGAAAATGGTATTTTTTGTGGAACCTATGTGCTGCAACAAGAGAAAAACATTCTTCTGATAAGGTGTAGGATAGCCATGTTAAAAAAAGCAATACAAGTTTGAATGATTATAGCATTTCCACTCCTAGAGGAGGAGCTGAACTACTGGAGACCTAATTGAGAAAGATAAGGATTCTACAATTTAGAAAACATGTTCATCTAAGCTATGGAATTCTAAAACACCATTACCACACACCTAAATTTTCTGCTCTCATGCCCACTACTTTTACACTGGTTTATATATGTATGTCTGTGAGCACATTGCAGTTGAAATTATCTAATTTTCTCCTTCTTAGCTCTCTCATATCCTGCTTGTAGGAATAATGAGGTTTTGTCTCATAAGCCTGAAATGAGTCTTCAAAGACTCCTCTACACTTTCATAAGTGCCTTTAATTTTTTTCATGGGAAGCTAACTACAACTTTCCTTCATAAACTCTTTCTCTTCCTCATTTCTCACAGTTTGTTATGTATATGTGTTGTATTTTGCCTTTTTGTTTTTGTTTTCTTGTTTTTCATGAGGAGGTCAGTTTCATTTCTAGGAAAATGAAGCAAGATGTCATTCTTAATGTGGTATAACATGGCACAGTGGTAGAAAAACTCATGGAATGCTTTTTCTTTTGAAAATTTTGTGCCTTAAGTTGTGAGTAGTGACTAATTATACTATTGGGTAAAGCTTATTTGTAATTAGTTTCTTTTGTATCTTTCTTTTTTTCCTCAAGGGTGCTTTAAATATTAGCAACATAGAGCACCAAAAAAAAGTGGGAAATCTAAAGCCAAACAATCCATTAGTGTGTTCTTTTTTTTATATTAGTTTATGGGACCTAACCCCAGCTATAAATGTTGGATGAGGGCTGACTAAAAGTGAACAGAAATCCATCTACACTTTTAGCTTTTAATAGCACACCACACATTTCTAGAGTGATCAAACCCATAGTGACTTAAACTTATGTAAGATTTTCTGGTGAGGCTCATGGTTCAAATCAAATTGGTTACCTAAGGCCAAACAATTATGAGATGTGCAATTAGCAAAACTCAACAGTCTCTTCCTTGCATATCTGAGATGGTTTTCCCTAGCCAATTATGTGTTTTTTGTTACATTATACAAAAATATCCCAATACTTTCACCTTTGTATGTTTGGAAAGAGTGTTTTCTCTACCCAATTGGATGTTTGCTATTACATTGTACAAAAAGAATCCAATTTCGCTATTCATAAATGGCAATAGGGTTTTCCCTATCCAATTAGATTTTTTCTATTGCATTCTATAAAACCGGCCCAAAAGTCTAACCTCAACATATTTGGCATGAGGGTTTGACCTACACAATTGGATATTTGTTGTTAAACTGTACACAAACAGGGAATAGTTGCTATGACTACTCTTGGGTGTTTTCTCTTAAATTGTACAAAAAATAGGGGACAATTGCTATGATTACTCTTCCTTCAAGCTATTACATTACACAAAATTAGTGAAATTTTAAATTAGTTTTACTAAAAGGTAAAAATTTCTCCTCTACAAAAAAGAGGTATACAACTTTTCCAAAATTTTCAATGCTTTTTCAGTAGCACATAATATTTATATTTCTTATTTCAAGAAATTGAAATACTAACCAACTAATTTATAGTCATAATAAATTATCACCACCTTCAATGTTTTCCCTGTTTACTAATGTTTGGTTTGGTACATTCTCAGTTCATGTAGAACTTTAGAAATGCATTAATTATCAACAACTGCATGCAAGTTCATGCATTTGTAATTAGTTAATGTTGAAACTGATTTTATTTTTTCCCTTTCAATGCACAAGTTTAACACTGCACACACAAGTCTCTTTCTATCTTAATATCAACCAATTGACTCTAAAATCATCCTAATTCATAGTGAATGGTCTCACAAGACCTAATTAACATAAAATGACCTCCTCAAATGCTAAAATGACCTACTAAGATGCAATTTCCTTCAAATTTGAAAATGGAAGCTTAGGTGTTGTTGCACCAACATGTATACTAAATGTGGGATCATAGACAAGGCACTTGAAGTGTTCAAAAAAATGCCTCAAAGAAATGTGGTCTCATGGACTACAATAATTGCAAGATATACAAAAATTAGATATGTTGAAAAGGCTTTAGAAAATTTCACTCAAATGCAATTTGTAGGTTTAAAGCCAGACTCTGCAACCTTTGCCAACATCCTCTTTGGCTGTTCCAAAATGGAAGCTTTGGAATAGGGTATGGACATCCATCAAAGCATAATAGAAGGGGGATTTTCATCTAATATTATAGTTGGAAATGCTTTGGTTGACATGTACGCAAAATGTGGAAGCATAGAGAAAGCATGTGAAGTTTTTGATACAATGCCTCAAAGAGATGTC
This sequence comes from Sequoia sempervirens, assembly GCA_007258455.2. NCBI lineage: Eukaryota > Viridiplantae > Streptophyta > Pinopsida > Cupressales > Cupressaceae > Sequoia > Sequoia sempervirens. The sequence continues at coordinate 61,978,594 of VDFB02058242.1, forward strand.
ATCTCTTGGACTGCAATTATTGTTGGATATGCACAAAATGGATTTGTTGAAAACACTTTAGAAACTTTCAATCAAATGCAATTGACAGGTATAAAGCCAAATTCCACAACCTTTTCCAGCATCTTTCCTACTTGTGCCAAAATGGGGGCTTTAGAATAGGGTATGAACATCCATCAAAGCATAAATAATAGAGGAATTTTGTCAGATGTTGTAGTTGCAACTACCCTATTAGACATGTATGCAAAATGTGGAAGAATAGAAAAGGCATGCGAACTGTTTGACAGAATGTCTGAAAGAGATGCCATCTCATGGAATATGATGATTGCAGGATATGCACAAAATTGATTTGTTGAAAAGGCTTTAGAAACTTTCAAGCAAATGTAATTAGTAGGTGTGAAGCCAAATTCCACAACCTATGCCAACATCCTCCCCGCCTGTGCCGAAATGGGAGCTTTGGAGCAGGGTATGAGTCAGAAACTTGCTTAATAATAAAGCACATTAGGGATTTTTTAATTTTTCAGGATTTCAAATTTCTATGGTAAAATTTGGCATACTCTGTGACTCTAGTTTTTAGAGTGATATATATGCTGACTTGCATGAGACAGGATGCTTATTGGTGTGAATAGTAGGGTTCAATTATTTCCAACTATTGTACTGATTGGTTTCTATAAACAAATAACTTATTATCATTATTGTGCAGGCTTTTGCAAAAGGCTTGAAGAAAGTTTCTTCATGTAATACAAAGTCTAATATCTAAGTCTACACCAATTTATCTTGGATGAGAAATTTTTTTGATGTTCAAAATTCAATCCTCTCAATGCCCTCAAGGGCCTAGTGATCAAAATCTAAATGAGAAATTCAAATATTTGAATATATTGATTTTGAATTTGGAATTCCTATGACTATCATATCTAGGTCCCTCATTTATCCTTTTATGCTAAAGTTAGTATAATCTAGACCCTTTTTATCCTACAGATCCTGGGTAGTTGATGGATATGTATTAATACTTGTACTAGAAAATATTGACATATAAGTAATCCCAATGCAAGTAATTCTCCACTTTGGTCTTGGTCAATAGATACATGTTAATCGTAGTGTGCTCGATGTAACTATTGCTAAACTCTGTAAATGATAGTGTTCTAATATATTTTTGGCCAAGGATTTGGTGGCCAGTCAATGTTGTGTGTGCCTTCATTGGAATTTAGGGAGATATTTTTCCCCTAAAGTATTTGTAACTTTTGCTTCTTTCTATAGTACATAGTCTGTAGATTATTTTGAAGATTTTACCATATAATTTTTTGACAAAAGCCAATGAGAAAATATATGTAACATTGAAGAGTTTTCCATAATGAGTTGTTGCTTTATTATTAAAGCAGAACGATGATGACAAGCATAATTTTTATTGCATGATGAAGGTTGTGTAGATTATATTCTTTCAATTAGCAGGTGTGAAGCCAAATTCCACAACCTATGCCAACATCCTCCCCGCCTATGCCAAAATGGGATTTTTGGAGTAGGGTTGAGTCAGAAACTTGCTTAACAATGAAGCATTGGAAAGAGTGCTAGGATTCTAGAGTACCCATTTTCAATAAACCCCCATGAAACTTGCTAAAAAGGAGGATTTTTGTGGGTGTCATATTGGAGAACAGTATATCAAGTGGAAGTTGTGGATTTTGAACTTTTGTTACCTGGTTAGTGTTTCCCCATCGAGTTTTGAGGTTGGGGAACATTTTAAAGAAGGGTTCCTTTGTAAAGGGGCCTAACTAGGCCTAGTTTTAGGAGAAAATCTAAGTTTTGGGGATGTTCCAAAACAACCTATGGTGAATTTTGGATATTTTTTAGAATTCATTAAAGGGTATATAAAAATAGTTTCATATCTTGTCTACAGTGCTTGGGATTGAAGGAATTGAGAGATTGAAGTTTATTTTTTGTGAAATTTGTCTAAGTGAGGTTGAATGGTGCTCCTAATTGCTATCAGGCTCCATGTTGGAGATTCCCATGCTAACAATAGAGACCTTTTTGGTAGATCAATAAATGGATATTGAACCCACCATGCCGGTCTACCAAGATTATGGGACCATTATCCAATCATCAAACAAACAAGATCAAATCACTTAAATGAAATATAACCTCCTATAACAAGTCAATGAAAGAATATAATAGAAAGGTGAAGGCAGAGGCAAAGTTCTTGGCCTTCACATAAATTTGATGAACCAATTTTCCATTAACACAACTCAAGAACTCAACCAAGGTAGCAAAGAATTAAAAATCCAATGGGGGCAAGGAACCAATGCTTTGGAAAAGGATTTAGCCAACCACATAACAGGTGGGAGCACATTGTACTAGATAAAGCTTATGCAAAATTTGATTATAGTGGAAGATTATTTTGTTTCTAGAACTCCTCACAAACAAACCAAATCCCATTGAATCATTCTTGGTCAAATTATCTCACAAGTTTAACAAGGCTACACATAGAGCCACAAAAAGATCAATTAGATTGGTTTTCAACACCCATCTTACATCTCAGTTGGTGTGATTTGGTCCTCAATTGAGCTATGAGCATATTCATTTTCCATTTGTTAGTGAAATCAAGCCTCATGAATTTGTTTTCAAAGACTATCTCAAGTGGGTTCGACTAAATATGAAGCTTATCTATTTCTTATCCTTTCAACATAAGAAGACCAAAACCTTGGTTTTGTTGGTGTTGACTTAGATCATGAGCACCAACAACATCAGCCCATCATTGGAACCACCACCCAAGTCCTAGCAATAGGCATGAACTCTACCAATGACATCCCCATTATACCATCATGGGAACAAGAGACCTCGTCCCGCCGATAGAAGACCCTCACACTTATGAAAAAATAGAACTATTGAAACATCACTAGAACCGGAAGACACATTCGGTCAATAGACCAATAAGGTGGGGGTAGTCAGTTCCATTTTCTATAATTTGGTAAGAGTCATATAGGTAACGCTATGTCAGGTTGGGGAACTCTTCTTGGAGGTTCTAAACAATTTTCCTATTTTTTATAAGACTGTGTTGGAAGTGCCATCTAGATCATAGTTGTTTGGTGGGATTCCAAACCCAGAAAATGAGGTGCAGTTGTGGAAATATCATAAAGAGAAGCTACAAGCTACCATGATGATTTTTTCGAGCAAATTTATATTAGAGTCTTGCTTAGCATGGCTAAAGACATGTGCAAATGATATTCTCTCTGCAGATAGGCTTGGGGGAAAGTATTTGCTTGATCTTTTGAAAAGTGACAAGGAACTTGCAAATAATGAGACATTGATCAGCGAAACATTGGGCAGCCTAGATGCATTTGAAGGGAGCTTGGAGTGGCTAAAAATAGTTTTTGGTTCAAATATTGAGTTTCCATGTCAATGCATGTGTGAGATTGTTTTGAAGCACTCAAAGAGTCTGTGGGATGAACGTTTTGAAAGCATGTTTGTTAGTAGGATGAAACAAATAATAACTGATGGATTTCTAGATCTGTGTGAGAGAGCTAAGGTTGGTAAATGCCTTGAAGCCATAGTTACATCTCTGGTAAGTTAATGAAAAACACTCCCATAGTCCTTCAAAACATGTTTTACCTATAATAATAAACACTCCCACAGTTAATTCCAAGTAGAAGGCTTATTCCTTCCATGCTCCCTCTAGGCCATAACCCTCTCCACATATCATTACTAGGGCTGATTTGTGTTTAAATAGTGGAAGAGTCCCACCTTCTCTGCTCCCCACACTAACCAGATTTGGTGTCAGTTCCTCATATTGGAATGTACCAAAATAGCTCTATTTTTCCTTCCCCATCCATGGTATTACTCCAATGTACCCTCATAATCAAATACTCTCTTGCTATTGTTCACCCTCCCCCACTTCCTAGAAGATGAGCCAAATGCTTATACTCCATAGTATGTTACTGCTCCACCTCCAAACTCCACCAATAACTCATTCTTAACTCCATTGGGTGCATCTCCAAAGAACCGAAGGTGTTGTACAAATGGTGGAGGAGAAGAGGAAGTATAATCCTTCTTTTGAGAGTGTTTTGTTAAGACTCTTTCATTGTGCTCTAAAACAATTTGAAAACTTTAACCAATGAACACTTTGATGGTAAAATTAATCAAAGGTTATGAAACAACATGAGAAATCCCTTGAGACCATCAATGGTAGGCCTCCTTCCAAGTCTGTAGAAAGGAAGATTTCTAAAATTATTTAGGACGGTGTTGAAATTTCCCCTTGCTGCAAAAAGGATATCCACATAGATAGGGACCCCAAAGAAGTTGAATGCTCATGGAACAATGAAAAAACCTTGATGTAAACCTCAGGCCTCTTTAAACCTTAGGCCTCTTCTTCCACTGTATGGCACATCAACAATCTAGAAGAGGGAAGTGGACCTTTCTCACCTTGCTAGTTCCATTACAAGTTGTGATCTCTACTTATTTATATATTCATCAATGATCCTTCGTGTATCTAAGTTCATAGTAGAGACAGTCAATCTTTGGTTGTTGTATGTTGTGCAAAACAACTCGTATCTGTGTGTTTTTTTCTTTTGTATTTGGTGAAATAACAAGTTGAATACTCATATGATTAAACCTACACTATCTTATTTTTTTCTTTGTCAACTTTCCCATGCCTTAGTAAATTTGGTGGTCCATTTGTAACCATCAATTGTTTTATATAACATAAATTCACCTTTTTCAAAATATTAAAATGGCTAGACTGCCATATGAATACAAATAATATATCATATGAATATTCTTCATATACTTACTGGAACTTTGTGTCTTCTTAGATGAATCAAAATTTGGTGCCCAACTACCTTTTCCTTCATCAATGTTCCATATTTTAATCATTGCGTCCCAAGATTCTGTGACCATTTGCTGACTAGAAAATTCAATTATTTGCAGGCATGAAACTACATCATCATGCACTCTGACCTAGAAATTTAGGAAAAGAATACTATTAAAATTTGTGAGCTCTATGAAAAAAATATGTTTATCTGACTACAACACCATCTAAATATGGATTATTTTAGAAAATAAACAGCAAGAAAAATTGACTTAACTTTTAAACAAATAATAATCACAATGTATTTTGCATAAAGAAAATTTGTATAACCTGCTTCTCCATAATGGCTAGTATAGAAAAAAATTGCATTGGTAGAACAAAACTCCAAAACATTTATGATTTCCTTGATTAATTAAATCTTAAGTAGAATCCCCACAATAATTATGTTTTACATAAACTAATAGGAAAACAACATTGCTTGGAAAGTGCATCTCTAATATTTTATGTTCCTTGTATAGTAATTTAAATGCATTTGAAGAAGTTATATGAAAATATTGCTTCTTAAATTCTTCTTTAATTTGAAGGTCAGTTTTGACAGTAAGCAATTTATTTCATAGATGGATTTTAGCTTTTGCTTGATTGTTGTGCACTGTACTTTCTTCTATAAATAAAATGAGACATTCTAATGCACATTTTCACTATAATTTCTCTATTTTCTTCCTCAACATATCTCTTTCTTGGGCTCTGAACAACCCTATCAGGGCCTCTCCTAATCACATTCAGTCCAAATCAAAAAGAAAAGTTCATGCATTGCTTCTCCCTACACTAGCAGACCCTGGCTATAGGTTTTATTTGATATTGGAAACAAACATGTACATCTAGTTGTCTAAATGAATGGGGGAGCTACAGCCTTCCCAAGCAAGAGGTCATGGCAACCATCAAAATTCTACACCAGAAACACTATTTCTTTCCCTGAGTAAGGTATAAGTGAACTTAAATAAGGTGTAACAGTAGAGAGACTAAATATTGTTTAGGTAAAATGTGTTCTCAATCTCTGACTTAGGAAGGGATATGCTGATATAATTTCCCAATGGACTAAATACTTTGTGATAGCCCTATCTCTTGACTTCACCCTTGTAACACCTATGGTATTTGATACTTGTGTGACTAGCACTCTACTAACCATGAACACTAAATCAATAAAGGTTAGTGCATCATAAAGATACAATGCCATAAGTGGAAACACACCAATGAACACATGACAAGTGCCAATGTAGTCGCAATCTCCAAGGTACATCAATTTGGTCCATGCTACTTGCTAGCATTTGGCATATTTTCTCAAGCCTCTTTCCATCCACAAATTCATAGACAATACCTATCCACTTGTTGGTGTACAACAACTAGAGTTGGAAGTGAATTTGTTAGTAGTCAAGCAAAACAATTTCTACCAAAAAGAGCCGAGAGATCTACTATACTCTTTTTGCTTATCCACAACATGACCGTAAGCTTTACCATGTACCTTGGGCATTCTCATGATGAAGTCCATGAACACACTCTCCCAATCTTGCTTAGGGGTAAGAAATGGCTGAAACAAACTTGCAAGAAAGCCATGATCTCCTTCATTCTATTAGTAAGTGTTGTACTCATTGTTGTGTTTGAGATCATTCTCCTTAAAATTTTCCTAGGAGAATCTCTCTATTTTCCTACAATTTTGGAAGGACCTGGGCTGCCCTAACATGACTATTATATGCAATGCTTTCAAATTCTCTTGTTTCATCTTAAACTTAGACACCAATAGGATTTTATCCTTAAATAAAATGTGACCATCTATTATCATATACTTGACATCCTTCACATTTCCATCTAAAATGTTAACAAAAAATGTATTCTCCACATATTTTCCATGATAGAAATCTCCAATCACCGTAAATGACAAAAATAGATCCAAGAGTGGGTATTCTAGAGACAGCATCAATGACTACTTCAAAGGCACAAACTTGGAGATTACTCACCCATTTTTGTTGATGATCATGCAAGAAATGTTGACCCAAGAAAGACTTCAAGATATTGTTATTCTATCTCCTTCAAGAACTTAAGCATCTCCTTTATTTTAGTTTTACATTGATGAGGCTTGATAATTAATTGTGTTCCTTTAAGACTACATATGGGTTTTTTATGAATTCAAAAAAATTGCATTCATCGTATAACCATTCAAGATTTAGGAAATCAAATGCTACATCATCTAACTCCATCTTTTTATTAGTGAAAGAATATGAAGAAAATAATCAGCTAGTTTGCATTTTAGATCAAACTAGGGTTTTGATTTTGTTGACATATGTTGCATTTATTTTCATTATTGCAAATATAATTACTAGAATGACCTTCTTTGGTTGGAACCCTACATCTAAAACCTTGAAACCCTGATTCAAACCCTAGTTTGATTAATTTGGCAATAAAGCCTATCCTTCACACATCTTACTTTATTGTGTCAATATAGATCTTGCTAGGTTTCTTTGCTTTCAATTTGCCTTATCCTATTCAATATTAAATTTTTCAATATCTTTGTGATTATAGATAAGAAAATTCAAAATTTGCTTATCTTTTGTGCTTTGATTAAATTGTTATCTTCTATAGTTATATATAAGAAACTTTCTATATGCATCAATAAATGACATATTTTACCAATAGAGTATTTGGGTAAATCTTTTAATTTAAAAGAAACCAAAAAATAATCATTCTAGCATTGTCACATTTAAAAATTCCATCAATGTACCTTGCAAGCCAATAGAAACAATGTATATAAATTATAATGAATAAAATCAAAATAATTAATAGTTGACTGAAGTAATGTGTATACTGTATACAATCCTAATGTATAGAAACAAAATAAAACTTGTTGCACAAGCTTACCTTTCCAAGTGCATGGCCATAGTCCACTGAGTAAGCATAAACACAATTGTCAAAATATCCTGCAAGGACAACCTATATGAAAATATAAATTACTAGATGGATGTTAAACATAATTCAATATTTTAAAGATATAAAAAATCATCGATAAGAATATTCTAACAAGAGTTGATAATCTAGATATACTTATCCAAGAGGTCTATGTAGAACATACGGGATATGCATCTGTGCTTTTAGCCAAAGCTAGAGAAGACAGTGGTAAACCTCCCAATTTTGTAGAGCGGAGTTGGAGCCCATCTGAAATGGAGTAAACCTATTCACCATATAAGAGATTTAAATTCAGATGATTTAGTTATGAAGCAATTAAATTTAATCAACTAGATAGTTTTTTATGATTTTATCACATAATTTGGTTTAAAATTGATAATGTACTACTCATCACTCTCAAGACAATGTAACTATATATAATGAACTGTAATGACAAAGAAAATAGTTGTACCACTCTATTAGAACAAGCACAGGAAAAATTCACATTTAGAATATCTCCAACTGGCCAACCAAAAGGATTTTTTTAGAACCCTTTTATAGCATCTTCCCTCGTCATCTTTTACACAAAGAGTTGAGGTAAGAAATGCTTGCTCCATCCAAAAGAAAGTACATTATGAAGAATTCCAATGAAAGACAATATATCATAATGATTAAGCATGAAGTGAATACATCAATGTCAATGGAAGTATAAAAGTATAGGTATCTTAGAATTTCTAAAAAGAACACTCAATGAAATCTCCAATTAGCTATTTAAAAAGAAAAACTATAAGAAGGTAGAAATGTGTTCACCCAAAACATGGAAGAATGTGCCAGAGTAGCTAACTAAAAGAGTGCATCCTATTATTAATGATCCTACAATAGCATTAGAAGCATCAATTAGATTACTCAAGTTGAAGAGAGTCCACAAGGGATTCTAAGATGTCATCTAGAGAATGCCTCTAGATTGAAAATAGAAGAAAAAAGAATCATTTATCTCTCACCATAGTGAAAAGTTAGCAATTGCATTTGGTTTGTTAAACATTTCCCCTGGTACAACTATTAGAGTTGTTAAGAACCTTTGAGTATGTTCTAATTCTCATATTGCATCTAAATTCATCTCCAAGATTGTTGCAAGAGAAATTGTTTTGAGAGATGTGAACCATTTCCATCATTTTAAATAGGAACAATGTTCTTGTGGAGAATATTGATGATGCTAAATGAAACAATCTGAAAAATAGGCCTGCGCTATAATAATGTGCACTACATCAGATATCCAGTAATAACGAAGGGAAATCCATCAAAGAATAACAGCAGGGATTTCTAGAATATTTCTTAGTTCTTCTGCCAACTAGATTCATCATGGACCATGATCTTCATGGTCATCATGTTGACCTCCATACGTGAAGAGTGAAAAGGGGGCTAGTTCAAATATTCTACAAGCTATTGCTAGATCTGGAGTCTTAGCTGGATATGATTAGTTGTAGTTAATTCCTTTCAGAAGATACTGCTAATAGTTAATTCCTTTCAAATAATACTACTAATATCATATGCTATTTCCCACTCAAGCACCCAAATTTTCCTTCAAGGATTATATTAAGAAGCTTTTCAACTTCAAGGAAAAAATTATGAGAGGTTTTTTTAAAAATGGAAGACTATCAAGCTTCTGATGATCCTTTATGTGCTCAGACATTATTACATACTTCTCAGCTAGGGAAAAGTGCTAGTGGATGATATGTACTAATGTAGATAAGTTTATATTCTCTCATCCTTTGTTAAATAAGTTAGGTGTAACTAAGGAGGACACAATCCTAAGCAAGTGGGTACAATGCTAAAGACTTGGGAGAAATATGAGCATAGATAAGAGCTAAAGAAACCTTGAATAGTGACAAAGAAATGTTTTCAGTAGGTCTGAGAAGGGATAAAAGGTATTTGAGAGGCCTAAGAAACCTCATAATAGGCTGACAAAGTATAAGAGAAGAGTGAGTCTAGTGGTCCACTATAGCAAAAGGGAAGTATAATGGTTGAATGGGATAACAATTATGAAACAATCTCTTTTACATAAATCTAGGATAATTAAGTAAATGAAAACACTTGTAAGAGAAATTGTTCTAAGAGATGTGAACCATTTCCATCATTTTAAACAGGGTCAATGTTCTTGTGGAGAATATTGGTAGTGCTAAATGAAACAATCTAAAAAATAGGCTTGCACTATAATAATGTGCACTACATCAAATATCTAGTAATAATGAAGGGACATCCATTAAAGCATAACAATGGGGACTTTTTGTCATATGTTGTAGTTACAAGTGCTCTGCTAGACATACATGAAAATGTGAAAGCATAGACAAGGCAAGCGAACTATTTCCAAAAATGATCTTTGCAGTGAAGTTTATTCTTAAATACAACTTATTTTGATGAAACCTGTAAATGAAAGTTCCTCTTCAAAGTAGTGTTTGTGTGTCAATGAAAGAGTAACTACTTTATAGGACTATTTCTCTTAACATAACATCAATGGTGACAACTGTATTTGTACCCTTCAATCAATAAAAGATTTTGGTTTACCAAATGTAAGAGTGAATATTAAACATTTCCAAACTACTATGCCACATGAACACAAAACACTTAAGTATCTAAAGTTGATCTTTACAGAACATTGTGGAAAAGCTTAAATGCATGGAGCAACATATCAAAATCAATTAATAAGCCAATAAAACTCCTAAATAAAAATTTATTTAGTTTTTTTAGTCCCTACCTATGGACACAATGGGCAGAGTGTAATGGGTAGTGTGTGTGTCTCGGGCTCCTCCAAATCATGGGCTTCTCCAATAGAAGACTCAACTTCAAGCACACCACCACTGGTGGCTTTTTTGCTACATAAAATCCCACACAACCTGCTATTGATTGATGCCATTGTGGAGGGAAAAGCAAAACTCGTGTTGAATGAGCAGGGAAAATGAATGGAGGGAAATTTTTTATTTTTTCTTATTTTCTTTTTAATAGTCTTCTTGTCTCTATTAAATGTTATTATTATGTTATATTTTTTGCTTTGATTCTTTGATGTATTTTTTATAATACATTTTATTTTAGGCTTGTACATTTAATACAATTTTATTATCAAATATAAATAATATTTCATATGCATTTTTTGTGTGTATTTCATTTTTTCTATTTTCTTATTTATTACTTGGAATTTTTTAGTTTCTCTTCATTAGCCATTTAGGTTGTTTTTTGGATTAATAAAATTGATCATTTTTTTAATTTTTGGTTTTTTCTTATTTTCTTTTTACTAGTCTTCTTGATTTTTTTGCTTTGGTTCTTTAATGTTTAATTTCTTTTATTTGAAATTATTTGAGAAATATTTTGTGCTTGTCCTCATTTTATTTCCTTCTTTTTATTTTAAATTGATTGAATTTTATCAAGTTTATTGCTTGTTGTCTCTTGTGTGCTTTTTATGAATTTCTCTCTTGTCAAGTTATTGCCCTCTTGTGCCTTGTTTCACGTGCAACTCCTTCTCACTCCTCCCCCTCTCATACCTTTTTATGCTTGTCTTGGTCTGCATCTTTTCATTCTATCCTTGTGCTCTAATTTTCATCCTGATGATGGATCACAGAAGTGTGATCCAAAACGTTGATGCAAAAAATTAACACACAATCGACTCCAAAAATCTTTTACAATTATTAATAAAAAAATTATTTTAGAAAAAGTATATTTTTTATTGTCTTAATTTAAGACAATTAGAAAATTAATTTAAGACATTTGAATTATATAATAATATATATATATATTATATATATATATATATATATATATATATATATTATATATATATGTATATATATATTATATGTATATATATATAAGAAATAATAAACTATATACATATTTATATATTTTTTATTATTTCTTTGATGTTTTAATTATTCTTTTGCTTTGGTTCTTTGATTACATTGTTCTCTTTTTGTTTTTCTTTATCTCCTCTCTTTAGTTTCTTGGTTCTTATTTTATTTTATTATCAAGGGGTAAGTTGCTTTAATTCATTTTATTATCTTTTTTCTTCATTGGTCAAATCTTAACATATTGTCTTCTAGCCCTCTCTTCTCCTCACCTATTTATCCTTCCAAGTCTGATATCTCACTCTATTTTTCTTCTCTCTTGTTGCATGAAAATCATCCTGATGATGGATCATGGAGTGTGATCCGAAATGTTGATTTAAAAAACTCACACATTTTAAATCCAAAAACTTGAACACTTAATTATCATGGACTATGGAAACTTGATGTTGTTAATTAATCAAAAATATAATTTAAATATAAAATATATATTTAAGAAAAACTAATATTTTTTCTTAAATTAATGTCTTAAAACCTCCTTTTATGTAGTAGTGTCTCTTGATTACTATGCATCATGCCCTCATGGCAGGCCTTCAAATCATAGTTAAAAACATTAATGATTCATTAGGTAGGGTCCCATGAGGGGGGCTTAAGCTCTATGAATTATGAACAATTTCAAAAGAAAAAAGAATAGAGGAGTAATAGTCATTTATTTAGTCATTTTTATTTATCTAATATTAGTCATTTATTTAGTCATTTAGTTGTGATTTTACCCGATGACCAAATTAGTCACTTATAAATGACCAAATTAGTCAATTATTTGCAATATTCTACTAGTGTTAGTCACCGGACTAAAATTTTTAATCATGTGACTAAAAGTTTTAGTCACATAGTCATTTATTTGTCAAATTATACAAGTGCTTTCACCCCCACTTGAAGTAGCACCAAATTTTTTAGGACACTTAAAGGATGGATGATGAAACTCACCACAATTGTAACCCCTTCCTGAAAAAATATTAGAACCTCTTCCTTGATCTATATATCTGCCCCTAAAGCTTGTTCTTCCACCTCTCCATCCACCTCTAGATTCAACCACTTGTTCTTTACCTTTACCAACATCTTCTTGGTCTTGGTCTTGATCAAACTGTTTTGGAGTAGAAAAAATTCCCTTGCCTCTAGAAGTACCACCTCTACCTCTTGTTGTCTTTTCTTGTCTCCTATTCACTTTTTCTTCTACCCTTATAGCCATTTGAAAACATTCTTCTACTATTTTTTGTGCCATTAAACTTATTTCATCCTAAATATTATACCTCAGTCCATTAAGATATCTTGCCACTCTTTCTTCCTCATCTTCCTCATGCTTTTTCCTTATACTTAACCTATAGAATTCCTTGGTGTATGCTTGCACATCTAAGTCATTTTTCTTAATATTTTGAAGTTTTTTTCGCAATTGAACATTGTAATCACTATGAAGGAACTTACCTTTGAGTTTTGTCTTCATTCTCTCCCAAGAAGTAATCTTGGTCTTCCCCTTTTTCTTCCTTTTATCTTGCACAAAGTTCCACCACAACAAAGCATGTCCCTTCAACTTGGTCTTAGCCTTCTTCACCTTGTGATCTTCATCTACTTATTCACTTTCAAAGTAATTATCCATGGATTCTATCCAATCCAAGAGCTCCTCACCATCTACTTTACCTCCATACATAGGAAAATTCATTTTGCTATGTCCATCACCTTTCATAGCCTTCAAAAGCTTTAGTATCCTCACATCCTCTGGATCCAACTCTTCCTATTCGCTAGAAGTTTCTTCCTCTTCAGAATCACTTTCATCCATGGTGACCCCAACATTAGGCTTCAATTTAGAAATCTCCTTCTTCAAGGCTTCCAATTCTCTAGCCTGTTGATCAATCTTTCTAACAATAGTGCTTCCTTTGGGAGGCATCATGACTCCTCCAATTCCACCTTTTCCTTGCACACAAACTTTCAACCTTCCCCCTCAAGAGACCTAATTCCTAGGCTTTGATACCAATTGATGTCAAACAAGGAGGAAACTTGCTCCCAAAAACTTGCTCCTAATCACAAATGGAACCAAATCAATCACTTTTCCAAACCTTACAACCTTGTGTTGCAAGTCCTTCACCAAATCATCTAGTCTTCCTTGTAGGTCTGCAGACCTATTCTTCCAACCTTAACATTCAGAATCTCTTAACAACCTCCAAAAACCTCAACCTTTTTAAGCACCCATTTAAGAATTATTTAACATACATCAAAATTTCTTAAGACTTCTTTAGACCAAGGGTGATCCCACAATACTAGTTTACAATTTTTTGCCAAACTGGACACTGAAATATTTTTTTCTAATGAAATCTTCACTTTCGGGCACCTATAGCGGCTAAAACGTGAGGAATTTGAAGATGATGCAAACTAGTGATTCGTGCCATTTTGGTTGTAGATTCTAAATATATTTTTTTCAAAATTTTTGGAATCATATTACACTTCCTTTTCCATTTCCTTTGAAAACTAGTCTTTTTTCAGTAAATAACATTTTTAAGGAGTGACACTCACCATATAACGCATAACTTTTTTTCCATGAAGGATACAATTCTATTTTTTTCAAATTTAGATTTGTACCTATGATATATAGTGCTTCCAATTAGTTTCATAGTGTTTTATTGAATATTTTTTCCTTCATCAAGTTTTGAAGTCAAACTAATTACAATTCAGACATAGGTGAAACATATAACACGTAACTTTTTTTCTATGCATCAAAATTCAATTTTATTTTATTTTGGATCAAGGACTTCAATATCTAGTGCACTCATATTTTTAATTTTTTTTTTGATAATCTGCTATTTTTCCACATGTGCAGAATAGAGAACTTGATTTTCAATGAAAAACCTATGTTTAAAAAAACTAAAAAAAAATTACATAATAAAACCAAAACATATTGAAATTATATTTGTTGGACAACTTGTTCCAAGGACTACCATCATCTAGTTGGGTCTGTGAAGTCTCCATTTTCATCCTCAACCTGAGCTTCGAAGTGCAAAATTTTGGACTTTTTTGGTGCCAGAGGGTGAGAAGATGGGAAAAGAGGGGTTTAGGTGAACCAAGGTGGGTTCGAGAGAACACATAGGGGTTCGCTCAAACCAAGGTTCAAGTGAACCCCCTTTCAAAAAGGTTTTCTTTGTGGTTTTTGGCAGGAATGGTGGGACCTTACATTTAATGGGTTCACTCCAACTAGGGTTCTATCGAACCCTCTTTTGGTTTGCTCAAACCAAAGAGTTCGTTTGAACCCCAAAAACCAAAATTTTTCACATGGGGTCATTTTTTTGCAACTTTTCCTACCTCACTCGAATTGTAAACTACTTTTGTGGGTTTACCCCCAACCCTCTCAAATCAAGAAAACTACACTGTCCACAAGGTCGATTAATCCAAATTAGCAAAGCAACCACCTTTGAAAAAACTCAAAAACCCAACATCTCAATGGGGCGGCACTCACCAGGTAACAAAACCTCTAATTACCCAACTTATCTTCATAAACTTGCTTCCCAAGACCCTATTCCATGAAACCCTCTTTTTCATAATTTAGGCAAGGGTTTATTGAAAAACCCACTTACAGACCCCACCAGACCAGTCCAATGCACTCAACACCTCCAAAAAAGCCTACAAAAACTTAAAAGAACATAAAAATTTGCTTCCCTCAAGGATTTCTCACTTTTCCCCTCTCTAACCTCTCTTCTTCACTCTGAAACGCACAAAAATGCCAGTTAGGGCATCAACAAAAACCCCCATTCAGACCTCCCCTTCTCATGAAACCTTACACACATGTTCTCTAACCTTATTTATTCCTTTCCACTAAGTTAAAAAGGAAAAAAGTGGATGGAAAGGCTCAAAATATCATTTTAACACACTCAAAACCTTTAAACAGGGTATACAGGCTGATTCTCAGTAATTTGCCTCTAGAATGCACAAAATATAATGAAAACAATCCAAACCAAATCCTAAATTGATTTAATCCTTCTTCCCACCAAATTCAATCCATAAGAGAGCAATATCACTCTATATGGAACTGCACAGTTCAAAGAGACATCAGAATTTCTAAAAAACACAGTATTTTTGTAAGAAAAACAATGAATTTTATTGCTTTTTCTCCATGATCAAATTCTCCAACCTCTACCATGAATTTTACAAGCCTTTTCAAGTTTTTTCCAACTTCCATCATCAGTTACAACTAACTTTTGAATAAGTTGATAGTTGATTTCCCTCAAACTTGCAATCTTGCAACATTTGCTTAACAACTTTTACATCATTTTTGCACTTTTTGCAATATTTTGCAAATTGAATCTTCTAGCCACCTAAAACCTTAAAAGTGATCTTATTAAACCTTATTCAACCTAATAAAATGACTTCAAAAAATAAAAATTCCATTTTTCCCTCCTTGACAACTTTTGTCAAAATTGACAACTTTTTGACATAATTTGCAACTTTTACCTTTGTTGCCCAAAATGACTCAAATAACCACAAAACCCTATGAATGGCCTTATCATGGCCTTATTACATTTAAATGAGCCAAAAAACCTAAGACCTTATCACTTAACCCAACTTACCCAAAATGACTTGGTGCTCTTGCACCAAATATGATCACTAAGGAAGTAATAAGAGAAGTCATCGGTCTATGCTCCACTGAACCCATCCCTATTTTAAAATTCATTAAAAATGAAGTGGTTATGGAGAAAATAGGCACAATAGATGAAAATATAACCCTTGCAATAAATCCCATGAAGAATCCAATTGTGAGATATGCAGTCATGATGACCAGATGCAAAATGTATTACACAAATAGAGACACCTCTATGTATGCCACCATAGTCAATGTGGTGTATGAGATGTAGAAAATGGTGCAAATTATGACCTGTGTGAGTTTCTTAGGAAAAAATTGATGTATAATTTAAAGTAGACTAAAATAAATAAATATGTATTTAAGTATGGCACTTTGGTCATGTGCTCACTCTTTTATTTCTTGAAGGAGCTTCCCATAATTGGAAGTGTAACCTAGATAAGAGGAAGGCTAGTTGCACATAAAATTGTAGATCATATGAGGAACCTTGGAGATTCCAAAGGACAAGATGATTCCCCTACTAATATCTTTGCAATATTACATAAGATAATGGATGAGAGAGAGAGAACTCCAAGGATAATTATTGATAGATACAAAAATGATATCACATTCCTTGTATCTACAGACCAATGCATTATGGAGGCAATGGAACCAAGAACTATTTGGGTTCTTGAATTAGTTTATGAGGTGATAGAAGAAAATATTATTGGTTATGTTGATATCTTGTTGAAAATCCCCAAAGACACCACAAAACTGAGATATGACACTTATGAGGAAAAGTCCATGGAATTTCACATGGAACAAAGGAAACCATAGATCAAAAAGAATGTGGAAAAGATGGTTGATGTATATGCTAAGGAAATGAATCTTTCTAAAGAAAGAGTGCAGTATTCTAGAGAGAGATCCAAGGAAAATTTAGGTGTTGTAGAAGCATCTGGGAGCTCAAGGATATTTGGTAGGATTGCTACCACTCCTTATAATTTAGAAGTCCTCTGGGACTTTCCTTATGTTGGAGAGAAAAGAAAGAAAACTGCCAACCCTCTAGTAAGGGAGAAATCCCCTCCAATTGTGCCCTTCACCAAAGTTGAGAAGAAGAAGACTACCATTTTTGCACCACCTACTACCCAACCAAGAGAAGAGTGAAGAAAAAATCAATAAGAGAGGGGGGTATTGGCATAAATGTTGCAGAAGAAGAAGAAGAACTAGAATAAGATGTAACCCCATTGATCCATAGAATAAGAAGTGATGCTTCACAAGGTGAAGCTAGCACCAAAAGAAGAAGACTTGATATAATTAACACTGAGAGTGGAGAAGAGATAGAGAAAGAAAAAGAATCTTTCAAGATAAATATGAGAAAAGAAGGAATCCAAGAAGGCTTCAAAGAAGAAGAAGAAGAAGAATGCAAAAGCAAAGAAGACTCTGGCTAAAGGAAAAGAAAAAGAACAAAAGGAACCAGTGAGGCCTCATTCCCCCATGAAGTTAGAGGCACTGTTTAATAGTATTTTTCAAAATGACATTTTGGGAGAGACCACAAATTTATAAAAGGATGCATATGAGGTAGACAAGGCTACCATCATTGAGGCCATAGTCAAATACATAGTTGTTCTTGAGGTGGACATGTAGAACAATAAAGAAGCATGTACCTAAAGATTTATGGAATATTTTGTTAAAGAGAAGAGAAGAAGTCATAAAAAAAGCATGAAAGGCTTAAGGAAGAGACTTTGGAAAGAGTGAATGCTCCTTTATCTAAGGATGATAGAGCCACATTAGCCAATATATTTAGCAAAGAGATGAGAAAAAAGAAAATGGTTTCTACCCCTATGGGAAGAGATAAAGATGACATTGCAAAAATCCAAAAGGAAAGCAATGACAAGGCAGAAGATATTACACAAAAATAGGGGATGTTACCAGTGGACAAAGAAGAAGAGAATGTAGAGCTCCCTTTGGAACAAAATATTGAAGGAGAAATGCAAATAGATGATGCTCAACATGAGCATGACACAAGCGAAGAATTTGCATTAGATAACACTCTTCTAAAAGTGGAGGACATAACAGAGAGAAGTGTTGAAGAGGCAATTATTGAAGAAGACATTGCAAAGAAGAATACCTTCACTCCTCCAATACAAGAAGCAGTTACTCCTCTGGTAATCATAGAAAACACTAAAAATATTACAAAGGAACAAAACACAAAAAAGGATGATAATGATAAGAATGATGATGTGGATGAAGATGAAGATGAGGATGCATCCGAAGATGCACTAGCAGAAATAGAAAAACCATCAAACTCTAGTAATGTTGAAGAGAAGGATGTAAAAGGAAAAGCTAGAGGGACAACTAAGGTTTTAGGTGAATCCTTCAAGTCCTCTGAAGATTCCTTGAAGAATATTCTAAGCATGCAACCCCAATTTCAACCAGTTGTATCTTCACAACTTTTGCAATTTCCAATGCATCAAGGCAATGTTGAGTTGGATTAAATCACTCCCATCCATAAGCTACAATTGGGAGATATTTTCCATGCTTCTGGAAGAAAATAAATCATAGATACACATCGAAAGAGCAGTGAACTGATGGAAAAAGAAGTTAAAGCACTACAAGAAACCATAATCAATGCAAGTATAGACACATCTCTCTCCAATATGGATAATCTCAAAATGTTAATTGATTCTTTCAAAATTTATGCATTTGGATTGAAGGAGGAAGTAGAGAAGGAAGTGGAGAATAGGAACAATGACAAAAGAGTGATAGAAATGATTGAGAAATGTGCCATTGCACATTAAAGGTTTTTTGAATTATTGAAGGATGTTGAAGGTTGTGTTGATGAGGTGAAGGATCTATATCAGTATGGAATGAAGTGGCCCAAAGCCACATAAAGTATAAGGAAGGAGATAGAATCTATTGAGACTCAAATAATCTTTTCCTCAAGTTCTTATGATCCAATAGCTGATCTAACTAGACAGACAAGGAGTACAATATTAGAAGATATGCATAAGAAATTCTTTCAGCTGCAAGCACAAAAAGAGCATATTATTTTACAGTTTTGAGAATTAAGGGATCTAGTCAATCCTAAATTCCTACTTGTTTCAAAAGCTCCCTTGAGTGCAAATAAAGCCAAAAATATGAATCTGGTACCTTCTACTCTGAAAGAGGGAGAAGACTTATTACTTGAGTTTGAAATCCAAAGTAGGTTGCTTGCAAAGGCTAAGAGAGAATGGTAATATGGTAGGAAATCCTGGGAAGATCATTTGAAGAAGTTGCAAGCATCAACCACCTCCAATTGACTCATTTCTTATGATTTTTTTATGCATTTCCGATATTTATGTTTAGATTATTTATACATATGTAGACAATACAAAGAAGTTTTCCAGTACATTTTTTATTTTTTCTCTGGTATATGATTTAGGGGGAGTCAATCCATTCTTTTCAATTTGTATATATGCTCACATTTCTTAGGGAGAGTTCTGGTGACAGTCAGAACAAGTAGTATAGGCACCCTTTGCCCTTAATGTCAAAGGGTGAGAGTAGTCTGGAGATTTTTGTCATGTTTCCATCAAAGAAAATGGAGGGAGATTGTTGGAAGTTTGAAGAAGTTTTTTATTATGATGTTGTTTGGAAACATGAGCATGGAAGGTACATAATAGTGTTTTACAGTGTTGTCATTGATGTCAACATTGTTGTGAATCACTTTGATCAATTCTAACAATTTTTTGTAGTGTTAAGGAAGACATTTGTGCAAGATTATTTGATCCAAAAAGATTAGTTGTGTGGAAATTTGACTAAGTGTCAAATCAGCCAGTATAGTGTTATTGTGTGCTAGCTTTTGGGTTTGCACCACTTCACAAATGAAGATATCACTCTGTGCTTATAATATTATTTTTGTGGGTGTTGATGTATCTAATTCTACTATTTCATCTTGTTTGTAAAAGTATTTTAAGAGATATGAGTAACAAAGTTCATCCTAGCAATTGATAGTTATTTTCTATACAGTATGTTTGTGTGGGAGATTTTGCACATCTCCGCGGATGAGTATTTGGCATTGCGCTTTTAAGGATAAGTTGCTAGATGTTAGTAGAGAATGAATTCTAGATGGAATTGAGTATTAGTGTCCATGTTTTGAGATATGGATACATAGATGAAGGATTTTGGTTTTAGGTCTTATGACATGCCAACCTAACATGTTTGATGTTATAAGAAGGTTAAATATGTACTTCTATCTTATGTAGGATCTATTATAGATCCATGATAGCCTATCTTAAGGTGTTTTGAGTTTTGAATTATGGCACATTATGTGGGTGAAATTTTTTGAAGTCTACAAGGTATATTTTGGGTGTCACATCTAATTAGGCTGACATAATTGATGTTATACTTGATGCAGATATTTATGTTAGATTGGTTTCAATGTTTTGTGATAGATGGTAAGTGCTAAGAATGATCCACATATATATGATGTGAATTTTATTAGAACAGTGTGAAGTTAAGTTTTGAATGTTGAGTTGAAGATCAAAGTTGTGTGAATGAAGAGCATGGTAGAGTGTTGAAACAGAATCAGATAAATTATGTTTATTATGCTTCAATGGAACTATAATTCATGCATATGTCAAATGCAATTGTAACAATTCAAAATAGGTTGTGATCCTCTATCTCTCTTCTATCTTTTTCTCTATGGAAAATTAGTCCACTTGGACAATGAGTCCACCTGTAGTGAGAATTTCTATAAATATACTATTAACCAGTTATAATATATTGTGAGCTAATCCTCATCCTGGTTTTTCCCATTTTGGATTTTCCACATTAAAATCCTAGTGTTCATGTGTTATGTGATGTTGTGAATGTCTCATGCTTTCTCTCCTTACTACAATTGAATATGCATTAGTGATTGGATGTTTAATGTTTGAATGGTTTAAGAGAATAATGATTTACCCCCCACCTCTCAATATTTTGGGTGTTCAACAAATTTTTCTCTACAAAAGCATGCAAAACAAAACACTATGTCTTTGCATTAGGATATATACTATGAAAGCCTTAGACACAATTGTGGTAACTTTTCACTAATTGTGGTACACCAAAATGGAAAGATGTCAATGTAGACATACTGTAAACACATTAGAACATGTGTACCCACCTCCGCATCATACTTAGGCATTAAGAAGATCCATACATTGCACTGCTAACTTGTACCAACTGATATCTCAACATACTAACCATCTTTAGAGCATATACAATCTTCAACACACTTTTGACATCAATGACAACCAATCTTATCAAGATGCAACAATTTAAATGTTGAAGAGGAAATTACTAAGGTTGAAGGTCTCTTATTTTTTTCCCTTGGCTAGGAATATTGTAGATCCTAGCCCTCTTGATGAAGGGTACTCCCCTTACAATTTAAAACTCACAAAAACAACAAATAATGGCACAAACAAAATGCAAGAAGGAAAGAAAATATTTTCTATTATCACTGAAATGAAAATGAAATTACAACATTATATTTGCCATCACATGGGCTTTCTAATTACATAAATCTGCAAATCAGAGCCACCATCTATGCTACTCTCCCTCCTCTCTGTAGTCCTGCTTTACATCCTTTATTTGGAAGGTGTAACTTCCCTAGAATCTTCTGGAAAGTGTAACCGCCCTAGAATCTTCTGGAAAGTGTAACTTCCTCAAGAAGATATTTTGAAATTTTATTAATTTTGGTATTACAACTTCGTGGGATCATAAATTTTGATCCAGCTATTGGATTTTCTATTATAATACATTTTCAAAAATCTCTCAATAAATATTCCTCCAAAAATTAGGGCCTAAAGGTCGACTACTTTTGTTTTCCACCAATTTTCAAGCCCATTCGAAGCCTCTAAGTGCCTCAAAATTGACCTCGAAGATTTTACTAGGATTTTCAAAAATTAAAATTTGTCTCTCAAATGACAAATGGTTTGAAGTGATTTCTTCGCCATCGGCTTCAATTTACCATTCTGGAGGTTTGTGTGAGATTTCGTGTCCAACTATGCATAAATGCAAACTTACTAAAATAGTAGCCCTGCCAAATTTAGCCTTTATTGAAAAGAAACAACATTTTTTTTTTGGGTGATGCAAGATTGCTCTTACACCCTCGATGCTCCTACATCACCTCTTCTTACCTTGAAGATATTTCTTTGGTGGTCAAATGGCTTGTTGAAAAAAGCAACCAAATCTGCAAGGAGATTGGCATTCATCATAGGGTATTGAAGCATTCATTTATTAAATTTAGTAGAAGAATATTGTAAACCTATGGAGGAGAGGAATGCTAAGGATGATGTGGCCAATTTGAAGGAAGAAGTATCTAAAAAATAAATAATTGAGAAATTGGAGATTGACCTCTTAAAGATCAAAGCCAATATTTGCAAGGTTGTTAATTTTAGTAAAGCCGCCATCAATAATTCTATTAAAAATATCTAAGCTCTACAAGAAAGATTAGGATCCAATATATCCAAGTTCATATTGCTCCCAATATAAAAACTCATGGTAGAAAAACTAATTTTGGGAATAATGTGGAACTAGTCAATATTCCTACCTTGGAAAAGCATTTTAAGTGGGAGGATATTATAGCTCTTAATGATATTTAATCTAGCTAGTTTATTTTTGTTCCAATATGATTCCCTAGCTCTAGTTTATTTTCCTAGCTCTAGTTTATTTTCCTATTTCTCCTTTCTTCTACTTCATGTTATTTTCTTCAATGTTTATTTATTGAAGTGCTATTTTTATTGTGTTGTAGTATGGGCATTTTGATGTTTCATGGTGGTTATTCTTTTTAAAAATATTTGAGAACCTCTTAAAATCCCTTTTTCTACCTTATAATAAAAAATATTTTTTAATAGAAAAATAACTAATTATGTAAAGAAAAATATTTTATAATAAAATATGAGTCTTTTTTTTGTTATTATCAATTAAAAATTAGCAATCGATAATTAAAAATACTATCATATTTAATTTTTATAAATTTCAACATTGATAGAAATAAACTATTTTATATGTTATATTAACCTATATCTAAATCTAATATTTATATAAAATTATAATATTTAATATACACATATTTAATTAAATACATATATTAACCTATATTAAAAATACTATCATATTTAATTTTAATATTTAATTAATTATATTTTTATATTAATTTGAATGATATACTCTTAAATATCATGCATAACTAAAAGGTTAAACACTCATAAATTTTACATTTCAACATTAGAATTTTTTATTTTATGTATTTAATATACAAATGAAATTACATTTATTTTAATTTATAAATATTTTTTTATTTGAGTTTTCCATATCTGGTTATTTTGTGTGCAGAGTGACATTATGGGTGGTGAGAGGGTGCAGACTGAGCCGGATAATTGCAGTGAATTTTGCAAAGATCCATTGGTTTGGCACATTTGTGTTGAGGGTGGTCTTGGTCCACTAATGGAGAGCTTGGTGGGGCATGACCCTAATCTGTTTGCATAGTTTGTCAACTCTTAGAAAGATCTCCGTGTGACTTTGAGTGGTATCTCCTTTACTATGAATGAGGAAGTGATAGTGCAGATGATGGGTTTCCAGTGTACTGGGATGAAGCACCTGAAGCACACTAAAAATCAGGATAATGAAAGTATGAACAAGTTTTTTGTGGGGAATGAGGAGTCAGTGCGTAACCAGTCAGGTTTGGAGCAGGAGGCTCTCCCTCAACCGTGGAACCAAGTGTGCCTCACCCTGATGAATTACGTGACTCTAGAAGGTAGATACAAAACCTACTACTTCTACCATTTCCCTCTTTTAAACCACCTCCAGCATAAAGTTTTGTTAAGCTTTCCTTTTTTCCTTCTAATGGACTTAGAAAGTTTTGTTGAAAATTGTATTGAGGCTGCTGGTCTGAATCCTAATGACCCTCCTCCCCTGTCGCTCCACTAGGGCCTCATTTTGAGGTTCTACCACTTCCATCTTGCTTTATGCCCACCAAAACCCATATTTTTTGTTTGTATTGAAGAGATTGAGCCTCCCACTATGACAAATTTATTTCCGGCCGAGTCCAAATGCCCTATCAATTTAAACCACCCGGTCCTTGCTAACACACATAAACCCAAAACAGCTACTAAAAAGCTTAAGGGGTGTGTGGGTGTGGCCCAAACTAGTGTGGGGGTCAGTATTTGTGAGCTCAAATCAACCCCTGCCAAGACTACTAGCAAGCCCACCCTAAAAAAGAAAGGCAAAGAGGAAGGAAAGAGTTTGAAGGAGCCTTTGAGCAATGGTAAAAATGTGGTGGGAAAGGACTCTAAGGGGGATACAGTGGTTGCGGAGACTTTGGTAATTGGAGGCAATTCCATCATTCAACGCTTTGGTAGGCTAGCCAAGAATAGCAAAAAAGTGTAGGTAAAAGACTTGGATATAGAAGAGGAGCGGTCTAACAACAAAGATAGCAAGGTTGAAGAGGAGTTCGAGGGTGATGAGGAGCATGCTAGAGGGCCCAACACCATTCCTTATTTAGGCAGAAGGAGGTTTCGGCCTCTCTGTCTTTGGACCCGATGGATGTTGAGTGTGCTAATACTAGCAAGATTGTGGTTGGAGGGGAGGAGCTTTGTGTGCTAACAGAAAGATTGGATAAATTGGACAAAAAATTATGTGGATTGACTTGCTTCACAGTTAAGCTGGTCCACTGTGTTACCAACACCCTGTTGGCAGTTATGAAGGATGAAATGGACATGAAGAATGTTGAAGATTGTTAGGAATGGGTCAGAGATGATGTTGTTAATCTCCTATCAAGGAACTGGGAAGATGCCAGTTAGTCTGCTATTGGTCTATTGTTTGTCTGTCTATTGTTGGTCTGGTGTGTTTGTTTTTTGGCTTAGATATTTTGATGTTTTTTGGTCTTGAACTCTACTGGCCCTAGTGGCTCTATGTGAAGGGTACAACACCCTGTAAATGCTACTTACCTAATAAAAAACATGGTAAGATGTCTAAAGTTTAGAGTGTCAAATAATTATAATTAAATACTATACATTTTAACAATTAAAAGGAAGATAATAGTATTTTAAGAGTTTTTGATTGAATATAAATGATATTGTACTTAATAAGTACATTTTGTATTTATTGGTGTGTTAAGTTGTAAATTTTGATATTTAATAATGTCCTATCTTTATAGAGATAAGTTTGTTTTTATAACAATTTTAAATAAATATTTGTCAGATTTCTTATTAGTGAATGATGCTTTTACTTTGTACATTATATTCATATTATTTATATAATAATAAAAAGGTTTTAAATTAAATATCACATTATATCATTAAACACAATTTAAGATAAAAAAAGGGTTGATAAGGGCAACATGCTAGTACTACAAAAACTGGGTTTTTTAGTGCAAGTTAAAGAAGATGGAAAATGATACTTTTTTAATTCTAAATTTTTAGGAAGATCATGAACAAGCTATTTTTTACATGTAGTAAGGGCTCCTTGTGTTTTGATTTTAATATATGTGTAATTCCTTAAAAATTTACGAGAATAATTACTATGAGTTAGATGAAACTATAAGAAGGAATGTTAAGAGTCAAGGAGGTGGTATCATATGAGATAAGGATGTGTAGGACAAGATTCCAAAGATAGTTATGGAGGGTGTCTTCTTCTATTTTTTTGGTGGAAATAGAAGTGGATTCCTCTTCTAGAGGTGGTAAACAAAAGAGGTGGATCTAGAAGAGAAACAAAAATATGGTGCAAGAGGTATGAGAAAGGAAAAAATTGGATTATGTAACCAACACATTACTAAATAAAATACATCATTAATTTGAATGCACATAACCTAGGAAATTAATTGAAAGAAAGGTTTCATTATGATTATGATATCCTCCTACAATTGAAAAATAAACCTTATATCTACTAAGTTGAATATTACCTTTTTTGGTAGGTTTTGACAACTTTATCAATTTTCCATTTTAGGTAAATTTTCATACATATCGATTTAACCATGGAAATTACTAATTAAATCCCTACCACTATGGTGATATTTATTGACAACTTACATTTCTAATTGGAATAAGAATTCAAAAAATAAGAAAAAAAATGATATATAAATTTTAAAAAATTAAGGATAAACATGGGAAAAGATGGTAATTAATTAAATAAATAAGAAATATAGAGGAGGGATTGTATTGCTACCAATTTTTAGCAGAGTTAGGGCTACGGACACTGTTGGAGTAACAGAATCGACAGAGTGTTACATAGTGGCAAAAAAGCTTCGGCCATCAATTTTTAGCATGATGACTTGGATGGAGGTGTGAAAGAACATGAACCCCATTCTACTTGACATGATGTTGAAGCTCTGGATGAGAGTAGAGGATGCTAGCTTGACTCACCTAGGGTCTCCCCTCGACCCTTTGTGACATCCAAAAACATATTTTATGGGGATGGGTCTATCACCAAGACCCCTTTCTTGGATGTTGTCAAAGGTGCGAGGGTGATTGTTGTGTGATGTGTGGGTGATCCACACCCTAGTGCCCCATTGGAAAACATCATATCTGGGTCTAGTCTTCCTATAGTTTCATTGAATTTGAAGCATTCAGGTATAAACAATAGGAGAGTTATTTGTTTCTCTGATAAACCCTTGAAATTAGATTTTGATGTTGTTTTATTAAAGTAACTACATTAAAATGAAGATTTTTTCTCTAAAAAAGGGTTAATTGGTAGGTTTAGTCATCTCTGGCTTGGCCATCTAGAGCTTCATGAATGGATTTAAAAAATTGTGGCTTCCTTTAATGTAATTTTTTTTGGATATTTATCCAAGTGTAAGGGGTTTTTTATTGTGGTTTTTGACAATAAAAAAGAAAAAAATTCCATCCTCAATTACATATAGTTATGGGGAGAAACCATGCTGCTTTTAAAATATAGGCACCCAAACTTTAACCCATCCACTGAATCATTTTTTAGTTATGCCAATCTGGGTTCACCTTCAAAATCTCCACCTTCACTACTGGTTTGAATCATGTTTTGCAGCTATTGAAAACACTTTTGGAAACATTATACATACAGATGCAAACTCAAGAGAATCCATCCACACAACCTTTGCTAGTATTTTGGTAGAGTTGGACATCTCTAAATCCCTCCTGCCATAAATCATCTTGAGTTTCAATGGTCACAACTAGTCACAACCCATGGATTACAAAGGTTTAACCTTTAGGTGTAGAAGATGTTACAAAATTGGGCACATTATAGTAGAATGTCCAAATGTTAAATCTCAAACAAAATGGGAGTCTACTTGGTGGAAGAATGCTTCCCCTAAACATTATTCTATTTCAAACTCTCCCAAAAATTTGGTTTCCTCTCCAAAGAATGATACAAGTAGGAAGAATGAAGGGAAGATTGATGAGCTTCCTTCAGAATCAAAGAATGGTTAGAATTTTCCTCATTTGAGTGACTCTTGTGGTTTATATCATGTTGTTGGAAATGATTCTACCTCTCAAATACCCTCTCCTATGGATATTTCTACTCCAATAGTCAAACAACATACATGATCCATGTTATCTTATGTGGGGCCCCACACCTTGACCATAGGGGCTAAGAGTTCCCTCTCTTATGCTCCATCCCAAGATCCAAAGTATTCAATATATTATTGTTGGAGGAAACAAATGACAAACAATAATGTATTTTTGCAAAAGAATACAGTTGTGGTCTCACACCAAATCTTGTCCTAAAGAAAAAAATAATGGAGGAGGCAATGAGTGAAAAAAAATGTAGAAAAGGGAAAATAACATCCTCAAAATTAAGGAAATTAAGAATAAATTGTAGTCACTCAGATGTCAAAACTATAACTAGAATTGAAGGATCTCAAGAGTATGAGTTGGTAGGAAAACTATTGCCAAGATTTTGTTATATAACCTGGTATGATTTGGACAAATGTCCAAAACCATTTTTTAAGTGTTCATGTGTAGGTGGGCTAGTTTTGCAGTTTGCTATCTTTAGCATTGTTTATTCTAGTGTAGATATGGTTTCTGATAGTGGCGTTAGGAACAATTACGTAAAGATTCGAATGATCCATCATGAAAATAGTTGATTAAATTAGATGTAATATTAAATCCATGAGGATGATATCACTCTTCTATGATCCCACCTAGTGTGGGCCAAGCTAAATTCTCATAACAATATTAAACTCATCTCTTATGAAGCAAAAAATAAAAATAAAAAATAACTAAAATCTATTTTTGAGGCCCCAAATGAAAGAATTTGGCTCCAAAAAATCCTTGAAATAAGTTCCAACCAAACTAGGTTATTTTAACATTCTAATCAACTCCTTAAGATGCACCTCCACATAAAATTTCAGCCAAAATGGACTTATGAGTCAAAAGTTATGACTCTCAAAAGTACCTACATCATTGGAGGTGTGGATATGATCAATTATTTTTTTGAATATTTGGATAGAGAAATATTAAGTCCAAAAATGAGGAAGTAGGTGTTATGGATTTGATAAATAAGGAATATTTGCACGCTTGCAAAATACAAATTTAGTCAACCACAAATGAGGAATATCAAATTTGTAATATGTTGAACTACATTCCATTGGGGGTATACAAAAATGATAAAACATTACTTACATTTCACTCACATGAGTTGGAATGACTCATACAACATCTACAAACAATCCTTGAGCTATGCTCAAAAAAATATTTGTGGTGCACATCACCAACATACCCTAGTCGGCTTCAATAACAATATATCTTCACAAACTAACTTGAAAAAATTGTTTGGTACTTGAAATAAGATAGATATTCATGTGCTTCAAACCATAAACAATATGAGACATGCAAAGTGTCTACAAAACCTCATACCACTGATTTGTACAATATTCTACTGGTGCAAGTACCCAACCTTATGTTCTATAGAAGAATAGGCATCAAGAATCAAGTACAACACTCTATCACTTGAAAACTAAACTTGCAAATAACCAAACCAATTGAATTTCCAATATAGAATGCATTTGACATCACTAAACATGTCCTCAAAATTGTATGGCCAAATCATCACATCCAAAGTAATTTGGAGCATTCCAACAAGCCTTCAACATCACTTTGTACAACCAAAGCACAAACTAGAATTTGTCACTTGTAACTTTCATTGGAGAAGGATTAATAACTTGAATTCTTGGATATAATACCTTCACATCTCTATCAACTTATCTTTTGAACTGCAATACTAAATCTTTCTCTATGGAAGGATGTAGACCAAAACATTGTGTCTTTGTCTTAGGATATATAATGTGAAATCCTTAGACATAACTTCTACAACTTTTTACTAAGTGTGGTACTCCAAACTAGAAATATATCAATGTAGACAGACTATAAACACATTAGAACATGTGTAACCACCTTCTCATCATACTTAGGCATTATAATGATAGCCAATCTTACCAAGATACAATAATTTTCCCCTTTTTCATTGATGGAAAAACCAAAATGATGTGCATAAACACTTCCCCTTTGACATCAAGGGAAAAGAGTAACAAAATTTTCTTTGTACAAGAAAAACTCTACAAGCTTCTCGTTAATCTATAAAAAATTTACTCCCTCTAGGGTGAAGTTTGGTTACTTCATCAACAAAATTATCCTTATATCTATTCCACATATATACACAACAACAAAAAGAAAGATATATTACATGAAAAATCAACCATAGCTCACTTTTATGGCATAATTACCTTGTAGATGGACTTAAGTTGAACTAAGCTACTATCCCATTGCTTCTTTATAGCGGTTAAGGAATAGACTTAAAATTTTAGCTAGGCATATGTATCCTTTGCATCTTCTAAAGAAGATGGTGCCTAGTATTTTTGAATTGCACTATTGGCTTCTGTCAGGAGTCTGGTGAGTGAGGCCAATTTGAGGCTCACTACTCTCAATTGTTTCACCTGACCTTTGAATTGCTCCCTTTGATCTTGCAATTGTTGTACATGGGAGTTCACAATTTCCACTTGTGCCCTAATGGCACCATCACTATCTTGTACCAGATTGTATGTTGCAGCCACATTAGTGATTTACATTCCAATTGCACTAATTTGATCATTAATTATCTTTGTTGTTTCAGGCCATTTCAAATAGAAAAAATATAAAAGCTTTGCTCCCTCCAAGCACTTCTAAATGTTCTTTATACATTATTACAACTTGGTCAATGAATTTCCACACTTCCTGAAGGCATCATTCAATATTTTTTCATTTAATTTTTATTCTTCCTTCTTCTCTACATGAGATGAGTAAGTATCAAAAGACTCCATTAATTGCTTCATCTTCTTTGTAGGGGGGAATGAATAATCCCTTTTAGGATATGAAAACTTCTCTTCTAGTAAATTCATTGCTTCTTCCAAAACATCTACACTCTCCACCTGTTATTATAGTAACTCTTGTCTTGTAGTGGAGGGAAGTATATCTCCAAGTTTCATTTTGTGCAGGGTAGACATACCAAATAAGTTAACTTGTCCATCAAAGGTAGGAATATGTAGAAATTGAGGAGATACCACTAGTTGTATCTACATTTCCTGAGTCAAGAACTATTTTATTGAATCCATCAGAGAGGAGTATGGTTTCTTTGAACTTTCTTCTTCAACAAGCTTCTCCTCTTTTTTCTCCTCCTTTTTTTTTTCTTTTCCTTATCCTTATCCTTTTCATTTTCTTTCTCCTTTTCCTTCTCTTTCTCTAAGTACTAGTGACATCTTTTGCATGTAGACCAGAGATACCTTCTCCATCATACTAACTAGAAACAACTTGTTCTTCCTACTAGCTAGAGACAACATGCTCATTTTTATCTTCTAGAGGGGGCTCATCAATAGTTTTGTGCTCTGCTAGAGGCTCCTATGCAATCACTTCAACTTCAATTTGTATTTCTTGAATTATTTTTTTTGCAACATCTTCAGTTTCACTTTAAATCTTCCTTTTGATGTTATCATACATGCTCATTAGATGATCTATTCTTCTCTTTGTGGGAAGCACCTTTTCCTACCTCAAGACTATATTTTCTTTCTCTTCCTAGGAGATAGAGATCCCAGCCTTGTCAATTGCTTGTTGCATCAACGCATCATCAACCTTGATTGTATCTTCTCTTCTTTGTCTCAAAGCCTACTATAGGATTTTTGGAGCTTTATCAACAATATCACTAAAATATATGTTATACTTGAGCATATAATCAATGATAGCCTTTTCAATTATCTTCTTCTAGAGGAACATCTAAATGTAGCTCCATTGTATCATTTAGCAAACCAAAGTTAACAATTCCATTCAAAATAGCACCAAAATCAAGAGGATCATGTTGGACCGGAGGATTTTTCTTAGTTCCCTCCTTTTCTATTTTCTTCCCTTTCTTTTTTTGCAAGGAGATATCTTCATCTCCAAATTATTTCTCTTCTTTAGGTTCTTCCTCATCTGAATTCTTCCTTTTTTCCTTCTATTTAGGCCTAGTATGCATATTTTTTGTATCCTTCTTCTCTAGAGGGGTCTCTGATTCAACTTTTCCTCTACTACCAATTGTTTGTGTATATTCAAAGGGTTGCAGGGTAGATGCAACAACAGAAGTGGATCTATCAAATCTCTTTGAAAAATTTTCTATAACATGTCCTTCAGGATCAAAGGGGATATTCACCAAAGTTTGACCAGAAGATGGTGGCATCATTTTAGAGTACCACAGAATGTCCCATTTCTTGAACTTATCCATTATTTTCTCACTTGTTTCCTCAGATTTATTTTGGATTATCTTATCCATGATTTCTCTGAGTACCAAATATTTCTACTTTAGGATCCTTTGGTTTTGACAATGGAATATCCACATAGCCTTACACATATTCAAGAGAAACATCATAGGACAGCTTGGGAATCCATGAGGTCTAGAGCTCTGCAACTTCCATATAGTAATGGTCCTTCACCATGAATGTCACCTCATTCTCATACTTTTAGAGATAATATGATGGTATCCTTTCTCTACTCTACATCTCCATTTATCGATTCTTAAAGAATTCCCAATAGAAAGTATTGCATGATTGTTTATGTTGAAAACCTTTTATATGATTCTTGATATGTGCTACTATCAGAGTGAACTTATTTGATATCTTCCCTTAAATCTAGGAAATTCATTCAGGAAGAAAATTTTAAGGCATATGATTAAAGAACCAAACCTAAATTTTTAACCAGTTTCCTTTGTCCTCTTTGGGTTGTCCATCAGATTCTCTCTCAACAACTCACATAAGTCAAAATTTGTACCTTCCTTCACCATTTGAAAAGTAGTATGAATTATGGTGGCGATGAAAAACCCTTATATGTTTGTGAATTAAATATTATATGCAATCCACATAGAGGCATTTCGAACACAGGGATTAGTAATATCCTTTATATTTAGGGTTCTCTTATCAAATTTTGCACCGATAAGTTCCATAGCCCTTTCATTCTTGATCAATTTCAACACTGGGACAAGTCTAGAGGCAAAAAGACCAATAACTTCCCTAATTGTTTCCTTTGTGATCATGTAGGTCTTATCTAACCAAGTGAACTCTTCATTAATGCGGCCTAAGATGATTATTACCCATTCTTTGTTGTCACAAAAGTCTAGAAAATCTTTCCAAAGGGTAAGTGCAAGAAGTTGGGTCTACATTCAGGGGAAGTGTCATTTTTCAGCTTTAAAACAAATACCCATTCATTTTTTAAAAAAGGTACCCATTTTGAAGTGGTTACTTGTTCCAAAAGGTTTGAAACTCACAAGAAATGTTTTTCATTTGGTTTAGGCTCAAAAACGGTATGGTAACCCAACACTAAAGGCTTAGACTTGCAAGTACAAGGTCATGGCAATTTCAAGAGAAAAAACTAACTTTGACAATATAGCAAATGAGGATTTTTTTTAAATTATTTTATGAAATTAAAACCCATTACATATGACAATGTCTAGTTTTCAAATATGTAAGTTTTTTAATAATTTGATTATTTTTTCTATTTTTTAATTAATTTATGAGGAAACAAGTCCATAAACTTGAAATGTCAGGTTTTTCGTATTTTTTTAATAACTTTTAATTTATTAATTTTCTTGTTAAAAAAATTATATGGCATCAATATATAAACAATTATTTACACAATAGAAAAAAGAAAACTGAATAAATGATAAGTTTAGGTCAAGTTATGGTGTCTATACACAAGGGTTTTAAAAATTAAAAATTAGGGACAATAAAAAATTAATAAATAAAAAGTTATTATGAAAAAAATTATTAAAAAATATCCTCATCAATCTTCATTACAATATACATCTTTCCCCAAGATTAATTATAAAAATACTTGTATTTATGTCAAATTATGGTGTTTGTACACGTGCATGGTATGGTCCTAAAAAAGTGACTTTTAAAAAGTGGTTTTTATACATGCATATTAAAAATTATTTTGTATCATCTGGGTATTAGAGTAAATTACATATTTGAAAACTAGACTCAAAATACTAAATTTTATATAACTAAACTTTTTTAAGATTTAATGTGTAAGTGCTTCAAATTTTAAGTCCAAATGTGAAAAATTATGAAAATCAAGAAAAACACTTCCACTTTTTGAACATTTTGTGGACCCAACTTCTTGCACCTACCCCATATGCCTAACCCTTTCATAACCACATTTGCATACTCTAGCTTGTATA
This sequence comes from Sequoia sempervirens, assembly GCA_007258455.2. Classification (NCBI taxonomy): domain Eukaryota; kingdom Viridiplantae; phylum Streptophyta; class Pinopsida; order Cupressales; family Cupressaceae; genus Sequoia; species Sequoia sempervirens. Next base: position 62,012,414 of record VDFB02058242.1, read on the forward strand.
CACCATTCTCATTCAGGATCTCATGTTGGAACACTTCAAATGATTAAGTATGGTCTATTCCATTCAGTGGGTAATGAATGCAAATCCTTACATCTTTATAGTATACCACATCCATAGGAACTTTTGAAAATGCACCATCTTTGTCAACTTCCATTGCCTTGAATGGATTTTTTTTGTATTTAGACCTAAGTTTCTCCACAATATCAATCACCTAAGGTGTCTCCATTGATATTTCTTCAAAAATCTATAAAAGATATATATAGGGTTTCTCATGGATAGCTTGAAAACCTAATCATACTTCTTCACTCAAAAATTATATTCTCTTGATTGAAAATGAGATATAATGACCAAATAACACAAAAAAAATCCTTTCAATAGGCCTAGCTTTCTGCCATAAATGCATTTGTATTTTTTTAGGTATATCTTTCTACAAAAAATATTTATGTGATCATAGGGATGCAAAGATTCTTAACACACCTCAGAAATTCAATCTTCTACACTAGAACCTTGATAAAAAAGGTTCAATCTTGCTCATCATATCTGCACATTAGAGGGATTTATCCAATTCATCTTCTATGCTAAATATTCAACACTTTATCCTTTTTTAGGGGGATAAATAATTTTCAAATGATATCTCCCCCTGAGATAATACTCTATCTCAATTTGTTACATAGTCTTGTGCAAAATTCACAAGCATGGAATCATCATTCTTCTCATTTTATTGACCTTGATTCTCTTTCTAAACCTTTTCATTTTCCTTATTTTATTGATTTAGGGTTTCATCTTTCTTCTAGTTTTGAATGGGTGGCTTCACAAAACTTCTCCAAAAAAATTTCTTATGTCCAACCTTATTGCATTTGTAGCATACAATGTTGTACTACAAAACAAGGTTGTTCCTCCTAACCTTAAAATTACACTTTGTAGCCTTGTGGATAAAAATATTGAAAGTGTAGAAATATCCATGAAAATCAATAGCATCATACTTTTAAGGCACAAATGATATTATACCCATTTTACCATTCCTTCTTTTCCTAGTTCTATAATTAGTATCCTTATGCCCAAATTTATTACATGAATAACAATAACCTTGAAAAGATTGATTGAACCTAGTAGGGGCATGATGTCTAGTAGGTGGAGGACCTTTGAATCTTCTTTTTCTTTGAATAGGAATGAATCCACCTTCTTTCTTGCTATATTTATATGTCTTTTCATTTTTGAAGGATGTCTTCTTAGGTTCTTTAGTGGAAGCTTTTTCTTGGAAATTTGATTGTCATTGATGTCAAAAGGAGATCTAACTAATATCAATTAGTGATTTTTTGATGGATGTCAAAAGGGAGATTTTGGCTAGTTATGATAGTCACTGATGTCAAGTGGTCTTGCTCTGAATGATGCATATGAAGTTGCAAGATAATCCTTGAAGAACTATAGGAGTTCAGGCTTCAGCCCTTGAGCTTACTCTATACAACTTGCTAAGAGAAGAAAGAGTTAATAATTTTCAGTTGTTTGAAATGTGGTTGAGCATTAGGCTTGTTAAGGCTTACACCTTAACTAAAAGTGATGAAAGGGGTGTGAAGGAACCTTGACACCTAAAAAGGATTTGGTGTTTGTGGGTCAGTGTTAAGGTTTACATCTTAATTGAGCGTGATGAAAGTAGTATGCAGGAACCTTGAACCCTAATCCTTGAAAAGGTTTCAGGAATCACGGATCAAAGATAAGGCTTGCACCTTATCTTAATGCTAATAAAGGTAAGTTGTAAATGATATGAAGGAAACCCAAAGGCCTACACCCGAAAGGGTTAAAGTTGTTGAAGGAAATGGTCAGGCATCAGAGAGTACAGTAAAATTGCTTATGCCTTATCAAAAGCTAAGAAAAAGATAAGCAGTATGTGTGAACCCTGATACCTAAAAGGGTTAAGTCTTGGGAAGTAAATCCATACAAGATGATGTCAATGATCATACATGATGACATTAGTTGAGTCTTTAGGTAAACTAAATCTATTTTAGAGTTTAGAGTTTTGGAGGTTGGAGTGTCGATTTTTTATGGAATAAAGGAAGGTAGAAGGTAAAGGGTAAGGTTGATGGTTGAACCCTGATAGGTGAATAAAGGCTTCAAACTTAGGTGTTTGGTCTTGTTTCTTAATTCTTGCAATGCATTGCAAGTAATTTGTAAGAGGGATTAGTGATCCCCACCCCCGACAAGTATGGAAGATGACGAGTGTCCTCAAGTGACACGTAGAAATTGATGATTGGTTGAAGTATGATGAAGGGAAAACTCACATAACCATCACACAAAATTATTCAACATCACCAACAACAAACAAGATGTAAAATTTTTTAACAACATAATTAATCCTCTTTATTTAACTTGCAACAAAGTTTCTCAACTTTAATAAAATATTATTACAAAAAAATTTGTAGCCTTACAAGCTGAAATAAATCAATACAAAATAGTTAGAATCTTCTATTAGACATCAAACAACCTCAAAAATAAGCTACAATTCTCCTTCTTCAAATTATCTCCCTACAATGTGAAACTAGCTCTCCAATCTACAATCTTTAATCACCAACTTTCTGATCTTCAACCATGGATTTCATAATCCATTTTCTATTGCAACACACCTTCAAAACTTGTAGAAAAATGTATTTTCTTCCTTCTCCAAGAAAATCCACACCTGGGAAGCATCAACTCCAATCTGGCAACAATAACATCTGAAAATGACCAAAATAAAGCATATAAAATAACTCCTTCAAACCTTTTTTGTAACTCCCAGTTTGCTATGCCAAGAAATGGAAAATATGCTTTCAAAAATTAATTTAAAATCATTAAATGTTGAAAATGGATCTTTTTGTAACCTCCATCCATGATTGCCCAAGAAAAAGTAGCCACTTCCTCACAAGTAGGAGCCCCAAAATAGAAAAAGCCAAACCACTTGCTCTTAGGTGTCCAAATTCTTCATGCAAAAGTTTATGAACAATAAATTAGCTGCCATAACTTGTAACTTCCCAAATACCACAACCAAGAAGGCATATTTGAATATTTTTCCTTGAAAATGCCATAAAAATGATTCCAAAACACCATAAAACTACAACATAACAACTTGGCCAAATATTTATCAAATATTTTAGGCCTTATTACAAAAATTTATTCACCTACAATATGAAAAGAGCAAAATAAAGAAAAAATTAAAATTAAATATTTTTTGGTTGATGCAAGATTGTTAATCAATTGTGGATGCTCCTACATCAAAATAACTCAAGGCATTTACATGTTAACTGACGTATCATGATACAATCAAAGGTCAACATTTAAATATTTTTTTTTGACAATGGCTAGGTAGAAAAACACTAAAACTTCTAGTTAGGTAAATGTGATTGTGGCACAAAAAATAAAATTGATCGTTGTAACTACTCCATCGATATGTTTTTTGATTGAATGGAAGAATTGAATGACTTCATTAATGCACAGACAGACACTGAATCTAGAAGAGGTCAATCAAGAATGAATGACGTCAAATGATAGGAAACCCTAAGTTTGATTTATACCAAGATAGAGAATGAAATTTATAAGGTTGGTGTGTGCTGAAGAATGAAGTAGTTCCTATGCATTCAATGAGCACATAGTGTGTTAGAAGAAGAGTGAAGAGAGGAGGGGAAATCCTTGTAGATCAAAGCAAAGATTGAGTAGTTGTATATTGAGTCTATAACAAAGAATTGGATTCATTTGAATCATATGTAATTGGATTTGTTGCTCCACATAATTCCATTGTATATCTAATTTATTGGTGCCATCAGATAGTTGGGTTGGTGCTTAGATTAGAGAGTGGGTACTTCCTTAGAGTTGGTGCTCTTAAATCAATGGATTAGTGTCTCCTTAGGGTTGGTGACCTTAAACATTGTAACTAGTGAGTTTCTACCATGAGGCTGGATTAGGACAATAGATCCTAGTAGTATTTCTCACTGTGGTTTTTCCCATATTGGATTTTCCATGTATATCTAGTGTTATGAGTATTGGTGTGTGTGTGATCTATGCATATTTTCTTAATCTGAATAACAAGGGTTAAAAGAAAAGTTTTAATTGATCTAATAATTCACCCCCCTCACATTAGATAGTTGTGTTCCAACACTTTCTACTCCTTTGTTTCAAACTTTCCTTCTACTTTGAAACTATCATATAGGTTTGTAGATGTGTTGGTTATAGGACTTTTTCCTTTTGCAAAACCAAGACCAAAATTTTTTATGGCTTTTGAGACTTGATTACTTCATTAAAAATTTCTTAACCTCTTTTCATCTTTAGACCTTTGTCAAATTTCTCTTTTGATTTTTCCATTTCTTTCCTCAGAGAGACAATCTCTTCTTCAAGCTTTGAACATTTAGCAATTTTATCAATGAGCTTGATATTCACACTTTTCAATTATTTTTCCATCTTCAACTTGAATTTTCAACTTGCCAATTTTCTTTTGTGCTTTTTCAAGTTGGAACTAAAGAACTTCATTCTTATCTATTTCTTCACTAGATCATTCAGAGCAGAAATTATCTCTCTTTCATAATCCACTGGATGATCTTCTTCATTGAATTCAAATTCAAATTCATCATCCTCCTTCTAGAGTATGACCTCTTTTTCTTGAGAGAACTTATTCTTGGACGTTGCTTTATTTTCCATGTGTTCAAACAAGGATCTACCTCAATTGTTAAGCAATAGCAAGGAACCTTGATCTGATACCAATTGTTGAACACACCAAAATACCAAGAGGGGGGTGAATCAATATGCTTTAAAATTCAATCCCAATTAACTATTACTGATGTTGAGCTAAACCAATTAAGCATTCACCTAATTAATCAAAACATGAAAGAACATAAACATCCACAAAAGGAACATAGATGACACTAGATTTATGTGGAAAACCTCATAGAGGAAAAAACGCGATGAGAAATGTTGCTAGGAGATACCTTCCTAATCCAATCTCAAAAGTAAATAATAGTTTACAATTTGATTTTGGGCTACAACCCAAGGAAGAAACTACTCCCTAACTCAATTTTAGGGGTTGAAACCCAATAAAGCTACTACTCCCTAATTGAAAGAAAGAACAACTAAAATATGATTGGTTTTATGGCTTCAACCACCGATAATCATCAATTTTTCTCATTAGATATGTAGTGGATCTTGTCATGCTCTGCTCATGCACTCATTCATCTTCACACACTTTCATTAATTATCTTCACAACTTTGATCTTCTATATATATCATTTGTACACTTGTAAAATGAAAATTCGGTCAACCACAAACAAGGAATATCAAATTTCTAATATGTCGGCCTACATCTCCATTGGCGGTATACAAAAATGATAAAAAATTAACTACATTTTACTCATATGAGTCAGAATGAATCATACAACATATACAAACAATCCTTGAACTCTAATCAAACATAAATTTGTGGCATACATCACCAACATACCCTAGTTGGCCTCAACAACATATCTTCACAAACTAACTTGAAACACTTGTGTGGTACTAGAAAAAAGATAGAGAATCATGCACTTCAAACCATAGATACTATGAGATATGTAGAGTGTCCACAAAAACTCATACCACTAATCTATACAATATTCTATTGCTACAAGTACCCAACCTTATGTTTTGTAAAATAATAGGCATCTAAAATCAACTGCAACACTTTGTCACTTGAAAAATAAACTTTTGGAGCACCAAACCACTTGAATCTCCAATATAGCATGCATTTTACATCACTCAACATGTCCTTTAAACTGTATGGCCAAATCATCACATCTGAAGGAATGTGGGGCATTCCAACAAGCCTTCATCATCACTTTGTACTACTAGAGCACATACTAAAACTTTGTCACTTGTAACTTTCACCACAAAATGATTAATGACTTGAATTATTAGATATAAAATCTTCACATCTCTATCAACTTATCTTTTGAACCACAAGACTAAATCTTTCTCTATGGAAGGATGTGGACCAAAACATTGTGTCTCGAACTTAGGATATATACTATGAAAGCCTTAGACACAACTTATGTAACTTTTCACTAAGTGCAATACACCAAATTATAAATATATCAATGTAGACATATTGTAAACACATTAGAACATGTGTACCCACCTCTGCATCATACTTAGGCATTAGGAAGATCCATACACTACACTACTGACTTGTACCAACTAATATCTCTACATACCAACCATCTCTAGAGCATATACATTATTCAAAACACTTTTGACATCAATGAAAACTAATCTTATCAAGATGCAATAATTTTAATGTTGAAGAGGAAATTCCTAAGGTTGAAGGTCTCTTAAATTGTTCCCTTGGATAGGAAGATTGATTTGAACACTCGAAACACTAAGAGGGGGGTGAACTAGTATTCTTTTAAACCAGTCAAATATTTAAACATCCAACTATGAAATAAATCATGAAACATCCAATAAGCATCGCATAACACATGAACACAAGGATTTTTATGTGGAAAACCTAGAATGGGAAAAATCATGGTGAGGGTTAACTAGCAATATATTATAACTGGTTATAACTATATTATACAAGTGCTCACTACAGGTGGACTCACTTCCCATTGAAAGAAAAAAGAGATAAAAGAAATTTTGTGGCTCACAACATAGATTCAACTATTACAATTTCATCTATCATATGAATGAAATGTAATTCCAATTAATCTCAATAGACTAACTTTACACACTTCATCTGATTCTGATCTAACACTCCTCCTTCCTCTACAATCACATCACTCTAATATTATACTCAACATTCACAACTTATATTTGTAAGGCATTTGATCAATTCACATCATTAGCATCACTTTCATGTAGGAAATTCATCAAAACATTGAAAATTATCTAGCCTTTATATATCCACTTCGCCCATAACATCAATTAGGTTAGCCTAATTAGATGTATCATTCAAAATATACAAAATATAAATTTTCGGCTCAAAATCCTTCTGCACACACCTCGTGACAAGATTCAAATCTCAAAAAACTTTGAAATAGGTTGTCATAGACCTATAATAAATCCCACATAACTCTGCAATACTTATTTAAGCTTCACATACCTTCAAACCTACTAGGTCGTCACCACATGAGACCTAATATATAAATTCTCCAACTATATACCCATATTCGGACATGCGTACCTCAAAAAATATGACAATTGGAATATACACTCTATTGACATCTATCAACATCTCTTCAAATCTACAAAGTCAAAATCCAATCCATGGACAAGTGTGAATTCTCCAACTCATATGCACAAAACTAGAAAACACCTATAACTGTCAAGTTGAACTTATGTTACTCATAACTTTCACACCAAAAGACAAAACAAGATGAAACTTTGGAAGTAGATGCTTCTACTAGCCAAAAAAAATATACTAGAACTATAGACCAAAGCACTAAATGGTGGATTGATGCAAACCCAAAAACTGGATGCTTTATATACAAAAAAACTGGTATAAATACTTTGTCATTTTCATCACAATTTTCTTTACCATATCAAGCCTTCTTGCAAAATTTCCTTATACAAACATCATAAAACATGTTAGATCCAACCAAAATGATTTGTATCATGATCTCCAAAGCAAGATGCAATGTTGACATCAATGAAAATACTACAATACACAACAATATACCTTGTGTTTGTCTCACATGCTCATGTTGCCAACAAAAAAATCAATGATAGATTCCTCATTCTTCCAAAAATATCCCCCTTTGTCATTGATGGAAACATGACAAAAAATATCCAAAATATTCTCCCCCTTTGACATCAAGGTAAAAGGGAGCATACAACAACTTTTCTTACCGGATTTTCCCCTGAGGAATATATGGATATGTACAAATTGAAAAGTTGAATTGACTCCCCCTAAGTTGTGTACTAGGGCACAACCAAAGGATTTTATGAGAAACCACTCTATATAATCTGCATATGTAAAAAATAGTTTGAAACTTAAAAATATAAATGCATAAATAATAAGGAATATTGTCAACTAGAGGAAGTTGACTCTTGAAGATTTTTCCCATGTGTATGCCAGGCCTATTTACCTTCTTCCAAATCTTATTTGTTTTCCCAAGCATCTTACATTGAGTCACTAGCTCCATTATAATTTCTTCTCCTTCTTTTGGAGTGTTAGGTACTAGATTGATCTGTGTAGCCCTATTAGCACTCAAAAGATCACTTGAAATAGATATGAATTTGGAATTTACCAAGTTTTTTAGATTTCCAAACTACAAAATGATTTTCTCCTTTCGGGCCTACAGCTAAAAGAATCTCTCATGAAAATATTCTATTGTTGTTCTTGTGTTTCCAATTAGATCATGTGCTGGATCATAGGCACTAGAAACAATGTTAATTTGGGACTCAATTGAGTCCATTTCACTCTTGATGCTATGTGTGGCTCCAAGCCACTTCATACAATATTGGAATAGAGTCTTTCCCTCATCCACACAATCTTGTGCACCCTTGAGGTTTTCTTGAAGCGTTTTGTGTGTGAGGGCACACTTCTTAGTAATATCCGTCATCTTCTTGTCAATTATCATCTTTTCAACCTCATTTTCAACTTGTCCCTTAATATCAACAACATATTCTTTAAAAGACTCAATTAATAAATTCAAATTCTCCATACCAGAAAGTGATATGTTAAAGCTTACACCAGGTATGGCCTCTTTAAGAGACTTTATAGCTTCATCTATTATCTCTCCACTCTTTTGATTGGTCCCTATAATCTCCTTTTGGGCAGATGCATGGAATACATCTCCCAACTGAAGCTTGTGGAGTGGGGAAATCTTGTCAAGGTCCACATTCCCCTATTTCATAGGTAATTGTAGCAATTGTGTTGATAAAACCAGCTAGAAAATGAGTTGCATGCTTAGTAAGTTCTTTAATTAATCTCCCGAGGATCTAGAGGATTCACCAGAAGCCTTTATATTCTTTGTAGTTTTTTCCTTCAGCTCATTTTTCCCATTCTTTCGAGAGCTCACTAGTGTTTTTGTTTTTTTCTTTGCATCTCCAAATGCATCTTTATTCTTTTCCTCATCATCCTTCTCATTATTTTTTTGGTCACCACTCTAATTTTCTTCATCCTTATTTACATTTTCCTCACCAACAGATTGGTTTATGGTATCTAGAAGAGATTTCTCTGATTTTCCTTATGTATCTTGAACATTCTCTTCAGGTGCCGGAGGAGGAGAGGTATTCTCTTTTGTTGTACCTTCACCAATAGGGGCTTCATTTTCAACATTCTTCTCTAACTCTCCATCTTCCTTTGTCACTTATTCCACTTCTAGAAGAACATTATCTTGAGCATATCCTTCATCTATTGCATGATCATGTTGAGCATCAATTTCCTATGCTTCATCTCCTGTATTGACATCCAAAGCAATATTTTTAGTGCATTCCTGAGTCATTCTATACCTCTATGTTATGTTTGCAATCTTGTCAATTGTCTCCTTTTGGAGCCTTTCAACCTCGCTTTTGTTTCTTCCCATAAGGGTATTCACCCTTTTCTTTTTCTTGAATTTTGTGTTATACAACTCAACCAATGTAGTTTTATTTTCCTCTAAGAGAGGAGCACCAATCTTCTTCAATGCATATTCTTTTATTTTTGCCTCTTCTTCTATTGCTTCTTACCTTCTTTTTACCAAGACATTACACAACTCTGTATAAATTTAGTTTTCAATGTTCTTCATGCCAACTTCTAAAACAATAATATATTTAATGATATCTTCTACAATGGTGGCCTTATCCACCTCATCTTATTTATTGTATAGGTTTGTAGTTTCTACTAATATTTCATACTATAAAATGTTATTGAACAATGCTTCTAACTTCATGGGAGTCTGTGTACTTACTGGAGGTATTTTCCTTTTCTTTTTCCTTTCATCTAGAGTCTTTTTCTACCTTATTTCTACTTTATTCTTCTTTGAATACACTTTCTTGGTTGCTTCTCCCTTCTTTCCTTTCATGTGGATTCCAAATGCCTTCTTTTATTTCTTTATTTCCTCTTCTTCATTGGTGCTCATAACATCCACTCTCTATTTTTTGGAACTTGCTTCACTCCATGAAGCTTTATCTTTTCTCTTCCAAACCAATTGAGGTCCTTCTTCTTCATCACATTCCTCTTCAACATTTACACTTATGTTCTTTTCTCTTACTACTTTCTATTTTATTCTCTTTTTGGCAGGGCCTACAGGTGGTGTTACTGTAGTAGCATTATTCTTCTCAAACCTTGTACTCTACACAATCAGAGGGGACTTCTCCTTCACTGAAGGACTTTCAATTGATTTTCTCTTTTCTATTATACGAGGCTTAGTCTTGGAGGAATTTGAATAGTAGGAGGGATGGTAGCTATTCTACCAGATCTTCTAGTGCTTGATGAGCTTTCTAGAGCTCCAACCCTTGTTCTTACTTGCTCCACTTGCTCTTTTGTGAATCTCATGTCCTCTGCAAACTGTGCAACCATCTTTTCAATCTTCTTCTTTATTATTGGTTTCTTCTACTCCATATGCACCTCCATTTATTTTTCTTCATAGGTTTCATATCTTCCTTATGTGGTGTCCTTAGGATTACTAAGCATAAAATAAACTAAGGAAATAATCTCTTTTCTAGCAATCTCATATCCCATTGCTGGGATCCACATTGTCCTTGGTTCAATTGCTTGAATGATGCATTATTTGTTGATACCATGAATATGATTTCATCCTTGTATTTTTATACCATTTTCCTAGGGATTCCTTCTCTTTCATGCATCCTCTTCTAAAACACTACAAACAAAGCTTCAAGAGTTTCATATTGTGCCTCTACATCACCAAGACCTCTTAGAAAGTCTCTAATTTGATGTGCAACTGCTCTTCCTTTTAACCATATAACACTTTTAGTACTAAGCAGTTCTCTCAAGAAGTAGAAAAGTAGAAAAAAAATCAGGGTACCATAGTTAAATGGATGTTTCTTTTCCTTGGTCTTCTCCAAATTGTCTATTAGTTGTTGTCTCAACAACTCATAAAGATAATAGTCAATTCCTTCCTCCACCATCTCATACATAGTATTTATTGTGATGGAAGATACAAAAATTTCTCTGTTAGAGTAGTAGACCTTGTATCCTATCATCATGGCAACATATTTCATAGTTGGATTTCTTATCTTATTCACTATCAAGGCCCTCTTTTCATATTTAGCATCAGTCAATATTGTGACCACTTCATTTTTCACTAATTTGAGTATTGGAACATGTCTGATGGAGAACAAACATATAACTTCTCTAATCAAATCCTTTGTAATTAATCTAATCATGTCAGTATAGAAAAATCTATCATGAATTCTTCTCAATGCAATTCTAACCTATTTATCATCAAAGCAAAAATTTAGAAACCCTTCCCACACATCAAGTTTCTTCACAACTAGGTTTTGATATTTTGGTTTCTGGGAAAAATTATCTCCAGTAAGTTCATTCATCCATACCTCCTAGATTAGAATGATTATGCTCCTCTAACATGATATGCATATAAATCCTTATATCCTCTATATGTAAAAAACCATATGGAACACAAGAAAATGCACCTATCAGATTTACCTATGTTGATTTAACAAGATGTTTCTTAAACTTAGGTCATGACCTATCAGTAACTTCAATAACCCTCGGTATAGCCATTTCAAAATAAATTCAAATTACTTTCAACAAAGTTCTCTATGAAACTAGGGCAAAAAAATATTGTAAATACCTTTTCCTTTTCTTTTCTGATTAGGTTTTGAATGCACTAGATCATAAATCGCCTTGATCACTCCAAATATTTTATTCACTGCTATGCTCCTTTTCAATGCTCACTATGAATGAATTTGGCTAAGTAAAATCACTTATAACCTTTTGAAATCAGTCAACCTAATTTTGTATTGAATGCTTCAAACAATAAAGTTGGAAAACCCTTCACTATGTGAGCAGTTACCTTCAAATGCTCTACAATTTTTTGCATTAACATTTTCTAACTAAATTTTCTCCAAAAAATCAGGCATGTTTACCTAAACCACATATCCTTGTATTAAAAAATTAGTACCATTTTCTTTAGAAGGGGATAAAATATTCATTAAAGCTCTCCCTAAGCTAAAGCTCTCAACTTAGTTTCTAGAGGATACAATTACATCGAATGCTGGTACAGATTCATCCTTAACCTCAGTCTCTTCCTTATTTCTCCAAATCTTATCCATCTCCTTCTTTGTTTTTTATGGATCAATCTTTTGTACTAGTTCATTATTCTTTACTAGATTGTCCTTCATATTTCTACTTGTGTAAAACTTATAAATATGTCTAGGCCTATTGCAATTGTAGTATATGACACTCTTTTAACCAATCTTATTTCTATTTATTCTAGATCTTCATTGATTAGATTTATGCCAAAATTCATAGCATATAGTGTAATAGTAGTTGTTTAACTATTGAACCATTCTACCACTATTATAGCCATCCATCATTTGACTTTTTCACTCACTAGCTCTATGACCAAATTTCTTGCAAGTAAAATATTGACCAAAAAAAGGTGCAACATTTTGATTCATTTTGCTTCTACATTCCATAGCCTTATGTCAAAATTTATTGCAAGAATAATAGAAACCATTAAAATATGGGTACCTTTTTGTATTTGGTTGTCTAACCAGTGGTCTTCTAGCTACATTCCTTTGATTCCAGATTTTCTTTTCATTGTTTTTCTTGTCTTTAGTCTTCTTTTCATCATTTGATGTATGATCTAATTTTGAAATTTCACCCTTTTCAAATCCTAAACCTTCTTTATCTTTAGATTCTTTCTAATTTGCAATCATTTCATCAAGATTTGTAGAACTCATCTTGAATTTGTCTTCACAACTCCTTGCTTTCTCTTGATCTGATCTCAGATTCACAATTTCTTGTTCAAGCCTTGTGCATTCTTTAGATTTGCTTTTCACCATTATATTCAAGCATTCTTCAACTCTCTCTCTTTCTACAAATTGCACCTTCAGATAGGAAATGGTTTCATTTTCTTGTGTCATCTACTCACTGACCTCTTTATGCCTTTCTCTAAATTTATTGATTTTCTCCCTCAATTTTTTGATGCATTCATTTGCTTCTTTGGCATTTTCCTTTATATTTCTATTTTCACCTTCAATTCTTCCAAGATCTTTAAGAGAAACTTTGACTTCTCCATTCATATCAAATATGCAATCTTCTTCTATAGATCCAATAGAAGAAATCTCTTCTAGAGGAATAGGTAATCTTCTAACAGCCATGTGTTCAACCTCCAAGATCTTTCCCAAGTAGTTAAGATCCTTCCAAGGAACCAATATCTTATGCCAATTGTTGAACACCTAGAATACTGAGAGAGGGGTGAATCATTATTCTTTTAAACCATTCAAACATTTAAACATCCAAATTACATATCATATTTAGTTGTAGTAATGAAATAAAGCATGAAACATCCAATGAACATCACATAACACATGAACACCAAGATTTTTATGTGGAAAACCTAGAATGGGAAAAACCACGGTGAGGATTAACTCACAATATATTATAACCAATTATAGTATATTATAGAAGTGCTCACTACAAGTGGACTCATTGTCCAAGTGGACTCACTACCCACGACAATAATAAAAGAGACAAAAGAAATTTTGTAGCTGATGGTCTAGATTGAACGGTTACAATTGCATGTATCATATGCATGAAATGCAGTTCCAATAATGCTCAATAGACTAGATTTACACGCACTTCATCTGACTCTGATCTAACACTCTGCTTTCTTATGCATTCACGTCACTCTAATATTCTACTCAACATTCACAACTTAGATTCATAACGTATTCTCTTAATTCGCATCATTCACATCACTTTCATGTAGGAAATTCATCAAAACACCTAAAATGATCTAGCTTATATATTTTCTTCACCCATAACATCAATTAGGTTGACCTAATTAGATGTATCACTCAAAATATATAAAATATAACTTGTCAGATAAAAATGATTCCACACACACCTCATGCCAAGATTCAAATCTCAAAACACTTTGAAATAGGTCATCATGGACCTATAATAGATCCCATATAACTCCACAATACTTATTTAAGCTTTGCATACTTTCAAACCTATTAGGTCGGCACCACAAAAGACCTAATACAAAAGTTTTCCAGCTATATACTCATATTTGAACACATGCACCTCAAAACATCATGCCAACTAGAATGTACACTCTATTGGCATCTATAAAAATCTCCTCAAATCCGTAAAGTCAAAATCCAATCTACAAAGAAGTGTGAATTCTCCAACTCATATGCACAAAACTAGAAAACTCTTGTAACTATCAAGACAAACTTTTGTTACTCATAACTTTCACACCAAAAGACAAAATGAGATGAAACTCTAGAATTAGATGCTTCTACTAGCTAGAAAAAATATACTAGAACCATAGAGAAAAGCATTGAATGGCGGACTAATGTGGACCCAAAAAATAGATGCTTTGTATGCGAAAACATTGGTATAAATACTTAGTCATTTTTCATTACAATTGTCTTTACCGAATCAAATCTTCTTGGAAAATTTCCTTATACAAACATCCTAAAACATGTTAAAGCCAACCAAATTATCTACACCATGATCTCCAAAGAAACATGCAATTTTGGCATCAATGGCAACACTGCAATGCATAACAATATACCTTGTGCTTGTCCCACATGCTCATGTTGCCAACAACAATATCGATGACAGACTCCTCATTTTTCCAATAGATTGTAGAACCTAGCCCTCTTCTTATCTTGAAGATATTTCTTTGGTGGTCAACTGGCTTGTTAACAAAATCAACCAAATCTACATGGAGGTTGACATTCATCACAAGGTATTAAATTATTCATTTATTAAATTTAGTAGAAGAAAATTGCAAACCTATAGAGGAGAGGAATGCTAAGGATGATGCATGGCCAATTTGAAGGAAGAAGTATCTAAAAACTAAATAATTGAGAAATTGGAGATTGACCTCTTAAAGATCAAATCCAATATTTGCAAGGTTGTCAATTTTAGTAAAGCCACTATCAATAATTCTATTAAAAATATCTAAGCTCCACAAGACAAGATTAGGATCCAACATAGCCAAGTTCATATTGCTCCCAATAAAAAAACTCATGGTAGAAAAACTAAGTTTGGGAATAATGTGGAACTAGTCAATATTTCTACCTTGGAAAAGAATTTTAAATCCCTCCAAGATAAGTGGGAGGATATTATAGCTCTTAATGATATTTAATCTATCTAGTTTATGTTTGTTCCAATATGATTCCCTAGCTCTAGTTTATTTTCTTACTTTTCCTTTCTTCTACTTTATGGTGTTTTCTTCGGTGTTTATTTGTTGAACTATTATTTTTGTTGTGTTCTAGTACATATGATCATTTTGATGTTTCATGGTGGTTATTCTTTTAAAAATATTTGAGAACCTCTTAAAACCCTTTTTTCTACCTTATATATAATAAAAAATATTTTTTTAATAGAAAAAATACCTAATTTAAATATATGTAAAGAAAAATATTTTATAATAAAATATGAGTCTATTTTTTTATTATTATCAATTAAAAATTGATAATAAATAATATTTTCAATAAATAATAAAAATACTATCATATTTATTTTTTATAAATTTCAACATCGATAGAAATAAACTATTTCATATATTATATTAACTTATATATAAATCTAATGTTTCTATAAAATTATAATTATATATATATATAGATATATATATAAGTTAATTTTAATATTTAATTAATTATATTTTTATATTCTTGAGTGATATGGTGTAGGATTTGGTGGTTGCTCACTCTTCTTTGTTCATGACTCGTCTTCATGCTCTACGACCAACTTTGGGGAATGTGTTTTGACAAACAAGTTAAATTTTTTTTCATGTAGTGAAATTTTTGTTTAAGCATTTACTTGAAGATTCTTTTTATGATCTATATTATGATCCATATTTTTTCCATATGTAACCATTTTTGGAAAAGTAATATAAATCCTTTTATAGTGGCTAAGCCACTTTTATTGAAAAAAAAATATATTTGTTATATTAATTTGAATTATATACTATGGAAGATAACGATATTTTAAAAGTTTTTGATTTTTTATTCAAGGGGTAAATGCTTTTGAACCGAAGCTATGAACTAGAATACAACCACTCAACAATACCACCCCAATGGGGTTTGAACCTTGGTGACAAGAACAACAATGCCACCTTTAAACATCAATATCGAGAAGGGCTAAAAGTTTTTGATTGAATATAAATGATATTTTACTTTAGAAATACATTTTGTATTTATTGGTGTGTTAATTTGTAAAATCTGATATTTAATAATGTCTCATCTTTACAGAGATAAGTTTGTTTTTATAACAATTTTAAATAAATATTTGTCAGATTTCTTATTAGTGAATGATGTGTTTACTTTGTACATTTTATTCTTGTTATTCTTTATATAATAATAAAAGGGTTTTAAATTAAATATCACATTATATCATTAAATAAATTTAAGATAAAAGAGGCTTGATAAGGGAAACATGTTAGTACTCCAAAAATTAGGTCTTTTTAGTGAAGGTGGAAAATGATACTTTTTTAATTCTAAATTTTTAGGAAGATCATGAACAAGCTATTTTTTACATGTAGTAAGGACTCCTTGTGTTTTTATTTTCATCTATGTGGAAGGCCTCAAAAATTTACGAGAATCATTACTCTGAGTTAGATGAAACTATAAGAAGGAATGTTAAGAGTCAAGGAGACCTGGTATCATATGAGATAAGGATGTGTAGGACGAGATTCCAAAGACACTTTTGGAGGGTGTCTTATTCTATGTTTTTTTTGGTGGAAATAGAAGTGGATTCCTCTTCTAGAGGCGGTAAAGGAAAGAGGTGGATCTAGAAGAGAAACAAAAATATGGTGCAAGAGGTATGAGAAAAGAAAACATTTGATTATGTAACCAACAAATTATTGAATAAAATACATCACTAATTTGAATGCACAAAATTTAGGAAATCAATTGAAAGCCAAGTTTCATTATGATTATGCTATCCTCCTACCGTTAAAAAATAAACCTTATATCTACTAATCTAAATACTACTTTTTTGGCAACTTTTGACAACTTTCGTAATTTTCCATTTTAGGTAGTTTTTTATACATATCTATTTAACCATAGAAATTACTAATTACATCCCTACCACTATGGTGACATTTATTGCAAACTTAAATTTCTAATTGGAACAAAAGTTCAAAAAAACAAGAAAAAATAGATATATAAAATTAAAAAAATAAGGATAAAGATAGGAAACGATGGGAATTAATTAAATAATTAAGAAATATAGAGGAGGGATTATGTTGCTACCAAATTTTAGTAGAGTTAGGGCTATGGGTTATGATAGAGTAAATGGAATCGATGGAGTGTTACATGGCGGTGGAAAAGCTTCAGCCATCGATTTTTAGAATGACCGCTTGGATGGGGGTGTGATTGAACAAGCACCACATTATACTTGTGACAGTGTCAAAGCTCTAGATGATAGTATGGGATGCTCACTTGACTCAGCTGGGATCTCCCCTCAGCCCTCTGTGGCATCCAAAAACATGTTTTTAGGGATGGGCTTATCATCAAGACCCCTTTCTTAGACATTTTCAAAGGTGTGAGGGTGACGTTGCATGGCTTATGGTTGATCCACAACTTGGTGCCCCTTTGGAAAACACCAAATCTAGGTTTGGTATGCTTGTAGTTTCATTGAATTCAAAGTATTCAGGTATAAATAATAGGAGGGTTATTCATTTCTCTTTATAAACCCCTGAAATTGGATTTTATACTATTTTATTAAAGGAACTGCATGAAAATGAAGAATTTTTCTTTGAGAATGGGTTTTAGGTTTAGTCATCTCTAGCCTAGCCTTCCAAAGATTCACCAATGGATTTTTAAAATGTGGCTTCATTTAATGGATTTTTTTCAAAGATTTGTCCAAGTGCAGGGGGTTTTCTACTATGGTATTTGGCAGTAAGACAAAAATGCCATCCTTAGTTACATATGGGTGTGGGGAGAAAGCACACTACTTTTAAAATCTTGGCACCCAAACTTTAACCCGACCACTGAATATTTTCAATTATGTTGTTCTAGGTTTTCCTTCCAAATATCCCCATCCATTATTTGTTTGAATCATGCTTTTCAGCTATTAGAAACTCTTAGAAACTTTACAGATACAAATACAAATTCAAGAGACTTCATCCACACAACCTTTTCTAAGATTCTGGTAGAGTTGGACACCTCTAAATCCCTCTCAATAGTAATCATCTTGAGTGTGAATGGTCACATCTAGTCACAACTCTTGGATTACAAAGGTTTAACCTTTAGGTGCAGAAGATGGTACAAAACTAGGCACATTGTAGTAGAATGCCCAAATGTTAAATCTCAAACAAAATGGGAGGCTACTTGGTGGAAAGATGCTTCCCCTAAATATTATTTTGTTTTGAACTCCCCTAAAAGTTGTGTTTCCTCTAAAGAATGATACCAGTAGGAAGAATGAAGGGAATATTGAGGAACTTCCTTCAAATTCAAACAATGATCAAAATTTGCCTCATTTGAGTGACTCTTGTTGTTTATATCATGTTGTTGGTAGTGATGATACCTCTCAAAGACCCTCTCCTATGGACACTTCTGCTCCAACAATCAAACAACATGCAGGATATCTATTGTATGGTGTGGGGCCCCAGACCTCAGGTGTTGAGAGCTCCATCTCGCATGCTCTATCTCAAGATCAAAAGGATTCAAATGTTGGCATTGGAGAAAATGAATGCAAATAATACGGAAAAAGAAAAGGAATGCTAGAAAATGTGTGAATGTCTACAACAGAATGTGGTTGCAATCTCACACCAAATTTGGTTCTAAAGAAAAAAATAATGAAGGGAGCGATGAGTGGCACATAGTGGAGAAAAGGGAAAATAACATCCTCAAAATCAAAGAAATTAAGAATAAATTGTAGTCACTCAGGGGCTAAAACTACAACCAAGATTAAAGTATCTCAAGATTTATGAGTTGATAGGAAAGATATTGCCAAGATTTTGTAAATATAACTTGGTATGATTTGAACAAATGTGCAAAACCATTTGTTTATTGTCCATGTGTAGGTGGGCTGGTTTTGCAGTTTTCCATCTTTAGCATTGTTTATTCTAGTGTAGATATAGTTTTTGATAGTGGCATCAGGAATAAGTTTGTAGGGATTTGAATGGTCCAACATGACCATGAAAAATTAAATCAGATGTAATCATAAAATCCATGGGGATTAGATCCCTCTTTTGTGATCTCACGTAGTGTGGGCCAAGCTAAATTCACACAATAATATCAAACTTATCTCGTACAAAGCAAAATAAATTAAAAAATAACTAAAAGCTACTTTCAAGGCCCCAGATGAAACAATTTGGTTATGAAAAATCCTTGAAATGAGCTCCAAATGAACTAGGCTCATTCAACATTCTAATCAACTCCTCAAGATGCACCTCCGCGTAATATTTCAGCCAAAATGGACTTATGAGTCAAATGCTATGACTCTCGGAAGTCCCTACATCATTGGAGGTGTGGATATGATCAATGATTTTGTTGAATATTTGTATAGGGAAATATCAAGTCCAAAAATGAGGAATTGGGTGTTATGGATTTGAGAATTGGGAAAAATAATGGATAGATCTCCATGTATTGACATTAGGAAGGGCATGCCAAAAAAATTCTAGATCATTGGGCATAGAAATGTATTTGATACTTCACAATCTCTTAGTTGCCCATTTATTTTTCTATGGAAGTATGGGCATAATTTTTCTACAATGATCTAGAGGGGTTAAAAACCAAGTATAGTCATTTTTCAATTACGATCTACAACATTTTCATGGGTTCATAGAAATAAGGTTCACAAGGTTGTGGTAGAAGTAGCAATTGGATTCAAGGTAAAATATAATACCAACAATTGTGTTATTCCTTCTTGGTATTATGATTTATGTTGGTGTAAATAGGTATTTTACCTCACTAGTTAATTAGTTTGTCCTATTTACATGTTAAGTTTACTTAGATTCTAGGTATTTTTCTAGAATTCTTAGTTGTCTAGATAATCTTATCATATCTTATCTGTTTGGCTTTTATTTAATTTTTTTGTCCCAGGTCATTTAATATTGTTGAGATATGTGTCTCATTGTATAGGATTAAGACACATGTCAAGATCTTGTCTAATCCTATCTCACAGCTTGCATTTATAAGAAAGGAATCATATGTACATTAGATATTCAATCTTGTAATCTTGCATCCATAATCATAGCAAGCCATTCTTGTCATTTTCTCTCTTATGGAAGATATTTATTTCTAGGAACTATTCTTGGGGGTGTTGAGAGTCACCATTAACTCCTACATGGTATCAAAGATCTAGTGTTGTAGATTCCTTCCCAAATTTGATGGTTTCATCTTTGATTGGAGATTTTGTTGGGTGTATTTTGGGGTTTCAAGGATCTCACAATTGAATCCAAGGTATCAAATAAAGTAAAGTTTTCCTTTTTTTATTATTTTTTTATGTTTTGTCTAATCTACAAGGGTTTCAAGTAGGGTCACAGTTACTAGATCCAAGAGGTAGCTAAATTTTTGGGGAATTTTGGCCAAATATGACCTTGTTGGCACATACAAAAGGCATGAAAACCTTAATATTGATAGTCAAATCATCAAAATTAGAGACTTTTTCTTTGGGCCCTCAAAGGGAAATTTTAGCTAGTCATTATTATTTTGTATGGTTCATATAATATTGGTAGGTTGTAGGGTGTAGTCAATAGAATCTATGTGGAATATTCAAAGAATATTCCATGACCTGCATGTTCAAGTGTCATCACTTAATCAAAGTTGTGCACTTTTTATGTTTATGTATAGGTCAAATTTGTGGTGGTATGTCAAGTTTAAATTTAATAATATTTTATTTTTAAAAACAAGTGGTGTTTTATTGTTAAGTGCCATGTTCTCCATAGGGATCTTATTCTCACCATTGGTGCTTAAGCCCATGAGCAACATGGGAACCCACCATCTATCAAGAGTAGTGCCACCACTTACAACCACCCACCTACCACTACCCTAAGCAATGTAGGATTTTCTTTAAAACTAGAAATGCTAACCCACTAGTAGTGGTCACATTGTGACTAGGCGCCAACACCCAGGGGGCTTTTTTTTTTCCCCTATAGCCCTAATAGGGAATATCTATTTCTAAAGACCATAAATTTTTTCCAAGATGCAAAATTTTGCAAACAAGATATCATCAAAAAGTTGGATCCACATACTTCACAGTGGTGGAGGTATTTTTTCCAATTTTTTTTGTAGGTACATTTTATTGTTGATTGAAGTCAGATCTTATTTTTTGGCTCCCAATCTCATAAATTTTTTCCACTATCTCTTATTTTCATAATTATTGCAACATTGGAAAGGTATTGATGCGCCCTAACCAATCATCCATGCACTTTTTCCTTTTTTATATCAACTATATTATTGAATTAGTTCTTTCCTAATGGGTATCTTGGAGATTACTAGGATATTTTTGGAGTTGGGAGGGTGTGTTGAGAAAAGGTTGACATTGATTTCAAACTAATGCCAATAGGTCATTGTTACCATTAGTGGTTATCAAAGGGTGTCAAGGCTATTAGATGTGAAGGTTTTCAAAGATGGAGAATATTGTAGGAGTACAAGTATTGACAACATTTTGAAGGTTCTCATAGCGTCTTGTCTGATAGTGTGTAGGTTGTCTAATTTATCATATCTTGTATCATGTTAGTTGTGGTGTGACTATCCCTTAGATAGTTCATGTATTCATTATACCATGCCAAGTATGCAATCAGAAATGTGTGTGGTGGTCCAGAAGGATATCTTTTGGGTAGAGAGATTACTTAATATGGGTGGCATTTCTTTCAAAAATGTGTTGTAGCTCTATGGTTTGGAAGGAGAGTATGAATACACTAGTTCTATCAGTTTCCCAAGTTTTCAGTGGTGTGGCTTAGTGTGCAAGGAGTTTGAAATATTAGAAGTCTCATTAAGCTATTCCAAGTTTGAGGCATGTGTATTAATGTCTACAATCATTTAGAATTCAATTCAATCATGTGGAGTGAGGATAGGATGTGTTTAAGGTTCCTTTTGTGGCACAAGGCATCAAGTGTTGATGGTAGAAATATTGGACCTTTGTATTACATGTTTCATGTAATTTGAATTTAGGCTTGTTATATGTTGTCTAGGTTGGTGTGGACCCCTAGCCAACATAGTATAGTGTTAATGTAGTGTCATGTATATATTTCAAATGTTCATATGCATTGCATGAGAGAATTGAGTGACTATCTAATGTGATGTATCTTGAAGAAACAAAGTGCATCATGTAACTAATGATTATAGTGAAAGTAAAAGGAGTGGAATGTATAATTGTGTCAGAGCATGAAGAAAAGAGAGTGTTATAGTATCAAATTGTCTTCCGGTATCACATCTCAAATCCACTATTATTTTTATTCCAATAGGATTGGTGTTCTACCTATTGTATTGATTTGACAAGTATTGGTGTCTCCTATAGTCGGAGCCTATTGAATCTTTTGGGGATTGGTTTCTCTAGTAGTTTTATGCCTACTTCATATTGTAAATTTTCCTTATCATATTTTTTCTTGTGATATCTTCTCACTATGGTTTTTCACATTCCAAGTTTCCACATAAAAAATATAGTGTTATGTGTAATCTTCTGTTGTGCCTTAATTGCTTTACTTACTATCTTGTATAGTTCAATGCTCTTAATGTTGAAATTTTTATCTATAAAGTAATTGTGAAGGTTTTCAAAATTGTTACAATTATTTGGATCTACTGATTCACCCCCCTCTCAGTATATTGTTTGCCCCTCAATTTGTATCAGAGCTAAATTCCTTTGAAATTTTTTAACAACTTAAGGTAGATCTGGTATGGCATGGGATAGTTCTTCTGGAAACAAAGTGGCAGTTTTTTATGGATCCAATTTTTCTTTTTGGAAAGTTAGGATGGAGTCATATTTGATGGCTTTAGGTATGGACTTATGTAATTTATTTATAGAGGGATATGAAATACCTAAAAACCATCCTAGGGATTAGATTGGAAAGAGGGCTTATGAAATCAATGCTAAGGCTAGAAATGCTCTTTTATGTGGTTTGACTAAAACTAATTTTTAAAATGTGGTATATTGCAAAAGTACAAAGGAAATATGGGAAAGGTTGGAAACTATCTATGAAGGTGATGAAAAAGTCAAAGAGGAAAAGTTGCAGACTTATAGAGGTTATTTTGAAGGTCTGAGGATGAAAGAAGATGAGAACATTTCTACATTCATGCTTTGAGTTGATGAAATTGTAAATCATATCCGAGGTATTGGTGAAACTTTGGAGGAAAATATTGTTGTAAAGAAGATACTCAAATCCTTACCTAGAAGGTTTGATCCTAAAATTTCTACTATTGAAGAAGCTAAAGATGTGAATACTTTAAAGTTGATTGAGTTGCATGGAACATTAACTATATTTGAGAGGAGATTTGAAAGTGGGGATTCTATAAGAAAATAAGCCAATTTAGAGTATCATTGAAGTAGGTTGGTCAATATTTTTATTGTCGATCAGATCCGGAAGAATAATTTTTTTCCAGAAAGCTAAAAAGAGGTTTTGGTAAGTACAAAGTTAAATTACCTTTCAAATGTTTCAATTGTGGAAATGTTGGACATTTTATGGCTAAGTGCCCTCATAAGAATACTAACAGTATTGATCAAAAGAATGGAAAGTGTTTCAAGGTGTGTGCCCTTGGTCTCCTTGTTTTGTGCAGTGCAATGCTTGGGTTTGTGACATGGTTGAACCACCTCCCATGGATTCACTAACTTTGGTGGTTGTATCAAGCATTAACATGTTGATCTTTTGGTGCAATGATAACTATCTGTGCAACAATTGGTATTAGATCCTGGGTCACAAGTTTGAACCCATTGCTTGTGTTGGGGGAGGATTGTTTCAAGGTGTGTGTCCTTGGTCTCCTTGTTCCATGCAACACAACACTTGGGTTTGTGACATGGCTTAACTACCTGTCGTGGATTCATTAACTCTAGTGGTTGTATCAAGCATTAACAGGTCAATCTTTTGGTGCAATAGAAAGAAGTCTTTTTAGATAAGATTCAAAAGATAGAGAAAGAATAGAATTTGTTATACTAATGAAGAAGAAGAAGATGAAGATGCATCTGGTGATGAAAATGGAAAAGCTATATTCATGGCTTTTGAAACTACTGATGGTGATGTTGAAATGAGTTTTGGAGAAAAAGGTGAAGAAGAAGTAGATCTTATGGAGAATTTGTTATATGCTAGAAAATAAATCAAGAAGTTGAATATTAGAATTGCAGATAAAGTAAGAACTAAAGAGAAAATAGAAAAAGATATGAAGTTTGCGGAAAAAATGATTGTTGATCTAAACATCCAAGAAAAAGAAACAAAAAGAGTTGAATAAATTTTGATAGAGAAGTTATCTACAAGAGAAAAAGATTATGAAAATCTAGAGGAAAAGATTGTTACGGCTAGAAAAGAGCTTGAGAAGGAAAATCAGTAACTATAGTTGGAGCTTAGTAAAAATACTGAAACCCTAGATCAGATATTGGAAGGTCAAAAAGTTTTGCATGGAAAAGCCAAAGTCAGTTTTGATGATTAGAAGAAAAAGGTGACCAAATAGTTAGAGAAGAGTATTAAGGCAAGTCTAAAGGTGACAAGTTCTGGAAGGTCAAAATCAAAGAATACATCAACACTTAATGGAAGCATGACTCTAAGTGGGATTTTTTCAAGTGTAGAACAAGAGTAGATCTAGAGGACAAGGCTACAATACCAGGTCATTTTTTTCTTTTTCTAGTTATTGTTTTAGTTGTAATAATTATGGTCATAAGGATGTGGATTGTAGAAGAGTTCTAGTAAGAAGAAATAATTTTGTTTGTAATAATGTATTTGCACCTCTATTCAATTTCAATGTTATTAGTTTCAAGTGCAACAATTTTGGACATATTGCAAGGAACCATAAAATCAATTTTGTGAGTTTTGTGTTACTGAAGAAAGGAAAGAATGATGTTCTAGAGAAGGTTTGGATAAAGGTTTTGAAAGAGAAGAATTTAATGAATTCTTTGATTGTAGAAACAACATTACATGTTTAGAAAGAGAGGAAGAACCTATGGATCTTTGACATTAGTTGCTCTATTCATATGACTGGAGATAAAAGTAAGTTCATGAATTTCAAAGAATTGTAAAGTGGTTTAGTTACTCTTGGAAACAATTCTATTGCTAAAATATTGGTGTAGGAGCACCTTTGGTCAACAATGGTCAAGCAAGGTTATTTTTTAGTAAGCTTTAGGATTTGTTATTTTTTGAGTCTATTATGATAAATAAGGTCTAAAAAGACCATTTAATATGTAATTGGGGGTTTATGAGTTAATAGGTGTCAAATTAGGAAAAAGTTGCACAAAATGTGAAAATGTTGTCATAGACAAAATTGACAAAAAATGCAACTTTCTAGGAATTTGAAAGGTTATAGAATTTGAAAGGTGGTTATAAGCATTGGGTAGTTGGAAACTGATTTTGAAATGTATAAAAATCCTCTTAAAGGCTTGACCAATGTGGTTGATGGTGGATTGAAGTCATTTTCAATCAAACACAATGTTATTTCTACTAAATTTATTGTGTTTCTAGTTTTTCCAAGCTTTGTACGGCCCGTACAGACCCTATGATGCATTGAAATCCATTGTATTTTGTAAATGCATGTTTCAACTCCCTTGTGGATTAGGTTTGAGTGTGTTTCATTAAGATTTGAAGGGGTTCTTTGTGAATTTTTGTAGACTACCTGTTAAAGGCCAAAGAAAGGTTTTGATAGAAGTTAAATGAAGCAATGGTCATTCCACCTACTATCTTGATTTTTTGCTTAGTGGAATGACTTATCTAATGGTATGATAGATTTTTCTATGTTTTTGAAGGTAGGTAAGTTGTCAAATTTGGGACAAAGCCCTAGGGTTGGGCAGAGCAATTTTCATGAGAAAATGAGGTGTAAAGGCAGGGTTTTGGTAAATTGTTGATGGAATTGTCTAAATAGTGGGTTTTTGAGTTTTTGCAGGGTGTATATGAGGTGTTGGATGCATTGTTTGGATAAAATAAGCCCGAGTGATAATATTTTCAATAAACCCTAGTGTTTTGCATGGTAAATGAGGGTTTCATGGTGTAGCATACTAGAAGGTCTGAATATACAAATTGGTGAGGGATTCTAATGTTTTGAGTCACAATTTGTGACTTTCAAGTGATTTTTGGTGTTTGTAAAGTGTTTAAGAGGTAGTTCCTTTGAAAATTAGGGCTAATTAAGTAGCCTAGAAGTAAGGCAGTCTATTGATTATTGATGTTGAGTCAAAGAAACCCTATTGGATCTTTTGATATGTTGTTTGGGACTATATGGTAAGATTTTGTGGTGTTTGATAGGCCACTATATGACCATCTCTCAAAGATATCTTCATTGATTGGTTTTTGAAGGCTACAAGCCTTAGTGTGAGTGTTTGAGACAAGTTGGATGAATAGAGTTGCAAGGGTTGTTTTCCTTGATTGAGATTGATCATTTTAAGTTGGATTTAGAGTTTTAACCACCTTGCTTTACATCAAATATCTAGTAAGGGTACATTAATTCTTGATGGTGGTAAGACAAAGACACATGATTTTCTACATGTGGAAGGCTTAAAACATAATTTGTTGAGTCTTAATTAGATGTGTGATAAAGGATATTGGTTATCCTTTAGTGCTAATGGTTGTAAAATTGGAAAATATAGTACTGGTGAGTCAATTGTGGAAGGAAGCAATACAAACAATGATATTTATCATCTTAGTGAGTTGAATGGAAAAACGTGTCTCACTACATAGAAGGGCAAAAGTTGGATTTGGCTTAATAGGTTAGGACACATGATTTTTTGAAATTGTCAAGGTTAGTTCAAAATTTTTGGTTCAAGATGCCAAGAATAAAGATACTTTAGTCAATTAGTTGCAAGCCATGTCATGAAGGAAAGTAGACAACAAAAAATATCTAGCTAAAGAGTATTCCACATCAAATCCATTGGATTTGGTACATATAGATTTGTGTGGACCAATGAAGACTAAGATTCCACAAGGAGACATGTATTGTATGATGTTAGTCAATGATTATACTAGGCTGAGTTGGATTAAATATATAAAGGAAAAATTAAAGGCCTTTGATAAGTTCAAAGCATTCAAAGCTATGGTGGAGAATGAAACTAGAAGATAATCAAATTTCTAAGATTAGATAGAGGTGAATAATTTACAATTGAGAAGTATAAGAGATTCTAAAAAGAGCATGGAATTAGGAGGTTCTTTTCTTCTTGTAGAATACTGCACAAAAATGGAGTTGCTAAAAGAAAGAACAAGATTGTATAGGAAGTGGCAAGGACTATGCTATTTTAGGAAAATTGTAAGGAAGCTAAGATAGTAGAACAACTTCCTACACTAATATTGAGAGGAGAATAATGCAAAAATTTATAGAGATTTTTTAGTTGCAGAAACTTAAATAAAATAAACATAAATATCATGCATACCACAACATAGTAATTTACATGGGGAAAACCCTTTTGGGAGAAAAACCCAACACTCCAAAATTTTCCCAATATATTATTCATAAATCACAAAGAGTACAATATACTTGAAGAGAAAGCTTCTCACAGGAGTATCACCAACCAGAGATCCAAAGGCAACATGACCACTATCATAATTTTAGAATACATCACAATACCTATCCATACTATAACACCCTCATAAAATAGGGTTTCTTTCTAGGGTAAATCAAAGCTAATAAAATAGGGTTTCCTTTTAGGGGTGATATGCTCGAGTCCCTATCAGGGTGCACTACCCTCGAACCCCTAGCCAAGGGGATGATCCCCACAAACCCCTCATGGGGGGGAAACACCCTTATGCCCCCCTTTACTAATGTATCAACAATACCTTCTGTAATTGCAAGGTTGAGACACATTTTCCCAATAAAAATATATCAAATATGTACTGGAGTGAAGCTACATAAACAACTTTGTATATTTTGGTCAAAGTTTAGATTAGGAACAAGATAGAGAAGACTCCATATGAATTATGGAAAGGAAGACTGGCATTAGTAAGGCACCTAAAGATTTTTGGAATAAAGTGTTACATCAAGAGAGATGAGGATAATTTTGGTAAGTTTGACTCAAGGTCAAATGAAGGTATTTTTCTTGGTTACTCTTTAAGAATAAAATGTTGTAGATGTTATAACAAAAGGTTGAAGAGGATAATTGAAAGTGAAAATGTATAGGTTGATGAAACTATTTAGAATAGTACTATTCTATAAATTGAAGAGGGTGAGGAATCAATTCATAGAAATATTGAAGATCCAGAAGAGGAAGTTATTTTAAAGATTCTAGCTAAGTATATTTAGAAAAAATATTCTGCAAATCAGATAATTGGTGACAAAGATATTGGGGTTCTAACTTAGATGAGGTTGGAAAGATCAAAACAATAGGTACATTTTTCTTTACTATTAAGGATAGAACCTAAGACTTACAAAGAAGCAAGTTATGAACAAGGTTTGATGCATGCTATGGAAGAGGAACTAAATTAGATCATGAAGAATGAGACTTGGGAACTTTTCCCAAGGACTAAGGACAAAAATGTGATTGGAACCAATTGGGCATTTAAAAAAAAAGATAAATGAAGAAGGTGGAGTGATTTGGAACAAGGAAAGACTTATGTGTAAAGGTTATGCTCAAGTTAATGGTATAGACTTTTAGAATACATTTTCTCTAGTAGTAAGATTGGAGGCAATAAAGATGTTTTTATCTCTATGAGCTTACAAGAATTTCAATGTGTATCAGATTGATGTGAAGTCAACATTTTTAAATTGAAAACTTAAAGAGGAAGTATATATTGAGAAAATATAAGGATTTCAATGCACTAAAAATTTAGATTATGTTTGCAAATTGAAGAAGGCTTTGTATGGTTTCAAGAAAGCTCCTAGAGCTTGGTATGCAAGGTTGGATGGATACTTTCAAGAGCAATAATTTCAAAGAGGCTATGTGGACAACAATTTGTACATAAAAACTATTGAACAAGACAATTGAGAGGGGGGTGAATGAGTTGTAACAAATTAAACCTTTAAAAACTTCCACCAAAAATTAGATCAATGACAAATCCTTTACTCTACTAATATGATTAATCATTAAGTGCAAAATTAGAAACTAAAAAACATCACAAACACACAATAACACCAAATTTACATGGAAAACCCAATAAGGGAAAAATGACATTAAGCATTAGCTCATAATATAGAGAATATCAAAATTGATTACAAAGGCTCACTACCAAAGAAGGCTCGCTACCAAAATAGGACTCATTGTCTAGATCAGGACTCACTGTCCAACAAGGGTTAACCATTCAGAGGGCTCATTACCATAGAATTACAAAGAATATAGAAGAGATTAATTATAGAGAGAAAAAAATCTCAATTCAATAGAGATTTCCACCACAATTCACTCAAACACTTGCAGACATGCATGAATGATAGAGTACACCTTCAACTCACTGCTTCTGAAAACTCAACAATTAGATTTTGCACCGATCTTCGAAACTCACATCACATGTACACATTGTTTTGTATCTATCTCACATCTATCTTGCTTGCATTCCTATCTTTCACAAACAACTCAACTTGTATTTATACCATTTTCAACTTTGAAACTTATCCAAAGTTGGCCACACAATTTGCATTTACAAATTCAAATTAGGTCAGCACCAAAACATTCTAAGGTGGAATTAGAATGAGGGAAACCCAAAGACACACTTCAACACGCTTCCATAAGCTTCAAAAGTAGTGTTATACACAAGGTCAGCCAAACCAATATAAAACACATAGAAAAATTAAGCACACACAACCTTAGCATGATCCAATCTTTCTAGACAACAAAATTATCTTCAATACAAACATATCAATTTATCTCCAAAACTGCAAGTCATAAAACTCGAACAAGAAGAAATCTAGACCCATGACATTTTTCCTGGACCTCAGCCAGATACTCTGAAAACCAAAGTTCACAACTGGTGAACATAGCTTGCACTATACAATGATCCAAAACCCCAAAATCTAGATATAAAAACTTCTAACAGCCATGATCAACACATTTGAACCACCCAATCATAGGAGAAAATATCATAGCAAAACCCAAAGCAACCACTGAATACCTGCAACCTTTCTTCATTACAATTTTCTCAATATCCTTGACATATACAACTAATAACCTACATCTATGACATCAATGAAAACAACTAGTTGATAACTAGTTAACTAGTTGACATCAATGACATCTTCATTCTTGCAATAATCTCCCCCTTTGTCATTAATGGCAACACATGATGTGAAAAAACAAAGACAAAAAAACAAATCTAAACCTACTTTTTCATGATTTTATTTTCTCCCCCTTAGAAGATAAAAAATTTCACATGATACTCTTCTCCCCCTTTGACATCAATGGCAAAGATAAAAGATACTTTCATTGATTTCCCCTTTGACATTAAGA
Source organism: Sequoia sempervirens (assembly GCA_007258455.2). Classification (NCBI taxonomy): domain Eukaryota; kingdom Viridiplantae; phylum Streptophyta; class Pinopsida; order Cupressales; family Cupressaceae; genus Sequoia; species Sequoia sempervirens. Next base: position 62,043,060 of record VDFB02058242.1, read on the forward strand.
ATACTACCAATAATGAACACTCCCAAACAAAGAAGATACTACCTACTTCCTTTGAGAGGTGGCCTCCAAACATCAATCCAAAAGAAAGGATAGATCCATAGAACAACTAGACTGATGCACCTTCATATGCATCTAGTTCAAGAAAAGAGGGGAAATAACCCCTAAATTCTCTCAGAGATACTCAAAAGTATCTTTAGGAAGACCCTTCATGAAAATATCAGCAATTTTATCCTTTGTCCGCACATACTCAAGCTTTACTTCATTCTCCATAACCTTTTCTCTTAAAAAGTGATACCTGATACATATATGCTTTGTCCTCGAGTGCATCATTGGATTCTTTGAAATTTTAATTGCACTTGTATTATCATAGAAGATAGAAATGGGATCACCATTCATTATTCTGATATCTTTCAATGTCTATTTCATCCATAAAACTTGTGTACAACAAGATGCAGCAACAATATACTCGGCTTCAATAGTAGATAAAGAAACTAAATCTTTCTTTTTACTCATCCATGACACCAATCTACAACCAAGTAAGAATGCACCACCACTTATAATTTTTTTGTCGTCAACACAACCTACCCAATCTACATCTGTATAAGCACTAAGTGTAATGTCACTATCCCTAGGATACCACAAGCCATAATTCAAAGTGTCATTCAAATATCTGAATATCCTCTTAACAATAACAAGTGTTTCTTTAGGATCTTCTTGAAATCTAGCCACAAGACAAACGACATTCATGAAATCTAGTCTAGTAGCAATTAAATACAAAAGTCCTCCAATCATAGATCTAAATTTTCTCTAATCAACCTTAGGTGAATCATTATCTTTGCTCAATTTTCAGCTAGTCACCATAGGAGTGCATTTCGGTTTGGAACCATCCATCCCAAAATTCTTCAAAATTTCTCTGACATATTTTGACTATGAAGTATAACTCTTTTTCTGTTTGATTAATTTATAGTCCAAGAAAAAAATTCATCTCTCCAAACATAGACATCTTAATTTTTTTTTGCATCTCTTCAGCAAACATCTTACACATTGTTTCATTGCCTCCAAAGATAATGTCATCAACATATACAACTACTATCAAGATTTTTTCACTTTCAATTTTAAAATATAGATTATTACATGTTGTACCTTTGTTGAATCCTTGTTGAATCAAATATCTATCCAACCTTGTATACCATGCTCTAGGAGCTTTCTTTAATCCATATAAAGTTTTCTTCAATCTATAGACCATATCCGATTGATCTGACAACTAAAATCCTTCCAGTTGTTCCATGTACACTTCTTCCAATTCACTATTCAAAAATGAAAACTTAACATACATCCAATAAACTTTAAAATCTTTATGAGTAGCAAATTCTAAAACAAATTCTAATAGCTTCCATCCTAGCCACCAAAGAAAATTTTTCCTGAAAATCTATAGCTTCCACTTGTGAGTAGCCCTTACACACAAGCCTTGCTTTATTTCTGACCACTTCTCCATTCTTATTCAACTTTTTTCCGAATACCCATTTTCATCCAATTATGTTTTTGTTTTCTGGACTAGGGACCAATTCCCAAGCTTGATTCTTCTCAATCTATGTAAGTTCTTCTTCCATAGCTTTCATCCAATGTTCATCATTACATGCTTCACTTATGGTTATTTATTCCACTTCAAAAAGTAGACATAATTTTATCTCACTAGTAGTAGCAGCTCTGCTTCTTGTCAAAACTCCTTTCCTCTTGTCTCCAATGATCTAATCTTCTGAATGATTCTTTTTCACATACTTAGGTTTCTTTGGGGAAACCACTAGAGCTTCCTCTTCTTCATTCTTCTTTTCTTATTCTTCAACAACTTTTTCAACTTCTATACAGTTAGGTTCATCTGATACATATCCATCAACTTCAATTGAATTTTTCAATGTTTCATCCACCTTGATATTTGTGCTTTCTACAATCTTTCTTAGCCTTTCATTGAAAAATTTGTAAGCTTTTCTCTTAGTATAGTATCTAAGAAAGATACCTTCATCACATCTATCATCAAACTTCCCTAAATTTTCTTCATCCCTTTTGATATAACATTTGATTCCAAATACCTTGAAATACTTGACCGTGGGAATCCTTCCACACTATAGCTCATAGGCGGTCTTTGTACTGTTAGCCTTTGCTTGAACTCAATTGAACAAATAAAAAATAGTATGAATAGCTTCTCTCCAATAAAATTCCAGTAGACCTACCTCAATAATCATTAATTTAGCAACTTCCTAAATCGTTCCATTTTTCCTTTCAACAACTCCATTATGTCGAGGAGTTCTAGAAGAAGATAATAGTCTTTTTATTCCATGAACTTTACAAAATATGTTAAACTAATTTGAGGTAAATTCACCTCCTCTATCAGAACTTAAACATTTTATTCTCAAATTTTCTTCATTTTTAACCATAGCCTTAAATACATTGAATCTTTCTAATGCACCAGACTTCTCTCTAAGAAAAGAAACCCATTGTATCTAGAGAAATCATCAATCAAAAGCATAAAATACCTCTCACCTTGTAGAATTCTCACTCTTGTAGGACCACAAAGGTCTGTGTGAATCAAATCTAGTAGTTTGGTAGTAGATTGTTCCTTTGACCTGAAGTTGTTTCTAGCTTGCTTTCCAAACTGAAAAATATTTCAAATAGCATTAACATTATTTTTAATCCTTGGTAGATTTCTTACAACATGCACAACACAATTCTTTCCAAGTTATCAAAATTCATGACACATCCTCTAGTACCATAACCAACTATCATTAATTTGATTCATAAAACAATGTCCATTAGCACCCTTAAGTTAATAAATATTTCCTTCAGACTTCTTACTAGCAACAATCACTATTTTAGATCCTTTCTTGATTTCACATCTTACATCCTCAAACACGAGATTATATCCTTTACTACACATCTGTCCAATGCTCAAAATATTATGCCTTAAACCCTTAACATAGTAGACATCATCAGTATTATGCTTGCCATCAAAATTGATTGAACCTATTCCACAAATCTTAGCACCAATATCATCTCTGAATTTAACTAAGCCACCATCATAATTTTCAAGTTTAACAAACTCACACTTATCACCAGTCATATGATGTGAACAACCATTTTCAACAACACGGTAGTTCTTTTCTTGTTTAGCATGAAGAGAAAAAAGCAATATACCTTCACTATTTTCTGGAGCATTTTCTTTCACCTCTCTTTCAATATTAGTAGAAGTAGATTCATCTTTTATAGCCAAGAACAAGAATTTATTGTCATCAAAATCTCCATAATCAGATTCTTCATCAGAAATACCAACATCTTCATTCACATAATATGCTTTGTTGATCTTCTTACCTTTGTTTTCTTTGCTTAATCTATATTTTTTATTCTTCTTAGCTCTTTTTGGAAATCTCAAAGAATAATGACCAATTGCTCCACAACTAAAGCATTTAAAACATAATTGTTATCAATTTTTCACCACAACTCAATTTGACAAAGCTGGTTTATTCAAGATTCATTTTAAGGTGAAGAGTTTCAATTTACCTGTATAGATTTTTAACCATTGCAAGTGTTTGATTTTATTGTGGAATATAGAAATGTAATGTGTTTAGTTGCTTATTATCAATTTCAATGTTAAGTATTGAATGAAATGAAAAAGGAAATGCTTTCATTCTGATATTCGTTCACAGTGTTTCAAACATTGTTTTGCAAAAGGAAAAAGTATAGAATTAAACAAGTATTTCACAAATGCTATAATTGTATTCATTGGATAATAAGAACCAAGTGTCCCACACAAGCTATGGGAGTATTTGAGATAGTGTATCAAAAGGAGCATGCCACAGTATTGAAGATTAAAGAAATATAAATCACATAAGAAGGAACATAATCATCATTGCCTGATATCTTCTATTGATTTCATAATGGTACACCTTTCTTTGCTCTTGAGCTCCTTGTAATCCTACAAGAGATGTTGAAAGTTGTTAGAGCTCTGAATATGAATATTCCTATATGAATCATCAACAATAATGTAGAATGTTGCTAATTGATACATTGAAACAATTGAGCAAGAGCAAGAAGTGTGACAAAATACGAGGAAACATCATAGTAATATATTTTTTTAATCTAACATTGTTTGTTTCCATGTGCAGGTATAGGAAAAGTCATGCTACTGATCCAGTTTGAATATCATAAAGCAAGTGGTGTAAAACGGGCTCCCACAAGGGTTGAGACCTGACATGTTTTCCCTCAACATCCCATAGAGGTGTTTTTAGAAAAGAAACAACTCAAAGTTGCTCAAAGAAGCATGTATCTAAAGGAGTGCATCAAGTGACATGAAGACTCAAACAAGTGATCATCTAGGATAGTCAAATCTCAAGTGCAATGAGATGAGAATCATAGGTGATCACTTGTTCTTCTGAATTACCTTCAAGTGCATCATCATGTAATGAGATAGTGAACAGGCATACATAATGCCTTGTTTACAAGTCAAGCAATGGTAACTAAAGAAAATGAAGGAGCTTCTAATCATCAACATCAAGTACTCTTATTTCAAAATCTTCCATGCAATTGATAAGTGATAATTTTACATCTATTGTGGCTGCTCAAAGAAACAAAAATGCATGAAGAGTGCCAAAGCAAGTTTTAATTTCATCAAGAAGTAAGCCTTCAAGTGGCTGTAGAAGGAGTAAAAGAATTAAAAAAGAGACTTTGTTGATTGTGAGCGTAATGTATTAAGTGTTTAAGCTAAAGATGGCTTGAGGACAACATCATTCAATGAGGAAATGTGCAGAATGAGGTAAATGTTTCTTCAAAATTTCTATGCTACAACATAAAAGGAAATCACATTACATTGTTTTATCAAAAAGTGAAGCCAAACATGCATTTCCTGGGAAATCAAAAGCAATGATGGCATCAAAGTAACCTGCAAGAGTATCAAAATGGCTGAGTGCAAGCTTGGAATTGAATGAGATGAATACAACAATATATAGTGTATTTGAAGGTAAATAAGTATATGGCAGCCATGTTAAAAGGAAAGATGAGAAACAACATGGAGAGTATGAGTAAATCTATTGTTTCATAAGCAATTGAAAAGCGTTCGAGTAATGTTTGAGCTTCATTGTGTTTGTGTATTTCAAGAAAATAGTGGAAAGAAATTAGTTTGTTTCATTAAAAATATCCTCTAAGTAAAGTAAAGTTTGCAAGCTGGAAGTAAATGAACAAGCTACAATGACATATACACAAGAATGAAATCATGGTTGCTTTTAAGAAAATAGTGAGCCAATGCCAAAATGCATCTGTGTGCAAGCAAAGAGAAGTGAATATATTTTTCCTAGAGTGAAACAAAATGCAGTGATACCAAACTTCTGCATACATGGTGAGGTTCCAAAATGCAGAGATAATGAAGAATTTCAAGTTCATACAAGAATGCAAAAGACCTAGTTGTCCTCTCATGGCCACGACCTAGGAGAGAAAATTTTATTCATAAGCCACAAAACCCACTTAGGGTTTTATGCTTGAAATACAAATACAAAGCAATTGAAAAGGGTTCAAGCCTTAATAATAGAGGATCCTTCAAGAAATGGTGGAATCAAAGCTACAGGCCTGCAACCAAGAAGGGTTTTGAAAACCCAAAAAATGGGAAGTTTTCACTCAAAAAGTGTTTTCATTTGACAAAGATATCACTTTCATAGTGTGGGTCAAGCCCCATGAACTTTCATTCTATAGAAAATAAATATAATACATGGTGGTGGTCGCAACCTATGTAATGGCCGAGCTCAAAAGACACACAAAGCTTCTTTTTTTTAGAGAGAAAACTTGAACGAGCTTTATTTATGAGTGAAATGCTTGTGGAATGGAGGAATGGAGAGCTTACCTTTGGTTTCAAGGTGGAGAAGCCCAAAAAATCCATGGCCAAAGCTTCACGAAATGCTCAAAACAAGTCTCTCATGGCAACCACAAAGAGTGGAGAGGAATGGTTGACACAAACAATCACAGAAATGCATTAAAACTATAGTGGAAGTTGTGGCCAAAGGCCATATTTTCTTAGTGAATGGAGCCAAGAAAGAACCAAAAAACATAGTAAAACACTTACCAACAATGTAGAGGATCGAATGCACTGAAGAATCAAAGGAGAGGAGCTTGAATGGAGGCTCAAAGATCAAACCCTAATCACCCCATGGCGATGTGCACAACAAAGCCTTTTTCTTCCTCAAGGGCCGATGCAAATGAAAACCAAGGAAAAGTTTGGAGGTCATTTTTTTGTTAGGGTTTTTACCCTATTGTTGGCTGCTGTGATTTTCATCACATCTTTTTCATATTTTTTCAATGCTTTGGCATCTTTCTTTTGCCTAGGCCAAAACATTGGCCTTTGGCCTTTTATTTTTCTTTGATTTTTGAAGAAAATAAAATCATATATCATGCACATGGCCCCTCATTAGGGTTTCCTTTTTCCCTTCTTTAAGCCTTGGAAAAATTTCATGCTAATTGGCCTTGAGACCAAGTGATGACTTAGGGTCATCAATTTTTTTTCCCTAAGTGGATGATGGGCATATATGTTTTTATGATTTTTTATATTAAAATAAATATGTAAAGGATCATGATATAGAATGTTTTCTTTTTTGAAAAAATTAAATGCAAAAATCAAAATGATTGAAGATTAGAAGGAAAAAAAATCAAAAGATGCGAAGACAATTGAAAAGTCAGATGTAACAAGGGAGAATTTCTATTTTGTAATTCAGAAACTGCAAAGCTATAAAACACTAATTAAGAAATGTTTCTATAAATTGCTTAATTATCTATTATTTAAATGCAATTAGAAAATGTACTTCAGTTTGTATCAAAACTTGCTATTTCTAAGTTCAGTCTTGGGCGAATTTGAAAAGAGGATGCCAAACGGAAGTGTCTAATTTTAGTTTCTAGCAGTTTTTACCTGATTTTGAGGCCTTTTTGGATCAACCTTTGGATGATGGGAAGTTTCTATATTTTTATGCCTTGTGGAGCTGTTTTGGAGGCTAATTTTTAGGCTTTTTAGGAAGCTCAAAAATGCAGAATGAGTTGCCTTCTGGAGGGACAACAAACCTAATTTTTATATTTGGCACTACAAGGTCACATCTTGGCTATAAATCTGAGAAGTTTGATTTTCTCAAGGTTCAAAATTTTTTAGTTTCTTGCTCCCTTAGTCCCTTTGAGAGCTTTGTAAACTCATTTTAAATCATATTTTGATGCCTTGCTCCTTCACTTGCAATAAAGCAGCAAAGTTTTCCTTTTCTCCTTTCTTGGCATGAGCTCAAAGTGGTAGTCAATTTTTTTTGTGATTTAGATTAGTCGATCCTTCTTTATCCTGTTGTTGTGGGTTATTGTCAAAACTTGCAAATAGGTTCAGGTTGCATATTGTATTCAGTTTCCATGGAGTGTTTATGCAAAATACTAATGAGCTAAATGCATTAAGGTGAATTGTGAGAGTTAATTGTTTTGAAAGAACTATTGTGAGTTAAGTTTTATCAGAATCTTAATTTCTAGTTGGTCATCATAAGTTGTAGGTGTTAAATTTTAGTTTTCTCCCTACTCCCCTTTCCCTAGAAAGTTCATAGATTAGGTGATTAACTAGAGGGAACCAACCCACTCTAGAGATTCACTCTCTTCAATTGGTTTACCTACAAACCAGAGAGTGTTTCCATGTTGTGATAGGATAAAAAAGTGCAACTTGCCTAAGGGTACAATCCTGATCGCCAACAGTTTTTGGCACATTCGGTGGGACTCTAGAGTCTAGTCTTTAGAGTTGTTTCAAAATATTGAACTATTGTCCGGTATATGCAACAAATTTTTTTGCCTATAGAGGTCTTTAAAAGTATACCTAGTGACTCCTAATTTCTGGTTTGATTGCAGATTTAGTGCATAAAGCTTATGAGAAGGTCCCAAACTAGATCTATCCAAATTCCATTTGTATACCTAAATCTCTCCCCACCAAAAAGGAGAGGCAGAACTCTGAGGAGAACTTTTGATTCAACAAGAAGAGCTAAATCCACACCCCCAAAGCTCAGTCCCATAATCTTTGTAAGGAGCACAACTCCAGTGTCTCAAACACCTCTAATGGAAAGACAATTTTCCTTTGCACCATTTAATGGGGGTAGCCCATTGTTATTGGTGAGGCATGATGATATTTCGGTGGCTACTTTAAAAGGGTTTCCCTACTTCACTAGTGAAGATCAAACTACCTCGATCGAGCAAATCCAAGAAGTGGCTACACTTTTCTCAATACATAATGTAACAAAAGAGAATGTGGCCCTGAGACTAATGGATTCCTCATTAAAAGGAAAAGCTCTACAATGGTTCAGGGGGTTGCCAACTAATTCAATAGCCACCTGGGACCAACTTGGTGATGGTCTACACAAGAAATTTGTAGACAAGTTAGACCACCTTTCCTTGTTGGAGCAATTGAGCACCATCAAGCATGTTCCACATGAGAACCTAATTGATTTCAATTACCATTTCTAGCGAACCTAGGATATAATTCCCTTGATTTGCAAACCCTCACCTAAGCATGCCTTTCTTTTTTATCTAAAAGCTCTAAACCTTGAGATTTCAGTTATGATTCAGTCAATGGGGGGTTTTACATTGCCCAATACTTATGAAATTACAATAAGAGTTGACAATTATATTATTCAAGCAGGAAATATTTCCCCTAGACCACCCATGCCTATCTTTCCTAAGATTCAATTACCTATAAATCTACCACCTATAGCCTCTATACCTATTGTGCTAGTAATAGGTTATCAAGTTGCTACCTAGGAAAATGTCATCCCTGAGCAAAATAGAGAAATACAGGAGATTAAGAGTATGGTGAAATCTCTGGGAAAGACTTTTAGCAATGAATTTGTGAGTCTTAAAAAATAGGTCAGTTAAGAGCAGAGGCCAAACCTAGTCCCTCATCAACACAATCAACAAAATAGAGTGCCTTTTCAAAATGATTATCAAAAAAGAAACTTTAACCCCAAAAATCTCTAGCCCTATGATCCTAATGTTCTTGGCCCTTCAAGAGAGCTATTACCAAAAAAAAACTTGGCTTTAGAGCAAGAGTGGTGCTACCGTTGTAATCAGCCTCACTATCAGGTTGCATGCATGAACATAATGGATAATCGAGCTCTCATTGTGTAGAGTAGTTATGATGGCCAAGATAATCTGTCAAATGGAGATGTAGATCAGCGAAATAATTTTAAAATTGCCTTGGTAAATTGGCAGAGTGTTGATTTTTTTGGAATAAATCATTTCCAAGGTAAGAACCAACAAGGTTCACCTATTGCAGCAAACACAAGATCAAAGAGAAGAGCAATGGAAATTGAACAACAAGCTATAAGTGCAAAATAGTGAGTTGAAAATTTAGAACAACAAGCTATAAGAGGCCAAAATCAGGCCATTGCATCACAAACTGTCCTAGAAATGCACCCGAAGGTGCATATTCTACAGAGAGAACAACAAAGAGCAAATGATACAGCTGCATCTGTAGTTCAACATAAGGTAAACCCTCTATCTTTCATTGTAGTGGAGCATTTAAAGAAGGCTATAGTTAGCCTATCCATATGGTGCACTATATATCCAAGGACAAAAGGAGTTATTACATAATGCTTTGTCTGATTTTTCATCTTTAGATGTTTCAAATGCAGAGAAGAATAGAATGGTGCTTTCCAATAGCTCAAAAATAAAAGGTGAACAATAAAATAGAGAAGTAAAACATTCACTGTTGATCATTAAGTCTGAGCTAATAGCTAAATTCTATGTCAAGCCATAGAACACCAACTCTACAAGTAGCAACCCGCTAATCACTCATGAGTTAGAGAGTCCATCTATGGCTTGTAATCCTAATTCATCAAGTGAAGAAGAAAACTTGGATGATTGGGCTATTGAAAATCAAAACTTTGATCCATCCATCCATACTAAAGAGGTTGAGTTAGGAGTCTATGTTATTCATGAACCTAATGTACCAATCCCTAACCTGATCAAGGATCAAAAGTAGCCCGAGTCACAAGAGAACTAGTTTTGGAAGCTGTACTTTGATGGTTCAAGGTGCAGAATGGGGGCTGGTGGAGAAGCAATTTTGGTTTCACTTGATGGAGATATGATGAGGGCACAACCCGAGACTTAGAAAATAACCCACAAACAAGAGAATAATTTTATTATTCAGAAAAATGGAGCTTCTTACATGCAGAGGATCTCAAATCCCCAAGTTCTACAACACATGCAAGTTATAGAAAGCTATAGAATCACCCTTTCGCAATATGCGAGCTTGTCCCCAAAAAGTTACCCAAAAATTAGAAACCCACCCATAAATAGAGCTCCCCTTTAGTTTGGAGCCAAAACAACATTCAATTTTGAGTTTAGGTGGTTTGGCGCCGAAAAATTACAACTTGAAGTTCAAATTTCAAAAGAACATTTGCAATTGTATCTTCTAGAAAGTGCACCAACTTCTCAGGGCCATAACTTTTGATCCGGAGCTCCGATTCACGAACCGTTTGAACCGTTGGAAAGGTATCGAAGTCAAGAATGCGCTAGAAATTTTCTATGCTAATTTTGGAAAGTTTCGGGGCCGATCCGGGAACTCTAAGTGCCTCAAATCTAACTTGGAATATTTTTAGGTGCAAATATGGGAAACTAAAACTGCAATATCTTTCCACCCAGGAATAGAAAATAAAAACCATAAATTGGGAATTTCATTATGACGAAAAGGGTATCCAAAAATGTAAAAACATCTAAAAACTAAGAAACTTGAAATTTAACTATTTTTGGGTGATGCAAGATTGCCCTTACACCACTGGATGCTCCTGCATCAAGATAGATACAACTAAGCCTTGAGATTTGCATTTAGCTATACAAACAATACAATAGAGTATGAAGCCCCCATCCATGGTTTAGAGTGGGACCGGAAAAGAGGTATTAAATGTTTACAAGTTCATGGTGATTCTGAATTAATTATGAATCAAGTCAAAATTTTAAATGCTATGAAAAATGGTACACTCAAAAAGTACAAGTATAGAGTGTGGGATTTAATAGAGGATTTTGATGTATTTAACTTACTCTCTATTCCTAGAATTTAGAATAAACATGCAAATAGGCTTGTTGCCTTAGGGACTCAATTCGACATTCCTAAGAAGGTACATAATGTAGAAAGGAAACAATATGTGAAAGTGGTGGTTATGCCTTCAGTACCTGACAATGATGTGAGTTGGCAAGTGTTTGATAACGATGAATAGATTGTGAACTTCCTGATAGTTGAAGCAAAATTTGAAGAAGAAAAGTGTGGCATAACTATCAAACAAGAGCATTATGAAGCAATTGATATATTCAAAGGTAAACTTCTAAAGTTAGGAAAGGTGTGCACTGAAAAAGAATATCAAGCTTTTGTTGCATTATTTCAAGAATTTAATGATATATTTGCTTGGGAATACAAGGAATTAAAAGGTTTTGATCCCAAATTAGCTCAACATACCATATAGTTGGAACCTAATGAAAAACCCATGAGACAGAAGCGGAAGCTATTAAATCCTAAGCTAGAACATTTGATGAAGGTTGGGCTAAGTAAGTTGATTGAAAGCAATATAATTTTCCCTATTAAGCATACTTCATGGGTTTCAAATTTGGTTCCAGTTAGGAAGAAAAATGGGGATATTAGACTTTTTTTTGACTTTAGAGATTTGAATAAGGCTTCCCTTAAGGATAATTACCCACTCCCTTCGATGGAACAAATTCTGCAAGTTGTGTCTAGTTCTGACAAATTCTCTTTGCTTGATGGATGTTCAGGATATAATTAGATTATGTTTAAAGAAGAGGATCAATATAAGATAACTTTTACAACTAAATGGGGAACTATGGCTTACAAAAAGATGACTTTTGGTTTATCTAACATAGAAGCAACATTCCAAAGAGCGATGGACATGGCCTTTCATGGCCTTATGAATAGGATTGTGCTCCTCTAATTAGATGACATTACAATGTTTTCAAAAAATGCTAATGAACACCTTGAACATTGGAGACAGATCTTTCAAAGATGTAGAGAGTATGGATTCTCTCTTAACCCTAAGAAGTGTATATTTTCCATCCACGAAGGTAAGCTTATAGGCCATATTATTTCTAAGCATGGAATTTCTATTGATCCAGAGCAAGTTTCAACCATTCTAGAATTACCATTTCCAGCACATAAGAAGGGGTTACAAAGTTTCCTTGGCAGGATTAATTCCGTAAGAAGGTTCATACCTAACATTGCAACCCTATTGCAGCCCCTCACAACAATGTTGAAGAAGAATGTGCCTTTTCATTGGACCAAAGAGGGTAAAAGGAGTTTTGAGAAAATAAGAGAGGCTCTTTCTGCTGCCCCAACCCTTATTAACCCAAATTTTAGTAAATATTTTATCTTGTATGCTTTTGGGGGAGTTAACATTGTTTCTGCCATGTTATGTGAGAAAAATGATGAAGGTTTGGAGTAGCTCATGGCCTATTTCAGCCAGGTACCACATGATTATGAGGTTAAATACTCTTTTGTAGAAAAACACATGTTTGTAGTAATCAGGAGTCTTAAAAAGTTTACGCACATGTTGTCAAATAACACAATTCACTTGTTGGTTGCTCATCCAACCGTGAAGGAGTTTTTGCTTAACAAAGACATGAATGATAAGAGGGTTGGTTGGATAACAAAGGTAATGTAATTTTATGTTGACATTAAGGTCACTAAATTGGTTAGAGGCAAAGGATTGTGTGAACAGTTGGCTGAAAGTGCAAAGAACAACATAGAAGAAAATAAAGACATTGCAATGGTGCTAAGTGACAAAGAGAAAACTACAGTTTCAGCTCCTAGCATAGATTAGGTGCATCAAATTATCAACTACTTGTAGATTGGTGAGTGTCCCAAAGGCCTTGATAGAGCTAAAAGAAGGTATTTCAGGTTGTAGGCTATTCCTTATACTATTGTGGATGGTGTTCTATTTAGATGAGATTTTCAAGGTGTGTTATTGAGATGCATTGAACCTAGTCAAACTGACAGGCTGCTAGAAGAATTCCATAGTGGTTTTTCAAGAGGTCATTTTGTTGCAAGGACAATAGCCCTTAAAATAATGAGAGCTAGTTATTACTGGTTGGATATTTTCAAAGATTCCTTTGCTTGGGTAAGGAAATGTGAGAAGTGTGCATTGTTTGCAGGTAAAAAAAGGTTTGTAGCTTTGCCTTTAAATCCTATTCAGGTTGAACAACCCTTCACTAAGTCGGGGCTTGATTTTATTGGGCTAATTAATCCACCTTCTAGTGTTGGTCACAAGTGAATCTTGACAACCACAGACTATTTCACCAAGTGAACAAAGGCTGCTACTCTAAAAGAGAAAAATGAAGCTTCCATTCTAAATTTTTATCAATACTTGGTGTCTAGATTTGGTGTTCCAGATTCTATTATATCTGGCTATTCTTTAGCCTTCATTGGTTTAAATATTTTTGACTGGTTCATAAAGAACAATATCTTGTTAAGTACTTTGTCTAACTATTACCCAGAGGGAAATGGGCAAGCATAATCTACCAATAAAAATCTGATTAGAATCATCAAAAAGACTATTGAAGACTATTGGTGTAATTAAATGTCTTGTACCTTGTCCTAGGTCATGATTACACCTTAGTTAAGTTTACTTAGGGACCACATAGGAGGTTGTTGGAGATTTTCCACTTTTGGTGGACTTGACATGTCATTACCACATCACTTCCACCTTTTTTGGACATGTCATGTGATTATCTCCCCACCTTTTGTGGGTGATCCACCTTTTGTGGTGATTATCACATTATCTCTTCCCCACTTTAAGTGGAGTGATAACTTTTCATAGTTGTCTCATGTCATAAGATTACGACACTTGTCATAATCTTATGCCCTTCTATGTTCTCACCTTGGCTATATAACCAAGGGGTCTCTCTCATTTGTAATCAATTAGAGCTCTCTCATATCATTGACATTGAATATAGTTTATTCTTGTCATCTTGTTTCTATCTCTCTTATGCTTGTGCTTTCTATTAGGCCTCTTGATCTTGGGTGGCTACCTTCATAGTCAATTCTTACATGGTATCAGAGCTTTTGGAGTGTTTTTAGTTAGTCTTTTGGAGAGATTTTTAGAGGGTTCCATTTTTGGCCTTGTGTTGCAGGTGCATTTTGGGAGCTTGTTGTATCATATCTGAGCTCACCATTGCATCCAGAGTGTCTGAGATAGTTAGATTTTCCTTTTGTTTCATCTCAGTTGGACATTAGAGGCCAAATCTGCAAAAGGTTGAAGATTGGAGGTGGTTCTCAGATCCAGGAGGTAGCTGCCACTTTAGAGCATTTTCAGCCAAAGAGGATACTACCATTGCGTTCAGAAGGGCCAAAAACCCCTAAATCGACTGTCAAATCATTGAATTTGGACAAAGTTGCTCTCGGAAGCAAAAAAATTTAGCAGGCGGGCCGTACAGCCCTACCTGCGTAGATACGATTTTATTTTTAAAAAAAAACAATTTTTTTCTGCATATATTGTAGTTTTTTATTTTTTAAAAATCTTTCAAAATTATTTTTTTTATAAAAGATTTTAAAAACAAAATTTAAAAAAAAGAAATTAAAAAATTAATTTGATCGCAGTCGCGATGATGAGTATTATGATAGCAACAAACTTGGTTTACAGTTCTTGACCGTTCTTGGGGGTACTCCTTAATCGACATGCCCTTTAAAGGGCTTTTAATTAAAATTTTATTATTTTTTAAAGTTTTTAAAAATAAAACTTTTATTTTGTTTTAAATTTTTTTTTAAAAATAAAACTTTTATGAATTGTTTTAATAAATAAAAACTTTTTATAAAGTTTTTCTTTAATAATTTTATTAAAGTTTTTTATAATTATTTTAAATAAATTTTCTTATTAAATTTTTAATAAAGCTTTTAAAAAATAAAACAATTTTTTTCTTTATTTTTTTAATAAAGTTTTTTTCATCATAAAAATCATTTTCTTTATTATTTTAATAATAAAGTTTTTTGAATCAATAATGTTTTTAAATTAAGCTTTTTATTAAGTTCTTTTTTAAAAACAAATCATGCATTAATAAGCAAACCTGGGAAAATTATTTTGCCTTCCGATCGAGCCTTCTTTTGGACCATTTGTTCCTCTAATCAACAGTTAGCAGGGGTCAGTTGCTTCTACTGACATCCACCTGGAGGGCTTTCTTCACGGTCTTCAGCTTTGGGTTCTTTTGGTTGGCTTCTTCATCTGCATTTCCAGTTTTGCATCATGTTGATTGTAGTTCTCCACTTTGTAATGTTGTAATCGTACTAAAATAAAGTGCCACAATCTTTTATTTCAGTATACTATGTCATGTTTTGTATGCTTCTTTGGATTGATCTATGCATCTAGTGTTAGTTCCTATATACTCAGCGTATGCAGCGGCTGGTTACCCATGCATTTCGGTGAGATGGACTAAACACCATATAGACTCCTATTTTGGAAGCACTCTACATGTCTTCAGAAGTTTGGTTCTACATCTAGAGACTTGGTGCATGGCTCCAGTGAGACATGGATTGTACCAATCTGCTATTGATGGGCATTCAGTTGATGCTCTCGCAGTTGTCTACTTGGTTCTGACCTTATTCCTGTTGCAGTGTGGATTCATCTACAGTTCTTCATCGACAGATTCTACAGTTACTCTTGAGTTGACATATTCAACTCAGTCACCAGTTATGTGGCATCTTCTGCAGTTGTACCTGATTCTTTACATCAGTGCTTTGCATAGTTTGGAATTTCTTTTGGCACAACATTTGGAGGACTCGTCATCATCCTTGGTCTGCTCTACTTCAACTTTCACATTGTTCTACATTTTCTCCTTCTTCAGTTCAGATTGGGGACTCTTGACATTGTGACATTTAAGCAGTAACTCTCCATTGAGGGGGGGTTGCATGGACTATCTCTTATGGGGGGGACTTTTTCCTCACTTGAGGTTTTATCCTTCCTAGAGCATGATTCCTATTTTGTTTCTCTCTTTTGGGGAGGAGTTTTGTCCCACGTAGTTTTCTCCTTTTCTCCATTTTATGAGAGATTGCATTGTGTGTACATGGGTACCTAACATGGCCTAGTAGCTGGGACCCATCTTGCATTGTTTTCATTTATGTACATTCTCCCTAAGTTGGACTTAAGGGGGGGTGTTGGTGTAATTAAATGTCTTGTACCTTGTCCTAGGTCATGATTACATCTTAGTTAAGTTTCCTTAGGTACCACATAGGAGGTTGTTGGAGATTTTTCACTTTTGGTGGACTTGACATGTCATTACCACATCACTTCCACCTTTTGTGGACACATCATGTGATTATCTCTCCACCTTTTGTGCGTGATCCACCTTTTGTGGTGATTATCACATTATCTCTTTCCCACTTTAAGTGGAGTGATAACTTTTCATAGTTGTCTCATGTCATAAGATTACGACACCTGTCATAATCTTATGCCCTTCTATGTTCTCACCTTGGCTATATAACCAAGGGGTCTCTCTCATTTGTAATCAATTAGAGCTCTCTCATATCATTGACATTGAATACAATTTATTCTTGTCATCTTGTTTCTATCTCTCTTATGCTTATGCTTTCTATTAGGCCTCTTGATCTTGGGTGGCTACCTTCATAGCCAATACTTACAAAGACAATCAAAAATTTTGGAATGAGAAGTTGAAATTAGCCCTTTGGGTTGATAGGATAACTTCCGAGAAAGCCACTGGTTGTTCTCCATACATTCTTACCTATGGAAAAGAGGCCAAGTTGCCCATTTCTATTGAGCTACCAACTCTAAGCTTCATCAAGGAGCTTGAGATATTAGAAGAAGGGCCAATGGAAGTGAGGCTTATAGAATTGATAGAACTGGAAGAGACCAGAAGAGAAGTATGGAAGAAACTTGAAATTCATGAAGCTCAAATGAAGAGTTCCTTTGATAAAAGAGAAAAATTCAGAGAATTTGTTGTTGCGGACTTCGTCCTCAAATGGGATGAGAACAAGAATAAGCCAGCGAGGCACACTAAATTTGATAGAATCTAGGAAGGCCCATTTGTCATAACAGAGTGCAGAGAGCATAATTCATTCCATCTCTCGAGGTTAACTAGAGAAGTACTTCTGATCCCTCTCAATGGGATCCATTTGAAACACTATTTCTAAGATTTTAAGTTCTCCCTTTGTATTATAGCAGAATAGCTACTACAAATAAGTGATTTTGAAGCACATTTTCTTTTAGTTTCTTTCATAAGTGTTGTTGCACATGGATTTCAGGCCACTAGGGCTTGGTGTTCTGCTTTTGTTTGGTTTTGTCTCAGTTTTTTGCCACTGTTGGAGGAGTTTTCAGTTTCTTATTCATGATTTTTCTAAGTTCTTAAGGGGAAAAAGTGACTCCATGCCTAATGGATTTGCATAATGCAACTGGTCTGATGCTTAGTAGGAAAACATCTAGCAGAGCTCACCAAAGTGTTAATCAAATTTTCACCACAACTCAATTTGACAAAGCTGGTTTATTCAAGATTCATTTTAAGGTGAAGAGTTTCAATTTACCTCTGCAAATTTTTAACCATTACAAGTGTTTGATTTTATTGTGGAATATAGAAATGTAATGTGTTTAGTTTCTTATTATCAATTGTGGCGTTTAGTAGTGCATGAAATGAAAAAGGAAATGCTTTCATTCTAATATTCATTCACAGTGTTTCAAACATTGTTTTGCAAAAGGAAAAAGTATAGAATTGAACAATTATTTCACAAATTTTGTAATTGTATTCATTGGATAATAAGAACCAAGTGTCCCACACAAGTTGTGGGAGTAGCTGAGATAGTGTATCAAAAGGAGCATGCTACACTACTAACGATTAAAGAAATAGAAATCACATAAGAAGGAACATAATCATCATTTCTTGATATCTTCAGTTGATTCTAGAATGGTGCACCTTTCTTTGCTCTTGAGCTCCTTGTAGGCCTATAAGAGATGTTGAAAGCTATTAGAGCTCTGACTATGAAGTTTCCTACATGAATCATCAACAACAATGTAGAATGCTACTCATTGATACATTGAAACAAATAAGCAAGAGCAAGAAGTGTGACAAAAACCAAGGAGGAAACATCATAGTAATATATTTTTTTAATCTAACATTATTTGTTTCCATGTGCAGGTATAGGACAAGTCATGTTGTTGATTCAATTTAAATATCATAAAGGATGTGGTGTAAAATGGGCTCTCACAAGGGCTGAGACCCGACATGCTTTCCCTCAACATCCCACACAGGGGTTTTTAGAGAAGAAACAACTCAAAGTTGCTCAAAGAAGCATGTATCTAAAGGAGTGCATCAAGTGACATGAAGACTCATACAAGTGATCATCTAGGTTAGTCAAATCTCAAGTGCAATGAGATGAGAATCATAGGTGATCACTTGTTCAAATTAATTACCATCAACTGCGTCATCACATAATGAGATAGTGAATAGGCATACATAATGCCTTGTTTAAAATTCAAGCAATGGTAACTAAAGTAAATGAAGGAGATTCTAATCATCAACATCAAGTACTCTTATTTCAAAATCTCCCATGCAAGTGATAAGTGATAATTTTACATCTAATATGGCTGCTCAAAGAAAAAAAATGCATGAAGAGTGCCAAAGCAAGTTTTGATTTCATCACGAAGTAAGCCTTCAAGCAACTGTAGAAAGAGAAAAAGAATCAGAAAATAGACTTTGCTAACTGTGAGCGTAATGTATTAAGTGTTTAAGCTAAAGATGGCTTGAGGAAAACATCATTCAATGAGAAAATGTGCAGAATGAGGTAAGTCTTGCTTCAAAATTTCTATGCTACAACATAAAAGGAAATCACATTGCATTGTTTTATCAAAAAGTGAAGCCAAACATGCATTTCCTAGGCAATCAAAAGTAATGAAGGAATCAAAGTAACCTACAAGAGTATTACAACGGTTGAGTGCAAGCTTGGAATTGAATGAGGTGAATGCAGCAATATACAATGTATTCAGAGTTAAATTAGTATATGGAAGCCATGTTGAAAGGAAATATGAGAAACAACATGGAGAGTATGAGTAAATTTGTTGTTTGATAAGCAAATTGAAAGCTTTGAGTAATGTTTGAGCTTCATTGTGTTTGTGTATTTCAGGAAAATAGTGGAAAGAAATTAGCTTGTTTCATTAAAAATATCTTGAGTAAAGGAAAGTTTGCAAACTAGAAGTAAATGAACAAGCTACAACGACATATACACAAGAATGAAATCATGGTTGCTTTTAAGAAAATAGTGAGCCAATGCCAAAATGCATCTATGTGCAAGCAGAGAGAAGTGAATACATTTTACCTAGAGTGGAAGCAAATGTAGTGATACCAATCTTCTATATACATGGTGAGGTTCAAAAATGTAGAGATAATGAAGAATTTCAAGCTCATACAAGAATGCAAAAGACCCAGTTGTCCTCTCATGACTGCGGCCTGGGAGAGAAAATTTTCTTCATAAGCCATGAAACCCATTTAGGGTTTTATGCTCGAAATACAAATACAAAGCAATTGACAAGGGTTCGAGCCTTAATAAAAGAGGAGCCTTCAAGAAATGGTGGAATCAAAGCTACAAGCATGCGACCAAGAAGGATTTTGAAAACCCAAAAAATTAGAAGCTTTCACTCAAAAAGTGTTTTCATTTGACAAAGATATCACCTACATATAAGTGTGGATTGAGCCCCATGAACTTTCATTCTACATAAAATAAAGATAATACATGGTGGTGGCCATGACCTGTGTAATGGGTGAGCTCAAAAGACACACAAAGCTTTTTTTTTTTTAGAGAAAGCTTGAACGAGCTTTATTTAAGAGTGAAATGCTTGTGGGATGAAGGAATGGAGAGCTTACCTTTAGTGTCAAGGTGGAGAAGCCCAACAAACCTGTGGCTAGAGCTTCATGAAATGCTCAAAACAAGTCTCTTATAGCGGCCACAAAGAGTGGAAAGGAATGGTCGACACAAACAAACATGTAAATGAATTAAAACTACAATGGAAGCCACAACCAAAGGCCATATTTTCTCAGTGAATGGAGCCAAGATAGAACAAAAAAACAAAGTAAAAAGCTTACCACCAATGTAGACGATCGAATGCACTGAAGAATCAAAGGAGAGGAGCTCGAATGGAGGCTCAAAGATCAAACCCTAATCTCCCCATGGTGGTGCACATAGCAGATCCTTTTTTTTCCTCAAGGGCCGATGCAAATGACAACCAAGGAAAAGTTTGGAGGCCATTTTTGTGCTAGGGTTTTTACCCTATTGTTGGATGATGTGATGAAACCTCAAGGGCCGATGCAAATGACAACCAAGGCAAAGTTTGGAGGCCATTTTTGTGCTAGGGTTTTTACCCTATTGTTGGCTGATGTGATTTTCATCACATCTTTTTCATATTTTTTCAATGCTTTTCCATCTTTCTTTTGCCTAGGCCGAAACATCGGCCTTTGGCCTTTTATTTTAATTTTATTTTTGATGAAAATCAAACCATATATCATGCACATGGCCCCTCATTAGGGTTTCCTTTTTCCCTTCTTTATGCCTTGGAAAAATTTCATGTTAATTTCCCTTGAGACCAACTGATGACTTAGGGTCATCAATTTTTTTTCCTAAGTGGATGATGGGCATATATCTTTTTATGATTTTTTATATAAAAATCAAATATGTAAAGGAGCATCATATATAATGTTTGATTTTTTGCAAAAGTTAAATGCAAAAATAAAAATGATTGAAGATTAGAAGGGAAAAAAAATTCAAAAGATGTGAAGAAAAATGAAAAGTCAGATGTAACAAGGGAGGATTTCTATTTTGTAATTCAGAAATTGGAAATTTGTAAAACACTAATTAATCAATGTTTCTATAAATTTCTTAATTAGATTTTATTTAAATGCAGTTAGAAAATGCACTTCAGTTCATATCAAAACTTGCTATTTCTGAGTTTAGTCTTGGGCGAATTTGAAAAGAGGATGCCAAACTAAAGTTTCTAATTTCAGTTTCCAGTAGTTTGTACCTAATTTTGAGGCCTTTTTGGATCAACCTTTGGGTGATGGGAAGTTTCCATCTTTTTTATGCATTTTGGAGCTGTTTTGGAGGATAATTTTTAGGCTTTTTGAGGAAGCTCGAAAATGCAAAATGAGTTGCCTTTTGGAGGGACAACAAACCTGATTTTTCTATTTTGGCACTACAAGGTCACATCTTGGCTATAAATCTGAGAAGTTTGACTTTCTTAGGGTTCAAAAAATTTTAGTTTCTTGCTCCCTTAGTTCCTTTAAGAGATTTGTAAACTCATTTTGAATCATATTTTGATGCCTTGCTCCTTCACTTGCAATAAAGCAGCAAAGTTTTCCTTTTTTCCTTTCTTGTCATGAGCTCAAAGTGATAGTCAATTTTTTTTGTGATTCAAATTAGTGGATCCTTCTTTGTCCTATTGTTGTGGGTTATTGTCAAAACTTGCAAATAGGTTCAGGTTGCATATTATATTCAGTTTCCATGAAGTTTTTATGCAAAATACTAATGAGCTAAATGCATTAAGGTGAATTGTGAGAGTTAATTGTTTTGAAAGAAGTGTTTTGAGTTTTAAAGTTTTATCAGAATCTTAATTTCTAGTTGGTCATCATAAGTTGTAGGTGTTAATTTTCAGTTTTCTCCCTACTCCCCTTTCCCCTGAAAGTTTATAGATTAGGTGATTAACTAGAGGGAACCAACCAACTTTGGAGATTCACTCTCTTCAATTGGTTTACCCACAAACCAAAGAGAATTTCCATGTTGCAAGAGGATAAACGAGTGCAACTTTCCTAAGGGTGCAATCCTGATCGCCAACAATAACTTACCTTCATACTTATCAGAGCCCTTTTTTCATCCTTCTCACAAAGTTATCTTCCACTTCATCAAGGTTATCTTCATCTAGATCTTCACTACATGTAGCCTTAAAAGTATTTTCTAATTTAGTTCCATTTCTCAAAATTGGTTTTTTCATTTCATAAGATATCAAAGTACCCAACATCTGATCTTTAGTATAAGTCTTATAATCCACATATTCTTCAATAGTAGACACCTTTTTCATTGTATGCATCGGGGAGAGTTCTAAGAATCTTCTTCACTATTCTAGTTTCATCCACTGTTGCACCAAGTACTCACATTTCACCTACCAGCTCATCCACTCTCTGTACATAGGATTTAATATTCTCATCTTCAGACATGTGCAGGATTTCAAATTGTGCTTCCAAGTTCTGTAACTTTGCTTCTTTGACCTTTTCAGTTTTTCCATGAGTTGTTTCCAATGTGTCCCAAATCTCTTTAGCAGTCTTTAGATTTGCAACTTTAATTAACTCAAACTATGAAAGACTATTCTTCAGAATGTAATTTGTCTTATTATTTGCTTCATGTGTCTTGATTTCATTAGCAGTACTTGGACCATTAGCAAGAGTAGTATATGTAGTCTTATAAGCTTTCTCAACATCATATCCATAGTATTCCATATATTCTTCCATATTTATTTTCTAGATACCATAGTTAGTCCCATCAAACTTAAGACACTCAATAGTGATCTTTCTCACCATCCCGAACCTTCCTTAATTGGTTAATCTCTTCTCCAAGGAACCAAGATCTAATTCCAATTTTTGAACAAGACAACTGAGAGGGGGGGTGAATTAGTTGTAAAAAATAAACCTTTAAAAACTTCCACCAAAAATTAGATCAATCACAAATCCTTTACTCTGCTAACATGATTAATCATTAACTGTAGAAGAAAAAATTGAAAAACATCACAAACACACAATAACACTAGATTTACATGGAAGACCAAATAAGGTAAAAACCATGGTGAGGATTAGCTCACAATATAGAGAATATCAAAACCGATTACAAAGGCTCACTACCAGAGAAGACTCACTACCAAAATAGGAATCACTATCCAACAAGGGTTAACCACTCGAAGGGCTCACTACCATAGAATTACAAAGAAGATAGAAGAGATTCATTATAGAGAGAAAACAATCTCAATGCAATAGATATTTCCACCACAACTTTCTCAAACACTTGTAGAAATGCATGAATGATAAAGTACACCTTTAGCTCACTACTTCTAGAAACTCAACAATTAGATTTTGCACTGATCTACCAAAATTGCATCACATACACATTATTTCACATCTATCTCACATATATCTTGCTTGCATTCATGTCTTTCATAAACAACTCAACTTGTATTTATACCATCTTCAACTTTGAAACTTATCCAAAGCTGGTTACAAACCATTTGCATTTACAAATTCAAATTAGGTCAATGCCAAAAAATTCAAAAATGGAATTAGAATGAGGGGAACCCAAACACACACTTCAACATTCTTCCATAATCTTCAAAAGTAGTGTTAAACACAATTTCAGAAAAAACTAGTGTAAAACACATAGAACAATTAAGCACATACACCCTTAGCATGATTCGATATTTCCAAAAAAAAATTATCTTCAATAATAACATATCATTTTATCTCCAGAACCGTAAGTCATAAAACTTGAACAAGAAAAATTTTAGACCCACGACATTTCTCTCGAACCTCGACAAGATACACTAAAAAACACAATTCATAGCTGGTGAATGTAGCTTACACTATACAATGATCCAAAACCCCAAAATATAGATATCACAACTTCCAACAACCATGATTAACATATATGAACCACCCAATCATAGGTGCAAATCCCAAAGAAAAACTCAGAGCAACCACTGAATACCTGCAACCTTTCTTCAATACAATTTTCTCAATATCCTTGACATATACAACCAATAACCCGCATCTATAACATCAATGATGATAACAACCAGTTGATAACTAGTTAACTAGTCAACATAAATGACAAAATATTCATTCTTGCAACAAAAACAAAAGGAGAAAAAATGTTGATAGTTGTGGTCTATGTTGATGACATCATTTTTGGCAGAAGCAGTGATGAAATGTGCAAAAAAAATTAGAAGGCTATGTAGAATGAGTTTGAGATGTCTATGTTAGGAGAATTATTTTTCTTCATGGGATTGAAAATTGTTTAATTAGAAAAAAGATATTTTTATCTCACAACAAAAATACATAAAGGAGATGTTAAGCAAGTTTGAAATGGAAGATTGCAAACCTAATGCAATGCCTATGGTTAAAAGGTGTAAGTTGAGCAAGGATGATGACTTTGCTTTGGGAGATCAAACATTGTACCAGTTTATGATTGTAATTTTGTTGTATGTGATGGCATCCAGATCGGATACTATGTAGGTTGTTGGAATGGTTGCTAGATTTTAGGTAGCACCTAAAGAGACTCATGCGAAGGTGGTGAAAATATTTTTTAGGTATTTGAAGGCTACTGAAGAATTTGGTCTTTGGTATCCAAAGAGTGAAAACTTCACTCTTATAGCATACACAGATGTAGATTAGGTATGATTTTTAGATTACCAAAAGAGTGTTAGATACACAAGACAAATAAGAGGGAGGGTGAATCAATTGTATACTTTAAAACATCAAAAACCCTCATTAACATTTAGATTTGAATTGACCCTTATACCCTAACAACCATTAAACCCTTATCATGTATTAATAGAATGTAAACATATGAAACAATAATGAAAAAAATCCAAACACATGAGAACACTAGATTTATGTGGAGAACCCAAGAAAGGAAAAACCACACTAAGGATTAGCTCACTAATATATGAATTGCAACACTGAATACAATAATGATCACTCCTAAGGGCTCACTACCCAAAAAGATAAAGAAAGGCTCACTACCAAAGGAATCACTATCCAGAAGAAAGAATAATAGAAGGGGTGGCTCACTACCAATTTGAACTACTAACAATTAATCTCTCATATGTCGAAGGTGTAGATCCATTGAAGCACAAACAACTCATCAAACAGACTGAAATGTAGACACCTACTCACTACATCTAAAAGTCATAAGCATTAAGGCTTCCACTTAGACCACTATATTTGATCACATTCACATCTTTTGCATATCACTCTCGGCTCTTAATCCACACAAAAAATCTCCTTGTATTTATACCCTTCATGACTTAAAATATTCTCAATTAGGTCAACCTTAAGGAAATGTATGCACTTTAACCATGCAACACTAGATAGGTTAGAATGAAATACTTCCACAATAAAAGGAAGTGAAGCCAAACCATGACACTAATTAATTTGGACCCAAATATACACCAAAACACTTCTCAACACTTCCTCAAACAATAATTATCCTCTATAATTAGTACTAGCATGCCAGGTTGACAAAAACCTACAGTAACACTAACAAGCACCTCCAAACACACCTCTTAAGGTCCAAAAACATTTTGTAGACCACACAACAACACTACACAATATCCATACATCTCAAAATATTCTAGCATCATCAAAATACTTTGCACAACTACCACAACCACATGAAACTCAAGAACACCTTCATTCTGTGCAACCAGACATACTTGCACAGGCATCCAACTATATAGGAGCAAATTTTCACCCCTTACACAAATTCCCCTTTTACACAACCTCACCTTAGAAAATCAAATCTAAAGGAAAAATTTTACATCACCCAACTACCTTCCTTCCACTTGGCATCTATTTTTTATGTCAGTGAGAGAATATTTTTCAAGGATGAATGCATGGTGCATGGATGTCCACATGGTGCACTGTCGTCCCTGATGGATTCTCATGTCTGAAGTTGGAAAAGGCATTACACTTTTGATTGGGGTCGATTTGTAACATCCCTCTTCAACCAATTGACCCTGAAAATGGTAGATTCTCCCATCCCACCTTCAAAAAAACTCTCCTTTCATTCATTCCATTTCTTCACAATCTCTCTTTCCATTTCTACACACATTCTCAAGCCATCTCTTAACATTTCTAGCATTCACTTCACTCTCAAGTAGCATTTCAACACTCCATCAACTCCACATAGCAAGTGTGAAGCAAGCCTTAGCAGTGTGGGCTTGGAGTCTTGTGAGACCTCCCTTGATCATAGTTAAGGTTGTGGTGACCTTGCCAAGTCCACATAGACCTTCATTGGCTAGTGAGCTTTTGGGTGGAGGTGGTAACGTTTCGCTCCTCTCCTTTGTGATTTGGTTGAGTAGTAATTTACTATTTTGTAGTGTTTATTGCAACCTCTACTTTCTTTACCTCTTTATCACATATTTCTATCTCATTGGTATTTTGCTATCCATGGAGGTGGAAACACCAAAATGGGGGTGTCACTGAGGCAAACCCTTATACAGCCCCAAAAATTTTCCCCTTCTTACTTGTATGCAAGTGAGAGTACACATGGAGCTAGCTGGAAAATGGACACTTTTGTGAGATTATCTTTGTCACCCTAGTTCTTGTTTACTTGCTTTATCACTTTAGTATTTATTTCTTGCACTTCCTCATTCTGTTTTTATCGTCTAGATTTACTAGCTAGGCTATTAGTTTGTTTCTTGGCAGTTTCTGTTGTGTCCACTATTTCCTAACTGTACAAATGCTAATGTGCCTAAGAGATGCCAGTGTGCCATGTTGTTGTCCCAAAGCTACACTATTGTCCTCATACAAAGAGCTTTATGAGGCATAGTACCAAATCCAAAAACCATCTCGCCTAGCCCAAACCTAAGTTTAGGATCTACAAAAATGATTGGAGTACATTATAGTCCTCATCATTCTCAATTCTTGTCATAAAACACCTTTTAGAGTGAGGTAAGTTAGGGCAGTCCTCTGCTCTCGGCTCTCTATGACTTGGACCCTTAACATGGTTGGTCCCCCTCTCACATTTTTGGTGAACCTGACGTGAACCATTTGGGTTTTGTTTGGAAATATTGAAGGGCCCTTTCCTCACATTCTAGGAGTGTTGTGAGGAATTTTTCCTTACAACCCTACATGCGACCCCTAGTAGGCATAGTTGGAAGGTTCCATAAGTGTTGCAGAATGAATCCTTAACTGGGTCACTATCTTATTTCGAGCCTTTGGGAGATTTTCTTGAGAGCATCGTTTAGTGTGCATGATTGCCTCTTTTCTCTATCTACCTATCCCCCCTGCGTAGCCTACAAGTAGTAGTACAAGTATAGCCTTCACCTCATAGGACCTGCCAATGGGCTTTAATAGAGAACCATCTCCTCTTTATATCCCTACATGAATCAATGGGAATAATGTAGCATGTGTTCTTATTGACCTGACATCTCAAGTGAATATCATAACTAAGGAGATCATGTTAATTAATTTCCTACATAAAGATGGGTATGATGCACCTGTGAGCACCATCCGTACAAATAATGGGCTTTCCATGCCTCCTCCTAGTAGTATCATTCTGTTAGTTCTTATCAGACCTAAATACGTGAACTTGTTGTTTGATATAATCCCAAGGTCCAAAACTCTTTAGAGTGAAGCTAGGTATCCCCTAGTGAGTAGCTATGAATATAGTTCCCTTGGTTGTGCACAAATTTTTAAAGTTTATTCATGAGGGTTTCATGAATGTGATCCATGACACCGATTACATGTGGCATTTATTCTTTAGATCACTTTTGGCTTGCACCCATTGGTCCTCTCCCACCTACAAAGGACCCCTTGTACCTGACATATCAAAAGTACAAGAAAGGGTGCTTAACACATAGAGTGAGGTATCCTCCATCACCTTATGTCATTTCACATAGAGCATGTTTGAAAGATGACAACGATGCCGCCAAGGCCCGTAGAAGAGAAGAAGAAAATCCCTCTCAGGGTCCCTCTTCTTCCTCTATCGCTATTTAGCCTGACACTTCCTCTTGCCTTGCTATGGTGCCATCAGATTCTGTCCTACGTTTGTGAGAGAATCCTATGGTGCTCGCTTGGAAAAATCCAAAGCGTCCTGCGTTTGAGCTTCCTTTTCTTTCCACAGAGCCTAGGCCTGTTCGATATGGCAGAAGAAAAGGTTCCCATGGGGAATTCTCTATGTCTTGGCCTCCACGACCTCCTACCCCTTTTTCTCCAAAAATAATAAATGGGAAGAGGCCCACTATCAAGGCATTAGTGTCGATTCCACCTACTATTTATCAATTTGCTCCTCTTGCTCCCATTCAAGATACTGTCCCTCCACTAGAAACAACTATGGTGGACACTCCCATGGTTGAGTAGGAGTCTCCATGCCTTTGCAACCTTTGGTCTCTAGCTTGAAGAGTTACAAAAACTTCCTTGTACGTGAGCACAAGAATCAGTGGAAGGCTCTTGCAGCTGAGCAATCCACTTTGTAGAAGAAGAGGAGATGTCTACCCTTTCTTCAAGGCCTCCTGATGTGTCCTCCTCTCTCCTTCCCTCTGCTTCTGTTCAATCTAGTTCAGTCTCACTTCTAGGTCCCATTGTGAGTATGAGTGTGCCTGACCCTAAAAAGGTGTAGGTTTTTATCACTCCTTCGATGGAGCTGGCCTTATTGATGTCCCTTTCAATCATCCCAGCATTCCCTAAACCCGTGGATATGCCAAATACCTCGGTGGTATCTACAAAAGTTTTCTCCCCCTCTTCCTCCACACCTCTTGCCTCATCTATGGGGAGTTCACATCCCCCAAAAAAGTAGAAGATGGAGGATGGCCCTTCCAACAATGGAGGGTATAAGAGGATCCCACCTTCTCCAAAGGGTGGTCCTACACTGGCTTTTTTTGTCCTATTCATAGAACCATTCTTGGCTTCCCCTAAGTTTGTCACCGCTCCAGAATCACTCGGTGAGCCAAGCAGTGAATCCTGAGCATGGCCTTCCCCATCCATTGAGGTACAATAGGGAACTCCAATGAAGTGCATGTTTAACTCTTTGGATGAATTTTTGGCCTTGTCATTGATCTTCATGAAGTTGTTGATAATATCTCCACAAGAGTCTAGTGGAGAAGACCTTGCAGGGCCTTCTTCCTTAGCCCTTGTTGCGTGAGGGTTGAAAGCTCCTCCTCTTAATATTCCACCTTTCTAGGATCATCCTCCTTCCCCTTACAATGATCTAAATTGGGATGTGGATGACCTATTGGTCAATGAGTGTTAGGGGGAGGCCTCTTCTTTATCTTTAGATTAGATGTGTGTGTTGTGATGTGTTCCCCCATGATTGTGTTATGTGTTCCTAAATGACCTTTGTCACCCTTGTTGGCACTTGGATATAGGAGTGAATTTTGTGTCATAAACCTTCCTCTATTTGTATCATCATTCTTCCCTATTTGTGCTTGATCTTCGACAAATTGGTGATGATGCAAAGTGTTGGGGATATTTAGGCCTCCCTTCCATGTTCACTGAATTTTTTTATTTTTGTGTGAAGGGGAAGAATCATTAGATGAAAACAAAGATCAAAACATGATTGAAATCATAATCTAAGTTGAGATCAAACACATTAATCTAAGATCTAATCCCACACATATGAAATGAAACTAAGCTATTTGAACATACATTAAGAAATCTATAATTACTAGAATGAATGCAAGAAATAAACAAAGTGTTACCATCCTATAGTGGAGTGTATTTTCCTAATGTTGGATTGTTCTTATCACCATGAAGCCTCCAAAGTTTGTGTGCAAAGCTTTGATGAATGATGCTTGGTTGACTGAAGGAATGATGAAGCTCTATCAATGGTGTTCTTGATAGCACTTCGTTGCATAAAGTATGTTCATTCTTTGATCCTTTTTTTGTGAGGAGAGAGGTTTGTTATAAAGAAAAAGATATTTTGAATTGATAATTAGGATCGTGTTGGAGAATATCCAAATCAACGATCAAAAGGTGTTGAGAGGATTTAGACATGAGAATATTGTGCAAAGTTGATTGCACAACTTTTGTGATTGAGGAATAGATTGCTGATTTCAGGTTTAGATTGATCAATCAGGATTTGACTGATCAGTCAAGGTTTAGTTAGGAAATTGATGGTTGAGTTAGCAAATTAGATTTCTCAATTAGCTACCCATAATTTTCTCAATTAGAAAATGGGTGAGGAATATGAATTAATTGATTTAATTAATTAATTCCTTTTTGGAGTTGAACATGCATATCAAGTTTCAATTTTGCAAATATAGTTGCATTAGTTTGATTTGATTTTTGATAATTGATTTGAATAGTTTGATTTGATTATTCAAAATTTGGAGGGAAAGTGTCATAATTAAATTATTATGATTTAATAATTTAATTAATTTTGGGGAATAAGGAGATTTAGCGACGTAATTAAATGTTTGGTGTCATTAATTAGGATGAAATAAACTGGGATTAGGACTTCATTAAATAAATGTAATTTATTTAATTGGTTGAAATGACGAAAAAGTGAATTAATTAAATAATGTTGTTTTATTTAATTAACAATAGAATTAGGGTTTTTAGGGCTTTATTAAATAAATGAAATTTATTTAATTTGTCGAGAATGATGAAAAAGTGAATTAATTAAATAATGTTGTATTATTCAATTAATAGCAAAAATGGGCGGGGGACCTAGCTCGGTTGGCTAAGTATTTTCGTTGTGGCTTAGCTAGTCATGAGTTTTAGTCTCCCCCGTCCCATGGTACCAGAGGGTGTGTCGCGCCAGCACCGCCGGTCATGTTAAAAAGTTTACCAGGCACACTGCAGTTTATAGGGGGTCCTGCTACCCGATTCCTGTAGTCTAAAAAAAAAAATGAATAGAAAAAATAAGGTTTTCAGGACTTTATTAAATAAACAAAATTTATTTAATTTGTCGAGAATGATGAAAAAGTGAATTAATTAAATAATGTTGTATTATTCAATTAATAGCAGAAATAGGGTTTTTAGGACTTTATTAAAACAAAATTTATTTAATTTGTTAAGAATGATGAAAACATGGATTAATTAAATAATGTTATATTATTCAATTAATAGAGGAAATTATGGTTTCATATGTTGTTCGATGTTGTGTGATGTTTTGGGATGTTGCAGGATGTTTTGAGATTATTCTGAGGTGTTTCAGGATGTCACGGGATTATTCTGAGGTGTTTCAAGATGTTTTGGAGATGTTCTAAGATGTTCCAGGTTGATTCTGAGATGTTCTAAGACATTCTAGGGTGATTCTAAGATGTGATAGGTGTTAATTCAACTTTACATGTCTACAATTTTTACTTTGTCTTGTCGTGCATTCTTCACATGGTATGATATAATAGGGGGTTGATGACAGTTCATTTGTATACTATTATTATACTTATATATATTTATGAGCAGCTCTGACCCCAAAATATCATATCACCCTTGTTCCCTTTGTTTGTGATGTCTTTGTATCTTTTTTCTTTTCTTATCTTTCTCTCTTCTTTGCTTGAGTTGTCCCTTTCATGCGTGACAATGTCATCTCTATGATAGTTTGATTTTTAGAAAATGCATTCATTACCAATGAATCTTTTCTAGAGAACCTTTGCAAACTTTTCAAAGAATCACATTCTTGACTTGGACCTAATGGAACGTGTTTCCTTCATCATGGGTTTGTAAAGAAAGAACTTGAGAACTTTCCTTCAAGGTGGGAGCAGCCTTTACCTTCCCCTCGCAAGGGGGCATCTTCTTACTTTTGAATTCCTTGATGAAGTGAACATCTTTCGAAAGGATTCCTTGATGTTGAATTAATTTGTGAAAAAATTCTCTCACTTTTGAATAGTGCGTCCCTTGAGTGGACCCCTCTTCACACTGCGTTCCTGAGGGACCCCTTTGAAAGCCTTTTGAGGTATTGACAGTCTGCGTGACTATTCGCTTATTTTCCTGTGTGACCACTTTATTTTCTGACATGCTTTGTCTATGGGTAAACATGTCGCTTTGTAGGTGCACCTATAAATCCTCTTTCTGACTCTATGGAGTCTCCTTCTCTAGGTTCCCTTCATGTGAGAGATCTTGGGGGATACCTTCTTGCAAGTCTATAGGCTTGTAAGGTGCTTACTTCTTGGGGCTTCCTTCATGTGAGAGATCTTGAGGGTTGCCTCCTTGCAAGTTCGCGGGCCTATAAGACACTTTCATCCTATGGGATTTGTCCATCGTTGGTCTAAGGGCCTTCAGTGTACTTTTTGCAACTTCATAGTTCTACGAGGCTATGGAGTCTTTTGTTTGAAGCTCCCTAGGGAGAGTACCTATAGAGTCCTTTGCCTACCCTGCACTTTTGAGTTCACCAAATTGCAGTCTGCTTCCTTGATGGTTCAGGTATAAATTTATAACCCTATTAACTCATTGATCTACTTTACCTAAGCACTCATTAGTATTTGTGCTCGCTAAAGTGGGGGGAAAATGTATAGGAGAGAATTTTCACCCCTTATGTAAATTCCCCTTTTACACAATCTCACCTTAGAAAATCAAATCCAAAGGAAAAATCTACATCACCCAACTACCTTCCTTCCACTTAGCATCTATCCTTTATGTCAGTGAGAGAATATTTGATAGGGATAAATGCACGGTGTGTGGACGTCGTTGTGACACACTACCATCCCTAAAAGATTCCCACATCTAAATTTGGAAGAGGCATTACACTTTTGATTGGGGTTGATTTGTAACATCCCTCTTCAACCAACTGACCCCGAAAATGGCAGATTCTCCCATCCCACCTTAAAAAACACTCTCCTTTCATTCATTCCATCTCTTCACAATCTCTCTTTCCATTTCTACACACATTCTCAAGCCATTTTTTAGCATTTCCAACATTCACTTCACTCTCAAGCAACATTTCAACACTCCATTGTAGCAGCAACACTCCATCAACTCCACATAGCAAGTGTGAAGCAAGCCATAGCAACATGGGCTTGGAGTCTTGCAAGACCTCCCTTCATCACAGTTGAGGTTGTGGTGACCTTGCCACTAGTCCACATTCTCCTCCATTGGCTAGCAAGATTTTGGGTGGTGGTGGTAACATTTTGCTCCTCTCCTTGGTGATTTGATTGAGTAGCACATTATATTTTTATCTTATTGTTATTTGGCTATTAGTGGAAGTGGAAACACCAAAATGGGGGTTTGACTAAGGTAGACCTCTATACAACCCCAACAATTTTCCCCTTCTTGCTTGTGTGCAAGTGAGAGTACGCGTGGAGCTAGCTGGTGAACAGACACTTTGTGAGATTATCTTTATCACCCTAGTTCTTGTTTACTTGCTTTATCACTTTAATCTTTATTTCCTACACTTCCTCATTCTATTTTTACCATCTAGATTTACTAGCTAGGATGTCAATTTTTTTTTGATAGTTTGTGTTGTGTCCACTATTTCTTGACCATACGGATGCTAACATGCTCGAGAGATGCCAGCTCATTGTGCTGTCATCCAAGAACTATGATGTTATCCTCGGACAAAGAGCTTTCTGAGGCACAATACTAACTCCCCTAGCCCAAACCTAAGTTTAGGATCTATAGATTGATTCAAGTACATTATAGTCCTCATCATGCTTGATTCTTGTCATAAAAAACCTTTTAGAGTGAGGTAAGTTAGGGCAGCCCTCCGCTCTCAGATCTTTGTGACCTAGAGCCTTGAGGTGGTTGGTCCCTCTCTCTTGCACCAACACACTAAACAACTTTATGGAACAAATCAATAGCTAAAACTTCAAGTGAAGGAAGATACAAATTATATAAGCATGTTCCTAGATTTGCAACACCAAAACCTTCACTATAGAGAAATGTGTAGCAATCTAATTTCTCTCATACACCTTATTTTACCAGATAGACATACTATCAAACACATCTTCCACTATAGTATGATCCAAAACCTAAAACTCTAGATATGACACTTCTAAAAACCTCTAATCATCATGTCCAAACCACATGATCATATCTTCAATCATGAAGAAATGTGGAAGAAAACACTAAATACCACTTTGTCACACTAAACTCTTTTATTCAAAATTTTTCAAAAGCACTTGGAAACCAAGTGAACTAACTTTTTTTTTCTTGATGAATAGGAAGCTATCTATGTTGAATATTGTTGATACATGGTTTTCATTGATGTCAACAGTATTTCCATTAATGTGTTTAAGGTTGTATATGTCGAGGATATTGAGAAAATTGTAATAAAATAAGTTGTAGGTTGTCAGTGATGCAGTGAAGTTCAATATGGTGGCTAGCCAAGTATATTGATGATAAGAGGTTGTGGATTAAAGGGTTTTTTGGAAACTATATCTAGTTTATCCACATGAAGTTTTAGAGGTTCTCATGAAGATTTGATTGATTTATTAGTATCTGTGTTCTGACAATTTTTATGTTGCTTTAGTTGGTGTTTCTAAAAGAAGATGATGCGATTCTAGTAATTTCAGTTGTTGTGGATGCTTCTATGGTGATTCATGATGCTTGTGAATGTTTCTAAATCATGCTCTATCTGTGTTGTTGGTCTGCATTGATCGTTGTGCTCACGATTGGTGATTTTCTTTTGTGAGTTCATGTTTTTCACTATCATGGCCAACAAGGTGATTGTAGCATGTTGTGGATCTTCGAGGCATAATTTTTAAGGTGTTTCATTTTTAAGACATGTTGTTTTGGGTCCTTACTATGTTTTGGCCAACATTGTTTGGTCCGCATTGATAAATTTGTTTATTGATTTGGTTTGACAGTTTGTACACATTTCATATTTTGTTGGGCCGACATGTAGTTGATATTATCCTTAGTAGCATATATATATGATCAATTATTTATACCATTTAATGATATGGTGTGTGATAAATGTTGTGTGTTGTTTGTGAACAATGTTCTAATCTTTCGAATGCATAAGTAAAGTGTGAAGAAGAGGGAGAAGATGAAAGTGTTTATGTGCTTAACCGGAACTATAATCAGGAATTAGAAGATGCTATTTTCTCAATTCAAAATATTTTGGATGTAATTTGAGTGTGATTGTAAGATAGTGAGTCTTCTTTTGGGCAGTAAGCCTTTTGTACTTGAGTATCGAGCTCTAGGAAGTGTGCTTGAATGCATTACATTCCACATTTGTAATACTTTTAATAAGGTATAATCTTGTGGATTAACCTCCATCATGGTTTTTCCCCTAATAGGGTTTCCATATAAAAATATTGGTGTTATGTGTGTTTTTGATGTGGCGATGTTTTACGCTTTCATGTTAATTTATCATATCTAAGAATAAGTTTAATATGTATAATTTATGTGAAAACTGATTCACCTCCCCTCTCAGTTGTATGCCCTTGTGTTGCCAACAATTGGTATTAGAGCAGGTTCCCCTGGAGAAGCTTGACCTCTTGAGGTGATTTGGGATGGCGACATATAAGAAGGATAGTCCAAGATTTGATGGAACTAATTATTCTCTGTGGAAGACTCTAATGGAGTGTCATCTAAGATGCATTGGTGAACCTTACTGGACAATTAAAAAGAATAAATATATCATCCCATAGAATGGTCCTTCTTCTGCAAGTGAGATTAAGGAAGCCAAGTACAACATCAGGGCTAAGGAAACATTTTTGAGTGCTCTGATTGATTCCTAGATGACAAATGTAATGGAGCTAAAGAATGCTTATAAGAACTGGAAAAAGTTG
Source organism: Sequoia sempervirens (assembly GCA_007258455.2). Taxonomy (NCBI): domain Eukaryota; kingdom Viridiplantae; phylum Streptophyta; class Pinopsida; order Cupressales; family Cupressaceae; genus Sequoia; species Sequoia sempervirens. The sequence continues at coordinate 62,078,519 of VDFB02058242.1, forward strand.
GAAACTTTGTATGAAGGTGATACCCATGTGAAGATTGCTAAGCTACAAAGCCTGAAAGGGAAATATGAAACGTTGAGAATAGGTGAAGATGAGAACATAACTTCTTTTATGCAGAGTGAATGAACTTGTGTGTAGTATCAGATGTGTTGGTGGAACATTGGAAGAATCAAAGATTGTTGCTAAAGTTATCAGATCCTTGTCTGCTGCATACAAACATAAAGTTACTGCTATTGAGGAGATCCAGACCGTGACAAATGTAACCAAAGACATGTTGATTGGTAAGCTTTCTTCTTTTGAGTTAAGTGAGTTTGGTGAATCTCTTCCTAAGACAAAATCTGCATTCAAGGCTACTATCTTCAGAAAAGATAAGCAAAGATATGATCTAGGAGAAATTTCTTCTAGAAAAATGTCCAAGTATGAGTAGGAAATGAGAGAGATTGAAGAAGAAGAGAGAAAACTAGATGAGCTTGAAGCACTTGTTGTCAAGAGGGTAGCTAGAGGAGAAGGTAAGTATAAAGGGAAATTGCATCTTAAATGTTTTTCTCGCAATAAGATAGGTCATTTTTCCTCAAGGTGTCCAAAAAGAGTTCCTAAGCCAAGACCTAACACTAGTACACAAACAAAAATATATAACTAAATAAACTACTAAAAATTGCATATAAATGACTAACTTTAGTCACGTGACTATTAGTGGTTTATTTGTAGTCATTTATAACACCACTAAATTTATGACTAAACAATTTTATTCATAGATTTTAGTCCTTGATTTGGTCCTTGATTTGGTCATTGATTTAGTCATTTATTTAGACATTTATTTAGTCATAAATTTTAGTCACGTGACTATTTTAGTGGTTTATTTATAGTCATTTATAACACCACTAAATTTATGACTAAACTATTTTAGTCATTTATTTAGTCATTGATTCGGTCATTGATTTAGTCGTTAATTTAGTTATTTATTTATTCATTGATTGTTGTTAACTAGTCATTTATTTAGTCATGGTAGTCATATATTTAGTCTTAATTTAGTCATATATTTAATCATTAATTTAGTCCTTAATTTAGTCATGTATTTAGTCATTACAAATAAAATATAACTTAATTAATCCTCACAAATTTATACATATAAACTTCAAGTATCATAGATATTCAAATGTTAAAAAATACCATGAAATGAAGACTAAAATGCTTGAACAAATATGATTGATCAGACACAAACACAAATAGATTACAAATCAAGAAGAGCCACAACACAGTATTTATGAGTGGAGAAAAAACCACTCTGAAAATTTACTTCATTAAGCCTCATTGGAAAATCAAAATCTCATTGGTTACATTCAATGTCTTAGTGACATTGTACAACTTATAGACACTATATAAAAAAAATACTCCTATTTTCATCTACTTATACTATTTTCTCCTTCCTTAACTGCAATCCTTTTGGAAGGGAAACGACCTCCTATAGAGGCTTGACCCATTTAATCCCCTTGCAAATCCACAACTCTCCTGTCACTATTGGTTTTGGATCCTCCAAACTCTTCCTCATTGGTATTCACCTTTCACTTCTCCAATTTGGAGCTGCAGCCTAAAAATAAGGTTTTGAAATTTGCACATCAAAAACTCAGAAAATTCAAATACAAGAGAAAAAAATTCATTATTTCTCTTCATGGTGTTGTTTTATTAAGATAGCATGTTATTGAATAATTGATCTAATAGCTAATTCATGTATGAATGCAAGTATTCTTGTATATTCCACACCTTGTAAATTTTCCATAGGTTATAAATAAAGGGAAACCTCCCCTAATGATTTTAATAAAAAGTATAGGATGTTGCACTTACATGAAGTATGTCCACTGGTTCAAAAGATTTTGTGACCTTCCCTCATGACATGTTCATTTCCATGACACTCAACCCTCCATGCAATGTTATCAAATTTTTGGAACAACCTCATACTAGTTAGAAGGCTAATTTGAATCATCAATGATAAAATAATAATAACAATAAATAAAGAGCTTGCCACCAAAATGATCATTAATCAAGAAGAGAAAAAAATATAAGACTAAAGTTTAGTACTAGAGGTTGATAAGTTCTCAATTAATATGCCATATGGAAAACACCACCAAAAAAAGTCAAGGCGAGGTCAGCCAACTACATCTTTCACAACATCAGTTACAATAGAAATTACAAGTACTGAGAAAAAAAGCCCTATCATGGACTCAAATCAAGAATTTAAATTTATCAGTAGTTGTCCTAAATCAACTAAAATGGAAAACCATTTATACAAAGACATAATGCAAAGAAAATAAGAATGTTACCTAGAATAGCATGGTGTAACTTATCAATATTTTTCTAAAAAAAATAGTAGATACAAATTACAATGGATGGTATAGCTACTAAAAGTATTTGATAACAATTAACACCCTTCTTGAGCACTCGATTTGTTTGTAACCTAAGATTATTCACTATTATTTGGCTATCTTCTTGTTATATTCAAGCAACTAGAGAATATATGTAGAATGTGCAACCTTGGTGTTAACATAGACCCAAAAATCAACTTCTAATAACATCTACAATCTACACTTTCAAGGTGTAAAATTGGAAGTACCTTCAAGTTGATCACTCTCTTTGAGACTAATACTAGTCATTTTTGCAGCTGTTGGAACACATTGAAATTAAATAAATCAACTGAAAAAAGAATAGAACAACAACCTAACAGAGGTGTGGATCAACAACACCATAATAACTAGTGTAATTAAGGTACCTACAACCATTGATAGGTCCAAGATACTTAAAATCATTGATGTAAGTGTACTGAAATATTTTGGTAACTCCCTCATAGGTAATGGTACATTCCAATCATCGATGTGGAAGATCTCAATTGTTGTGTTTTGATATCATGTTAAACTATGGTCTATGGGTTGCAATATTGCAGGATATGCCCAAAATGGATTTGTTGAAAAGGCTTTAGAAACTTTCAAGCAAATACAATTGGCAAGTGTAAAGCCAGATTCCACAACCTTTTCCAACATACTCCCTGCGTGTAATAAAACTCATCAAATGGTTTATTCTTAGCATCATAAAATTGAAAAAAAATGATTGACCTAAAGAAAAGAAAATAATTAAATAACACAAAGTGAACGAGACACGAAAAATTGTTATGATGAACATTTCACTTGGAAATTGGAATTGTTGCACCACTTTCACAATAGAGCAACATGTAATAAAGGGGTTCTCCTCATAAAAGCTTCAAACTCAGCCATTCATGAAAGAATGTCAAAGAATTTCTTGCAAATCACTACAAAATATACATGGTGAATCCTTACCATAAATCATGGATATTGTGTTTTAGTAATGTACCATTTTTTTCTCAAGGCCACACCATTTTGTTGGAGACTATAAGGAGTTGTGGATTCCTCTTGTCCAATTGAGAGTATGCTCCCATTTGAATTGAGACTAACCACCATATTTTACAATATCAAATGGACCACCACCTTTGTTCTCTCTAGGACAAGAGACCAAGGAGCAGTTTTTTAGTGTCATGTCTACCATGAAATCCATGGGAGGCACCGATTATTATATCATAATTACCAAACTTAGACTTAACATAGACATTGGGTGTTTCCTCCCTAAATCAATTTTAAAAATTATAAAAAACTAATCAATTGCAAGCTAATTTGAGTATAGAATGCCTGAAATAGATGCCATCTCATGGAATACAATGATTGCGGGATATGCACAAAGCCATCTCATGGAATACAATGATTGCATGATATGCACAAAATGGATTTGCTGAAAAGGATTTAGAAACTTTCAAGCAAATGTAATTAGCAGGTGTGAAGCCAAATTCCATTACATATGCCAGCATCCTCTTTTCTTGTGCCAAAATGGGAGCTTTGGAGCAGGGTATGAACATCCATCAAAATAGATGGGCGATTTTTGTCAGATATTATGGTTGGAAATACTCTATTAGACATGTATGCAAAATGTGGAAATGTACACAAGGCACACGAACTATTTGATGGAATGCCTCAAAGAGATGCCATCTCGTGGAATGCAATAATTGCAGGATATGCACAAAATGGATTTTGCAAGGATGCTCTCAAAATATTTGAATTAATGAAGCACTCTGAAACATATCCTAACATTGTAAGCTTTGTTTGTATTATCGGAGTATCGAAGGGATTGAGCTTTTTGTCCCACCAAAATTTACTTCTCCCGCCGATGAATTATGTGGCTACATTTTATCAAAGTATCAGAGGGACTAAGCTTTTTTTCCCACCGAAATTTACTTCTCTCGCCGATGAATTATGTGCCTAAGTATTATCGAAGTATCAGAGGAATTGAGCTTTCTGTCCCACCAATATTCATTTCTCCCTCTGATAGAATCTTCAATCATGTGCTCTTTTGTATTGCGCCATATCAGAGAGACCACACAATGATTCCCACTGATGTGCCAGTTGGATGAAGAAATTTAAGAAGGTGGATGCAGTGGGTTTGGGACAGTATGCCATAAGTTGGGCTATGTTTCGGTCAATTGTTGTGTGTTCACGAGGATGTGGTTCTTTTGGTTGTGTCCTTCCACATCTGTGTATTGGGACACCTACATGCTTTCAAATACGTTTGCTTTGTTTGTGGCATTGATGAAGGAGATAACTGTGGTTGCGGTTCCTCTATTTTCCGACTATTGTGATTTAGAATGTGACAATGTTGCAGTAGTAATGGAGGGAGGGATATGTAAAAGTATAACTCTATATGTCAAGAGGTGCTAGGGACTATGTAAATTTCCCTGGTTATGTTTAGTTTTTTAAGCTCTATTCTGGTCTTAATATGACATAGATAGTTTTGGGATTTGGCCTCTCTATCTAGATAGATAGAAGTATAGGAGGATGGTAGATAGTCTGATTATGAATATTCTCTATTGATCTCAAAGACTCGGGGCTATGCCCATTTTGATGGCTCCTAGACCTTAAAGACAGGTTATATGAATGAAACAAAAAAAGAATGATGTCCCAAAATAATAATAGAAATTCATCTACAACTAATTAGAAATTATGTATTTTGTATTTATCCATCAAGTCTTTCCTGATATCTTTTGTCGTATTGGTTGTTAAGGTTTATGTTTTATCTTCTTGCAGGATGCAAGCAAGCCATTTTCACATCTTGCAAACACTTCTTAGCCTCTTGAATATGACATAAGAGTAATATAGCTAATTTTCAATTTGTCTAGTCTTTCTTAATAAACACACAGGATAAAAAATAAATTCTAGAATAGGACATAAGAGTAATGTAGCTAATGTTCAATTTCAATGCTTTGGAAGTTATACAAATAACATCAACATATTTCAATAACATCAACCGAAACTAAATTTCTTTGAATCCTTGCCAACCACACAAATGTCCAACATTGCATAACCAAGAAAGTACCTATGAGATTTGTGGTATTTATCAAGCAACAAAACCAATCATGTGTCCTTTACTTGATCATCCAAAACCTGAAAATGAGAGATTGGGGGTTTGTGTTAAGTTGAACAATAGAACATGGATTGTTCTAAATTATATCTAAATTGCTACTTTTTAAGGGTTCAACCATGATACACTCATTCCCATCTGATGCACTGAAATTGAAAGAGAAAGTGGAGTTATTTAAGGAACATTGTAAAAATATCTTGGCCTGATTCAAGCTTCAAAATTAATGTTTCAAAATGTATATGGAATTTCAAACCACAAGAATTCTAGAATTTATATTTGATGATAAACAAAAGCTTATGGACTGCCATAATATTCCAATAATGTGATTCAATTCTCTAGAGTTGAATCTCATACCCCCACTATTTGCATCACATCATGATTCACAGACAAATCCTGGGACCCAACCACCACCTAGAACAAAAGGTTCTTCATGTAAGTGTACTTTGTTGGATTATCAATTTTGTGGTAAAATTAGACAAATCAATTCTACCAGAGAGGTGAAATAATTACAAATATCAAATATGTGTGTTAATTATGATCACATAGCAAAACATCATTAAACTCAAGCAATGCCTGCATTAAACCAGTTTAAGAAACTATGTGGCTTGTAAAAGTTGAAAACCATCTTTCTTCTATTATTTGAGGTTACAATAACATGCTTGATATTGGTAAATAATCTAATTTCCTTAAGAACCAACATAAATACCTTTATAGGGTTTGGGTCCATAAACTCTTTGGCTAGTTGATGAACACTAGGTGGCCAAGTTGCACTAAACATAACCATCTACCAAGATGCATATGGTAGGAGAAATATTAGAGGCTCAGTCTCTCAAACATTAGAATACCAAGCTATCGACATAAGTGAAAGAGCTTGCCCACTTTTTCAATTAAAAGGGACTTTCATTTCAGACATACATATGGAGCCCACAATATTGGTCTGGCCCTGTAGATAATAGCCATGGAAGAAAAGAAAAATAAACTATTTTCCATGATGCATCTATTAGCTCAGACATAAGAAATTGACATTAGAAGTGTGGGACACCTAGGACTATGTGTGCTCTATTTAGTTAGGTTTTTGGTTTGAAAAGTTTTGGTTAAATTCTATATTCATTGTTGGGTTTATTTGTGTGTCTATCTTGTGAAAGATGATTTTATGCACATACAATTGAAATCCTAGAAATCTCCATACAGATTAGAGTTGCACATACACTTTAATGGTCTCTTTTAGACCTTATTGACCCACTTCATGACTTTAAACTCCTATACCAACCTATGACTCCTTATTTTGATCAAATTCAAATAAAACCAATTGGGTGCTCTTGCACCAACAAGGCATGCAAAGTTTTTGATAGAATGCCTAAAAGAGATGTCATCTCATGGAATACAATGATTGTAGGATATGCACAAAACATATTTTTTGAAAAGGCTTTAAAATATTTCAAGCAAATGCAGTTGGTAGGTGTAAAGCCAAATTCCACAACCTTTGCCAGCATCCTCCCTGTCTGAGCCAAAATGGGAGCTTTGGAACAGGGTATGGACATCCATCAAAGCATAAAGGATAGAGAAATTTTGTTAGATGTTGTAGTGGCAACAACCCTTGTAGACATGTATGCAAAATGTGGAAACATAGACAAGGCATGAAAACTGTTTGAAAAAATGCCTCAAAGAAATGTGGTCTCACAGACTACAATAATTGCAATATTTACGCAAATTAGATCTATTGAAAAGGCTTTAGAAACTTTCAAGCAAATGCAATTTTCAAGTTTAAAGCCAAACTTTGCAACCTTTGCTAGCATCCTCTCTGCCTGTTCCAAAATGGAAGCTTTGGAACAAGGTATGGGCATCTATCAATGCATAATAGAAGGGGGATTTTCATCTAATATTATAGTTGGAAATTGTTTGGTTGACACGTATGCAAAATGTGGAAGCATAGAGAAAGCTTGCGAAGTTTTTGACAGAATGCCTTGAAGAGATGTCATCTCTTGGACTGCAATTATTTTTGGATATGCACAAAATGGATTTGTTGAAAATGCTTTAGAAAATTTCAAGCAAATGCAATTGGCAGGTATAAATCCAAATTCCACAACCTTTGCTAGCATCTTTCCTGCTTGTCCCAAAATGGGGGCTTTGGAATAGGGTATGAACATCCATCAAAGCATAAATAATGGAGGAATTTTGTTATATGTTGTAGTTGCAATTGCCCTAGTAGACATGTATGCAAAATGTGGAAGCATAGACAAGGCATGTGAACTGTTTGATAAAATGCCTGAAAGAGACACCATCTCATGGAATAGGATGATTGCAGTATATGCACAAAATGGATTTGCTAAAAAGGCTTAACAATCAAGCAAATGCAATTAGCTGGTGTGAATCCAAATTCCATAACCTATTCCAACATCCTCCTTGCCTGTGCCAAAATGGGAGCTTTGGAGCAGGGTATGAACATCCATCAGAGCATAATAGATGGGGGATTTTTGTCAGATATTATGATTGGAAATGCTCCATTAGACATGTATGCAAAATGTGGGAAGGTACACAAGGCACGCGAACTCTTTGATGGAATGCCTCAAAGAGATGTCATCTCATGGAATGCAATAATTGCAGGATATGCACAAAAGGGATTTTGCAAAGATGCTCTCAAAATGTTTGTTGGTATAAAGTTTTATAAATCTAATTACTTAAAACTGAGATAGATGATAGGTAAACCCACATTCCAACATGCTCACCTATTGAAAATGGCTGCCAACATAAAAAAGATACCTACTCTAGTCTTATTTGAATTTTTCTATAAAAGATGCTTAGCATCTAGTAACTAAATGCTTTATAATTGAGTAATATAAACTCAAATAGATACTTTCTAATCAATGAAAGTTATTGAAGTGAAGCTTACAACAAAAACAAAATGATCTTTATATTGCCTCATATATTCAAATTTTATAATGAGAGTGCAACTAACTCTACAATGAGGATGATAAGTAAAATAGACTTGACAATAGCCATAAAACCACCACGAAACAAAGCTAGTCTCTACAATAACAAAACATGTTTACATAAGGATCAAAGGAATTATAATTTTTGACACATTTTTAAAGTCCAATAATAAAAATATTAGGAATACACATGCTATTATCAAGTTAAAAGCAATTGCATAAGCATATTCCAGTATAATTTAAAACCATAAACCATTAGAGAGCATATGACCTTAAATTGGAAATTCAAATGTGTGCATCTATTGACAACATCAAAAGATACCATTAAAGTAATCTTTATTGTAGAAGCTTTGATGTTCTCTTTTGCAAAATAAATCTGTTGTAACAATCTTCTCAAATTTGTTTGCAACAAACTGCTTCCAAAGAAGACATGTTATAACTTATAAGCATATTTATTTTCTTTGAACTTGTAGAGGAGCTAAAGAAGGGGGAAAAAATATCAAATGCATCAAATCAACTCTCTAAGGGAAACTCCAAGTACGATTTGGATTTGTGAGATTCGACCCACAGTATGATGGTGCTCATAGTAGCTTCATCAGGGTTTGTGTTTACATTGATTTGTCCAAACCATTGCACCATTCTATTGACATTCTTTCAAATAAAGGATTTTGGAAGATTATTTTGTTTATAGAACTCCTCATAAACAAACCAAATCCTATTGAATCATTCTTGGCCGAATTATCTAGCAAGTTTAACAAGGCTACACATAGAGCCACAAAAAGATCAGTTAGATTAGTTTTCAACACCTGTCTCACATCTTAGTTGGTGTGATTTGTTCCTCAATTGAGCTATGAGCATCTTCATTTTCCATTTGTTAGTGAAATCAAGCCCCACAAATTTGTTTTCAAAGACTATCTCAAGTGGGTTCAACTAAATATGAAGCTTATCTAATTCTTATCCTTTCAACACAAGAAGACCAAAACCTTGGTTTTGTTGGTGTTGACTTAGATCATGAGTGCCAACAACATCGTCCCATCATTGGAACCACCACCCAAGTCTTGGCGATAGGCATGAACTCCATTGACAAGATCCCCATCAGACCGTTGTGGGAATAGGAGACCTCGTCCTATCGATAGAAGATCCTCACATTGATGAAAAAATAGAACTATTGACGCATCACTGGAACCAAAAGACACGTCTGACCGATAGACCAATAAGGTGGGGCAATTAGTTCCATTTTCTATAATGTGGTAAGCATCATATAGGTAACTCTATGTCAGGTTTGGGAACTCTTCTTGGAGGTTCTAAATGATTTGCCTCTTTTTTATAAGACTGTGTTGGCAGTGCCACCTGGATCATAGTTGTTTGGTGGGATTCCAAACCTAGACAATGAGGTGCAGTTGTGGAAATCTCATAGAGAGAAGCTACAAGCTACCATGATTATTTTGCTAAATGAACTTATATTAGATTCTTGGTTAGCATGGCTTAAGACATGTGCAAATGATATTCTCTTCGCAGATAGGCTTGGGGGAAAGTATTTGCTTGATCTTGTGAAAAGTGGCAAGGAACTTGCAAAGAATGAGACATTGATCAGAGAAACATTGGACAATCTAGATGCATTTGAAGGGATCTTGGAGTGGCTAAAAATGCATTTTGGTTCAAATGTTGAGTTTCCATGGTAATGTGTGTGAGATTTTTTTGAAGCACTCAAAGAGTTTGTGGGATGAACTTTTTGAAAGCCTGTTTGTTAGTAGGATGAAACAAATAATAGTTGATGGATTTTTAGATCTGCATGAGAGAGTTGAGGTTGGTAAAATCCTTGAAGCCATAGTTACATCTCTGGAAAGTTACAAAGATGTTGAAACCCATTTGCAGAAATTAACTACTAGTGATGGTTGGCTTGTCAAGAGAGGGGACCTAAAAAGCATCAATTTACTTGGGTTGAGTTTTAGATTTATGATGACAAATGATGAAGACTGGTTTGGTCACCTTAACACTTATTTTGGAACTGAGGTTAGTCAAATAAAAGATACCATAGATAAGGGGTCCAAGAATATTCTGGAAGACCTCCTATGTTTTCTTCATTCACATAAATCTCCTTTAAGGATAAATGATTTAGCACCTTATTTGCAAAAGCAATGCTTCCATTTTATCTCAACATTGATTGTTGAGATTGAAGAACATCTTGCACATCTTTCAAAATCTCTCTATCAAGAAATAAAAAATGAGGAGATTCCAAAAAAAATGAACAAGGAGACACTAGAACCAATAGTTATAGTGGAAAGGGCACTTTTCTTAGGAAGGCTTGTAGTTGCTCTCAGTTTTCATTCAACTTCCCTTCCATTAGTTCTTGGCTCGTCTCAGCTCTAGTTTGTTGAGAACAAAGCTTCAGTTTCAGGGAAAGGATCTTCGGCTTTTAGATATTCTAGTACTAATTTTGATTACCCTCTTCTAGATAGTTTTGGAAGATAAATACTAATGAGAGTGGTCGGTTTGAATCCTGAATCATAGGATAAAAATAATAGCACCAAATTGAATAAACTGAGAAGAACTATGCACAATCTTTGTATCAGAGCTAAGAGGTATCACCCAAATTGATCATAATCCTAAATATGAACATATATACACAAACCAAATGGGGAAATCTACATTTTGTTCAATTGAAGTTAATTAGTTTTCTATTTGGAGGGTGGATTGCTTGTAGGCCTGAAGTTTGCCATATAGTCAATCAACTAGTTGATAACTATAATAGAAATTGTCCATGAAAACTAAATAGGGGCATGCACATGCACATCTGTACACAAACAAATGGGAAAATATACATTGTTCACTTAGTTCAATTAGATTTGAAAAGATAACTCCTGCCCATCGATATGTTGAGAATTTCATATGTTTCAATGATTTAAGCAAGCAAAATGCACAAGGGCTAACTTTTCTGCCTATAAAGTACTTATTGAACACCTGACAGATTAGGATTTAAGCAACAAAGTCCTTCAATAATCAATTATATACTCTATGGAGCAACCTAAGTTGAACATAAGTTTTGAATGAAGGAAAAAAATAGACTTTCAAGGATTTTCTTCGTGCAGGCAGACTCAGATTAAATGATTTTACAATTCTAGTGTTGATAATTACATGCATAAGTTATAAAAGAAAACAAGAAATTGTCAGGTTTATTCATGTGAACAAAAAAACTAAACTTGAAGAGAAATACAAGTTCCTATTTTATTCTATCTGCTACTGGAATCCATTGGGATGACACAAATCAACAACTAGTTCAACAAAAAATTAGAATGCTTAAATTTTTTTTTTGATCTACATGAAATGATATAATATTACATGTTTACTCAAAATAATACCTCCCAATGTAACTACCTATTAGGAGGAAATTTTCTTAGGAGAATAACATATCAGAGTCCTTTCTGAAGTTGGCCCCAATAAAGCTTTGGATGGGGTGGAAGTTTAGAGATTAAGAATCCTTCCAAATCAGCTCCTTTGATTTCATCCTCCCAAAATTCTAGACCTTGCTTCTCCATCAATCCATCATTAGGCTATGTTGTGCTTGCAACATGTGGCTCATCAGGACCTATTTTTGCTGCTAGAACTTTGGCTCTTATGACACAAATGATTCTAAAACCCTCATTTACATCATAGATGGTCTCATTAGACCTTATTTAATGAAAAAAAACTACATCTTATGCCTAAAGACCCTAACACATAGACTTTAGAAAATTGACCTCTTGATGTGAACTTCATATACTTGGTGCTCCTGCACCAGATAGTGAAGTGGAAGATTGGAGGGGATTCTAGCACAATCACAAATCTAGCAAAAATTGCATGGTTCAATTATCCCATGTCTCCAAATTGAAGATATTGTGTATAATCATAAGGTCAACAAGATCCTTGTAGACAAGACGATGGTAGTTAGGCTGAATAATGGTTTCATCTACAATATTTAAGAATTGCTCCACTTAAAAGTGAACTTGGAGCTAAGTTTTTGTAGTGTGTAGACATCCAAGTGACTTGAATATATTTAGATCAATGAAAATACTGATTTTTAGCATATTTCTACAAAAATATTTGTTTTCAAGCCATGTATGGCCCAATACAGACTAAAAAGCATGTTTAATTGGTTGTAAATAGTAGAGCCTTCAATCACCTTCCACATTCTTCATGTTTCATGTAGATTGATCAGGTATTGTGTAAGTTATTTGAGTTTTTGTGAAATTAGTCAGGAACCCTCATTAGGGTAAACAATGGTTAAGAAAAATTGTTTCCTCTCTTTCCAACTGGTGAAGTCCTCTAATTCTTTGTGAGATTACTCCTACATGTATGTTTCTCCATATTCTAATTATTTTTGGATCAAAATACAAAGTTAAGGTGATGAGAGTTAGAATTCTTAATTGAATTTTCGGTTACAGACTGATAAAACTCAGAGTTTCAATGGAACTTAGCCTAGGGTTTGGTAAATTGAGCATGGGAATGGCTATATAAAGGTCTATTAAGCATCAATAGGTAAAAATACCTCTATTTGAAGCACTACAATAATGAGTTTTTGTGTGGAGATTATATAACCAATAAGCCCTATCTTGGATGCAGAGCTAATTAGCCCTGTTTTGAGGCGTAGACAGTTTGTTTGTACACCTTTTCTCCGAAATAACCTAATGAAATATTTTGATATGTTTTGGTACATGAAAAGGGGGATCCTAATTGTTGATTTTAGTCAGTATTAGAGGTCTCCATGGGAAGTTATCTCTGACAGTGTTGAGATGCATGGCTACAAGGAGTACAATCAGTCATTAAAGTTTGTCTATCAAAGTGAAAAGCTCTATGTATTAGGGTGTGGAAAGAGTTTAATCATGTTAAATTTATTCTAGTAATGGTGTCTCAAGTGTTGAAATAGATAATGGTGTCATGATAAGCAAAGTTGAGGGTTGAGGTTTGTAAGTACCATGGTGAAACAATGAGGACAGTCATAACAAGGTGATGTAATATGAAAGGGCAAATGTTGTAATTGATTATTTTTTATTAAGTTAAAGTTGACCAAGGTGTCTTGAAGGCTTTCTAGTGTTTTGGGACTCTTACTTGCACATTTTTGTGTGGGTTGAGTGATTGGAAAGGGAAAGAAGAACTTGAGATGAGTAATCAAACTAAACATGTATTAAGTTTGTTAAAATGGAATTGAGAAGCTGATATTTTGTGTAGCCACAACTAGAGTGTTGGAGGCTGGCAATTGGTAAACTTAAAATAATTCCTTTTGAACCTCACTAGTTATAAATCTGAATTCCCATGTTTACTTCTCATTTATTTTCTATTCTAACAATTGATAGAAGGAATCAAAGGCCTCCAATCAACAATAATATAGAAAGACGAAATTCTACCTTGATTGCTGACCTTCACGAAAACTTGCAGAAGGCTTCAAGGTACCACCTTGGGAGCATAACACTATGATTTTGGAGTTTTTATCCATTTTTGATCTCACTTCTGTCAAGTAAAAAAAAAATCCTTAAGATATAGTATTCAAAATTTGAATAGACTTTCTTTTATGATAGATTCTTAATAGAGTTGTTAATTGACATGCCTATAATTCCAATGTTAGAAAACATTTACCTTCAAGAAACTCTGGATTTTCTTCAGTTCCTTGAAAAATCCCAAAGAATGCAAATGCAACATGTCTAGCAACATCCCATGCCATCCACTCTTTTATTAATCTATAAATTTGCACATTTATAGCTCCTTCTAGATGATATTGAAAAAAAGGGCTTCATCAGAAATATGAGGAACAAGTGCACATTAATAAGAATTTACCGCCAACTTCTGCAACCAACATTAAGGAAGTAATTGGAATCAAGAATACAAAAATACAAGTACAACCAACTATCAATTAACTATATATGCAAGAAGCTAGAAGATATACATTGGCATACAACAATAAACATATAGAATTCTTACCCATTTCTTCACTCAATATTTTCTTGAATTTTTAAAGATTTAAGATAAAACCTTGTGGTAGTTTTTTACATCAACATTTTGGATCACACTACGTGATCCTCTCATCACACAATGTGATCAGAAACCATGATCTAAAAAACTACCATGCAGTTGTATCCAAAAGCTTTAAAATGAAAAACATAATGCTTCTAAACAAGCTTTTCTTTTCACCTTACAATAATAATTCCTTAAAAATATTCCAGTATACTTTTGTTTATTGTGAAATAATGTGATGATTCCTTCAATTTTAGGTAGAACATAGACAAGTAATGAGAAATTTCCTATTGAGATTAAAAACTACAAGAAATCCTCAAAATCCCAAGAAGCATGAATGGTATTTAAAGTACCTACTTCTTTGAATTTTGCCTCTTGACGCACATCTAGAACAACATTCCATTTTCTTTCTGAAGTTTGAATGCTTCATTGAACTTCCATAGATCGCACCTGCACGTTCTCTCAAACATCATTGACACAAGGAAGAATTTGGACTTTGGTTCCTTAGAAAGCAAGCAAATACTCTATTATATAAGTGGTTTGTAATATTTCTTTCTTTGTACTTGTAATTAGGATTTTAAAAATTAAAATCCACAAAAGTGTTGAAGAAATAAAAGTAACTAACCCTCACAACATATGCCATAATCCTATCACAGGATCTTTCTATCAAACAAACAACATTCCAATCACTATTCTATCCTTATCCTAAAGATGGATCATTGAGTACAATCCAAAATATTGATGGAAAAAAGAAAATACAGTTAAATCCAAAAGCTAAAAATTCATTCTTCTTCAGACAACATTCATATCACTTCGTAAATTCCAAATAGAAAATGTCAAGAACAACAATATACCTTCCTAGTCAAGACATTGATTTGGGAAAACTTTTGTGCTAAGAATGATTCAATCCCAAAAGCACATATAATCAAGTGTAATATGTACTAAATATTCTTCAACAATTTCCATTGGTTGTAGAAAAATAAATTTTCCATGCATTCTCAAGGGAGTCTAAAGAGGCCAAAACAGTTGTATTTGCATTGTCTCTCCACCTAAGATAAGTGGATTGCTCTGCATTTAAAGCATATAATGAAGCTAAATTTAATGTAATTTTAATTTATGAGAAGTGCAATTCATTCAAATTGTAAATATTTTGAGAAGAAGGTAAGTAGTTCCTAGTTTCATATGCAAATACTTATCTGCTTTGCAAGAAGAGTCTCAATGTAATTAGTAGCATATATACAACCTAGTTTATAAAAAATAAAATCAATTAAATTCTAGTTTATAGAAGAGTGTTCGGTCTATACAAGAAGATGATCTAATTTTTTTCCCAATAAATGATAAAGGCATACAAATAAATAAGGTTTAGAAAGTCACTGATCAAGTCAGTCTTTTGTCAGAGTTCTAGCTATGTTATTATCTTTCAATGATGCATTGCCAAAAACTTATTTGTGCATTTGGATTTGTTTATGCACTAATATATATTAATATGATTCCTTTGATTATTTAAATATAAAATGAACCATTTCATCATCACTAAACAAAAGGAAAAAACCATATTTAGGGCACTTCTATCATGGTTCATATGTATTCACTTCTTAAATTGACATCACTGAAGCAACCATGGTTTAAAACATATTTCAGCTCTATTCTTAACGACTAGTAATAGAAAATGAAGCAGATACCAGTACCACTTTTTAAAAGTCATGCCCTTCTCCACTCCAAGAGCCTCATCCAGTACATACCACATAGAGCTGGATCCTATCAGGAAAGAACCACTCAAACCCACATAATTGAAATAGCCCCTCTTTAGGATATAGAAGCAGACGAAAAAGAACAACTGGCACTATCATTTTTCTAGGGACTATAGATTGGATATGATGTTTTTGAAGTCAAATTTTTTGTGAATTGTTTGTTTTATTTGAGTACTATATTCTTTCTTTAATCCTGTCAGCCTAAATTGTATACTATTTCGATAGTCAGTCAATCTTATCTCAGGATTCTAGTGGTGATCTATGAGCTGAAATTTTTCTCTATATTTTATCCTCATGTCTTCCTGATCAGAAAAATAATATGGAGCATTTAGCCATTTTTAAAGATTTAAAAGCATATTGAGGAGGTTTCTATCATTGTTCAAATGTCTTTTCTTCTCACCAAAAGGAAACTGAAACAACACAAATAGATTCAAAGAGCATTTCAGCTTATAACTAAGTAGCTAGTTATCCCAAATGCCCTTCTCCACTTAAGGAAACTCATCCAGTACAACTCACATAGATGTGAAGCCTTTTAAGGAAACACCGATAGAGCCCCCAAAATCCAAAAAACTTTCAGAAGATTGACAATAATCACTACCAATTCTTGTAGTGAGATCATGTTGAGCATATTTGTTTTGAAATTTCCTTTTTTTGTTTGATGTTGAACACACATCTCTAATTTCCTATGGAATATATATTTTAGCTCAGCTCTATCTTATTCTTTTTAAGTCCTGTAACTTTATTGTATAAGGTTAAATATTCAGTGATACACTGATAAATTTTTCTTCTATCAGAGTTCCTAGTAAGTTATGATCTTTCAATGAGGTGCTATTAGAGATTTGTTTGTGCATTTTGCACTTTTTCTCCTCAAATATGTGTACATTTAGTTTCTTTCATTGATCAACAAAAACAAAATTAGACCAATGGGGAATTTTTGAACAGTTAAAAACATATTCAAGGGTTTAAAATGTCTTCTTTCTACATTCAACATTGAGATCAACCTAACAACTTGCATATTAGCATTTTCTCTGACTATTGATGCAGAGATAAAAGTATCTAGCAATTAGTTATAGCTTGAGATCATGTACTTATAGGGCACATTAATGTTATGGTTAAACAATTTTAACATTCTTAGGTATTTACTGATGCTAACATTTTACAGCCTGTTGTTTTAAAAAACTTCATATATGGGAGTATTGAAGACCAACTAATGTATATGTAAATATTTATTATTTTATTCTTTGTTGGTAAACAAACATGCTACTACAATGGTATTTACAATAAAAAACAAGTTCATAGCGTAACAAACCTAGAAGAATTGACCCTGTTCAGATTGTTTGCATGTTGAAGATATGAAGTTGGGCTTTCTAGCATTCATTTATGAACATGGCATGGTAAATATATTCACACACCCTATGCATGCTATCTCTAACACCCAAAGAATTGATTTTTCCTGAATCCCCAGACTAATGATCACCCATCATTGCTAGCGTGTAGCATAATTTCTTCCACTAAGCAGTGGCCACATTTTATTATAAGAAGGTTAAGGTGAAGCTATATTTTAAGTTCCAAGCCAAGTGAGATGTCCATTTGATGTATGAGACAGACATTAAAAACTCACTCATATATTAATTTATAATAACTAGAATGGTGGTACAGGAAATACACAATGAATCGTAGACTACAAAACACATCTTTTCAAAATTTTAACCCTCCATTACAATAAAATTATGAAGAGCACCTACATGTGACCATGCTCCATCAAAGATTTAAACAACACTAATTGTACACTAACCTCTTCAAGAGATATTGGAACATCGTGATCTTCTACCTTTGTTGTTGGAGTTAAAATTATTTTCTCAAGTCATTGATTCTTAACTAAACCTATATAAGAAAACAACAACATTGTGTCTTGTAACAGATTATATGTAGATTCTTGATTTCCTTTGGTTTTCTTTGATAGATTGTTAATTGACATTTTATAAAGGCTTTAAAAGATTCTAGAATGAAAGTGCTAATGTTGAATGGAGTCCCATCATAGGGATATGTGAGGACAAATTAGTATCCATTCAAATAGGAAGTCTCATTGATATGGTAAAACATCAATCAGACCAAGAACCCTAATTTACTACTTTCAGTGATTTTTCAGTTTCTTGTATGTTTAGAATTGCATTAGTACTTTCATTCTAGAATATTGGTGGTGCTGAATGAAACAATCTACTATGTTCAATTACATATCTGGATGTAATAGAATTCCAAGTACTAATTCTGGATGGAGTCCCATCATAGGGATATGTGAGCCCAAGATAACAATTGCAAGAGAAATTGTTCTAAGAGATGTGAACCATTTCCATCAATTTAAATAGGGTCAATGTTCTTGTGGAGAATATTGGTGGTGCTAAATGAAACAATCTAAAAAAATAGGTTGCACTATAATAATGTGCACTACATCAGATATCCAATAATAATGAAGGGACATCCATCAAAGCATAACAACATGGAATTTTTTGTCATATGTTGTAGTTACAAGTGCCCTGCTAGACATACATTAAAATGTGGAAGCATAGGCAAGGAAAGTGAACTATTTCCAAAAATGCCTCAAAGAAATGTGATATCATGAAATACTGTGATTAAAGGATATGTTCAAAATGGGTTTTTTTTTCTGAAAAGTCCTTAGAAAAATTTAAGCAAATGCAATGAGTGGGTGTAAAGCCCAAATCCTTAACCTTTAATCTATTCACAGTAAACTAAATTTGAAAATATTAGGGTTTAAGGACTTACTTAGATGGTTGTAGCTCACTAAATAGGAGAAGTGAAAAGTCAATACTAGAGAGGAAGAATTTGGGGAAGCAAAGCCATTTCCAGCATCTAGGCCTGCTTGCACCAAATAGAAAATGTCATTCACCACCTGTGCCAACATATACTCTACCTTTGCAAGCATCCTCCCTACGTGAAAATGGGAGCTTTGGAATAGGGTATGAACATCCGTAAATGTTGTTGTATACTCAACTGTGTAGGGTAAAAGATGTCGTAATGTCAAAACCTAAATGTGCACATTATTAGGAACTTGGTGGTAATTTTCATTTTAATAAACATACTCTAAAACCATCATTGCAGCTCGCCAAATCGGAGAAGTGAAAGGTATTGGAGGAGTGGGAAGCAATAGTGGCGGGAAAATGATGAATGTTTAAGATTTGTTAATATAATATATATTGCTTTTGTTAGTAACTATTTTCCTTTCTTATTTTTTTGTATTATATGCATTTATGTTCTAGCTTTTTGATTTTTTCTTGGGTTTTTTCTCTCTTTGCTTTATTTTTTAATTTTTATCTACATTTATGTCATGGCCTAGTAATTAAGCCATAACATACATGCTATATTATTTTTTTTTCAACTTTCATTTTTTTTGCATTTTTATTTATAAATTTATTCTTTATAAATATGCTAATAGATATATAAAAAATTTAAGTTAGTTTTCTATTTTGTCTCCTTTTACTTATCTAATTAATTTTCTTTTTTCACCTTTTTTTCCCTTGTATTGTTTTGGTCTATTCTATTTCCTTCTTTTCCCTTAATTGGTTTCAACATTTTGTTGCATGTTTTGACTTTCTTTTGGTTCTTTTTATTGTTCATTTTAAATTAATTTTTTTTTTTTGGTCTTGTCTTCATTGGTCATTGTGCAACCTCCCCTTCTCCTCTTGTTTCTCTATTTAGATTGTTCTTGGTCTGCAACTAACCCTTTTCTCCTTGAGCTCTTTCATCGTGATGATGGATCATGGAGTGTGATCCGAAACGTTCATGCAAAAAACTCTCACACAATAATCTAGAAACGGTGCAACATTAAATATAATTAATATATTATATATATATTTAATATAATAGTAATAAGATCAAATTATATATAATATAATTATATTTATTATTATATTTAATAGTATAGATAGGTAATACTATTATTATAGGGTTATATTATTATTAGATATTGTATTCTATAATAAAAAATATTAAATTAATATATAAAAAAATTGATAGTTTAATTGATCTTTGGATAGATTAGGAAAAAGAAAGAGAGATCAAGGGGGAGACAATTCTATATAGAGAGAGGAATATATACTAACGTCACTTGCACCTAAAGGAGGTTCAAGGATTGTGCTGATAGAAAATTATATGTTAATATGTTAGAGAGTATGTGTTTGTGCATGGATATGCTACAAATTCTAGTTGCAATATGTGGCTAGCTTAAAAAATTAATAATAAGTGCTAAATAATGGAATGAAATAAATTTAGACAAATCTAGATTAGGGCTCCCTATAGCATACTTCACACTCTTGGGCTTAGGTCATGTGGTGAAGTTAGGGCTCCCTAAAATGCTTCCTCTTTGAACCCATCATGTTGGACTATGGGAATAGCACTATTGATTCTTGATTCCTTAAATGATCCATTCAAATGGATTGAAATAATTGATAATGTATATGTATTATTTAAATGAAAGTGTCTGCAAGATAGCCCTCAAAATTATGCAATTGGATTGTCTAAATCATATTTTATTAGTGAAATTGACCACAATTGCTCTTTGATACATTTGACATGCTAACACAAGAGGAAAATCAAACTAGCTTGAAATCATAGTTAAAAACATTAATGATTCATTAACATAATGAGTAATAAAAGTTAAAGAATGTAAATGTTAATTTTTTATAAAATATGTGAAGGCCTTAAGACTACATCGAGAGGCAATGCCTTCTACGCAATAGGTATTTTTGGCACCAAGCAACCTAGGCAGCCAAATGGCCCGCTTAAGTAGGGGTCCCATGAGGGGGGCTTAAGCTCTATGGATTATGATCAAATTCGAAAGAAAAAAGAATAGAGTAATAGTCATTTATTTTGTCATTAATTTAGCCATATATTTAGTCATTTTTATTTTTATGATATTAGTCATTTATTTAGCCATTTGTATTTGTCTGATTAGTCATTTATTTAGTAATTTAGTTGTGATTTTACCCAATGACCAAATTAGTCATTTATTTTCAAAATACTACTAGTGTTAGTCACGTGACTAAAAATTTTAGTCGTGTGACTAAATTTTTTAGTCACGTAGTCATTTATTTTCCAAATTCTACTAGTTCTTTGTTGACGAACGCTCGATTCAAATTTGTTGACCAAGTAAGACAAGGATCAATTTAGAAACACTCATGTTTTGGGCTTAAAAATGAACAAATCAATCTTTGTATTACACCTTTGCTATCTCATTGATTGATGTCTAGAACACTTCTATTGGGTGCTTTAAAAAAAGAACCATTGCTATCTTATTCACACTTTTTTGGGGATAGCACCGCTTGAGGTGCTTAAAAAGAATCAAATTGTGATGAAGTGTATTATGTGTATTCCGTGTTTGGAAAACTAGGTGACCATCCTCTCCCCTCACGCCTTTTTGGTGATCTTGGGTGATGAAAATCATCTTGAGTTTCACACTTTTTACTTCAAAGCATACCTATAGAGGGCCTGCCTTTTGAGACACATCATGTGCTAGAAAACTCAAAGGTGACCCAAGTGGTACTTTCATTTTGGACCGCTATATAAATTATTGTGGGTGTGAGAAAAGTTCTCATCAATTGGGTGATGTTGTTTTATACTGATGAATGTCTCCCCTAGTATTCGTGTGATACGTCAAAACCCACAAGGACTGGGAGGCCTCTTAATTGAGTGAATTGTCACATGTATAGACATCTAAAACTAATAACCTCAAAACATGATTAAGAACCAATGTTTGTAGAAGCTACCCTTTTATCCAAAAACATTCTTTGAAAGTGGTGCATTAGAATTACTTCCGAGAAGTTACTTGCCATGTCCAACTTTAGGATCGCACCATAAGTTGCATGTAAAATCATCCCTTCGAGGCATGAGGCAAGTCTACCTAAAAGAATGGTTTGTATATCTAGGGTTGCAATGTTTGTTTATGTAAAACTTGCCAAAAACATTCCAAAATTTTTTTTGACATCAAACATTGTGCTTGAGCTAAAAAGAACACATCAAAACAAACACTTAACATGTTTATCAAAATCACAAACCCTCTGACTTAGTGTATGCTCTTAAGAAAATCCCTATATTTGCACTCCTTAAAGGATCTCCTTAAAGGTTTTTGAATATTCAGGATTTAATTTTAGGCTACATTGGCTCAAAGTAAATGTTGGAAACTATAGCTTGGGTGTCGTGATTTCACAACTTAAAGCATAGACATGAAAGTCACATAAGTGCATGCTTTTTTTTGAGTCATTCAAATACTGTTGTATCACTTGCCATACTTCAAACACAGAGGAATTGAGGAAAAACAAGCCTAAACTTGCAAAAAATTGGAGAAAATTTGCTCAAACGGAAAACAAATTACACAAAGGTCTCCTTTGCACAAAAATGATCCAAAACTAGTTATAGGATATTTTTTGAAATGAAACAATTGGAAACCAAGAAATTCATAGAGTCCTTCATTCATTATTTCCATCCTAATTTTCAGAAATCAAAATCAAAACAAACCACTTGAATCATTTCTTCACTCAAGTGTCTAAGATATCAACAATTGCTTGAATCTCAGGGCTAGTTCAAGTAAGCTTTTCTACAACATATCCTCTAGAATAGGAAGTGAAATATTGACCCAATTCCTTCAGTATTTTGATTTTTGAAAGTAGTACCACTCCAAACAACACTCAAACCTTACATCACCCATCCTACAACCAAGTCTCATACACATTGAAGGTGAACAAACTAATATCATTAATAGTTTAAGAAGCTTCATATTCGAGGAAAAAAAAACAACAAACTAGTGGAGAAACACAAAAAACATCTTAGACAAAGAAGAACGAAAGGAAAACCTTGCAGTTGGAAGGCTCGTATTACCACCTCCTGCATGGTACTAGGTATCCATCATTCATGATCTCTGGAAAGAGAAAAATCCTTAAGCGGATATCCATATTCTGACTTTCAAAGAATCATCCTAGTCTAAAGTTTTCCAAAGGGCACATCTTGAAAACTTACTACAATCTCACATCCGACTAAGACATTTCTATTTATGCTTTTCAATGCATGAAACGAACTTGAATACTCAATAGAAAATACCAAAAAAACAAAAGAAATTTTATTTTCCTTAAAATAGAAAAATCCAAAAAAATAAAAGCATTCTTTTTCCATAGTTAAGAGTCATGAAAATGTTCACAAAAGCTTGGTAGTTGTTTATGACAACTACAAGGTCACAACATAGAGAGAACATGGAAGCAAACAAAATCAACACTAGCATGCCACCAAAAAATGCCACAAATGATGGAAGTGACCCATGGGGATATAAACCATGTGACCTTACGACAGGGTATTGAGTATAAGGACATCCTAAGCACGCAACCATAACATCCCCAACAAAATGTCAACATCAATCTATTACCCAAATCACTCTTATCAATGGTCACAAAATCAAGTAGGGCAACAATATCAAGGGCTTCAAAATCACCATCAAGGACTAAGTCTAGAACATCAAATTTCCCTAAATGAACTTGATACAAAAGATTTAGGAGCTTGAACGAAATCAAAATACGACATATCAACAATACCATGTTTAGCGTCTTACATATCCACAAAAAACAAACATCATTCCACAAAAACCTCAATATCTACATCAACACTTCCAATGTCCTCAAAACATTGATTCATATCAGCAA
Organism: Sequoia sempervirens; assembly: GCA_007258455.2. Lineage (NCBI taxonomy): Eukaryota > Viridiplantae > Streptophyta > Pinopsida > Cupressales > Cupressaceae > Sequoia > Sequoia sempervirens. Next base: position 62,102,354 of record VDFB02058242.1, read on the forward strand.
CAAAATCTATTTCCACAACATCAAGTGAATCAACAACATCAATTTCCAGAACAAAATCTATTTCCACAATACCAAGATGCACCTCAATCGCAATATCAAGGTGTACCTCAAATGCAATATCAAGATGTACCTCAATCTCAGTATCAAGGAGTTCTACAACATCAAGGCACATCTCAAACTCAATATCAAAGGATTCCTCAAGTTCAATATCAAGGTGCACCCCACCCTCAAGGTACCTACAACACACAAAAAGGACTTAACCCTCCTTATACCAACATGGTTATCAAGGGTCCACACATTCACAAAAACCCACCAATGATCTAACAAACATCATCGAACAACAAGGTTATAGCATCCTTCCAAACCAGCTGAACACACCTACTGACGATATAACCTTGTTGTTACAAAATAACAATCAACTCAGTTACCAAAACAATCAATCGAACAACTAACAACAAAATCAAGACCAAAATAATCAAGAGAGGCCACAGAGGAAATATTACTAACCAACAAGGAAATTCACCCCTTTGGGAGAGACTTTAGAGGTAATCATGCAAAAACTAGTACAACAAGACCTTATCAAAATCAATGACAATCCAACTTATGGTGAACCAAACTTTAAACTCGCTTGGTATAACGAGTACAAATGATGTGAGTTCCACAAAATAAAGGGTCACACAATGAAAAAATGCATAGAAATCAAAAATCTCATCCAATACCTTATTGATAAAAAAATAAATAGCTATTGAAGATAACATTCAAGGTTCAACCACTATCGATGTTAACATTGACAATATCTCAACAGTTGAAAACAAAGATCAAGAGCCATCTACCAATGACAAAATCAATAATATCTCTACCTCAAATGTTGTAGATAATGACCCAAGCCTAGCAATGCTTCAATCCAAGATATATTGAAATCATCCAACCTCATGACAGTACATATTGATGATCAAGAGACTCTTAATCCAACACTTATACCCACTACAAAAAATGTAAGCCAAGAGTTATCACCCATATATCCACATTTCGAGGAAATCCAAGGATCCTTTACAAGAAATCCATTCTTTGAAATTGATCCATGTCAAGAATGTGAGCCAAAGCATATCGAGGTTAATACCACACAAAGTTAAGATCAAGAATCCCTATCATCAAATTACTACAATGGCTTGGAAGATATCTTCCAAGACATCCAATGTTTTCCAAAAGAAGAACAAATCCATACACCAAGCACACATACACCTACCTATGAGATGCTTACTCCTAATGGACATGTAGATGATCTTCATCCAAAACAATAGTCTCATACTCTTGATATCATTACCAAGAAACAAGAGTCTCCTACTCTTAACATCTATACACATGATCAAGGCATAACAAAATCTATAGACATATTAGAAATTGTTCATGAGGAAGACCCTTACAATATTCAAAGAAGCACTCATGAGCAGCAAAGCACTAGGTATATAACAATCAAACAAGCACCGACATATTTTGAAGAACCATCAAAATATGATATTTCACAAAATCAAGCCGAAGATATCAATCAAGAAGTTATCCCACATATGGAGGATCCTATCACTTATAAGTTGGGATCACTTACCTTTATCAGAGCAAGCTATCCTACCAATGAAGAAGCTATCACCTTTGAAGATCCAATACAGAAAAGAGGAGGATTAGCACCTTGTTTCCAAGGTAAATCATATCCTATTGCAAATAATTTTTTTTAACAGATGAATTATCAAGGTAGAGGATTAGGCCTACATGAATAGGGTATCTTAGAACTAGTGCAAATTATTGGCAATCCTAAGCATCAAGGTCTTGGTTATTCAACAATTAAGGGATCTAAACATATTAGTGATACCTTTGTAATATTGGGGGAAACTTTATCTAATGTAAGCATCAACATAGAGAGCACAAAGAGTCCTTATGATGAAATTTCTACCAACGCTACAACTAGTTGTATCATGAATCATCATCCATGCATATTTGAACCCTCTATCTGATTGGGATAAACAACAAGAGAAAAGGATATATCCAAGAATGAAATAAGTCATTGAAGAAGAAGAATTGGTAAAACAAAATGGAAAATAAAAATTCAAATGGATGCAAAAGAAAAAGAAAGAAAATAATCCCTATCAAACTCCATCAGTCAAAGAAACTATTGGAAAAAATCAAAAAGGGAATTTTATCCATCAAATATGTCCAATGATACAAAAGAAAGCTTCAAAAGTGACCTATAAGGTATACCAAGAAGTTGGTCCCAATCGAATCCTCATATCCACCCATCATTGCTCATCATCCCAAGTTTGGAGAGTCAAAGATTCCAAGTTGTCAACCAATCCATCTAAATATCATTTCCCTCAACACATTTCATCATCCATGGTATCCAAATCTCACATTGACCATGTATTGGCAGTGGCTCTTTATCATAAGAACTCTAAGGGCACCCTATCACGATGTGCTCATCTAGGTAAGGTTAACTATGGTATCAACAAAGAAGACAAGAATTATCAGGGGTTACATTCAAGCGCTCATATCTTAGCAAAACAACTCCTCCAAGTAGGATATCATTGGAACATCATGACAGCAACAACACCCATATTAGCACTAGAAGTGTCTACATAAGCACCACCAGGTGGTTCAACGTGAGCAAAAAATTGTCACCATAATGAAAACTTGGTAAATAGGGGTCTTGTGTGACATCAAAAATCAATAAAAAACAAAAAAATCAAGAAAATAGTTAAGAAAAAAATCATCCTCCAGTGAAAACCATTATAGTGGTTCTTTGGAAAAGTACCATGATGAAAACCTAGCAAATAGGCATCATGTGTAAGAATCAAGCATCTACATACACCATTTTAGGATAAAGCATCTCGGTGTATCCATAATAGATCCAATCCAATTTTATCCAAATGCAACGTATCTTGATCTTGACAAATGTTTGGTGTACACTTTACACTTGCTTATGGAAAACATCTTGACATGGGTCACTATCATTGATCCTATCCTATCCAGTGTTATCTAAGCCATGAGGCATTGTCCAAAGGGGCATACTTTATCCAAACATACTATCTTGTCACAAGATAATCCATCATTGCTAGACATTGGGGGCAAGTACTTACATCTTTCTTTAGAATAAATCTTGATCTATGTCTTCTAACTCATAGTGTGATCTAGGAATCATCTCAACAACAAGGTGTACCACCAACACATTCCTAGGGTAACCTTCAAAATAATTCATCCCAACAACAAGGTGTACCACCAATGCACTACCAGGGTAACCTTTAAAACAATTCATCCCAACAACAAGGTGTACCACCAATGCACTACTAGGGTAATCTTCAAAAATAATTTGTCCCAATAACAAGGTGTACCACCAACGCACTACCAAGGTAACCTTCAAAACTATCAAAATAAAAAACCTCTAAAAAACAACAACAAACAAAAACATTCAAAAAAAAACAAAATCAAAACAACAACTTTGAATTATTCATTCACTCAAAACTCCAAGATATCAACATTTTCTTGAACCTCACGGCTAGTTCAAGTAGATTTCCTACAACATATCCTCTAGAAATAGAAGTGGAATATCAATCCAAGTTATCAACGTTGTTTGAATTCCAAAAACATGTTATGCTTTGAGTCAAAACTAGTCGAACTATGTGGTCTCTACGTGTACAATGTAGGCAAGGCTTATCTTTGATTAACCCTCGAGGCCTTAGGTCATTCCCCTTAGGTATTTATTAGGCTTTCTTTCAACTTAGTCACAAAATTCAAAAACAAAAATATTCAAATATCTTGAAAACACCAAAAATAGCATCAAATAACATTGAAAAGCACAAAAACATTTGAAAAAGCTCAAAAATCCTATCTTTGTCATTGCCTTTCCGCAATAAAACATCATCCATGATAAATAAATTGTCACACTCACCCTTTGACGTTGAAATAGACAAACAAAGAAAGAAAAATAAAAAGCTATAACTTTCAAACAAACAATCACAAGGATTTGATTACAAACAGACAAAAACAATGCCAAAGTATTAACTACATATCTTTTGACAATTCACCAACAACATCCTAAGATATGTCTTAATGGATCCATTCCTATGATAGATATGATCAACACCGGATAATAGCCCTACCCCAAACAGATATGGCAAGTGATACTACAACATTTTTTTAATATTTTTTATAATCTTATCTTTTTAATTTATTTTATTGACTCATTTCCAAGATCTCTCGAGGATGTCCATAAGGATTTAGAGAAGAAAGAATGGGGGAAATTGAGAATCATTTTGGTTTGTTATTTGTTGGATATTTTTGTTATACTACCATGGCAAATACTTTCTTTTTTCTATGTGTGGAAGTTGTTTTGAAGCATTTCGTGTAACAGTGGCATGTTAGGTTCTTAATACCTCTTGTGTTACTAGTCTAACATGTTTTAAAGCTTCTCACCTATACACTCTAACATGGTTTTTGTATGTCTGGTATGAGTGAAAATATTCTTTGTATGCTAAGTCAAATTCTGCACAATAGATACAAATCCACCTTGGTCATTAATACCTTGGTGCATCGTGTCTATTTTCTACATCAATAAGGATTGTTAAAAATGTGAAGCCTCCAAGCAAAGCGAAAGAAAAATTCATCAATGACTAACAACATCAACTATTCTTCACTTCTTTTTAACATTTTCTTCTTGTCACCATTTCTTCTGTCAATCCTTGCACTGAACGCATCACATCAACTTATCAAAAAAATTGGTTCATTATCCAAAATTTTCACCAAATTTCTTGAGGGGGCACCATGCATGCTATCCTATCTGGGGCATAGTGGGGCAACTCTGGGGCATATTGGGGCAACTCTAGGGCATATTGGGGAAACTCTTAAGGAGGAATTTTTAATTTTTCTTTGACACAATGCTCAAAATTGCATTGTATCAAAGAGGGGAAAAATGTAGACATCTAAAATTGTCCTAGCCTATGAACAAGCATATATCACTACATTTCACATCAATTGCATCCAAAAACCCTAATTTCCTCTATTAATTGAATAATATGACATTATTTAATTAATTCACTTTTTCATCAAATTCGACCAATTAAATGAATTTCATTTATTTAATATAGTCCTAATCTAGTATTATTCCTCCTGATTGATTAAATAACAATAAATATTTAATTACATTGCTAATTCACTTTATTCCCCTAACTCGATTAAATTATTAAATCATAATAATTTAATTAAATCACTTTCCCTCCAAAAATTTAAATAAATAAACTATTCAAAAACATCATCAAAAATCAAATCAAACTAAATGCAACTTTGTTTGCAAAATTCAAACTTGATTTGCACATTCAACTCCAAAAAATATTAATTAATTAAATCAATTAATCTAATATCCTCACCCACTTTCATGATTGAGAAAATTATGAATCATTGATTGCTCAATCGATCCCCTAATTTCTCAATGTATTCCTAACTAATCAATCTATATGCATAACTGAGCAATCTATTCCTGACAGACCAATCTATTTCTAAACCCCACAATCTATTCAATCTATTTCTTAAATCACACTAATTACGTAATCTATTTTGCATGTATTGTGCCCATCTAAATCCTCTCAACATATTTTGACCATTGATCAAGATATTCTACTACAGAATCCTAATCATCCATTTCAAATCACAATTTCTATATAACAAACCTCTTCCTTCAAACACATGAACACTCTTAAAAAGATCTCGCACACAACTATGGAGGCTTCATATTGAATTGAACAGTCGAACATCATCAATATGGATACAATTCAACACTAGATGGTAAGATTGTATTGCTTTGAGTTCATATTTATTGTTTTCTTTCAATAACATTTTGAATTCATTATCTTTATAGTTTCATTTCGTGAGTGAATGTGCATAGATCTAGATTCTTGTTTTGATTAGATTAGTTTCTATTTCATTGCAATTATCTTGTTTACACTCGTAGTTTTCCCCCTCACACAACTATAAGGCAAAGACACAATTTTTTGGTCTACATCCTTTAGTAGTGCAAGATTTAGTCTTGTAGTTCAAAAGTTAAGCTCATGGAGATGTGAAGGTGTTATATCCAAGTTTTCATGTCAACATTCCTTTTACAGTGAAAGTTAAAAGTGACAGAGTTTTGATCTGTGCTATGATAGAGCAAAGTGGTTCAAAAGGCTTCTTGGAATGCTTTTTATTCCTTCAAATATAAAGGTTTGGCCAAGTAGTTTTGAGGACATACTGAGTGATGTCTAATGTATGCTATATTGAAGTTTGAAGTGATCTAGTTCTCCAAAAGTTTATTTTTCAAAGTAATAGTTTGATACAGTTGGTTCTGGATGCTTAATGTTCATTAGAACATATGGTTGGATACTTGCGCTAGTAGGATATTATGAAGTTTAGTTGTGTGAGTGGTGCAGGAGCACCTTGGTAAATAAGACTAGGTTATGTTTAGTGGAGCCATGTTTTGAGTTTTGTTCTTTTGTGTTGCAAATAAGGTCTATTCAGACCAATCCTAATGTAATTGGTGTCATGTAGGGTCTTGTAGGTGTTTTGATAAAAAGTTGTCAAGGATAATGTAAAAGTTGCTTAGTAATGTTGTCAATTTTGGTTTGTATTGGAATACCAATGGCCACCCATTCAAAAATCAGTTGGGGACCATTGTAATTTGAAGGGAACATGTTTAAAATCATCTAATACATTTGAGGCAAGGTTGTTGATGATTTTTGGAGCGAGCAAACAAAGGAGATACTCTATTTTGGTGAATTTTTTATGTTTTCTGACTTTGTACGGCCCCGTACAACAACAAAATCATCTAAAACCTATGTGAGTTGTTAGAGCATGGTGTCTAATTTCATTTGAATCAAATTTTATTGGTTTTCATCTAGATTTGTGGGAGATTGAAGTAATTTTTTGTAAGTTCTATGACTGGTTAGGGTTTCAAGGGTTTTGAGATAAAACATGTAAAAACAGGCCATTCCACCATAGGTTGTAAAAATTGGTGGAATGGACCTCCTAGGTGTGATCTTTATGTTTTTGGTAGTTTTAGGGAAGGGTGATGATGTTTGCTATATTTTTTCTCGAGCCCTAGTCTAGCATCTCTATGTGCTAGGCTTAGTTTGGTAGGAATTTGTTAGGACAACAAGTTTTTGTGAAAGCTTGGAGAAACTAATGGTGGAATTCAACCCTATGTGACTTGGGGAGACTATAGGTGAAGAGTTTTGGTTTTTGGTAATTGTATTTGAGGCACTTTCTTTGTAAAAGTGGCCTATTTAGGCCTAATTCCAGTGTTGCAGGTCAAGTTAGAAGAGATTGTTTCAAAACAACATAAGGTAGCAAGTTGATATGTTGTCAAGCAAGATAATGGGTGTTTGAAAGTGTGAAGGTTCTATCCAATTTAGGCCTTCTCTAAAATATATGCAAAGAAAAGGAAAGGTGGACTACTATAAGTGTGGTGGTCAATTTGTGAAGGAACCAACCCTTTCAAAGGTTTGCAGACTTGAAAACCTTGTTAGTTTGAATTTTTTGAAGCCTAATCACCCTGCTTTGCATCAAGTGGTATTGGAGCTTAGGCTATAGATCATTTGTGGAAAAGGAATTGATTTTGAAGAAGAGAAATTGCAAGGTAAAGCATTCAAGATGCCTCCTAAAGGTGGTTCAGTTGTTGCTAGAGTTAAGAGCCCTAAGAGAGTCTCAAGAAGCTATGGAAGCCAAGATGGAAGCACTAGAGAAAAGAGAAAATAGAGATAAGGGTATTGTAGAGGAGAGCGACACCGAAGATGAGGAAGAGGGTGAAAGTGAGCACCCCCCAAAAGGATCACATGAGTAGGCGGATCCTGAAGAAAGGAAGTTTCTACAAGTGCTTAAGGCTGTGAAAGGAGAGACACAAGAACTGAAGATGGAGCTACCTATGTATGGTGGAAAAATGGATGGTGAAGAGGTGATTGAATGGATTGATGCATTGTATAGTTATTTTGAATACAAGGGGGTGCCTAAGGATAAGAAGGTCAAGTTTTCAAAAACCAAGTTGAAGGGACCAACATTGACATGGTGGAACTATACCCAAGAGGAGAGAACAAGGAAAGGTAAGCCAAAGATTAATTCATGGGATAGGATGGCGGCGAAGGTGAAAGGTCAGTTCTTACCTGTAGATTATGAGATTCAAGCATTTAGAAGGTTGCGGAATATAAAACAAAAAGAATTGGATGTGGTAGCATATACTGAGGAATTTTGCAAGCTGACCATAAGGTCTGGACACATTGAGAATGAAAAGGAGAAAGTAGCGAGGTATTTGAATGGTTTGAGGTCGAATATTCAAGATAAGATCAGCCTCACTACTCCTAGGATAGTAGAGGAGTGTTTTCAAATGGTCACTAAAGTAGAGGAAAAGATAAGGAGGCAAGAAAAACAATCAAGAGGTAGAGGAACCTTTAGTGGAAGAGGATCATCACAAAGAGCACAAGGATAACAAAGTGGAAATTAGGAATCAAGTGGTGAAACAAGGGGTAGTTTTAGAGGTAGAAGGCCAAGTGGTAGAGGCAAGTTCAATGGAAAAGGTAGAGGGTCTAATACCTTCTTTGGAAGGTGCTATAATTGTAACCAATTTGGACATCCTGCATGGAAGTGCCTGGATAAACAAGGTGCAAGTTCTCATGGAGGAGAGAGGAGGACTCAACTAGTGCATGAGGAGGATAATGAAAGTGTTAATTCACCTTCACTACATGCTACTCCAGAAGTAGGAGAGTCTTTAATGATAAGAAGGACACTAATCAAGGTACCAACCATCAAAGAACCCCCACAAAGAAAGGAATTATACCAGACAACTTGTCAATCTCAGGGAAAGGTATGTAAAGTGGCAGTTGATTTTGGTTCAACTGATAATATAGTGTCTTTAGAGATGGTGGAAAAACTTAAAATGAAAAGGAATCCTCATCCAACACCCTATAATATTTCATGGCTCAATAAGGGGCAACAAGTACTTGTAAATGAGAAGGCTTGTGTGGAGTTTAACATTGGTGCCTACAAAAAAAAGATCCTATGTGACATTGTTCCTATGGATGTATGCCACCTACTCCTTGGAAGGCCTTGGAAATTTGATAGGAAGGAAAAACATGATGGGGAGAAGAATATTTATGTCATTGAAAAGGATGGAGTGTCATACACCCTCACACCTTTGCAAGAAGATGATGGTGTTGTTCATGAGAGACCAAGTGTGATGATTGTAAAGGTTTTGAAGAGTTTGAATGAGGAAGACATTGGTTATGCCATTTTTGGTAAACCTATTTCAAATGCGGCAATAGAAAATAAAGAAGAGATACCTAAGGAGGTGCAAGTCTTATTGGAAAAGTATGAAAACATAGGGGTGAAAGAGCTACCAAATTCCTTGCCTCCCATCAGGGATGCGATGCAAGCAAGGTGGATAAAAGACTCTCTTCAACTTGAAAATGACCAAACTCAATTTGAAAACAACTCCTTACAACACAAATCCCTCAACTTGACTCAATCCCTCTTCTTATGGCTTGTAGACCTCAATAACCAACCAATGGAGGTATCTCTTAGAGAAGGTTGTATAGTGGCCTATCTAACACCATAAAGGTTCACCACAGAGTCCTAAACCACATACCAAAAGATTCCATAGGGTTTCTTTGACCCAACATCAAGAATCAATAACCTGCCCTATTTCTAGGCTACTAAATTAGCCCTAATTTCAAAAGGAACTATCTCTTAAACTCATGACAAACACCCAAACTCATTGGAAAGTCTTAATTTGTGACACAAAACATCAGAATCTCACACCAATTTGCAATTTCAAACCTAATACCCTACACCAAGAAACCCTCATTTATCTTGCCAAACACTAGGGTTTTATTGAAAATCCATATACCCAGGCTTTCCAATCCAATTCAAAGCATCCAATAGTCTCCAAATATCTTGCACATACTCACAAATGCATTACATGGACCATTCCATCACTGTTTTATGAAAACCCAACATAAACACCTTCATTTCACATAGAAAACAATATTACTCTACCCTAGATCATCATCCATTAGATCACAACTTATTCCCTCGGCCTACACAACCTTAAAAACCATCTATCCCTACATAAAATAGATCAATCCACTGAGTTGCAGGGTTGATAGTAGGTGGATTGATTAATTCGTGCTTTTCAACTTCACTCAAACCCTTATTCTGTATTTATAGGGCTGCTTCAGAAATGTGAAGAGAACTCCCACAAATTTCAATGAAAATCCCTCAAATGGGATTAGATTGAGTTTTAAGACATACCACCATAAAATGCAAATGAATTCAGAGCATATTCAAGCTTGTACGGGTCGTAGAACAGAAGAAAAGTTCAAAAAACACATAAATTAGCAAAAAAATGTTGTTTCTTGAATGGATTTCCACCATACAAACTTCAACAACCTCTAGTTTGAGCCCTTGGAGGCTTTAAATAAGTTTTTGAATCAACTTATAACTGTCCAATTCCCATAACCACCCTTTGAATTCCATGACTTTTCAATTCCCTTAAAAGTTGCATTTTGACAACTTTTGTCTTTAACACCATTTACAACTTTGTTTTTTGCAACTTTCACCTATTTTGACAACAAAGACACAAAAACCTATCCCATTACAAATTAAATGGTCTTTTAAGACCACCTTATTTATAACAAACTCAAAACACTCCCATTCCATCTACCTGAAAACAATAACTCACTTACACAAGAAACTTGGTCTTATTGACCTTATTAAAACTAAAACACTTCAAATCCTTATTAAGACTAAAACATTTAAAATCCTAAAGCTT